>JAZDUA010000002.1:485000-1685000 GCA_038098605.1 Gryllus longicercus | reverse complement strand
TAAAATATACCAGTTTTGAAACTAGTGGTGCTAAAATAGCACGTACTTTCTCGCCATTAGTAAGTGTTATGTAATATTATTTATACCACCATTTCTCTCCGAATTATTTTTTGTAAAACTCATTTGAAATCGTAGTACATGTGGTGTGAAACAAGCAGAATGCAAAAAAGGAAAATATTTAAAAGTCATTAAATACATTACTGATAGTGTTGGAAAACCAATAAATCTAAAAATATATAATAGTAATTATTAAACACTATGGTTATATTCTACAAATATATAAAAGTATTCGTTTTTATTTCGGCAAACTAAAAGCAGCCGTTATTATAGTGTTATCTCTGCAGCGCGGCATTACGACAATGGGTAACAACAACCAACGATGACCGCTCATTTATTCGTTTTCTCAGTTATCACAATTTATTAAAGGACGCAATTTAAAATAAAATAACATAAATATATAATAAATAGTAGTAAAATGTACATGAAAAAATAAACAAATTCTAACTTTTGTAGTATCCTATTGTGTAAATTGGAACCGGGCGACTGAAGGCTAGCAATCTTTATTTCATATTTATGTCAAATATTTTTTAAATAACTTATAAAAGATTAATTTGTAAACGTATAACAAAAGCTCCTAAGAAGAAAACAAAGAAATATGAAATACTATATACATTCTAACGTAGCATTCAACTGCCTCAAAACACTTAAAATTACGATAAAGAAACGCAGTATTTCAAAAGCGAGCGATCAACTTTGGCGTCCAATTACTCCAAAAATACTCATAATTTCGAAACATCCAACATGACCTTATTTCAAAATCTGTATTTGATGAACACATTTCATTAAGAAAAAATGTATCTTCATAATTGTAGTTGTAAGAAGATGCCGAAAAAGTTTGAATTTATTCAATTTTCGACAAATCAGGGTTGTCAACCGTCATGAGACCAGCACCATTTTCTTAAATGTTCTTTACACTATCTAACAACAAAATTTCATCAGAAACAATGGAGCCGTTTTTGAGAAAAAGTTGTTGAAACAAAAATTAAAATTTACTTGAAAAATACTCAAATTTTCGAAAAATTGTACTTGACCTTATTCCAAAATCTATCTTTAAGGAAAACACTTCATTAAGGAAAATTCTCTATCTTTAATATTTTAGTTGTAGGAAAAAGCCGATAAAAACATTTTGAATTTTTGTCAATTTTCGAAAAATTAGTTTTCAACCAACATAAGATTTGCGCCATTCTCTTAAACTTCTTTAGACTATCCAACAACAAAATATAATTAAAATCGATGGAGCCATTTTTTTGAAAATTTTGACAATGCCCTAGAGGCTTCATGTAAAGTACCCCCTAAATTAAAATATCGGTTTCAAATTCAAGGAGACGCGACATCAGTCAGATCGATTGGGGAATATCAATTTTGGAGAAAATAGGCTGAACGGTTTATACGCTAGCGTTGTGCACAGACAGACGGACAGACGTTTTGCCGTCAATCGATTTTTTGGTATGAAGAACGCACAAATCATGGATTCTATCTAAACCACTTTTTAGAGGATTTTTTTCTGTATTTAGCAATTAGATTTATCCACTTTTTGTTAACAGGACTCGGCAATGAGAGTTTTTGCGTCGAAAATATGCCGTTTTCTGATGCACGATTACAATACTTTCTCTTCTTACGTTAGTAAGTGTGAGAAAGTAAAATGCACTCTTAGGGTCATTTGAATATTCATTGAATTATAATTTGCAAGATTTGGTGTCTGAAGATTAATTTCTATTAGTTGTGAAGATCAGTTGCATTAATGCTATTTTTTATGCCGACAAATAATGCAAAATAGTAATTTTCATTATTTCTAGACATCTATAAACAAGTTTTGTAAACGTGTTACTGACATGGAGCAATATTTTAAAGATAAATTATTGACAGACACCTCGAGAAAGAAATATTTTAGGAAATTTAAAAAAAAATTATTATCTTCTCAAAAACTATCACATGAAACAATAATGCTTCTATAAATGCCTAAAATTCATTTGAATCAGCAGCGATAATGGATGTCAAATTTCAAAGAAATGTGGGAAAACTTCTGTTCCCGTGTCTGCGATTTCAATCAGTCGGGTAGGCAGACAGGAAATAACGACGCTACAGGACTCGATTCTTATGAGTTGGGATATTGGTTTTTGTCGGAATTGTCAATTCTGAAACCGCTCGCTACTTTCCGCGATCTAATTTCCGAACTGTCAATCACAGACTTGGAGTTGAGTACTCGAATTAACAGTTCCCAATTTTCGCGCGAAAATATACAGTTTGAAAATATTCTTCTTTCGCCATCTAGGAATTAAAATACTATCGGGTTTTGGTTCCTCTCGTAAGATTGTGTTTAGTAGTGTTTCAATGAGTGAAATAAACTTGGATACAAATACAGAGAATTACTGTGTACATCACTTCGACGCAAGACCAGTCAGGGAGTTTCTAAAATATTGGAATTTTTCTCAATACTATAAATATTGTAATAACAGTTGTGGACAAAACATTAATCACTTCTCATTGGACACATGCACCTTTTTCTCATTTCCAAAGAGGAAGTCCGTCTAAAAACAATGGTGGACTAACTGTAATACGGCTTGCGTTATTAATTCGATAGTTTATGTACAACCGATTCTTATGAATGTCAGAATTCATCGGAAATGAGGCAGTGTTGATTTGCAGAAACGATGCAGACAGAGGCAAAGAACGTAAAATATGTGTGAACTGACAGACGAACAAGAATAAACCGCTTGAACCTCAATTGTGATTGAAAAAAGCTAATTAACAAATGCTACAATATTACAGCTGTACGTGAAAATACTCAGGTCGATTTCCAATAAACAAGAAATATTGCTGCCTATTAATTATGAAATGGACATTTAGAAGAACTGCTTGAGGTAAACTCAAACAATGCGATAGAAACGTTCACTTAGAGCAGTTCATCTACAAGGTCATCAAAATTTGTAATAGAACTGGAGACGTGTAAATAGTAAATCCGGACGGAACACATCCTCACGAGAACGGATGGTGCAAAATCCAACGAGTCTTTTACTTTTGACTGTGCAGTTTTCATGACAGTAATGATAACTCTTCTAAACAAACAACTCAACGAGATATTTTTCGTAAAAAGTGAATAAAATCCATATGAGAACAGATTTGCCTGTATTATAATTTAAGTGAATTTTGTTGTTTAAGTTGCATTTTGTAATTTAAGGTTCTAATTGAAAGGATTTTACCGAAAACTTTACAGCAATTATTATCACAATTAGACACGATACATTCTTCTCATAGCGTCATAACCTTGATTAAGCGTCCACCTCTATTAATGGCCAATTTGTACTGGAACCATTATTGACTGCTGAAGATAGGTTATACTATATTACAGTTTCCATAATGGTACAGCAAAAGGATACACAATTACAATTGAATTTTACGATAAATCCACTTTTTGACTCCTACAACAACTTCTGCAACAATTACACTTCTTCAGTTTGTAGGCGATACGGGGATTTTTGGTTGAATTAGAATAGTTTTTACTCGGAACAAAATGCAGTCATTGTTAGCAATGGTGTAAAATACACAGTGGTTAACGTATAATAGAGTTCCGTGTTTGAACTAATGTTGTCTATTAAATATTTTTTAATTTCGTGTAACCGAGGTCCCCGTTGAAACTCCTCTGTGTAGTAAGAGAAGCTCAGTGGAAGGGCAATAGTAATTTATTTGCTTGCATTTAGGGCGACGCTTATGGCATCGATAGCAGCCGCCGATAGATGGCGGATATTTGGAAAAGCGCCAGATATTCCGCCTTCATTGGCTAAGTGATTATAATCGTTAGGCAGTCCATCCATAACCTCCCGACATGGCATCTAGCTATATCGAAAGATTAAACGTTGTGAACCATAATTATCACTCGTTTACTTCGTCCTAAAATAAAGGTAGATTAAAAAGCTCAATAGTAGTTAACCAAAAATGACTACAAGGTTTTAAAAGAGAGAACCGCTGACCGTGGAATATTGTAAGTAATTATCGTTATCCTTATTAAAAGGGCACTATTTTCCGTTATGCCTTTTTTTCATTCCTGTCTCCCCTCCCTCAAGCTTCTCAGACCTGTCTCTCCACTGTCCTACTATTGCAAGAGTTGCATTAAAAACGTAACTGATGAAAAATATTTTTTCAAATGATTATTCATCAGATTTTTTCGCTTCTAAAAATAGTAAAATTGGATTGGGGCAACCACATATTGTTGGCACCCAGGTTCCTCCATCTACCACGTATTTTTATAAGCTCTAGCTTTGTGTTTTCGTAGTTCATTGATTGTCTTCTGTACTATAGGAAATGAAAGATTTTGCACTTTTCCAGCTTAAACCTTCAACCAAGCTCTTCATTTTCGTATTTCGGCTTATTAGTTTTGAGTTCCTTGTCACATTCACGGCCATCTTTAAACAAAAATCCCGCTCGGAGATGGTTGTCACTTGTCAATAATTGATATTATTGGGTATTATTGATTGACCTATAATTGATATTATTAAATAAAATTATTTTCTGATATTTTTATTCACAGCTAGGTAGCATCAGTACTGACCACAATATCATTTTCGTAGTTTTCTCAAAACATTCTTAGGGTACAGCCCTATGTGAAACTCAATGGACAAATAGCATACCTCTTTTGAATAGATATCTTGTTTATAAATGGAAAAAATAATTTGTTATATTTTTGCTCATTTATTTCCAAATCCTGATTTGTTCCAGTAATGGCAATTTAAAAGTAGAAAAAATTTGGTAGTGGTCAGTTTCTCGACTAGGCAATTAATGGTCGATCGATATTTTACCCCCTAAATGTGTGCGAGACCGAAAAAGTTCACGTAATTTTTAAATGAAACATCTTTTCAAAAGGTACAAACTGTTCGTGGTATATCTAATAAGACCTAATATAATATACCTAATATATATCTAATAAGATACCATATTCTATGAGCGCGTCATTCGGCCCACTGCACGGCAACGCACTGAGCTCACTGTGGGGCTCTGCCGCCATTCGTGAGATGATACGAGCGGTTCATGTGAGGCGGACTACACATTTTGTGCAATAGCCCCAGTAGCGAGTTGTCCGTCAGAGCGGTGGGTAACCCGTCTCAAGGGATAAGGTTCTCTTCGTATCCTATTTTACGTTCTTAGCAGGCATGAAAGGGCTCTAAATTTCCGTTTCAGGCGGTGTCGCATAGTTTTCTAGACAATTATCATTATTCTTTTATTTTTTGAAGAATCATTTTTCTTTCTTTGTAGTTTAAACCTTCAACACTTTCTAGCTCGTCTATCGCAGGAAGTTATCTTAAGCACGAAACTTGAAAGAATTAAATGAGGTTACCTACTCGATATTACCAAAAAGATAAGACATATTTTTTACTAAAAACAGATTGATTAAATCAAAGTAAAGGCTGATTTTAAATTCTTAACTTTGAAACTATCAAAACTGCTGTAGTTGCCAATGTGAGGCGTTTTTGCAAGAGCAAACGGTGATGAACTTGTTTGCATTCATTGTCTAAATAAAACACTAAAATTATTCATTATGACGTTGAAGTATCATCAGAATAGAAGTTGGTTGCTTCATCTTAAATTAATGCCTTTTAATGACTCAAATGTATTCGACAATCATGAAAAAAATCATGAAAAAACCACAAGGTAGCCTGATAAATGGAATTTGCTCTGACACAATTAAATTTGTCAAAAGAAAACCGGAGTTTCAAAATTAAAAACCACCAACCGCTGCTAACCCCTATATTCACTAGGTGATCCCATGACATTTCAAATTTATCCCTCATTTCGCATTTCAAATTTATCCTGAAATGTATGCTTCATCATGTGGGCCTGGTACTTATAAGTAAAAATATACATTTTCTAAGCGTTTGTTAGCAAACGGGGAGACTTGTGCGATTGAATGCACATCATATCACATTATGCATTCAATTATTTCAGCAATACCCTACCAAACGGGCCACGAACCGCGCGCGATCTTTTCTTCCCATTCCATATTATATTCTAGCCCTTACACTCACTTACATGCATCATGATACCACACATGCTAGGAGACAGGTCGGGAGCTTAGAGCTTGTCCCGGCTGGGGCGGTGTCCTGCTGGTGGGCGATACTTGGCAGGGAACACCAGTAGCCGACGATAGTCGCCGCCGAATCTCGCCGTCTAGCAGGGCAAGAGCAGTCACCTCCCAAGTACAAAACACGTACTACACTTACAGGACTACTAACCTTAGCAGCAGACGCGCCGGGAATCACCAGTACTCCCTCAATCAATCAATGGAGACTCAGTGACTGACGAACATCGTCCTTGCTGCATCAGTATGAAATGTCATGTTGACGGTGTTTTGGGGACACTGTAGGTGCGGTTTTTGTTATCTCGAAAAACAGCGTACAATAAACAGCTAAATACTACTAAGATATGCTTTTGAACAAGGTGAGCCATTAGAGAGAGACGTGGATTTCAGACGAGAGGTGTGATATATCTGCGAGACAACACACGTCCTCACACTTCTCAACAAATCCGTGGAACCATCGACAAAATGGTTTGGAAGGTACGGTCTCATCCTCCATACTGTCTCAATTTAGTATCATCTGATTTCCATTTGTTTGCTCCACTGAAGGAGGTATTACGAGGGAAGAAGTTCCAGGATAACGAAGATGTCCAAAGCACCGTGGGAAATTGGTTGAAACACCAAGATAAGCATTTATTTGCAGCCGGTTTAAAAAAGCCTGTATCCCGTTGGGTAAATGCATAAATGTTGGTGGAGAGTATATTGAAAAGTAGGAACATTTCTGTTTTACAAAAGTAAACATTTGTATCTCCAGACTGATTTCTCTTTAATTATATCGAATGCCCCTAATGTTTTTGTGTATGTTATATAAACAATAATTTGAAAGAAAACTAGTGGTGCTTCACAATGGCACGGACTTACCCGTATTAGATTTCTATTTCCTTTAGTCACGGCTAGCTACTCGGACTTGCCACATACTCTTGCCAGCGCCATCTATCACCGCACAAAGTATTTTTTTGTGATTTTCGATTTCCTAAATTGTAGAACGGAAATGTTATTTTAAAAATATTAAAGAATATTTACGCCTCGTCCTAAATGGCAATTTTGGAGCCGTTTTTAAGAAAATGGCGATTAAACCCTACTCTAAATTCGAAATTCGAATATCTTTTTCACAGAATATTTTTGAGTTTTCGAAAAACTTTATTCAAAGTAATTTGAAGCACATTAACTCACAAATACGATACTGTTTACAAATTTCTGGATATGTGCATCCTAACTGATCTTTCAAATTAATTACTTTTGTTTGATTTTTGAAAAAACAAAAATACATCTCGAAATGAACTTTACGTCATATGAAAGAGTGCTTTTAGCACTATATGTTCCAAAAGTTTGAAGACAAAATTTGAAGCCATTTTTGAAATGGCGTTTGAGCATTTCCGAAAATGCGGAATTTTGAGCTAGGTTTCACCGAAAGGTTCAGTTTTCGACAACCTTTATTTGACATTATTTAAAGTACATGTATTAATGAATATAATGTGAACAAATTGCCGCTAATATAAATATTAACGTGGGAGACGAGTCAAAAAATTACATTTTTGGAATTTTTCAAAAACACTAAAGCATAGAGAAATTGTCTGTCATCGAGTACATTTAGCACTATCCCTACCACAAGTTGGAAGGAAAAACTAAGAGCGGTTTTAGAGAAAATCTTGTTTTGGTATTTTTTTAAATTGCACATATTGCGCGAAAACTATTGCAACTTTTTTTTAAAAATTACATGACCTTAGTGAAAGAACTCGCTATGGAGAATTAATTTTATTTGAAGAGAATATATCTTCAATTTTGTAGTTGTAAGAAGACACCCAAAAAAATTTGAAATTTTCGAAAATTCAGAGTTAAAGCTGAAAATCGGACCTATTCCACCTTTATTACTGTATTTTACTCTATTTTTACAATATATTTAAAGAAAAAATTGGAGCAATTTTTGAGAAAATTTTGAAAATATCCGTGAGGCTTCATGAAAACTACCCCCAGACTTTGAAGTTTTTTTTTCAAAATCTCAAAGATCAGACTCGAACCAGATTGACACCGGAAAAATTGGAAAAAATCCTACGTATTAGGCGCTAGTAGTGTTAACAGGCAAAGGAACAAACAGACGGTAGTCGGACGGACGGACGGACGTTTTGTAAAATAACTTTTTCGGTATCAGGGGACACAAAAAGTATATTTCCGTGAAAATCTCTAAATTTTTCACAATACATAATTTTCCCTGCACGATGTATATTACTCCGTATGTACGCAGGTATACGGAAAAGTAAAAAAAGAAGGGGGGAATTGAAATGTCGTCACGCACAACCTCGCGGTAAGGCGGGTAGTATTGGAGTCAGGGGAGACAGTCCCGGGTGAGGACGGAGGCTAAGAGCACGGTGGTTTTGTGCAGTTAGGTAGCCATTTAACGCTAGCAGGGCCCAAAAACTCATTTCAACCAAAATATTTTGGATTTCTCAAAATCGTGGGCGGCACTAGCTTAAGACTAAACTTAAAATCCAATTAAAAAGCAATTAAACATTCTTAAACCACCCCCAACATTTAAGGCAAATGTTTGGCTCTAGGAAAAAAATTATTCCCGTCTTTGTATTCCAAAAATCAGGGCTGTAAAAAAACGTAGAACAATTCTGAAACCCTACCAAATATTTAAAGCTAATTTTTGAGGAAACACGTTGATGTCTGGAAACACGTTGCCTGGTCTAACGAGTCTCGTTTCACATTGTTTCGAGCGGATGGACGTGAACGAGTATGGCGACAACCTCCATGAATTCATTGTAATGTTTCCTTATTTTTTGGTTCCAAATTATGCCTGCTTGCTCCACTAGTTCAATTCACGCGGGTTAATTTCATAAGTTTACTTATCCCGCCGCCACTGCAATTGGTTGATGTGCCATTCCTTCGAAAGGGCATATTTTTCTGAAAATTTCCTTTGTTTAATATCTACTATTAAAACGTTGCACATAATGATTAATAATCAGCATTTGGTATTTTATTTCAATTACTCTATATAATTCAATTGATCTTGTAATTTTTTAAATCAGTCATGATCTCTAATACTTTCTAAAATTATTGAAGATAGTTTATTTTTTTATTCATTATACGTCACCGATCTTTGCGCGCTCTTCATCTTCTCGGGTGGAAGTCGCCACGTAGATCTTCGTACTTTGTCCGCTCCGATGTCCTAATATCACTATCGCACGTCCGACGCCAACAATATGGATACTTTCTCCTCCCTACTCCGCGTAGCTGTTACTATTTTACTTAATTAACCGAAAAAACCCATCCACCATGAATAATCCCTCCGTTCTTTTAGACTCGACCGATGCTATCTACCACACATATCCATCAGCCTTGCTCCACGGCCCCCTCCTACCCAGACGTCATCTTATTTATTTTACCTCGACGGCGTCCCCATAGATACCTATTACAAAAGGGTTCATCTATCTAATGTCTCTTCCCAATATAATAAGAGTCCCCAAATATTCCGATTATTTTTGGTATGTCACACCGTGGACCCTGCACGTGAACAGGGAACTACTCAAACTGGTGGAGGCTCTGTGATGGTATGGGGCGTGTGCAGTTGGAGTGATATGCGACCCCTGATACGTCTAGAGATACGACTCTGACAGGTGACATACATGTTAATTAAATAAAGTAACTTATCTCTCAAGTCGCCGTTCAACAATGCACTTCTCAAAAATCCATCGCTGCATGGTATGTCAACAATACCGGATACGGTGGTAATAGCAAATAAATATCGAAAACAAATTAAGCACATTATAATAAGTTTACGATTATTATACGTTATTTATCTTATCATTTTTAAGTAAGTAACTGTTATGTGTCTGAAATGTATCTGCTTGTTAATTAGAGTGCAGTGTGTCACCGCCTCAGACGAAGTGAGTGAAATTCGAAAGTATAGAGAGCGCCGAAAATAAGGACAGCACATCTTTCTTAAGCGATCTTTGCAACATACATGAAAAAGAAATTTACAATATTGGAGCCGTTTCTGAGAAAATAATTGTTTAAAATTTAAATATAGCCTTTTTGGGGTTAGTTAAGGTTGCATCAACATCTAGGTCATTAGCGACCACTATTGGATTTAACGTTATGGTTACTGCGAAGATGACATGATGTGGTGATAATAGGAGGTAAAAGGGCGAACACAACTACAACCATGCCTGAGGAGGAACACGAACCCGCGATTCTTCAGTCAGAGATCGCTACGATACTACGTTCTTAACAATCTCGGTCGCCCGAATAGGAAAAATCGCCTTTGTTTCACGCAAAAATATTCATATTTTCGAAAAATTGAACAGGACATTATTTAAAGATCTGTGTTTTATGAACACATTTCATTAAGAAAAAATCTTATTGTAAGAAGAAAAAATGTCCTAAGGACTTCTTGTAAAGGAATCTGCGAATTCATGAGACCATAACATCAGTCACATCGATTAGGGAATATCAATTTTGGAGAAAATTGGCAGAACGGTTTTGGTGTGAACATTGACCACGGACGGAGGGACAGACACGTTTTGCCGTCAATCGATTTTTCAGTATCAAGGACCCACAAAACATGAATTCTGACTTCGCAATGTGTTAGAGGAAGTATGTAGGGACACGATTTATCCACTTTTTCATTACCAGGGCCCGGCAATTAGTTTTCTGTGGAAAATTGGTTGTTTGTTTCTCCGTAAGCGGTAGCGAGCGGTAAAATCTGACATCTGCATGCACTTCCACTTCGAAATACGTTTCATTTATACCGTTAAGTTCTTTGCGTACCCAACTCTGACAAGTTGATGACGGCTAACGACGGTTGTACGAGACTAATAGGGCTCTTTTCGATCTGTCGCGAGGAAGTCAATTCACCAAATCATCACACATAATTCGAATACAGAAAAGACCTATAACTTATTTGTAAAACTACAGTAGTATGATAGTTCTGCAAATGGGAAGTGAGATGTGTTGCTTTTGTGACACCCGCCAAAGTAACTTCTCGGGAAACTGTGGGAAATCTCTTTTGGATAGGGAATGTCACCAAGAGAAATCTCATTTTAAAGAATTCGCGTCGTCACGAACTTCGAAACGTTGCTGGAGAAAACAAATCATAAGTGTTGAAGAGAGGCGGCATGCTCTCACGCGATTTATGGCTTGTGAACACGCAGAAAGAGTTCGCCGCTGTAAATGGCCTTTGCTGATGGGGAAATCTGTTCGGGAGATAGATCTACACGAGATACACTTAAGAATATTATTCGAGAAGTTCTTCCATTTCATACTGAAAGTTTGGATAAAAGGAAATTGAAGAGAGTTGCACTTATATAATGAAATTGTTGAAACGTTCGAAATGCCGAAAAATTACCATCCTCTAGGGTAAGGTGACGTTCTCTCTTTTTCCGAACATGTCCTCTTTTTCATACTTTTGTCTGAGATCTGCGCGGATTTATCAAAAATTGCGAAATGTCTTTATTTTTTGTAACTCGATCGTCTGAGAGCACGATATATTGAAATTATTTGTTTTCACTCCTGTTTACACTAATATGCCTGTAGATGGGATAACTATCACCGGAATATCCTCTCTTGTCTGTGCGAATCGTTCATTCATTCTGTCCGAACTTGATCTTATTAATTTTATGAACTGTGATTCTGTCGAGGAAGGAAACACGCGATTTTTGTTTTCTTAGACAATCACATATTTGCTAAAGGTATGCGATTGTTTAAAATGTCAAAGAGGAAATGCAAGTTTAACAACGCCCAATGTAGCAAAAATACGGCATTAAAATGGGAAGGAAGGAATCTGCAGCTGATAGGAAAGTTTGTTAGGCTGGAAAGTATGTCTCTGTTGCAAATGAAGATTTGTTAGTTGTTGCAAATATCAGTACTTAACATCTGTCAGAATACTTCCATAAATATACAGTGTATGATGTTCAGATACACATTGCGTTACATATTAGATTATCATTTAAAATATTATGAACTGTCTTCTTTCTTCACCAAACGTCCTTCTTGTAAGACCTCGTCCTCGTTTCGATCAATGAGGATGTGGTCACCCTACTGTAGGGCAGGCCAATCCAACTGACCCTTAAGAGCGCGGGCTCTCGCGGCGGCTTGCGCCTGGGCTCCGAGCCGTGGGGGGGGGGGGGGAGGGGGGAGATGTCGAGTGTCCTTCAGATCGGTTTGGCGCACGTCTCGGGCTCCACGATCCCAGTGACAAAGTTCCCACTGAGAGGATCCTGCGAATTGGGCTTAACACACGCCTTGGTATATTACACAGTATCATTTATTAAACTATACAATTCTAATATCAATTTACATGCTAACAAAAACGTACGATTATAATATTGTAATAGTTGTTCATGATAAGAAAAGGATTTAACCCGAGTTGACAATAAAAAAGCGAACTAAAGTGAATCGTTTGAACAATGATTTTGATCCAAAATGAAGTTACAATTAAGTTACAATACTACCCCACTACACCATAGAAACGGAGTTTTAGCATTTTTAACGTAGTACTTAAGCTTCACAGTTTAAAAATGTAAAAACGATCATATTTTTTTCCCTTCATAATTTTATTTTGACAAATTTTTAATGTAAATTCAAAGTACATTTTGCTTAATCAAAAGCGTTTGAAATCTCTTGAATTACAAATCAGGGCTATAGAAGCCTGCGTGTCTACAGATATTCTACTTGAGACTGGAATTGGCCCACATTATGCAGAAAGGAATCAACCCTCAAAATTTGAAAAACTTTGTAAATGATATATTTCTTAAGTATCCAAAAATGATCCAGCGATTTTTGTGCGCGTAGCGGTAAAGCGCACTATATTATACGACACAAACGACAGTTTCTTTTTTTTAATTTCAAAAGCTTTTTTTTGTTTCTCTTACGCCGTTAACATTGGCAATCCGAAAGTTGAGGTATATATTTTACCTAAAATATGTAGGTAAAAAGGCATTTATTTTTACTAAAATAGGCATGCAAAAACGCATTTATTAAACTAGGGACAGAACACGACACATTAAAATTCCCAATTTAAAAGTAATTAGTGTAAATAAATAATAATTAAATGATTCAAATTTTTATTTTAGCTCTAAAATTTACATTTAACGTGGAAGAAAACGACCTTTTCTTTGCAATCTTAATCGGCTACGACTCCCGGTTGACGACTACGAACTCATTTTACTCGCTACACTGTTTCTACTAAATGCTGTTGTGGTGTCCCTGTTGAATTGGTATCAATGAAAACCGAACTGAATATTCCGTTCTTTGCACTTGTGTAATCGTAATAAGGGAAGGGAGAACAAGAAGGAATTGAGAAGGGTATAATCATATACAGACAGCTCTGTCCTCAAAAGGGATCCGAGTCTATACACAAACATATAATGAGATTTCGCATGAGCGAACAAGAATATAAGCAACAATGAAAAATTTCAAAAATCTTCACTGGTATCATCCTGTCCCTTTTTATATTTTTAACGCAAGCTGACACTGTAGCCTCCGCGTTCACAGACAAACAATACACGACCGTGTCTTTATGTTGACCAGGATAGCAGATATGTTTCCAACTTGATAGAGTTTGGTGTCAGGAGGGAAAAAGGGAAAATAACGAAAAAGGCAGAAAAGGCCTCAAATAAGGAAGAAAAGACACATATGGCAAAATGCAAAAAATAGGCATCAGAAGCTAAAATAGGCAAAAAACGCGAAATGAAAATATACTAAACAACTTCTAAAGTACAATTAAGTAATTCCTATTGTTAATAGTAATAAAACGGTAATAATTATAAAAAGGCATTTTTCATTGAACGGTGAGATCAGCGACCCTGAATTGCATTAAAAAAACGTAAGAGCTATTTTGGCGTCTGTATTCAGTGAGTGTAATATTCACACCGCGAAGAATTCATTTTATGGCAGTATTATTATTAAACAATAAGTTACCAGGGTGCTGGCAGGATGCAGTGACCCGTGCAGAGAGGATTTGCAAGCTTTGTGCGGAGGGGGCCGGGCGCGGAACGCCCCCGCGTCTTTGCTTCATTGCGAGGTCGCGCCGTCACGCGAGCCACATCCGCACCTCCGCCTCGCCGCAGCTTATGACCTCCGCAGCGCTAGTGGCGTGCGCCGCCCGAGGAGCTTTCTTTCATTCCAACTAGTGGAGCTGCAACGTAACAAATTCTCTCGCGAAGAATGTGAAGAAAGTGTAAAATAATTAATTAATATTATATATAAAAGAAATACAACAGCTTTATAAAATCTCCCTTCATCAAATATTGCAAATAACTTGTTGCACAGCACACAATGTCCCAAAATTGTGTACATCTAAAGTAAGGTTTTAGCTGATTGATTGTAACTAAGTACATATATAACTAAATGATGATCCACATCATTTGTTACCACATGGATCACATCATATGGTGCAAAAATTCGAAAGTGTTTCCTGCCATACTCTATCAATACATTAACTACTGTTTTATTTATAATAAAATAACATTTTTTATGAAACACGAATTGCACAAAAAATATTGGAGATCATAGCTGATAAGTTTTGTTTTCGATTCAAAATGCTTATATTGACATTTTTGAAATAAAAACCCATGTATTACTACACGTCTTTTAATTTTAGGAAACACCAATGCTTTAATCAAAACTTGACTTACAGAAAATCATAAAGCATGTGTATATAAATAAAATTTGAAGTAAAAAATGAACACAGCGTGTTTCTCACAATGTTACAAATAAATAATTCCTTTACCGGTTTGCCATTAGAAGCACAGATTCCTGTGAAAAGTATTCTTTGTAATTTTCCAATTTCGTCGCAACCACGAAGTCTCCGGAACGTTGTTCATATTTCCGAGACACAGAGCGCCCTTATCGACTCGAGGTCGTTTGTGTAACCGGATAGACGCGGTTACTGAACGTCGGGCGCCGCAAATGTTGACAGTGCGGCGTCTCGCTCCCACTAAAGAAAATCAATCTTTTTCGCACAGTAAATCAAATATTCGCGGGTAATGGCTAAAAATATATTTCTTGCAAATTTTCTTGTTTGACATTATTTTGTCGCGAATTGGCCATCTCGGGATCAGGCGAACGTGCAACCTACTAGGGCTCAGTTATATTTATCGAGGGTAGGTGCACATGACTTTTAAATCATTTTCATGCTGAATCGATTTTTACTCCTAGGGTGTTAGCCGTGAGAGATGAGGTGATATGATAATGAAGATGGATGAAATGAACTCTCACAAACACAGCCATGTTCGAGGCGTGACTCGAACCCGTGATCCTTAGAACCAAGACCGCCGCGTCACTACTGCCTTAGCAGCTCTCAGTTTCCCGAATCGATCGGCCTTTATTATTATTATTATTATTATTATTATTATTATTATTATTATTATTATTATTATTATTATTATTATTATTATTATTATCATCTTACATTATTGACAGTATCTACTGGACGGTATGTAAACACACACAGTAATGATGACCAGGTGTGTGGTTGCTTTACTGAAGGTTCAGATGGCTTCTGACAATACGGCATGTATTCAAAATTACTGACTTTTGCATATTATATACATTCCTGGCATCCAAGTGAAGACACTCCAGTGCCCAAGTGTCATTTTCGGGATTACTCCTGTAGTTGATATTATTATAGGCACAGTTGTCACTTTACTGAAGTTCAACTGAGTTGCGACTTCATGGGCGAGATCGGTATACTTCTGTATCTTCTCTTGATATTTTCCCGATATGTTGTGGGTATTAGGTATTGATATATCGATAAGGAAAACCTGCTGATGGTTTCTATCAATGTACGTTATATCGTGTCTATTGCCGCCGACATGTCTGTCAGTGATAATGGAGCGATCCCAGTAGAGTGTGTGCTCACTACTTTCAAGCACATTCTGAGGCACATATTTATAATACGGCACGGAAGTGGCGAGTAAGCCCGTTCTCAATGCCAATAATTGGTGGACCTGCATCGCCACTTCATCATGCCTCTTTTTGTATTCCAACTGTGCGTGGTTTCTACATCCACTTGTCACGTGTTGGATAGTTTCGCTTGCAGCCTCACATCTTCTACACGAGTCGGAATGAATGGTATAATCTCTCAGAATGTGTTTTCTGTAGTTCAATGTTGGTACCACTTGGTCCTGGATAGCTATCATGAAGGCTTCAGTCTCCGGAAAGAGATCCCTGTGCTGGAGCCATGCGTGCGACGCAGAGATGTCGACTTCTGGTTCACTCAGCTCGTGACGGTACCTTCCATGCAGTGCCTTCGCTTTCCATAAGGTTATCTTCTCTTCCGTTTCAATGATTGGTTGAACAAGCGTATCAAGCTTTTTCAAGTTCAGAGGACTATAGTTATTATCAACTGCGCTCACTGCTTGCTGAATTCTCCCACAATGTTCCAAGAAGTATCATCTGAGTAAAGCAACTTGAGAGCGGTGTAGATTTATGAGATCTACAATACCTCGCCCTCCTTGCGACCTTGGAAGGGTAAAACGCTCAGTACTTGAATGGGGATGATGTTTTGGGTGTTGAGTCATAGCTGTTCGAATTGTCCTCTGGAGGTTGTCGAGGTCGGTATTGCTCCATTTAATAACGCCAAAGGAGTATGTCAGCACTGGAATAACAAATGAAATGATAGCCTGCACAAGGTTTCTAGCAGAGAGTTGAGTTTTAAGAGTCCGTGCAATCGTTTACACACTTCAGTTGTTAGTATGTTCTTAGTAACAGTGTGTTTGATTCGGAGTGACTGTTGGAAACCCAAGTATTTGTAAGTTTCATGGGGTTCCATGAATGTAATCTTTGGTTCATTATCAGTTTCCAAATTTATAACTTGCATATGACCTCGAATGATATTCACTCTCCTGCACTTATCCAAACCGAATTTCATCTTAATGTCGTCATTGAACTTCTCCATCACGTTTATTAGTTGCCGCATATGACTCTCAGTGTCTGCATAGAGCTTCAGGTCATCCATGCAAAGAAGATGTGAGACACGAAGAAGAGTTGCGTTCCCCTTTTTAAGAGCGATTCCATAATTAGATGAATTAAGTAGAGTAGACAGGGGATTCAAGACTAAGCAGAACAATAAAGGGCTTAAAGAGTCACCCTGGAAAATCCCTCGGCGGATGTGTATAGTATCTGTGTGGACGGATTGTTTTCCATTAGAGAGATACAGTTTTGTATTCCATCGACTCATCGCGGTTTTCAGGAAGTTTTGGATAAACGGGTGGACCTTGTATACATCCAAACATTGAAGAAGCCAAGAATGGGGCACTCAATGCTTTAGCGTAATCTATGTAGCATGCGTATTATTATTATTATTATTATTATTATTATTATTATTATTATTATTATTATTATTATTATTATTATTATTATTATTATTATTATTATTATTATTATTATTATTATTATTCCTCAAATTCAAGACTAAAGGTATCTTGAGTCAGTTGATTGTAAAAACTACTCCGGGTTTCAACCAGTTTTCTAAGGAGCAGATCTAGGGACTGTCGGTGCCTTTACAACGATTTGCGCAAAATATGGGCCGTTCCAAACAACGCAATATCTTGGATTTCCCAGTCTTTTGAATATCCTGTGAGTTTAGTCAATTTCATACACAAATTTTGCGGAACCAATCCCAGAGTTCCGATAACTATCGAGATGACCGGTGCTTTTACGCCCCACATTCTGCTGATTTCCGGTTTCTGTGCCTCCTTGGTTACTACGTTTTCATCGCATGTCACAGAAACATTTACAAGTACAAACGTTTTTCTCTAATATCTAGTTTGTTTGCTGATATTCTGCGATCAGTTTGGATTTTTGGTCGTGCAGTATTGTACACAGTCCAACAGTCACTGGTTTTAGTTTAGTACTAGTTTTACTAGTGTTCGTACCACTTGAGGCATGTGTTCGGAACTTCAAGGGTGGTACAGATCTGCCAGAGGAGATAACTACATACACTAACGTGTCTTTTCAAGTATTCTGTCTTTGCTATAATTAGACAAGATGAGACGATGGTTTATACTTGTTCGTGGAAAATGCAGCACTTATTGTCTTGAGAAATATTGAATATCATATTGTCATGTTCTCAAGCCTGAACTTGGGCAGCTCTTAAAACTTCCGAAACTGGTTTCATTTTCCCCCTTTTAAGTCACATAAATGATTGATTTTTATGCAATTTGTTCATTCTTTTCAGATACTGACCATGGAGTGGTTTGTCTCTCCATGATTTCTTTTAAAACTTTTTGTCTCACATTTCATGAGAAGTAGCATCTCAAGTTCAGTATCGGTGTTATTATGCGTGTCTTGGATAGTCTCGTTCGCGGTGCTTCTTGCTACACTTACAATGCCTCTGTTTCCCGCTCTTCGGTCAGATATCATGACTTGTCTCATTAGTGAGTCATCTTGATGGCTGGCCATATACTTCCCCTATTATTATTATTATTATTATTATTATTATTATTATTATTATTATTATTATTATTATTATTATTATTATTATTCCGTTTTCAATATTACACTGTGATCAAAATAATCTGGGACACGACCAAAATGGTGTGGTCGTGTTTCTCACGGAGGAGGCTTGCATCCCTGTTTTGTGCGGCACTATCACGAGAAAGGCCTACGTTGATGCTTTAAACACCTTCTTGCTTCCCACTGTTGAAGTTTAATTCGGGGATGGCGATTGCATCTTTTAACACGATCGAGCACCTGTTCATACTGCATGACCTGTGGAGGAGTGGTTACACGACACTAACATCCCTGTAATGGTGTGGCCTGCAGAGACCTGACTTGAATCCTAACGAACACCTTTGGGATGTTTTGGAACGCCGACTTCGTGCCAGGCCTCACCGACCAACATCGAAACCTCTCCTCAGTGCAGCACACCGTGAAGAACTGACTGTCATTCTTCAAGAAACATTCCAGCACCTGATTGAAAGTATGCTTGCGAGTGTGGAAGCTGTCGTCAAGGCTAAGGGTAGGCGAACACCCTATTGAATTCCAGCATTACCGATAGAGGACGCCACGAACTGTTAAATAATTTTTATCCACGTGTCCGGATACATTTGATCACATAGTGTATGAAGATGTACTCTTGAAAATTCAAAAATGCCCTTTCTTTGTGTAACTCTTGAATGTTAATAATAATGATACATAACGAAATACGTATTTGCCATCTCTTTTATTATTTAATAACAAGTCAGAAATACGCCACTGATATAGTACCCTATTAAATGAGCCACCAACTGTGCACTGCTCTATCTTCAATTTTAAGTACTAGTGATGGATTGTTCTTCCACCATTAGGGTCTCATTGAACAAGGAAAAGCTGCGGCCATGTTTCAAAAAAAAAAAAAAAAAAAAAAAAAAAAAAAAAAAAAAAAAAAAAAAAAAAAAAAAAAAACAGCATTCAACAGGCGAGCTGTGAAACCCGTAAATGGAGTTCATTAATTGAAATTATGAATGGTCGTGATGGGTTAACCGAAAATAAATAACAAAAATTAGTAGTTGCATCATCCACAAAACATTGTGTTCGTGAGTCAAATATCTGCCTCTTAATTTTGAACCACAGCAAAACCTCTCTGAACGAACACCCCTGTTAATCAATCACCCCTCTAAACGACTGATTTGGCTTGGAATGTACACTGGAAGCCATTTATCGTAAGCCAATTATACGACAGTTAACAGACATACCTCTTCCCGACCATCGGCCAGCCTCAAAAGCAATTTTCTTAATACACTTCTTTTAAGAGACCACTTTTTGGAAACTTGAATGTACACGGAACAACGAATTTCCAGTAGTTAAAATGAAAATTGCTGCACAAATTCACGCATGTTCTGACCCTCAGCTTATTTCTAGAGAAAACCGGTTCACTGGGGAATTCTGGGCATTTAGTAACTGTGGGCGCTGGTATATCACGGCTGCTCGCTCCATTTCAATTCCATCTCTTCTTATCTAACGAGACTGCGGATATAAAAGTGGTCGAGCGTATAATTCTTTGAATTAACAGAGCCTTTCTCATCTTACCTTCGTGGAAAATCAGCTGTTGTGGTGGAGTATCAACACGGCGTCGTTAGTCTAATTGCTTAATTACGTTCCTTTCCCGGATGGGTGTCCATCCGGGAAGGAACCCCAGCTTAGCAACAGAGCATCGACTAACTGCGACGCTACGAGACAAACGACAAATAATTTACCGGATGATTACTCCAATGTATAGACGCTCAATGACTAAAAAGGAAAAACGAAACGTGTTGCGTTAATAATGCAATGAATAAATAAATAAAAAAATAAAAATGTCGGAAATAGTCCGTAACACACGAGTGTGTCTTACGTTAGGAATTTGAATCCAGCGCTTATCCAAAAGCCATCGCTTGTTTTTACTTTCCCGTATACATACGCATATACCGAATAGTTTAGGGAAATTTATGTAATTCTACGGAAAATTGATTTCGAGATTTTAACGGAAATACGTCCCTTGATACCAAAAAAGTGTTTTTTTTTTTTTAAAACATCTGTCTGCCTGGTGTATGCACACAACACTGGCGCCTAAAACATGCGTAGGACTTTTTCTAAATAGAAGAAACCCCTGTTCATTTGGCATGAGTCGAAACTCTGCGATTTTGAAAATCATTCATTAGTTTTGGGGTGAATAAACGGTGGATTTTCATCAGTAAAACTCTTACTGCCAGACCCTGGTAACAAAAAAGTGGATAAATCTTGTTGCTAAATTAAGAAAAAAACTCTAACAAGTGGTGTAGCCAGAATCCATTTTTGTGGGTCCGTGGTGTAGCCAGAATCCATGTTGGGGGTACTTTACATGGAGCCCCATGGACATTTTAAAAAATTGCTCAAAGTGTGTTATTTAAATTTTTTGAAAAATATTGTACAATACCCACATAAAGATGGCATAGGTCCGTGTTCATCGTTGACTCTGAATTATCCAAAATTTCAAAAGTTGGGAAGTTTTCGACGTCTTCCTACAACTACAAAATCGAAGAAATTTGCCTTGAAATGAAATTTGTTCTCCATAGGTTTTGAAAATTTTAGAGGATTTTGCGCATTATTGATAGCAATGTTCAATTTTTTTAAAATTACAAAAACAATATTTTTCTCAAAAATGGCTCCAATTTTTTGTTCAAACTTTTCCAACGGATAGTGATAATTGCAGTTTTTAACATGACATGGAGTTCATTTTGAGGTATTCTTTTTTTTTGCAAAAATTATATAAATGTAATTTCATTGAAATATCCCTCAGTCCGTTAATATGCACATTTCCAGTTATTTGTAAACCCAATTACATTTGTGAGTGAAAGTGCTTCAAATGATTTTAAAACTCAAAATTTCACTGTGAAAAAAGCTTCAAATTCCGCAATCACAGTAATGCTTAAATGCCATTTTCTTAAAAACTGATTCAAATTTTTCAATGAAACTTGCCATTTAGAACAAGGTTTTACCCTTCTTTAATACTATCAAAGTAATATTTCAGTTATATTACTAGGAAACCGAAATTGAGGTAATCTCAAAAAATGTGCTTTGGGAATCTGTCAAGATTATGTAGCAAATCCGAATAGCTAGCCCAGACGAGAAAAAAAAAATTGTAACGAATACGAGAAAGTTTGTGCCATATTGTAGCACTATTAGTTTCCTTTATCGTATACTTTCTCGTAAGTTTGTCCCTCCGTCTGTCTGTGAACACTACTAGTGCCTAAACCATAGTAGGAGTTTTTCCAAAATGGATATTCCCTGGTCGATGTCTCCACTCAAGGTGCCACATTTTGAAAAACTTTCTTTAAAATTTTGGAGTACTTAACATGAAGTCCCTACAATAATTTCAATTTTTTCCAATAATAGCTCCTAATTTTTTTAAGCATTTTTTGAAAGAATGGAGTAAATACACTTATAATGGTACCATATGTCTGATTGTAACTTTTAACTCTGAATATTTGGAAATTGCAAAATATTTTTTTCGGCGAGCTCCTCCAATTACAAAACTGGAGATTTAGAGATTTTCCCTTCAAATGAATTTTTTTCCGTAGAGGATTCTTTCAAGGTTATGTATATTTTTTTGAAAATATTAGTATTTCTGCGCACTATTGCTAGCAATAAATGCAATATTTAAAATTACCTATTACAAGATTTTCTCAAAAATAGTTTCAAATGTTTCTTTAAACTTTTGGTAGAGATAGTGATAAATGTACTCTATAAAATTACTTAAACGCCTTATTGCTCTATTCTTTTGTTTTTTCAACAATGTAATTTTTGACTTGTAAATCTTAACGGCGTGAAAGACTTGGGCTAATGTATTATGATTACATGTGCTTTGAATAATGTCGTATAAAGTTTCTCGGAAACTCAACCGTTTTCTGGGAAAAATTCCGCATTTTCAGAAACGGTCGAACGCCATTTTCTCAAAAATAGCTCAATTTCTATTTTTTTATACATATAGTGCTAATTGCACTCTTTAAGAAGACACGCAAATCATTTTGCTGAATTATTTTGTTTTAAAAAATACATAAATATATATTTCTGAAATATCTGTTAATACGCACATTTCGCGCAACATGTATACATTATTGCATTTGTAAATGGAAGTGCTTAAAATGACTTCTAATGAAGTTTTTCGAAGGCTTACAAGTTTTTTGTGACAAAGAGCTTCAAATTTAGCGTTTACAGTAACGCATAAACGCCATTTTCTTTAAAACTTCGCCAAATGTTGCAATGAAAATTGCAATTTCGGGCGGGGTTTTATTCTTCTTTGGCATTCGTAAAGTAATATTTCGTTTCTACCATTTCAAAACCGAAAATTTGAGAAAATTTTGAAAAAATGTTCTTTGGTCGGCGATAGATGCCAGCTGGTAAGAGGATGGGGTATCACAAAAGAGCTATCCCAGACCAAAAGAAATTATGAAACTAACTAATATGAGAAAAACTCCACCATTCTGTAGCACCACTAGTTTAAATTACGTGAGACATTGAATGTGTCATGTTTACCCAATTGGGATAGTCTCCTTAAGAAAATGGAGATTCGTTACCGGTAGACATCTACTGGGAGTACTAAAACAAGATAAATTAAACGATTATTTTTACCCCAAAGAAGGAGATATAAATATTTCTAAATCTATTTAAAAAGATAGAAAATGATTCTCTAGAAAAGCATTTTTCGTTTCCTCACTTCAAAACGTGTATTTGGCAGAGCATTTATACGGCCTAGGTTAAGAACGAATTTTAGAGTACGATTACCATGGCAATGTCAAATACCCAAGACAATGTACAAATGACTGTTGACACATTGGCAAATAATATTGATTATTTTTTGAATACAGATCGTTTTTAACTTATATTAATTCCCCTTTTGTATGAATTTTCGATTTTTTAGGTTCATATTTTTTTGACTTAAAATTATTTAACTCTGTGATACTGCCCGACATCTATGTTTTATTTTATACCTTGAGTTTACTTTAGCATTGAATATTTGCTCCATAATATTGACGGTTTCACTGACTGAGACTATTGTACAAATAAATTTAGTTATCTTACTCAATTAAATTATTTATACTTATCAAAGTGTTATACATTTTCATAGAGATATGATAGTATAGTTGTTTCATTCAACACGGTTACATGTTTCTCTTTTCCATTTTAAAAACAGTTCCCTCTCTTTCGTATAAATCCTTGGTTTTTCGAGGAAGTAAATTCTCAGTAGCAGATTCAGCTTCCTCAATTATAATCTCTGTAATATCGCACTCCATACTTACGAAACAAATCGCCAGAACCAGCCGCAAATTCTACACGCTTTAACAATTGTGACAGTAGTGACAACTTGAGAGGTGTTAATGTTCAAGGACATCTGCATATATACGACGAAACCGCATGGTATAAATGAGATCTCCCTAAAAATTCAAACCTAAAATTGGGTGGTGAGTATATGAAAAGTAGTTGTATGCAATTCGGTCGAAATTGAATAATTTTGGACTTAGTTAGATTACCAACTTTATCTCTGCCTCTGTTGGAAAACACCTCCTTCAAAATCATTCATTTTTCGGCATTGATGGATAAATATATCAATCAAAATCGTAAAATAAAACTAAACCAAAATGTTTCATTATTTTATAATCCATACTCGTATACTAAACACCTTTTATAAATATCCTATATAATAGTCATTTTCCTAAACTTTCGTTATTTATTAATAATATACCATTTTGTAAAATATAAGAGTTTCCCTATTAGCAGACCTTTCCTTCAAAAGACCACTGGCTGCGGAACCAACTGTGATCCACTAATACACGTTTCACACTGATATTATTTATTCCCTGCATTAGGCGATTGTGATCTGAGATCTGTAGGCCGAGGGAACAACACAATATTTATGATCAGGAAATTTCCACCCCTTCGAGTTGGTACTTGGTTATGACTCATTTTATCCTTATAATTGCTTTTGTAACTAACTACTCCGACCAGGCGTAAACCGACCAGGCGGCGTATGAGTATGTGGAATAATATTCCCTGAACACTGAAGAAAGCAAATTTGTGCATTCATAGTCTTAATGTAGTACAGAAAGTAGATGTACCGAAAGTAGATTGAGTGTAGACGTAGTAGTACGCAAATTGTATACTCGTAAATTTGTGAATGTCAATTAAGACCCGACTCCTAAGGCAACGTTTTGGTTTAGTCCTTGTCAAAAAAATAAATCGAAGTAGCATTGATGTCATGTTATTCAGTTCATTTAGCACTATCCGTATTGAATTGATGCCTTATTTTACGAAGCTGACTCAGACCATGAGGACAGCTCGTCCGTCTGACCACAGAAATTTCGCTACGCTCCTTTCACCAACTACCGAGAAAGGAGGTATTTCTTGGGCGACCAAACAGGCGATTTGAATTTGGCTCAGAGGCTTCTTTAGGCTTGAGGATCTTTCACATGCAGTAAATCTATTAACGTGGGACAATCGGATTTACATCCCCTTCGAAGGAAGGCTTCGATCGAGTTTGGGAACCCGGAAACTTCGGTATAACAGTCAGATACGCTAACCCTTACACCATAGATGTCGCCGTTCAGAACGTTTTAAGAAAAAAATGAAGCTGTTTTCGAGGAAATAACTTTTGAGCGTTTCTGAAAATGAAGAATTTTGAACTAATTTCAAAAACATTTTGAGTTTTCGAGAATGTTTATAAGTCGTCATTTTAGGCGCTTGTCAAACTAGTGATGCAACAACAGCGCATGCTTTCTCGTATTATTTATAAATTTGCAATTTTTGAAAATTCAGATTTCAGCGAAAATGAGGCATGCACCATTTTCTTAAGCGTTCTTTATGGTATCCGGCAACAAAATGTAATCAAAAAATTTGGAACCCTTTTACGAAAAGTTAAATAATGTTCCAGGGGCTTTACGTAAAGTACACCACAAAATTAAAATATCGGTTTCAAATTTAAGGTGTTGTGACATCAGTCAGATCGATCGGAGAGTATCAATTTTTGATAATATCTGCTGAACGGTTTAGGCGCTAGCGTTAACCACAGACGGACACACAGACGAACGGGCAGTGAGACGGAAGGGCGGAAAGACGAATGGGCGGAAAAACGAAAGACGGGCAGAGAGAAAGAAGGGCAGGGTGTCCTGCCGGTCTCCCAGACAGACTAACAGCTAGACGGGCAAGCAGACTGACGGGCAGACGGGCAGAGATACTGGCGGGCAGACAGACTGACGGGCAGTATGCCAAACTGACTGACGTGCTGACTGGCAGATGGCAGACTGGCGGGCAGACGGGCGTATTCCTACAACAGCAATATTTAGGGACACTTTTTTGTAAGGGCATCTTGAAATAAGATCGTGATTAATTTTTCGAAAGTTTTAGAAATTTTCACATAATTTTGCATGAAATACAGAAAAGTACTTATTTTTAAAACAATTTTTTTCAAAACTGATTTATAATTTAATTAAGCTATTAATTAAGTAATGGACGGTTAAGGAGCTGATGTAGGTTTCATTTTCGTTGATATCCCTGATTTTTCGACAATTGGAAATAATTTTTTTCCGTGTGTTTCTAAAACTGCAGTAATGAAGATGTTTTCTTAAGAAATATGTTAAGAAAGTTCCACAAAGAAAGCCTTAAATGAACTTTCATAAAATTACAATTACAAATTACAAAAACTGAAAAAAAGTTCCATTTATGGCACGAATGGCGTTTTAGCAAGAATTTACAAGAAAAGATGCGTGCATTGTTGCCAGCGCTCATTGACTGAGGTGTGTTGATACGGACAGAAATTGCAGTATAATAACATTACTAAGGGCCAGAAAATAGGTAGTACCTCTTAGTTATATCAGTATCAGTAGACACCTGAAGGGTGTTATTCAACTTAGTTATAAATGACTTTTGATGGACTTTTAAGCTTTAAACAATTGTTTTAAAGAGTAAATCTGCCTAAGGGCATGGGCGTAGTACAGCGGCATTACACTGAACTGACTGCCTGAGTAGTGGATAACGCTAAACATTCAATACCCATTTAAACTCACAGGATGAAATCATCCCTTCGTAATGTTATAATTCGTAATATTACTCTCCTTTTAATTTTCCGTTCCAATTTCGTATACCGTATACTTTGTTTCAGTTCTAATCAGGATTACAGAATATTCACTCCATTTTGCACTATTCCCATCCCGCAGTTCCATCAGCCGCTTTCGCCTGCACCTCGTTACGAGCACATCGGGTTTCGTAGCCCATTTCCCGCCGGTCTCCTCCGCACTGCAGGTCCGTGGGCAACGCCCCCTTGCATCCCGCAGCCGCCACTGCAGATTCCGGCTCCGCAGTCTCGTATTGCGCACCATCGCCATGCCACCCACCCCGCACCTTCCACTGCCCCTCCGGCGCGGAGTCGACCTAGGCGCGTTCCGCCATCCTTCCACGATCTCGCCCCCGGTAAATCGACGCCCTTCACCACCTTCCGCCGCTCCGGCTCGGTTGCAGCTCCTCCTCCCCGTCGCCCCCGGCCACCGCCGGCCTTCCTCTGCCGCCGCCCCCGCCGGGCGGGGCCCCTCGCCGCCGCCGCCATCGATCGAGCCCACGGGCGCTAAACGGCCCCGCCCCCGCCCCCGCCCCACCCCCGCCACGGAGCCCCCGCCGCGCGCCGGCGAGCAAGACGGATGCGCGCGCAATGCAGCCGGGGCCTCCGCACGTTGAGCGGGCAGTAATAAATGCACCGCACGGAACCTGCCATTTTACATTGTCTTATTTCCGGATCAGGTCGGGAAACCAGTCTGCCGCATTGTAAACATGCTTCAACTCTCGAACATCGAAGAAGAAGAAGAAGAAGAAGAAGAAGAAGAAGAAGAAGAAGAAGAAGAAGAAGAAGAAGAAGAAGAAGAAGAAGAAGAAGAAGAAGAAGATGAAGAAAAATTGGATGAATTCCATTTTTTTAAAATTAACATCAGAGGCTGGGTCTATAAGGCCCCGTTTTCAATAACTCGTTTGTTTGACTTGATGTACACTTTAAAAAGTTCAAGTTATCACAAAGGTTTTAAGATATAAAAAAAATACTCTCAAACTTTTCAATTTCGTTGCTAGGCATACAAAAATACCTTTTACCCTGTAATGGTGCGTTGATGAGGGTCTCGCAAGGGGAGCTGGCGTGGATGTGGGCAAGGAAATTCGTTGAGCCACTGTGTGGACAATGGCGGGGGTGTGGTCGCTGCCAGAGGGACAGGGGCGGGCGTAGGAATGTGTGAGGGCATGACGTGGGCTACGGCGTAGCGTGGACATGGGTCTATATGGGCGTTCGCATGAGCGTGGGTCTGTGCGTGGGCGTTTGCAGAGCAGGGACGCGGCCATGGGTAAATGCGGGGGTATGACCAGGGAAGTGGCATGGGTTTATGTGTGGGCATTTACATGAACGTGGGCGTTCTCATGATCAGGTTCGTCTGCGTGGGAGTTCGCTTAAGCAGGGGCGCGGCCTTGGGTCTGTGCGTGGGGGTTCAAATGAACAGGGGCGTGGGCATGGGGCTATGTGTGGGCCTTAAAATGAGCAGGGGCGTGGGGAGCGTCTTTGCGTGGGCGTTCGAATAAATAGGGGCGTGGGCCTGAGTCAGTGTGTGGGTGTTCGCATGAGCAGGGGCGTTGGCGGGGGTCTTTGCATGGGCATTCGAATAAGTAGGGGCGTGGGCGTGTCTGTGTGTGAGCGTTCGCATGAGCAGGGGCGTGGGCGTGTGTGTCTGCGTGGGCGTTCGCACAAGTAGGGGCGTGGAAGGGAGTCTTTGCGTGGGCGTTCACATGAGCAGGGGCGTTGGCGAGGGTCTTTGCAAGGGCATTCGAATAAGTAGGGGCGTGGGCGTGTCTGTGTGTGGGATGCGCATGGATAGGGGCGTGGGCGTGGCGTGGTGCGGCGGGGCCGCGCGCACTGCAGTGGCCGAGAGCCCTGCTGAGCGCCGAGAGCCTTGAAGAAGCGGGGGCGGCGAGCGCCCTTGGAGCTCTCTCGGACGTAATTGCGGGCGCGGCGCGTGGCCACATTAATCAGAGGCTCGCGGCAGCGGGGGAGACAGCGCGGGCTGGCAGTGGGTGCGGCCGAAAGGGTTAAGGCGACGGAAACAGGAGCTCTTTGGAGAGAGTTGTAGACGGGTGTGGACGTTGATGGTGCGAAGGCGAAAATTTTGGGGTAGGAGTGGCGGTAGAGTGTGTGTGTGTTCATTAGGACAAGTGTGTGTGTGCGGTGTTTCGTGAGAAGAGATGGGTATGAGAATGTACGCATTGATTTGGAAGGGGGAACGGGTGTTCTGGGCGGCTGAAGACGGTTAGAAAACGCAAGTTGGTCGCCCGGAGGTTTAGGGCTTGAGGCGCGACTCAAGAGGATGGGATTGAGCGAAAGGATGTCTGGTAGGCTGCATTGTTTGTGTTTTACGGAACGGCAATTGTTAAAGATCTTTGATGAAGACATTATGTAAAGGTTTGTTTGGTAGGAGAGGTTAGTGTGCGGGTAATTGATAAGAGGCTGCAAGCACGTGCGTTTGGTGAGACAAGTAACAATGTTTGAGTAGACAAGTAAGAGTGCTCTTCGTAAGAGGGGTATAGTGCGTTTGGCGATGCGGGCACAGTGTGTTAGGAGAGTCGGGCACAGTGTGTTAGATGAAGCTGGCTCAGTGCGTTGAGGAGGCTGGTACAGTGCACTGGCACAGTACAGTTGGTGTGGTCGGTACAGTGCGTTAGGAGAGGGTGGTGCAGTGTATTTATTGGGTCGGATTCAGTATTTTAGATGAAGCTGGTACAGTGCGTTTGGTGAGTCGGATACAGCGTGTTCAAAGAGGCTGGTTCAGTGCATTTGGTGAGACGGGTAAAGTGTGTTAAGTGAGGCGGGCGCCCTGCGTTTAGTGAGGGAGGTACCGTGTGTTAGATGAAGATGCTACAGTACGTTAAATGAGGCTGGTACCGTGTGTTAGGTGAAACTGGTACAGTATGTTAAATGACGCTAGTAGAGTGTGAGATCACGCTGGTACAATGCATTATGTAAGGCTGGTACAGACGGTTTGTTGAGGCTGGTACAGTGGGTTTGTTGAGGTAGGTACAGTGCGTTTGGTGAAGCGGGTACACTGTATTTACTGAGGCGTGTACAGTGTGTTACGTGAGGCTGGTAGAGTGTGAGGTGCGGCTGGTACAGTGTGTTAGGTGGGCCTCGTACCATGTGTTTGGAGAGGCTGGTTCAGTTTGTTTGGTGCGGTGGGCAGTGTCTTAGGTGAGACTGGTACAGTGTGTTGGTGAGGCGGCGCTCTGCGTTTGGTGAGGACAGTGTGTTAGGCGAGGCTGGTACAGTGTATTAGATGTGTCTGGTACAGTGTGTGAGGTGAGGCTGGTACAGTGTGTGAGGTGAGGCTGGTACAGTGTGTGAGGTGTGGCTGGTACAGTGTGTGAGGTGTGGCTGGTACAGTGTGTGAGGTGTGGCTGGTACAGTGTGTGAGGTGAGGCTGGTACAGTGCGTTAGGTGAGGCTGGTACAGTGCGTTAGGTGAGGCTGGTACAGTGCGTTAGGTGAGGCTGGTACAGTGCGTTAGGTGAGGCTGGTACAGTGCGTTAGGTGAGGCTGGTACAGTGCGTTAGGTGAGGCTGGTACAGTGCGTTAGGTGAGGCTGGTACAGTGCGTTAGGTGAGGCTGGTACAGTGCGTTAGGTGAGGCTGGTACAGTGCGTTAGGTGAGGCTGGTACAGTGCGTTAGGTGAGGCTGGTACAGTGCGTTAGGTGAGGCTGGTACAGTGCGTTAGGTGAGGCTGGTACAGTGCGTTAGGTGAGGCTGGTACAGTGCGTTAGGTGAGGCTGGTACAGTGCGTTAGGTGAGGCTGGTACAGTGCGTTAGGTGAGGCTGGTACAGTGCGTTAGGTGAGGCTGGTACAGTGCGTTAGGTGAGGCTGGTACAGTGCGTTAGGTGAGGCTGGTACAGTGCGTTAGGTGAGGCTGGTACAGTGCGTTAGGTGAGGCTGGTACAGTGCGTTAGGTGAGGCTGGTACAGTGCGTTAGGTGAGGCTGGTACAGTGCGTTAGGTGAGGCTGGTACAGTGTGTTAGGCGAGGCTGGTACAGTGTATTAGATGTGTCTGGTACAGTGTGTGAGGTGAGGCTGGTACAGTGTGTGAGGTGAGGCTGGTACAGTGTGTGAGGTGTGGCTGGTACAGTGTGTGAGGTGTGGCTGGTACAGTGTGTGAGGTGTGGCTGGTACAGTGTGTGAGGTGAGGCTGGTACAGTGCGTTGGGTGAGGCTGGTACAGTGCGTTAGGTGAGGCTGGTACAGTGCGTTAGGTGAGGCTGGTACAGTGCGTTAGGTGAGGCTGGTACAGTGCGTTAGGTGAGGCTGGTACAGTGCGTTAGGTGAGGCTGGTACAGTGCGTTAGGTGAGGCTGGTACAGTGCGTTAGGTGAGGCTGGTACAGTGCGTTAGGTGAGGCTGGTACAGTGCGTTAGGTGAGGCTGGTACAGTGCGTTAGGTGAGGCTGGTACAGTGCGTTAGGTGAGGCTGGTACAGTGCGTTAGGTGAGGCTGGTACAGTGCGTTAGGTGAGGCTGGTACAGTGCGTTAGGTGAGGCTGGTACAGTGCGTTAGGTGAGGCTGGTACAGTGCGTTAGGTGAGGCTGGTACAGTGCGTTAGGTGAGGCTGGTACAGTGCGTTAGGTGAGGCTGGTACAGTGCGTTAGGTGAGGCTGGTACAGTGCGTTAGGTGAGGCTGGTACAGTGCGTTAGGTGAGGCTGGTACAGTGTGTTAGGCGAGGCTGGTACAGTGTATTAGATGTGTCTGGTACAGTGTGTGAGGTGAGGCTGGTACAGTGTGTGAGGTGAGGCTGGTACAGTGTGTGAGGTGTGGCTGGTACAGTGTGTGAGGTGTGGCTGGTACAGTGTGTGAGGTGAGGCTGGTACAGTGCGTTAGGTGAGGCTGGTACAGTGCGTTAGGTGAGGCTGGTACAGTGCGTTAGGTGAGGCTGGTACAGTGCGTTAGGTGAGGCTGGTACAGTGCGTTAGGTGAGGCTGGTACAGTGCGTTAGGTGAGGCTGGTACAGTGCGTTAGGTGAGGCTGGTACAGTGCGTTAGGTGAGGCTGGTACAGTGCGTTAGGTGAGGCTGGTACAGTGCGTTAGGTGAGGCTGGTACAGTGCGTTAGGTGAGGCTGGTACAGTGCGTTAGGTGAGGCTGGTACAGTGCGTTAGGTGAGGCTGGTACAGTGCGTTAGGTGAGGCTGGTACAGTGCGTTAGGTGAGGCTGGTACAGTGCGTTAGGTGAGGCTGGTACAGCGCGTTAGGTGAGGCTGGTACAGCGCGTTTGTTGAACGTGCGATCGAGGCGCCTTCGTGACTGTGGCCCAGGGCGAGGACGGGAATGGCACCGGGCCTAGGGCGCGAATCGGATGTGAAGCAAGCAGAGGGGCTGCGCCAGATGGGATCCCGGGGCGCAGAGTCTGGGGTGGTGCCAGCCAGCATCGCGCTGTGAACGGGGAGGCAGGGGAAAGCAAGCCGGGCCCTGCGGCGGCGCAGGGGGTGGGCGCAGCATGGAGCCGCTTCGCGCGGCGGCTCAAAGGCCAGTCGCGGGGCTGCGAACCGGTCTGCAGTCGTCGTTCGCCATAGCCTGCCGAAAATCCCTTCCACGCGCCTTTTCAATATACATCTCTTACAAAATACTCCCCGCGAAACTGCTTGAAGTGGACACGCTGCCGGAGCTTAAGGGAGAAGTGGCGTATGGACACCACATGGATCTGCAAGTGGCGCAGCTTTTTGTGAGCTGGCAGTCGTCCAGTTGGCCCAGCAGACTCGACAGTTGTGCGATCGGGCCAGGCAGCCATTGAAAACAATTTGTTCTAATGGAGATGAAATGGTTAATTTACTTTTCTGATGTCTCTGGCGCTAACACGATGTTCATTATTTTCTGGCAACATATTTTGTGTGTAGAGATAAATCACTACGAATTCCTTTCTTTCATAACGTGACATACATTTATAGAGAATTCTTGTTCAGAATGAACACACGGTCTTGTAATATTTTTCTGATCTAGACTGTGCACAATCAAACAATAATTTAATCCAATGCGTATTTTTACTTTCGCGAATGCGTACGTGTATACAGAGTTATATACGTAGTATAGAGAAAGTTATGTAATGCTGCGGAAAATCTATTTCGATGTTTCTACGGAAATACACATTTTGGGGTCACAAGTTACCGAAAAAGTGCTTTTTTTTAACGGTCGTCCATCCGTCCGTCTGCTATTTGTGAACACTACTAGCGCCTAAACCATGCGTAGGGTTTTTTCAAAATTGAAGAAACCCTTGTTCATCTGGCTTGAGTCAAAACTTTGTGATTTTGAAAAACATTCTTTAAAATGCGGTGGTACTTTTCATGAAGCTTTCCGGACATTTTCAAACTTTTCTCAACAGCTCCAAATTTTGTCTTTAAATTTCTTCTAAGAATAGAGTAACATACACCTATAAACGTGACCTTGGTCTTATTTTTGCGGTTAACTGTGAATTTTCGAAAATTTCAAAAGTATGATTTTTTCCGTTATCATTCTAAAACTTCAAAATTAAAGATAGGCATTTTTTCTTGAAATTAATTTTTTTCTCCATAAAGAGTTCTTTCAATAAGGTCTTGTACATTTTTTGAAAATTTTAGTAGTCTTCGCGCAATATTGCGTGCAATATGTGCATTTCTTTAAAAAAATACATAAACAAGATTTTCTGAAAATTGGATCCAATTTTTTTAACTCTTGGTGAAGTAGCGCTAAATGTACTCTTTAAGATGACATACACGCCATATTGCTCTATTCTTTTGTTTGTTCAAAAATTTACAAAAATGTAATATTTTGAGTTGTCTCTCATATTGTTAATATTTATACTTGCGGCAATTTGTACACATTATTGTATTTATGAGTACTAGTGCTTAAAAATGTCATATAATGTTTCTCGAAAACTCAACAGTTTCCTATGAAAACTAACTCAAAATTCCGCATTTTCAGAAACTCTCAAATATCTCAAAAACGACTCGTATTTCTTTCTTCAATCATTTCGAACGAATAGTGGTAATTACTCTTTAATATGTCGTAAAGTTAATTTCGGTGTTTTTTTCCACAAATTACACAAATTAAAAATTTTTGTAAGATCTCACGCCGATGATACGCACATTTCTAGCAATTTGCAAACACTGTTGTATGTGTGAGATGAAGTACTTAAAATAACTTTAAACGAAGTTTTTCGATAACTCAAAATGTTTTTGTGAGAATGAGTTTCATATTTAGAATTTGCAGTAGCGATTGACCGCCATTTTCTTAAAAACCGCTCAAAAGTTTTCAAAGAAAAAGAAAGAAGAACTTGCCATTTAGGACAATGTTTTTTATTCTTTTATAATCTTAAAATAATTTATCCGCTCTTCAATTAGGAAATTGAAAAATTAAGTAAACGTCAAAAAAAAATTCTTTGCGCGGAAGCTGGCCATCCCTTTTAATGTTTTACCAGATTATGTGTTTTCCTATGAATAAATACTTTTAACTTTTGTCCCGTCTGCTTTCTTATTGATGTATCTCTGCTTTTGAAAACTTAGTTATAGGACTTGTACTTCAATAATTCAATTCGAGTCATTTTCACACGTGAAAAAACAAACAAATATGACCGAAACAAAATCTTTTGCTACCTTCAAACGCTAATCTGTACAAATGAAAATTACTTTCAGGAATCCCTATTGAACTGCATCACTGATATCAAGGTTTTGTGGTACATAAAAGTAAAGGAGAGATATATTTCTTTAACCACAATAATACTGATTTCATAATTTAAATAGATTTCAGTGTTTCTCTCTAACATCTATTTATTGCAATCTTTATTTTGCCAGTTACGTGACCAAGAAATTTATGGAATTCTATATGTGTGAACAAGTATAATATATATTGATTTGATTGTATAATGGGATGATGTGGTTATATTGAGTAATGCATGAATATGGAAAACCAAACACATGAAGAATATAATGATGCCGTGCAGATTTGATGAAAACTAACTCCCAAATTTCCATAAGCGTTACAGCGCTGATGATACTTCATTTTATAATCGCTATTCCAATCAAACTATCTCACAATCGTGCGAAGTAATAACTCGTTTCTTATGGACACGCCATTGTGTAATGGAAAATGTGTATGGAATGTATGGAAAAATGTGTATGTGTAATGGAATGTTTTGGAAAATGAACAAGACAAAATGATCTTATTCTATAATATCTCCATGCGAATCAATTTGTGTAACCCATTTTAAAAAAATTGTTTGTTTGAATACCATTGGAAATAATGTTTTTGCTCTCGTTCTTTCCAGACACTTCATGAACTGCCCCATAGAGTCTTGTGGCTGCGATAACTACTCGTACCGGCCGAAATTCCCGGGAGGCCCAGGAGGAACTCAAAGGTGAGTTAAAATGTGTATGTTATTCACAATGTTATACAGATGTCTCGCAATGAATGTTACAAAATTCTGAGAAGAGTCTAAAATAACAGTCTTTGCAATTTTGTCACCCATGAACATTTAGTGATAAATTGCTTATAATGCAGTTTGCATATTTGCCCCTGATAGTTAGGCACACCCCAATGCGCAGATGTCTGACAAGAACATGTAATCCCCTCGACAGCGTCCAAACTTCATCAACCGATTATCTGTACATAGGTGGTTGCCTAAAAATCAGAGGAAATGTCTCTCGTGTAAATGCATGGAAATACGTTTTAGAATTTTGTGGATTTATGTTCATTGCCAAAAAGGAATTTTTTTCAATTCCTCTGTGATGAGACGGCTTCCGGGATGGGATGGGATGGGGGACAAATCATAATACCTCACATCAGGATAGAATTAAGTAGTATAAGTGGAAATGTATAGTCAAAAATTGATAAGCGCATTTGTCTAAGAACCGGTAATGAAAATGTAGAAAAATTATGGGTTCGCAAGACAATACCTGATAATAATTGATCTAGTGACGTTTAGATTACAGAAGGGTTTATTTTGAGAGTTGTGTAAGAGGTTTCAGGGGATTAATCTAGACACGTCGTTTCATTCGGAAAGTTAATTATTAGTAGGGAAAATTTCAGATAATAAAACTATTTATTTTTATTGACGCACGTGGGACTTGTTTTACAAGAAGGTAATTACTTAATTGAGTTTTTGTCAAGAAATTTCATGTTAAGTAAAGTTTAGTTTTCAAGTCGAAATAATTTAACCTTCAATTGAAATAAACCGCCGAATATTGTGGCCAATCGATTTTTTGGCCCACAGCTAGGAGTTACGAGTCTCTCAACGTCAAAGCAATGATGTCAATAAATCGCTTATTCTCTAAAAGTACCTTCTTTGGGTGGGTTTTTGTATTTTCTTGTCAACGAACGACGGAAAGCAGATTTGCTGGAAAATTTTATAAAAATATTTTTCGTACCATGGTGGCCGTATGTCGTTTTAATTATAGTACGCTGTTGTATACACTTGATAATGAACAAAGATAAATCACGACCATTGCCTCACAAAACGTGAGCACAAACCCCGAATGATACTTCGTCATGACAACTAACGAAATAAAGTAAACTTGTAACACAACAAGAAAACTTCAATAGTTGAAAAACATGAAGAAAATATTATTTCTCTCCGCACAATCCGTGAATGTTTCTTTAGCGTCGCGTTAGAATTAAATCTGTTAGTGTCACATATACGAGTATTTGAAAGTAGTTCATAAATTCTATGCATTCTCTGTGCTGTTTACATCAGTGCTCAAATTTCTCTACAAGTGAGAATCCAAGAAAAGGAAACATGAATACATGAATTTGTGACTGAATTGAAATGGTTTTTCGTGTTTTCGAATCACTGAACTATAAGATGAAAAGAAAGTTTTATTTTTGATAAACGCCACACAAAATGTAAAGTTTCAAATTGTGTGAATTGGGTAAGAAAAATTGACGGTTTGCCTATTTGCACCACTGACCTGAGCCCCTGTCTGTATGTGCCATACACCTGAGTTCGGCGGGTTGCCTAGCGTATAACCTACTTGACTGCAGATGACTCAGAATCGAAGTTGCAAAGGCAAGGGCATGTACAGGTTGCAAAGCGAACACCTTTTGGAAATAAACATGTGGTTGAATATTGCATATAATGGAGTTATTAGCATTTATATACAATGTATTTGCCCCTGATTTTTAGGCATGCCAGGACGTTCATGAAATAGAAACATGAACTCTCCTTGTGTGCGTCAGAGCATACATTTTTCTATGCTTTCAATCCTACTCAGTATCTGTCAGTAACTGTTGATCATATCAATTTTTACTATCTAAATTTCGTGCGATTTGTACTGCAAAAATTAAAGATGAAATTTTCATTGAGCTTCAGATCTGTGACTTGATGAAAGATACTACCTTTTGAAAGAACCTGAAGAAATTGATAAGGTAGTATCTTTCATCAAATCACGGATCTGAGGACTAATGAAAATTTCTTCTTTAACTTTTGCAGTACTACTCGCAGGAAATTTAGATGGTCAAGATTCTTAATTTTTACTATCTTTGTTCATTGCGTTCACAAAATACTTCATAAAGTTTAATTTTAGATGGAGTGGCGGTAATAGCACACTGTCTTCGTCAACAAGGGTTTCACGTGACATATGTTTTTTTTACCAGGATTGAACATCATTATGTAATTATTAACTTGCCTTACTATCCCAGTGACAGAATAAACAACATTACTTTGTATTACTAGTCTGCATTCCTAGAAGAAGTTCCAGAACTTTGAGATCACCACAGATTTTCCATTTATGATTTTAATAGCCAGTATACTTCAGGAGTAACCTCATGTTCTCGTAGGCTTCCTTTAACTGAACGGAATGGGCCACTGGTATCGAAGATTTGTTTCCGTTATGAAAAAGAACAGTTTTTAGACTACTCTTTGAGCAATCTATAAATAGGCGCCATTCTCCCGGATTGTGAATCGTCCAAAATTTTATAATCAGCCCATTTATGTCATTACAATTCACCAACAATTCTGTCGTAGAGAAAAAAGTGGAGGAATTAGGGTGTCGATTACGAAATGTAATATCAACGTTTGTTTGTTACAAGTTTTTTTAAGTCAAGTCCAAAGTAATTCTGCTTGCCTCTGAAGGATTTAGATCTCTTAAAATATCATTCAATTCTGCCTGCGAGAATGGCTGCGGTTGTAGCCGAGCTGCAAATGGCGTGTAATCAATATTGTCATGATCTTCATGACAATCACTTTGAGTAGTCACTACCATCGTCTGTTTCATCTTCCAATGTCCATTCAGTTGGTTTTGTAAATGGGAGTGAATCAGAATACGTGATTGGATGCATTGCAGATTCCACATTTGAGTAAGAAACTGTGTTTTGATTTACTTGATATTCCTTTTACTTGCGTTAAACAAAATTGCAATCTGTAATGTGTTCTCTAGGTTCCCTCCTCAACTGGTACCGCAAACGGCATACATGGTAGGGTTTCGTACAACCAGCCTCTTAAATAGCTGGAGCAACGCATACAACGGTTCTCTGATGCCCAAATACTTACCCTCATCTACCTTTGATTGAAAATATAACTCGTACGCCTTTTTGACGATCGGAGAGATGGAGTATCTTTGAGACTTAGTCGTAAACTCGCCACATACATAAAAGAAAATATTTGGTGAATTAAAACACTTCTAGCCATCGCTGAGTAGCATTAGAATCACCCAAAAACACAAATAATATTCTTTACGTTAGCGAATTAACACACTTCAAGAATAGATATTGTGTGACCTCACTATCGATTGTCTAATGCAACGTCCCTTTACCTACCCCCAGTGGCTATCTCCCCCTCCCTTCTCTACTCACAGCATTAGGCAATGATTTCCCTAAAATAGCTGAATGTATTTATAAATAATGTACAAAATGTGAATATGTGATATCCGCCGCGACAACATAAGTGTCGCAGTCGAGCGCAGGTAAAATTTCGTTAACAGAAGAAAGTTTAGGTGATAGCGAAAAATGGTTTTCACCACTGTCATCAAGGTACTAAACTATATAACAATCACATATTTTTTTTGACAGAAAATTTCATTGTCGCGCTGCAATTTTTTGTGCAGATACGTGTAAGATCGCATTAAAATTCGTGTTCATACCCAAACACAAGAGACGTTCAATAAGTTATCTAACTCGGTATCCTACGGTATTGTTGGAGAGCTGGTCGTGCACAGGCAAGTTGGGACATGCCTTGGTATGGTTTGGCTTCAGTTACAAATCAGTCTGCCGTGAGCTCTTGATGTGAGAATATGGCAAGTACAGTGCCGTGTGGGTAAACAGAGAAAACATATTTCGAACATCGTGAGAAAATGAGAGATATTGAACATTGTGGCTTCGTAAAACTTAATAATCATCCATATTATCCAGACCTGGCTCCCAGTGACTACTTTCGGTTTCGAAACATGAAAATAGTATGCGTGTGCGACGATTTTATGACGATGAATCAGTTAAGGAATCTGTAATGGGGTATCTGCGCAGTCAAAATGTTTCCTTCTTTTATGAGGGTTTTCATTTACTGGAGGAGAAATAGACCAAGTGTTTCGAAGTCAATCGGGACTGCATTGAAAAGTAATGAGGGCGATTTTCAATATAAAATGTCATATTCATGCTCAGATTGATAACTTATTGAACGCCCTCCGTATTGCAACCTTTACTCCCTCACCTCGTGAGCTGGGTGCTTGCTCCGCTGATAGTTGATAGTGTGTACTTATCTCCATGGCGACATGCATAGATCCGGCAAGGATTAAGGAGGAATGCATGCACTGGTTTCCTGGTCTTCCCAACCATAGAAAGAATCTATTTGGATTTAGTATAACCTTAATTCGATTCAAAACCCCACCCGGAGTAATCATTCTCTATACAACTATTTCGCCTACGCCTACTGCGCCTTTATGATCTAATTGCTCATTTTCAGATGACTCCCTCTCCTTCCTCGTTCTCACAGTTCATGTATAGTCTGCCCATTTGGCGATCTCTCCCATTGCGATGGTGTCGCAGGCTGGCGCTGTTGGGCGGCGGGCTCCGCAAGGGAGGCGGGGGATCGGTTGTTCTCCCGCGCGGCACTGGTTGATCGGGGCCAGGCCTCGAGTCAGGCGCGCGTGCGTGGCGGCCTCACGCGTCCTTCGGCGGCGGAGCAGCGCAGCGAAGCGATGTCCCAGGGGCGACGCCTCGTGCCTTGCGCGGTCTAGCCTCAGTTGCGGCGACCGCTCTCACGAGCCACCTCGCGAAGGCTCGGCCACCGAATCGAGCACGAGCGCGGTGAAGTTTGTGACTTAAGCGGCGAACGCATTGAACGAACTCGGCGGCAATTTTACTGATCAACCGTACGGCGAATCTTTCAGAAGCCGAAGCAAAAGCGACAGTGCGAAACGCAGTCTATGAGATGATTTAAACATCGGTTTGATCCATTCTTTTGTTGTCTCAAAAATGACAAAAATGTAATTTATTTGACTTCTCTATCCGTTTGTTAATATTTACATTAGCGGCGATTTCTTTACCTTATTGTATTAATGAGTACATGTGTTTTAAATAATGTCATATAGTTTCTCGAAAACTCAACCGCTTTCTGGGAAAACTAGCTCACAATTCCGTATTTTTAGAAACGCTCAAATGCCATTTTCTCGAAAACAGTCCCAAATTTTTTTTCAAACCTACCAAAACGGACAGAGTTAATTGCACTCTTTAATGTGACGTAATGTTCATTATGGTGGTTTTTTTATGTTTTTTAAATACACAAATATACATTTTTGAAACATTCCACACGCCTTTAATATGCACATTTCGGAAAATCTATAAAGACTTTTGTATTTGTGAGATAATATGCTTTAAATTACTTCTAATAAAGATTTTCTAAAACTCAAAACTTTTCTGTGAAAAAGAGCTCCAAATTTCGAATTTACAATGTCTCTTATACGTCATTTTTTTAAAAAATACGGCTCCAAATTTAAAAAAATAGTTATTTGGGACCAGAGTAAACTGTTCTTTCATACTCTTAACATAATACTTCCGTTCTTCTTTTAAGAATCCCAAAAATTAAGAAAACATTAAAAAATGTACTTTGGTCGGCGATAGATGGCATCTTGCAAGAGTATGTGGCAAGTTCGAATAGCTAGTCCAGACCAAGGGAAATAGAAAACTAATACGGGAAAGTCTATGTCACTGTAGCACCACTAGTCCTTATTACAGCTCGGGTACCCCTGCACGCGAACCGCAGGAATTCGCACGATTTTTCTCAAAAGAACGTCACTTTTCATGGTAGTAAACACTGGAAGTAAATACTGAAGACGTTCATTTCATTAGGTTTATAGTTATCTCGGAGGTTTTCTATTTGCTAGAAGAGTATGTTTTTCATTTCTTCCCCATGCTATATTATATTGCTCTCCCGAACGCCACGCAGGAGGTAGGAAATCAACTGTGCGCCTATCACATTTAGAAGGCAAATATTCCAAAAACCGTAATATGAATTCAATGAAATTCCGATAGCGAAAGTTTTAACTTTCCGATGAAATTAGTTTTTCCACTACTGCTTTAAAACCCATGTTGATTTTCGTTCTCTCATCCAAACACAAAGTTTTGTTTACCGACAAAGAAAATATCCACAGGTAAGTTTTTATTTAACTGATTATAAATTTGCTATGCATAATTGGTGAATTTATGTTACTTTGACAAAATTAATACGATACAATAGTAGAATGGGTATTGACTGATTTCTATCAATCCTGTATGATTCTACGCCTCTGTGACTAAACTTTATATATATTGTGACGTACCTGATTGTCGGTACTTTCCACTGCAAATAAAAGTTATAACGGACGGGTGTCTTACTCGTGAATGGGTCCCTTGAAGGAATCGATATTACATTGGTAAATTAAAATAATAAGTTTGCATGAACACAAATACAATTTATTCTTGCATTAACACGTTATGTACATGATCTAATACATGATTGCTCTCCGTCTTGGTACCAAGATTCGATATACAATGTGATTTCATCATACCTGGGGCCCCATGAATACCTCGTTTGTCACGGATTGTCGCCGCCAGCGGCGGCGGCGGCCGATGACCTTCACCGCAGTCCGGTGCCCCCGGGCGGTTGAAGATGCAAACACGTGCCTGGTCGGCCCGCGGCGGCGGCGATGCGAATTCTTCGGCTGCGACGCTGGTTGTTTTTACGTGCAGTCCCGCTTACGCACTCACAGCCTCTCGATGATGTCCACTTCGTTCCAGCGATGTGCTTCTAATTATGTCGCCACGCCTTTCATCAGTTCTTTTCCACTTCTCTATTGTAACTACTGAGCACGTGGTCACTACTCGCGCCGGCGTCAATTACACAACGCACAGTTTTATTGCTATTTCCACTACGTTTGATGTCACGGACACAATCTATAGTTTCTGCATACCGATCTCTACCAACATTCAATTTACCGGCTTCTAATTTGCATTTCTATGAATATTACACTGAACTTAATTTCCTTCGTCGCGAACAACGTCTTGCACTTTCCGCAGCCAACGGTCAACTCTCCACTGCCGCGTTCGACTCGTAACGGCCGACCTCTCGCTTTTTCTCGCCGGCCCACGGCGGCGGACCCGTTCACAAGTCCCCCACCGCCGGTCGTCGCACCTGCCGCTTATACCGCGCAGTTCAAAATTAGCTGTAATTATATTATTGTGCTCTGTGTTTTTAATTACATATAGAAACGCTCCGCGTTTCAATATATATATAGACAATGTATAAGATACCACAATTTACACCCGATAGCCTCTTTTCGCGTAGTTCCTCTCCTTGTGACACACTGCAGTTTTCCTCTGACCTGGAGGTCCTAGAGTTCGAGTTCGGGGGCATGATTTTCAAGAATTCTAGCGGCCGGCTGCTTTTGTCGTGATTTCTCGAATCGACATTCGGCGAGAGGCCAGCCGGAGGTTTTGAGGCTGTCCCGGCTGAAGATGTGCCTTGATGTTGGGAGAAACCTGGTTGGGAAAAACCCAGCTAGCCTACGAGTAGGACGGCGCCGGATCTCGCCACAAGCGAGGAAAGATCACCACCACTACCACCACCACCACCACCACCACCGCCACCACCACCACCTCCTCAATAACATACACTACACTTATGGGACTATCGACAATTCGAGTATACGCGCCCGGAAACTCTAATAAATCAATGAAGACTGCAGTTTGCTTTTGGAGCCCTCTGCGCGCACGCGAGGCCGCGCTGAAGCGGGTCAGTTGAGTGGGCAGCGCCTCGCGGCGGCAGGCCGCGACTAGTGAGAGTGATCGAGGACCCCGCCACCCTGCCTCCAGCCTCCCGCGGTCGCTACGCGCTGTGGCCACCTTCATCCTCTCCTGAGCTGCCGCGCGCTCGCACTCGCGGACATGCGTGCATATCTACAGGCGCACACTTGCAAATACGCACACACGCGAATACTTACACACACACAAACAGACGCACGCACACTTACAAGCACACATATACGCACGCGCTCACAGAAAAAATAACTAGTGGCCTACAGAATGGCCCGTATTTTTTCTTACTAGGTCGTTTCGTTACGAATATACAGTATTGGGCAAGTACAGCCCTACTCTTTGCAATATTGTTTAACTTTTCTGAATTTGTTATAAATAATAGAGAGGGTTTTGGAAGGGCAGGGTGCCAGCTTACTGGGGTGCGAATATTGAAAAGATATTTAAGTACTAAAAAATATTGGATTATTTTCTGCGTTCTTACGTACCCCAAGAAAAACAATTCCGAGTAAAAAAAATCAAACTAATATTTTCAACTTTGAGTAATAAATACTATTTGTTACCATTAGAGAAAATTCTGTACGCTTAGACTTCACTTTGGTACATTGGATTGTTGCTCAAACGATGTTTACGTATTGAATATAGTGGCGAACTGACACCTTAAGTATAATATCAAATGGTGTATTATTTACAATATGAGTTTACAGCTGGACATTGATGTACAGACTTCTAGATACCGCCAATATTTAACTTGTTATCTGGGTTGTGATCGTTGGCAGTTGTCGAGTAACTTGCGCTTTCTTTCTTTAATTTTAAATTTGGTTGCTTTTTAAATTCATTCACATAATATTGTAGGCTAGAGCGTTTTGACTTTTGTTGTTCATTTATTTCTAGCTATTTTACTTCAGTTAATTTTAAAAGTTTGTTCGTTGTGTTGTGCCATAGCACAAGATTTTCCCTACCATCTCCGCATACCCATCCGAGAACTCACGCAAGTTATACCCCACACTCTTCCTTATTCTTCTATTTCCAATCTAAGAGGGAAAGTTGTTAACGAAACGTATTTTTAATGTATAAAGGTAACTTCCATTGTACTAACACAATATTAGATAAAAATAAGAAACAATGAAATTTATGTGTTTAAACAAATTTTCACTAAAGATTTATTCAGTATTATGGAGAGATTTCTTGGAACAATTCACAACACTCCCTTAAAAATATTTGCAGTAATTATTCAATATTGTTTGGCAGTTAGCTTTTTGCTTTTCGTGATAAACACAAAAATATTAGAAATGTTTTTTTACTGTGAAAAAAGCTATGTGACTGAGCACTTTGACTTCAGTTTCACCGAATCACTGTTGATAACGAAAATACAGGTAAAACACAAACCAAACCTGACAAGGCACAGTTTTTTTCTCTTCACTGTACACCCACATCCCTCCACAATTAAGTACACAGCACTCGTAGACCTCGGAAAAACCTTAAATGTTTTCACTACACGCATAAGAAGCAATCTCATCGGTATCAAGCAACTATAAATACGTTCTTCTAGTTGTTGCTGCGAGAGCGAGTCATGAATAAATAATTATGCAAATAAGTCAGTCTTCACAAACCACGGTGTACACAATTAGCGTAAATAGTATATGATATAGGAATCTAAGCCTTATAAGCGTGACGTCACAAAGATGGTCACCATCACCAAGGGTTCAAATCGAGTAGGCATAGATATCTGTAAGTGACGAGCTAGCAAAAACTTGTAGAATGTGCAAGCATATCTCAACCTATAGATTGCTGTATGAGGCACGTTTCTTTGAAGCCTTTGGCTTCAAGAACATAATTTTTAAGACCCTAGAACAACTTGTTTAGGAGTTATTTAACGATATACCTGGCTGTGTGCTGCGGGTTGCATTTGACATGAATATTTAGTTGTTTTTTTTTCAAACAAATCCTTCAAATTTTTAAAGTCAAAGTGCAATTCGTCACGTCTCTGTGAAATTTTCTTTAGAGACATCATTTATAAAGTTCGGTTGCGTGTGAAAGCGCAAAAGGTATCTATGCTACTGAAATAATATAGGGGACGATAAAAATAATGATAATGATAATAATAATAATAATGATGATAATAATGATAATGATAATAATAGTGATGATGATAATAATAGTGATGATGATAATAGTGATGATGATTAATGATGATGATGATAGGACAAGAAGCAAGAAGAATCTGAAAACAATACTCCCTAAAAGGATTAATGGAAGGCCAACAGAATTTTCGGAAGAGTGCGATGCATCCGGGCGTACCCACCCCGAATCGAATTTTCGGTTCCTGCTGCCTGCCTGGCTCCTCGCCGTCGATGCGCTGGGGCTCCGCGGGCGCCGTCGGGGGGCGCGAGCGGGCGGGCGGGGGCGCGGGAGCGGCCCCGGGGATCGATCGGGCGCCGCTCGCAGCGGAGCCGCGAGGGCGGAAATTCCCAGGGAAGCGCGAAACGAGTGGCCAATGGGCGGGCGATAACACTTGGACCCGCTTTCGCAGGCGCACGAGCAGCCGCATTCCCACGCGCACTTCCAAAAGGGCTGGCTCAACCGATGTCACTGCTGTGCCTCAGACCGGGAGGGTGCCTCAGACCGAGTCCTAAGTTCCAGTCCGGACGGTGGCAGGAGTTTCCACGCAACCTTGTCAGCTAGGTCGTATTCTGTCGCTGTCTGGAGCAGAATTATAGAGTCCGTCTGCTCTCATCGGCTGTTTTGGTGTTATTATCAATTCGCCTAATGATGACAAAGTGAAATTAGGGGTTCTGGGCTCAAGAAAACGAAAAATACGAAGCCTGTTCTCCTTCCATCGGATTAGGTGACTCAGGGCATCAATTGATGTCACTGCAGTGCCTCTGATCGGGAGGTCCTAAGGTTCGAGTCCTCACAGTGGCAGAATTGTTTACACTACCTACATAGGTGGGTGGAGATCAGTCATCATCTAGAGGAGAATTCGAGCGGCCGGTTGTTCTGATCGGTAGTTTTCCGTAATTTCTCCGATCAACGCCAGGCAAATGCCAGAGCAGTACCGTGCGCGATCTTTCCTCCCTCTTCCTTGTGCTATCCTCACCCTTACACTAGCACTAACAGGCACTACACTACCACACATGCCAGGAGACCGGTCGGGAACTTAGAACTTGTTCCGGCTGGGATGGTGCCCCGCTGGTGAGGGAAACCTGGATGAGGGAAACCTCGCTATAGGTTGGCGCCAAATCTCACCATCCAGCGGGGTAAGATAACCGCCACCTCACGAGGAAAGATCGTGAGCTACACTTACGGGACTAGCAACTTCAGTAGTTGATGCGCCAGGAATCACTAACAACCAACCCACGCGCACTCACCTCTGCAGTCTCACTCAGTCATTTACACAGACATACACACGTACGCTCATAAAGTCTTACATATAAACTCACAAGCATATAAACACGCCCTCGCTTTAACACTTACTTATGCAAATACACACTCACACTCATAATCACGCACATAAACATACCCGATTGCACCCAAACAGGTTTATAATTTTCACCAACCACCGCATTCATCTAGCTCACATCCTAAACCGCGCACCTGTGGAAAGTATGTTCGTATCTTGGAAATCGGGATCTGTTACGATTAGGACATGTGCTGTATTAGAGTCGTGAATTTTGAATACTTCTTAGAGTATAAAGTTCGTTATATCAAAATTACGATTTTCAATTCCATTTTTCCTATGCAGGTGTTTTAGAATAAATGTTACAAACTTCTCGGGAATGTGGGGAGCTCGGACGAAGCTCGAATGCTGTGAAACCTTCGATTCAGGCAAAAAATTCCTGTACATGCGAAACTTCAGAGTGGAATGATTTGCAAACCAATCAGGGACAAGAGCCATATGAAAAAACTTAGTCTTATGAGATTTCCCTCTACATATTGACAAACAGTGATAATCTTCGATCCCCCGTCTTGTCTTTGAAGTTTGTAACATTTATTGTCAGATGCTGCCGCATGCCTCCGGCTGCTTGACGCACCTCTAGTTGTACCTCTATGTAAAAGAATGGTCAGAAAACTGTAACTCATTAAAAATCACCCCTTCACAGCATAAAAAGGAAAAATAATTTTGGTGGTTACAAGCATTGCAATGGTATGTGGTGGTATTTGCAATGGTGTGTGGCAATGGTATTTGGTGGCAATTGTATGTTACTATTTTAACGATTCTAACTTTCGTAGTTTTGATTCTTCAGTGATATGATAATAAATCAGTCTGAATCTTCTTTTACTATACTTTTTTCCTTTTCTCTCATTTGTTTGTTCACGTATTCGTTTTATAAAATGTTCTCATTTTATACAGTTTTATTTTCTTATGTATCTATAATTTTAAATTATAATGAAGACCTAGTCACAATTCTTAAAATTTGAGGCAGAAATGTGCACTTGAAACTTAAAAGTATAATTTTATAAATTCATAGTTACTCCCACGTACCCTCGTAGATCCTCTCTTTACGTATGCACCAACCCCTTATATGTATTGAGGAATTCTAAAAAAGACATTTCGGTTTTTGCTATTTTAAGAAACCATCGACCTAATATCCCATAAGTGTACTGCTGCTGGATAGGAAATTTCTCCCTGCAACAAAGAGATTTTTGTCGAAAAATAGCAGTGCGCAGATTCTTACATAGGTTGGAAATCAGGCACATGTAAAACCCACATCACACACATGCTGCAACACACTGAGTCTAAAACGATGCGTTCTAAGGTCTTAAAACCAGATTTTTGTATCCCTAAAGACACACGAGTTTGTTTAAGGCAAAACTTCCAATATGATAATTTTGAACGTTAAATTACATTTTCAAATGTTCTTCGTGCCAGAAACGCTAAAATTTGGGTAACGGTGTGAAGCTATTTTTTACTATTAAAACAATGGTTTCAAAAGTGGCGTCTTTTGAAGATACCATTTTTTGTAAAAAGTATGTTGGACCCATCTATTACGATCATGATTTTTCCTCTTCTGGGCACTCAAGTTACTCAAAACTTCCGTTTCATCCTCCAGGGAAACTACTTTTCCATCCGCTGTCGTAAGACTTCTAAAAGCATTTCGTAGTAAATAGGACTTAAATTACAATTTTCAATTTTCAAATTACTTTTTAGATCAATATGTGCGAAAACATGCGGATCACATGAAACATGAGTGAGGTGCAGACGTACAACCGGGAAGACATGTGAGGAACATGTGGGGAAGCATGCATGAAACATGTGGGGAGCATACTTGAACCTTGTGAGGACATGCGGGGCAACATACAAAGAATGGGCGAGGAGAATAGGGGTCAATATGTAGAGGGAGGGGTGGTGTCCGTGCTATGCATCTGAAAGGATTCTACAAAATGAGACCTTTAACAAATTTGTTTGAGATTTAGTTCTGGGCACGCAGCCAGTAACATGCAGGGATGGTAAAAGTCTAATAAAACGACGATATCCATGTAAAAGTATACTGACGCGTCAATCAGCTTGTCATGACAGTCAGTTCATGATATGTCCGTCTGAAAGTGGGATCCAGTGTCATGTAATTCGCTTTTAAAACAATGATTTACAAAGTGTTTGGAACACAGTTCGTTCTATAGTTGCTCGTGACAGAAATTATTACAAATGTTTGTAAGAAATATACGTAATTATAAAAACCTGGATTAATGGCGCAAGTAATATACAATATAATTTGCACAATAAACACAATAAAAATACTGTCATACTATTTGTAACCATTATAGGTGATTTACTGACTGAAGCCTTCAAGCATTCAAGCTTCATTGTTCAGTCCAATTCTATTTGTCTTAGAAATGAGGTGTAACTAAAGAAACTGGTATTTTTAACGCAAAAATATTTGTGATCATTGGGCTTCTCACCCCTCTTGCATGGTTCAGAAATATAATACAAGGCATGACTGAGAAATAACTACATTCAAAGGTAAAAATATTACTAGGTGCCACAATAGTCTATACAGATATATAATAAACACTCAAATAAATGCATAGAACTGTTGTAGTCATTTTTAAAATGTATTTAAGGTCAAGGCGGTAAAATGGTTTTTATTTTTTTTAATTACAGCCCAGCAGTTGCAAATATCTGAACAAAGTTCACAACAACTTGCGTTTTGAGAGGAACTTTTAATTTTTTCGAGCATATTCTATGCTTCTAAGACACAGTAAAAATAATTGTTGTTATTCTTTTCGAAAAAAAAATTTGCGTTTGAATTTGGCGCCAAAAATATAAAAATATGTTTTTCTGCTAGTATAAGTTATTGTATTACTTTTCATATTTTTAATTAGATAAAATAGTGTTTAGTTGACGAATTGTTTAAAAAAATCGTTTTTGGCTGTAGAAGAATGTGGTTGGTGTGACGAGGGCTAGAAAACTTTTCAAAAATATAATTTTTATGTTAGATATGTAGTGTAACTACACAAGAAAATGAAAAATAGCCCAGTACATTGTATTTTACTATTTATACATTAGTACTCGTATGCACCTGTAATTGTTATTTCCAGAATAATGAGGAACTCAGTTTTCGTAAGACGATCACTCAGTTAATTTCACATTTATAATAAACAATTGATATTTCAAACGAAATTAAGTTCGAAAGTTGAACATTTTTTGATTACGCGTTGAAGTATGCCTGTGAATTTAGTGAAGAATAAATCTCAACTATAAAGCTCCAGCGTTAACAGAAAATAAAAGATGTGGTCAGTGTTCTTTCTATTTATTTGAAAGTTTAACTCGAGATGTTTCTGAAAGTAGTTCATTGTTAACATGAAATCTTTTGTGTCTCTAGCAAACCTGTTTACTTGAAAACGAAAGTGTCTTATAACTAACATTTTCTGCAAACGTTCAAATGTTTAACGTACACACGCGTTTTTATTCTTTTTATTTATGTAGTCTGTTTCCAAGCTTTGATGAATGTGGTATGCATTTATGGGGAACAAAATAATTAATGTCCTTTCAGTTGAAGTCGCAGCAAGAGGCACAAAGATAGTTTCATTTGTACATAAACTTCAACATTTTGTGGCCCACAGGTTAACATGAAAACGAAGATTTTCTTCTCTATGAAAGAATAGTTGTGAGCTCAATTTTTTCTAGCATTCTTTCTGATAAAATATAATTCTTCATAGAAGAAAAAAACATTTTAATAATTAAAATTCATTAAAATGTCAACATAACACCTTTGTTTCGAAATTAACTCAATAAATAACAGACTGTCTTGCATGACTTAGCAATTTTTTAGTTCACATTGCACGCCTTCGATTCGTGTCCCTTGTCATTGAGGTAATTGAGGCCAATGCGGGCGGCGCGTGTACGTGCGAGGGGGGTGACAGCTCCCTGCAGCGGGCTGTGCAGTTCGCCTCCAAGCAACTGCCCCGATACACTTCGCCTTGCAGCACGAAAGGGGTCACTATGCAGAGGTCCGTTCGCCGCGTGGGGGCAGAGCGCGAAAATAACCTGGCAGCCGATGCGGCCGGCGATACGCCGCACGCTCGCCCCGAGGGCTCCTGCGCCGGCACCCGCTGCCTTCCACCCACCAGGGAGAGCGAAGAACGACGATTGATTGATGGATTGATTAGCGATTCCGGGCGCGTCAGCTGCCAAGGTCATTATACCCGTAAGTGTAGGGCATGTGTTTATCGCGGAAGGTGGCTGTGCTATTTCATAGCTGGATAGCGACATCCAGCGCCGACCTACATCGGCTTGCTGGGTTGTCCCCGACCAGGTATCTCCCACCGGTGGCGCACCACCCCAGCCGGGACAAGCTCTAAGCTTCTGACCGGTGTCCCTGCATGTGTGGTAGTGTAGTGCATGCTAGTGTGAGTGCAAGGAGGTGAGGATAGGACAAGGATGAGAAAGGAAAGAATGCGTGCAGTCCATGGTCCGTTTGTACTGAGGTACTGATCCGGCATTTGCTTGATGTTAATCGGAGAAACTACGGAAAGCTGCCGATCAGAGCTGCTGGCCGCAAGAATTTTTCTGTAGACAGCTGATGAATGCGACTGAGCTACGTAGCTAGTGTAAAAAGTCTGCCACCGTGGGGACTCGTGCCTTAGGACCTCCCGGTCAGAGGCCCTGCAGTGACATCAATTGATGCCCTGAGTCACCCAATCCGATCGAAGGAGAACAGACTTTGTATTATTCGTTTTCTGGAGCCCCGGAACCCCTAACTTCACTTTGTCATCATTAGCTGAATTGATAATAATAGCAAAATTTGAGTTGTTTTGTTGATGAATTCTGATAACTAGAAATGTTGGCTACAATGTAATAAACTATTTTGGATCGAAACTCAAGCTACAGATTTGATATATGTCCTGTCATCGAACGAACAAAAACTCCCCTCGCTTCTAGCGAAATGAGGTCTCAAGAAAACGTTCGCGAATAACATATTTCTTCTTAACAATACACAAGTTGCGGACCGCGAATCCAGACTGGTGGCATATGTGAGCATTAAAATTTACCCGTGGAAGCTCATGGAAGTGTCAATTAGTTTACAAATTCAGCATGTGCCAGATATTATTTTGTCAACGGAGACGTCACTAAAGCCAGAGCATTGACGATAACAATAACATCTTATTGTCGTTCTGTAAGTAAAGGTAACGATTTCTTGCCTGGTGACTGATAAGAAATGGATATTCATGAATATATAGTATAATGCGATATGTTAAAAATTGTTACTTTACCCCAGTGGAATTACTTTGTCCCGAAAAAATGAACGGAGCATGGTCGCTAATCTTTATAGGTTCAGAGTCACATAACTTCTCGTGATACCGACAGGCCAGTAAACATAAAACAAGTTACCGCACTTTGTACCATGCTAAGGTAGCACAGTCATTTTTTCTTTTTGATAATTCTAAATTAATTCCAAAGCCTAAAAAACAGTTTTCACTCGAGTTGAAAAAAGTCTTCACTGCATTTTGTGCGCCGTGAATAATAGCGCACAAAAATTTAATTGAATGACCGTGACTTGAAAATTTCGATGTCGTGAAATAGAAGACATCAGTGCGCCAAGAGACATTTGAAATTAGCTTTAATATTGCAAATTTCTTTGTAAATGGATGCTTTCTCGGACGGTTTACTTGATTAGAAAACGGGCAATGTAGAGGCAGCGAAGCATACATATTCTCTCTGTACTTTCTGCCCTCGACCTTTACCATTGGACGAAATGTTTCAGTGGCTCTCTTGAGTACGAGAGACTACGTAAGAATCTGATGCAGCAGAGTGCATCAGTCAGTGTATCAGTCAGACCTACGGTTAGTTTCCATCGGTGCTACGGAATCCTACCGGTTTTTGCGCGAAGAGGGAAAGATGCCTCTCATCACTCTTCAAGGTAGGATTGCCCAACTCAACGCGTTTGTGTAAATGCGCACGGCCTGAAATCGAGAACGTTTTGGGGTAGTCATAAACTATGATGGCTTTATAGATCAATGTTGCAGTGTTCTTGAAGTATGTTGTCCCTGTACTTCATATTAATTTTGCATAACATAGGTAAACATGTTTTTGAAATTGTAATTGATGAATTGATGAAAATGCAAATGTTTCATATTTACGAGGATCTGTGTATGTACGTTTGTTCTGAACCGTACCAGGAAATCCTGTTATCCACCATAACTTAGAACCAAATTGCATCACAAATAATTACAATCACTGGACGTCATTTTTTATGAAAGGACACATGAGTTTGATTATTGCTATACATTACGTTTATATACACTCACTAATATTTGCATTTAACGTACTCAATCTTTTACCTTCAATAAAATCACTCTTCGCGTTGCTAACTATAACACACGTTTTCTGACGCCATGAAGTGTCGACTACTTTTGGTAGATCGATTGCAATTGTCACAACAAAATGCCGAAGGCCAAGTACAAGAAGTTAGGTTTATTCAAATAATTTTAAGAAATTATTAAAATTTAGAGTTTATACCAGTACAATGAAACTTGTTAATAATAACCTGTGCTAACCCTCCCGTGTCCCCTACCTTTAATTTAAACCCAAAATCACAAAATTTGGAATGGTAGAAAGCTCAAATATCTTTCTAAACGAAAACTCTTAACATTTTAAATATACAAATATTATGCGTACAAAAATATTGTACATTATAAATAATGATACGTTTTATATAACAGACGTTATAAATGATATTATACATTATAAATATTATGTTTAATATGTTAAATATTCTTCATTTTTACTTTGTGACGCAGTGGCTTCAAACGTGAAGTAAACTCAGAACTGGAAACCATTTTTACGATGTCATCTACAATCTTGATTACAATTACTGTCCCATTGAAAATTTATGTTTATGGCTCTGAATGCTCGGCTACACAATACCTGCCGATGAATACGTTGAGAAGTTGAATTTTGCATCGCCAATGCATTTCTATTGAAAAGTTACGTAAATAGCAATATTTCAGAGGAAAGAACGAATTGGTCTTCTTGATTAGTTAAATTATTACTGCATATTAATTTTTCTCGGAAGAAAATTATCCCATTATCTTTTCCAGTTACAGATTCTGAAGTAGGACGTTTCAACCTCGTCCCTGGTTTTACGGCACTATCTCAAGCGGACGCTCTACATTATTCCGTCCTCGTTGCATTTTAAGTCCCTCAAAATGTGTCACGGTTGAAGTGTGCTCTTACAATTGTAGGGCAATCACTGCGTGGTTGAAGAATAAAAGAAAGAACAACAAAGAAGAAAGAACAAAAAGAATAAAGAAACACAAAGAAGAAATTCAAACTTCGAAAATACATTTTGTTTTCATCATCACAAGTGTAATTTAACAACGTTGTGTTAAATATCTTTCATCTCTATGTAATTTTGTGATTAATACTGTAATCCGCTGTAATGAGTCAGCTCCGCTATGCCATTCCTGCCCGCCCCTCCTCGCTCCGCTGATTGAAGCTAAGTTATTTCGAATTAGTAGGCGTCTATACGTACGTGCTGAGATACGGAATTCTAGATTGTAAAATTGATTGAAAGACTTTTAAAATAAAATGATAGCGCAAGAATTTAATACGAAACAACGCACTATAGAAATATTACTGGATATACCCAAAGCCTTCCAAAAAATATGACATCAAGGCCTTTACATATTAAAACACATGGGCACTCCTGAATACTTATACTTGTATATAATATTCGCAAATAGCGCTCTACGCCAACGACACTGCTCGTTTTTTTAAAGCGTGGGGAGATTTTGACAGCTAGGAATAACGTACAAGATGACCTCGACATATTCAATGAATGGGCAAAACGTCGGAGAAAAAAATCTAGACAAAACGCAGACAAAATTTTCATTCTAAGATATCCCATCACCCCTCCCCAGTTAATTATGCACAACGAAAACATTCCCTGGATAACAACTAAAGCAACAGCCAAGTATCTAGGAATAGTAACAGCAACCAAGTATCTTGATAAAAAAAATTGAATTGGAAAACAGACATCCACACAACAGGAACAAAAACACAACCGAACATATTTCAGCTTTAGGCACTAATTAACAAAAAAATCCTCCCTTAAAATTGGGACCGGAATGCTTATTTACAAGATTGTAATTAAACCAACAATGACATACGCATGCCCAATGTGGATAAATTCAGCCAAATCTAATATAAACATTCTGCACACTTTGCAAAATAAAGCGCTAAGATTTATCATTAAACCCCCTTGGTTCATTTCGAACAAGCAAATTCACCACGAACTGCAAATTCCTACAATGAAAGAACAGATTGCCAAAATGTGTGAAGACTTCTCATCACTCCCCACATCTCTCAGCACCTCCATAGTCAACCTTGGACGCATAGCACAACCGAACCTACGCATCTCCTACGCACCTACGCAATTCACGCTTCCCTAAAGATAGATTCAGACCACCATAAGATAGCGTAAAATTGACCTCAAATGATATGACCTCCATCAAACAATCATATAAACGATAATTCTCTGTAGTTTCAATTTATTTTCAGAAAACAATTTAAATTATTAAAATAAACCAAAAACATTTTACGCACACATCCAGGACACCAACAGTTAGGAAATAAACCAAATGTTATGTGTGTTTCTATTCACCACCCCGAAAAACATGTTCAACAGGAAGACGAATTTAACAAGTGATGCTATAGAATGACAAAGACTTTCCCGTGTTAGTTTTCTATTTCCTTTGGTCTCGGCTAGCTACTCGGACATGCCACATAATCGTGCCAGCTGCCATCTATCAAATCCCAAAATACATATTTTTCAAATTTTCTTAATTTTTGGTTTCCTAATACTAGAACGGAAGTATTATTTTAACAATATTAAATAACATTAAAACCTCGTCCTAAATGGAAATTTTCTTTCAAAAATGTGGAGTCGTTTTTAAGAAAATGGCGTTTAAGCGCTGCTGTAAATTTGTAATTTGAAGCTCTTTTCAAAGAAAGGTTTTGAGTTTTCGAAAAACTTCATTAAAAGTCATTTAAAGCACTTTAAATCACAAATTAAATAGTGTTTACAAATTGCTGGAAATGTGCATATCAACGGTGTGAGAGATCTTTCAAAAAATTTACGTTTGTATACTTTTTGAAAAAACAAAATATACACTGAAATTAACTTTAGGTCATATTAAATACTGCAAATATAAAAAACTGCAATTAGTACCATCCGTTCGAAATTTTTGAAGATAAAATTTGGAGCTATTTTTGAGAAAATGTCGTTTGAGTCTTTCTGAAAATACGGAATTTTAAGCTAGTTTTCACAGAAGACTGGAGTTTTCGAGAAACGTTATTTGACATTATTTAAAGCACATGTACTCATAAATATAATAATGTGACAAATTGCCGCTAGCATAAATATTAACGATGTGAGACACAAGTAAAAAAAATACATTTCTGTAAATTTTGAAAAAAACAAAAGAATAGAGCAGTATGGCTTCTATGTCAGCTTATAGAGTACATTTATTACTATCCCTACTAAAAGCTTAAAGAAAAAATTGGAACCGTTTTTTAAAAAATCTTGTTTTTTTAATTTTTAATAATTGCACATATTGCTCGCAATATTGCGCGAAAACTATTAACATTTTCCAAAAATGTACATGATCTTAATGAAAGAACTGACTATTGATAACAAATTTAATTTGAAGGAAAAATCCCCATCTTTAATTTGGTAGTTGTAAGAAGACGCCCGAACAATTTTGAAATTTGGAAATTTTCGAAAATTCAAAGTTAAACCTGAAAATCGGACATATGCTACCTTTATAAATGTATTTTACTCTATTTATCAAGAAATTTAAATAATTTGGAGCCGTGTTTGAGAAAATTTTGAAAATGCCGTGGAGGCTTCATGTAAAGTACCCCCAATTTTAAAGAATGTTTTTCATTATCACAACGATTATACTCGAGTCAGATGGTCAGGATTTTTTTTTAATTTGGAAAAATTCCAACGCATGGTTTATGCGCTGTTGGTGTTCACAGACACTAGACGGACGGGCGTTTTGAAAAAAATAACACTTTTTCGGTATCTGGGGACCCCAAAACGTGTATTTTCGCTGAAATATCGAAATCGACTTTCCGCAGCATTACATAACTTTCCCTATACTACGTATATTACTTCGTTAATACGTACGTATATGGAAAAGTAAAAAAAAAATACAATGGAGTTAACTGACTGTTGCACAATGTTTGATGGTTATTAAATTATGATTTAAAAGGTCTTAAATGCTTACGAAAACGTAAGGATTTGTGATTGTGCGATATCGTCAAAGTACGGTACTGTTACGATGTTATTCCTCCCTTGAAGCAGAGAGAATGCCTTATTATGCATTATTTTGCATTGATCTGTGTTCTGCTACTCCCTCCTTTATTTCTAGAGGTTGAATAATGGATTCCTTGCCGTCTTTCAGCCATCGATACTCAAGACAGGATATGTTTTATTCGTTATGCTTAATTCGCTGCTGGTGTTGGACGGCCAGTGTCACGAACGTTGCTTTCTGCCTGCTAAAGGGAACGTGGGTTGTGATAAAATGTAAATTAGAACGTTAGTGCTTCATTATTGTACAGATATGACACCTCGTGACCGTGCTACCGGAAACTCGAAAAGCATTGCGGATAAAAGTTATATATGGACGTAAATAATTATATTCAAACCACATCGTTGGAGGGAGACCAGCTATCATTCAGCTCTGATAACGACGCCCAAATACCCACTATTTTTCTACTTGTGTGCCCAAAAGATTTAATCTACATCATTTGAACTTCAAGAATCGCAGAAAAGCGTTTTGAGATAAATAGTATGCACTGGTGGTAGTTAAAATTGTGTGTATTTTCTTTTAAATTAAATTTGGTGTAGGAAGGTGTTCGAAATTTAGGTGCAAACTCCAAAATTTTCATATTTTTTGTGAATGAATAATTGGAAGTCTAATTCAAACTTTCTTTTTTAGTAAAAGCAATAAATCTCTCAGTCCGAAAAAAAGTATTTTTTCTCAAGCTAGAACTCTTCAAACGGAAGAAAATGAATTTTAGGCATGTTGATTCTGGGAAAGTCTCATTTATTATTTCGCTCAGATGTATTAAAATGTAATAATATCTGCATGCGCTAAATGGTTAGATGTTTCTTTCTTGGTATACGGATTTTAATGAAAAGCTATCTATGAACATACTTATTTGAACCAAAGCAAGTTCCAAATACAAAATTAAAACAGCGGACTATAATAATTTTAAAATTGACCCTTTATATATCGAATCAACACTGGGTGGAATTTGGAGGACGAATTAACTAAAATCTCCCTAATGTACGTATATGTATAGCCGCTCACGTCTCCTTACTCTATCATGAATAAATGTTTTTCAATTTACTTTTTATCTGTTGCCTAAATAGTTTTAACATTTGAAATGAATGTGAATAAATGGACAATAAATAATAATGAACAATAATAAAAACAAAAATTCGTTATTTTTAGCAGAAAATTGGGATATTTAAACTAGCTAGAGATTTTTTCTTAAAGCGTTCTGTGTTATTGCATTCTATGCATCTCTTCAATATTAAAACTTTAAATTATTTCATGGGGTACTGCTTTCGCATTCGCGTGATTTTGATCAGAGAAACCACGAGAAACTACCGATTAGAACAGCCGGTTGCTAGAATACTCCTCCTGATCTGGGAGTTATCAAGGATACATGTAACACGGAATTTATATTAATATGGCTAATTCATGTCAGACTATAACCCTTCACTGTTCTGAAATGTCAGAATTTTGCATTAACTATTCGAATGTGTGCATTGACGTTTCTAAGTGGATGAAGTGAGTTTGTGGGAAACGTGGGTCTTGATTTGGTAATGTATTGTGGAAAGAGTAGTTTATAGGAAAATCTAAAACTGCGCGAATTTAAATGTGCGTTTGGTCGAATTTGAAGACTCGAATGCTGGGATGACCTGGAAGGAGAAAAAATATTTCTTGAGAGGATTGTTTAATGAATTCGATTGGGAATGTTACTTGTAGTTCGCGACGGATTTGTGAGTTGCAGATGAATCAGGAAGTTTCAAATCCTTTCTTAAAGAATAGTTATGGATGGAGCAATAGAATTAGTTTGTTTGGTGGTAAGTTGCGATGTATAGTGGATCTTATCAATTTGTAGATAAGTTTTCTTACTAAATTTCTGTACTAAGAAATGAGTTTTTGTTACTAAAGGGGTATTGTTGAAACATGTCACGGGTTTTACAGGTTATAGATCAAATAGCATGAGTGTTTTTGTGAATCGTTTGTCCATTAAACCTTCAAGTATTAAGAGGCAGAGTAGATTATGGAAGCCACGAGATATCGATGTTATCACTACAACTATTTTTCATCTACTAATTCTTCATCTCTTAATCATTATTCTTCCATTTTCTCCTTATTCTCCTTCGTCTACTTCATCTACTTCTTCTTCGTATACTTTATCTTCATCTTCTTCACTGAAAACGCTAAATTTGGAGAAGCAGGCCCATTATATTACTTATTATTATTATTATTATTATTATTATTATTATTATTATTATTATTATTATTATTATTATTATTATTATTATTATTATTATTATCTTACATTATTCACAGTATCTACTGGTCGGTATGTCAACCACACACAGGTATGATGACCAGGTGTGTTGTTGCTTTACTGAAGGTTCAGATGGCTTCTGACAATACGGCATGTGTTCAAAATTACACACTTTTGCATATTATATACATTCCTGGCATCCAAGTGAAGACACTCCAGTGCCCGAAGTGTCTTTTTCGGGATTACTCCCGTAGTTGATATTATTATAGGCACAGTTGTCACTTTACTGAAGTTCCACTGAGTTGCGACTTCATAGGCGAGATCGGTATACTTCTGGATCTTGATATTTTCCCGATATGTTGTGGGTATTTGGTATTGATATATCGATAAGGAAAACCTGATGATGGTTTCTATCAGTGTACGTTATATCGGGTCTATTGCCGCCGACATGTCTGTCAGTGATAATGGAACGATCCCAGTAGAGTATGTGCTCACTACTTTCAAGCCCATTCTGAGGCACATATTTATAATACGTCACGGAAGTGGCGAGTAAGCCCGTTCTCAATGCCAATAATTGGTGTACCTGCTTCGCCACTTCATCATGCCTCTTTTTGTATTACAACTATGCGTGGCTGCTACATCCACTTGTCACATGTTGGATAGTTTCGCTTGCAGCCTCACATCTTCTACACGAGTCAGAATGAATGGTAGAATCTCTCAGAATGTGTTTTCTGTAGTTCAATGTTAGTACTACTTGGTCCTGGATAGCTATCATGAAGGCTTCTGTCTCCGGAAAGAGATCCCCGTGCTGGAGCCATGCGTGCGACGCAGAGATGTCGACTTCTGGTTCACTCAGCTCGTGAGGGTACCTTCCATGCAGTGCCTTCGCTTTCCATAAGGTTATCATCTCTTCCGTTTCAATGATTGGTTGAACAAGCGGATCAAGCTTTTTCAAGTTCAGAGGACTATAGTTATTATCAACTGCGCTCACTGCTTGCTGAACTCCCCCACAATGTTCCAAGAAGTATCTTCTGAATGAAGCAATTTGAGAGCTGTGTAGATTTATAAGATCTACAATAACTCACCCTCCTTGCGACCTGGAAGGGTAAAACGCTCAGTACTTGAATGGGGATGATGTTTTCGGTGTTGAGTCATAGCTGTTCGAATTGTCCTCTGGAGGTTGTCGAGGTCGGTATTGCACCATTTAATAACGCCAAAGAAGTATGTCAGCACTGGAATAACAAATGAATTGATGGCCTGCACAAGGTTTCTAGCAGAGAGTTGAGTTTTTAAGAGTCCATTCAATCGTTTACACACTTCAGTTGTTAGTATGTTCTTAGTAACAGTGTGTTTGATTCGGAGTGACTGTTGGAAACCCAAGTATTTGTAAGTTTCATGGGGTTCCATGAAGGTAATCTTTGGTTCATTATCAGTTTCCAAATTTATAACTTGCATATGACCCCGAATGATATTCACTCTCTTGCACTTATCCAAACCGAATTTCATCTTAATGTCGTCAGTGAACTTCTCCGTCACGTTTATTAGTTGCCGCATATGACTCTGTGTCAGCATAGAGCTTCAGGTCATCCATGTAAAGAAGATGTGAGACACGAAGAAGAGTTGCATTCCCCTTTTTAAGAGAGATTCCATAATTAGATGAATTAAGTAGAGTAGACAGGGGATTCAAGGCTAAGCAGAACAATAAAGGGCTTAAAGAGTCACCCTGGAAAATCCCTCGGCGGATGTGTATAGTATCTGTGTGGACGGATTGTTTTCCATTAGAGAGATACAGTTTTGTATTCCATCGACACATCGCGGTTTTCAGGAAGTTTTGGATAAACGGGTGGACCTTGTATATATCCAAACATTGAAGGAGCCAAGAATGGGGAACGGTGTCGAATGCTTTAGCGTAATCTATGTAGCATGAATACACGTTTCTTTGTTTTTCAAGCACTTGCCCCATAATTTAAGAGTCTATAATGAGTTGCTTCTTGCATCGCTGAGATCCAGGTCTACATCCTTTCTGTTCATTTGCTAAGATGTTCTGTTCCTCAATGTGTGTCATCATCATTTGTGAAACACAGGATGTTATGAGTTTGTAGAAAGTTTGAAGGCAAGTTATAGGCCTGTACTTCGAGGGGTCTTTAGTGTCACCCTCTTTTAGTAACAAAAATGTTCTACCTTCAGTGAGGAAGTAAGGTAGATTTTCTGGATTGTGAAGAAAATATTGAATTAAATTAGCTATATGATGGTGAGTGCTGGTAAATTTTTTCAGCCAATAATTGTGCAGGCCATCACTGCCTGGTGCCTTCCAGTTATGTGCTTTGTTCAAAGCTGCTTGGACAATTTCCACGGTGATGATTGGTTCACCCATTAGAGGGATATCTCGGTGACTGTCATATTCCATTTCAATCCACGTCATGTCTGGGTTGAGGGACACAGCAGATGACCAGATAGGCTTCCAAAAGTCCTCTATTTGTGCCTTTGATGGAAGCTTTGACTCTTTCATGTCATTTACAAGCCCTTTGCCCTTTGACATATTCCTGTAGAATGCTTTCTGGTTTCTGTTAAAAAGAGAATTCTATTGCCTCCTCGTAGTGCAATTCCTGTAGCGTCGAAGACGTTTTGTTAACGCCAAAAGCGTTTGTCGTAGGGTGTCAAGATGTTCTGTTATTGTTGAATTCAAGGGCTCGTGCTTCGTGTGTATTTTTGTATTGATAAGGATGTTATTCACCTTTCTTCTCAGTTTTTCTGAGGTATTTCCATTTTTAAATTGTGTGAGTCTCCCAATATCTCTCCTAGTTCTTTCTATACGATTCACCAGCCGTCTTTCCCAAGGTGGCATTCTTTTTTCACTTCGTTCATTGTGGGCAGTTGCTACGCGGCTGAAAAGCTTGGAACCGTTACATCTTGAAGCCACAACCGCAGCACAATAAATTGCTCTGTGTACTTCTTCGAAAGATGGTCTTTGTTGTAGATGTTGTGGCAGTACTTTTTCATTCACGATGCTGATTGCTCTTGCTAATTTCTTCGAGTAATTTTGTCAGGAAATGAGATAGCGGTTCAGTGGGTCAGTTTCTTCAAATTTCGCAAGTGCGACTGCAAATTCATTGCGAATTTGCACCTCTTCACTACTCTTATCATCCATACTTTCTGACATGCCTGTCCCATTGTCATCCTGAGTTTGCACAGCTGATATCTCCACTGCCCTCAGATTACTAGGTTCTGAGGAGTTAAGCATTTTTCTCACTTCTTCCTTGATTGCTTCCAAAACTGGTACAGAGAGGAGATTTTTCTGAACAATTGCTCGACGCTGGTCCGCTATTCTTTGCTCACTAACTTCAGAATCAGGGAAACGGTGAAGAAATCTTCGATGTAACTTTTGTCGGTAGGCCGTAGTGTCAGTCTCCATTTTGGTAATGGTGTAGTATTCACGCATGATAAAGGTATTTATTTCTATAGTCCACTTCATCCTTCTGCGTTGCCTGCCTGCGGCAGTGGTCTCTGGAAGCAATAGATTGCTTCTCTGGAAAGCACTTGCGGCAGGTGCAGCTATAAGTGGAGATGGATGGGTGCTGCTATGTTCGGCTGTAGTATATTCGGGGTTATCCCCGATCAGGGCCTCCTGTTCAGCTCCTGATCACCAACGGCTCGCATGCTGTCACCTCCAGCGGTGGCTCCGAAGGTGCCCCGGCGCTCCCCAGGCAGCGGCTGCTTTACCGAGGCCTTACGACGCATATTCCGTGTCTCCATATCTCTATGGGTGTGCCATCGCCCTGTTTGCCGCCAAATTTTCTGACGTTGCCCGTCTCCCACGTGGCTAAGTTCTCAATTGCTCGGACGTAGGGCTGGACTTTGGGAGACTTATTATTATTATATTATTATATATTATTCATATTATTATTATTATTATTATTTCTTTGTCTCAGAGTTTATCTCTGGTGTTTAAATTTTGAGACGCCATACAGGCATATCTCCACCAATTGATTTAACACAGTGCGAACAATTCTACATGTTTCCTGCATCACAGATTTTCGGACTATACGAATTATGATACTAGAGTATAGGTCAACTGTTTTCAAGTACCTCTTAAAATTGTTGCTGACCAAACAAGCTGCTGTGATTACTATTGAGATTATTTCCATTGAATTGAGTTTCTACATTTCTTTATATTCTATTGCAGGCGGATATTTTTTCAGATTTTGCTTTAGTAAAACTGTGATCAGCCGGATGAGGGACATCAATGAAAATTGCATTTTTTCTCTCTCTCAAATTGTGGAACACAATTTGTCGGGGTTATTGGCGGCAATATACTTATCTGTGTGAATTGGAATATCGTAGTACAGTTTGCAATGTTTGTTTTCAATTGTAGGTCTAGTTTTATATTCATAATATGGGTAAGTCTGTCCGTCTGTGAGAAGTTCCAGTTTTAATGCTAAAGCATGGTGAACAATGCTTGTAGTGAGATTATGATGATGAAGATACTCTGTATTGGCCATATTTGTACAGGCTGTTATAAGACGATCAATTGTTTCTGCCGGCCATCGGACCGGCATTATTATTATTCGTCTAATCTCTCTCCTCTCCACACTAAAGATATTATGAGTCGTTTGAATACATAATCTAATCCGGTTTGTCCAGAACGGACTGCAGATCTACTAGTCCAAAACTGTACACGACTACAGGCACCGCCAAACTATCTATTGCATATATTTTATTCCTGGAGTTCTGAGAGGGCTGCTGTAGAAGTCTCACCCTTCTGTAATACTCTCTTTCATTGTGTCGTTTGACATGTACTCTTCAATATCCAGATATTTGTAAGTTTTACGTGACTCAAGTTCTTGAATCAGTGTGCATATGAACTTTAATGCTCTCTGACGTTGTCACTTTGTCTTCTTTAAATTGATTGCATATCTTTAAATTGATTTTTGCACACTTTTCAAGACCAAACTTCATGCAAATATTGCTAAAATCATTGATGACGGACAGCATTTAGAAGATAATCGCTTCATTCTTAGCAAACACTTAAAGATCATCCATGTAAAACAAATGTGATACTGGTCTTCATCACAATGGAGCTTGTGTCCAAAATCTGTGTGCGACATGTGTCTAGAAAGTGAATCAAACTAATGCAAAACAGTAGGGGGGATAGGGAATCTCATTGAAAAATACCCTTGTTAATCTGAATAATCTTGTTTCTACTACTTCCTTTCCGCTGTGTATTAGTAACCTGGTACTCCATGACTTCATACTAGCGTTGCAAATCTCAATGTCTAGCATGAAAATGATAAATCTCTAGTGTCTTCAAAATCCAATCGTGTGGCACACTGTCAAAGGTCTTCTGGTAGTCAATCCAAGTCATGATCAAATAACCCTTTCGTTTCCTGGCATCATTCAAGACGTCTTTATTTAGTAGCAATATTTCCTTACGACTGTAGGAACCTTGACATCCTTTCTGTTCAATTGGCAACAGATGGTTTTTTCTCTAGATTCTGTACATTTTGTTAGCTATGGCTGCAGTTATAACTTTGTAGATTACTGGCAAAAAAACGATTGACCAAAGCATTCTTCACCAAAGAACCGACTCCCGTTTTTGGTAGCAGATACGTGGTGCCGCGAGTGAGTCATTCAGAGAGTTCCTTTCGGTTTTCTAAAATGTTATTAACAACCTTTGCTAGATGAAAACGTAATGCGGTTTATTTGTTAATCAAATAAAATAATTCTGAATCTTACCAATCCCCCATTTCCAGTTTCCCATGTTCTTAATTGCTTGGAAGAGGTCCTCTTTCGAGAATTTGTGAGAATGTTCCACAGTTTCCGCAAGTTCATCGGCAGCATCAACTTCAGAGTGGAGCCATAACGTCGTATTTCGACGTAATCTTACGCAAGAAGAACAACATTTCCCTTCGGGTTTTGGATCAGAATGCGGTAGAATCTTTTCGCATCTGTTTCAAACAACTGATTCTGTACACTGAAATATACTCTACCTTTGTAACGTCTAATGCGTTGAGTCCATGCTTGGATCTTCTCTTTTAGCCTCTCAGCTACCATTAGCAGTTTGTCATTATGAATTTGGTATTTTGTTCAACACGGTGTATCTTTCGTTGAACTTTATGAGTGTGCGTTTGCTTAGAACAGGGTTGTCCAACTGGCGACCCGCGATGCCATTTATTGTAGACTGCGGAAGGTTACCAATCAAAAGTGAAAGTCTCTTGCATCCATGTCGGGCGGGAACACTGTGAGCCTAGTGCTTGTGCCCTATAGGGGTCAACACCCGCTTAAGGTGAAAATAGGTTCAGGTTTAGAATTTTTCAGCAAATTCGGAATTTCAAAATGATTCCATTGTTTTTTACTGCGTTATGGATGGGTACTGCGTTATGGAGGCAATCTGCCGAGGTGAATACTCCCATAATGTAAACATAGTTTTAGTTTAAATTTAAGGATTTCTTCTAGTAAATTCAGAAATTCAAAATCATACCAATGCTTGTAACTGCGTTATGAATGGTAAAGCGAGATATTACGCAAGGTTCCATACCCCCTCCCCAGTTTTAGAGCTGCCGGGCAAACTACCGAGATCAGCAAATACGGGGAAGTCAGGGTCAATCGCCCGAGTAATTATAATATGGACCCCACCCATATTAAATGTTTTAGTTGTGGCCCTTGAGGCAATGTATCCCTTCTTTATTGGTTGGATATCCCTTCTTTAGAGCATTCTTCGGCTAAGAATGATATTTCACGCTAAGTGTTGGCTCTCCGATTCATAATTCTTTTCGTACATGGGGTACAGAGCTGTATAATTTGTTTAGCCAGCGGCCAGCAGTGTTCTTGGCTGGTCCCAAATTTATCTGCAATACCAGGGATCTATTTGTATACACGACATGATTGATTTCAGTAGTATGTAGATCTCGACCTGGGGTCTGTACAACCTCGTTTAAGACATAAATCGCACTATATATCACTCTCTTAGCTTTTAACATTTTCATATATTATTTTCAACGGTGTAGGAGATTCGAATGAAAATAGAAGAAATCGCTCTATCTCGCTTCGAACGAGATTTCGCATCAAGTCTACGTTGTGCGATTCATAGCCAGATGAATTTTCACCACTGACGGAAGTTTCATTGAGTAGAGATGAACCTTCAACAGGACCATCGTTTTCAGGGATATCAGATAAAGGCTTTCTGCTCTCCGGGTGACTCAAGGCACTGATGCCGACGCCTCGAGGCACCAACGTGACGAGTGCACTCCTGCAGTCTGTGCCGAGTGCAGTCCTGAAGAAGAGCACGATATTATGGTCAAAACGTCAGCATCAATGCCCTGAACGCAGCTTCGCTCGGACACCTTCACACGACTCTGGCCGGGAAAGCTTACGATTGCAGGGACATTAGATTGTTTTAAATTTTCGTCATAAGGATAGTTCGATTGAAGAACATATTCCGCATTTCCCTGTATAGTAGCAAGTTGTTTTGCTGTCAATTTTTCAATACTGAGTATGTTTCGTCGCTGAGTGCCAAGCTTCTTTGAAAGTAGGGTCTCATATTGGGGTTCTACTCTCTCCATATCCATTGGGGTTCTACATATCTTGTAAACTTCTATTTCTGAGCTCCCATTTTTCCCTTTTGAGTAGTAAAAGCACAGCATCACTTCCTTCAATGCGTCTTGGGTCCATCTCTGACGAACTACTGCTGGGTTCCTGGGAGTACCATCCATACGTTGGGATGAGGTGACATTAGCTCGGTTTCTGAGCAGGTATGAGACTGTTAAAACAAGGCTCGTTACGATTCATTACATATTTCTTGTTCTATTCGTTTTGCTTATTTGTATTAAGGGAAGTTTCGAAGGAAGCAAGTTCGACTGGATGCTGGCACTTTCACCGTTGTCGCTTGTTGTGTAAAAATTGTCGGTTGATAAGTTTAGTTTAAAAGATGCTGATAACGCTGCCTGAGATTGCTGTTTTCACTTGGAGGCTGCAGAGTCTGATGAGTTCGTTGTGGTAATTGCTAACGGACTAACTCCAAATGATTTACTTCCATCAACTGTGGTTTCTGGCCTAATTCATGCACTAGACCTAGCTGTTGTGTTGACTCAAAGCAAGGCATAAGTATTGTTTAAAATTCATTTTTCCACTGTATTGTCTTTCATCGTAAGGGAATATATATCATATGCGGGTCCTCGGATAAATACGTTATATTCGCACCATAATCACTTTCGTATATTTCTAGAGATTTTACTGGAACTACTCCGTAGCTCTGTGACCTTTTGCGAGAATTTCCGCAGGAACTTCACAATATTCCTTCATTATCTACGAAAAAATCCGTCCAATAACAATTATGTAATAGTACTTACATATACACTGTTTTGTTTATGTGACGTCATATTCACGAATGACGATTACAATTAGCCTTCTTTGAATTATCATAAAATGTTTCGGATTCTCGTTTTATTCAGCATTTAACTAGTAAACCATATTGTTTTATATGCTCCACGGACGTTACTAGATGTGTTTGCCCCTCAGGTGACTTCATTCCCTCGGGCGAGAGGCTCTCGGGTTTGGAAGTCGCCCTCGAAGCAAAAACATGTACTTAACGCCCGAAATGTATAAATAACTAATATAGCTCCCTTCCCACCCTCGTCAGTGCCAAGTAAAGTGACTGACATTCACCTCTGTCTGATTGCAGGCAACTGACCATTTTTACTTACTGGCACTTACTAACGTAAGAAGAGAAAGTATTGTAATCGTGCGCCGGAAAACGGCGAATGTTCGACACAAAAACTCGTGTTCCCGAGCCCTTGTAAGGAAAAAGTGGATAAATTCAGTTGCTAAATATATAAAAAATTCCTCTAACACATGGTGTACGATTGACGACAAAACATCTGTCTGCCCGTCTGTCTGGTGTTCGTCCATCTGTGCACAACGCTAGCGCATAAACCGTTCAGCCGATTTTCTCCGAAACTGATATTCACCAATCGTTCTAGCTGATATCGTGGACCCTGGAATTTGAAACCGACATTTTCATTTTGGAAGGTACTTTACATGAAGCGCCTGGCCTTTTTCAAACTTTTCAAAAAATGGCTCCAAATTTTTTGATTAAATATTGTTGTTGAATATTGCAAAAAAACGTTTTAGAGAATGGTGCAGATCCCGTTTTCGTTCACATCCTCGCTTTTTTGAAAATTGGAAAATAAATTTAAACTTCAAAATTGGAGATTGAGATTTTTGTCTCAAACAAATTCTGTTGTACAAAATTAGCTCTTCAAAAAAGGTCATGAACACTTTTTTGCAAAAACCCTCTTTTAGTTTTTGCATAATTTGCGATTTAAATTTACAAAAAATATTTGTCAAAAACCGCTCCAAATTTCTTCTTTAAATTTTCTTCTTGTATGTAATAAGGAACTGAAAAAAATGTGGTGCTAGTCTCATTTTCGGATATTGATCTTTTTCGAAAACTGCCAAAAACATTTGGAAACTACAAAATTTAGGATAGGGATTTTTGCTTCAGACAAAGTCTGTTGTACAAAATAAACTCTTTAAAAATGTCATGTAAATTTTTTTGAAAAAGTGAGTAGTTTTTGATTAATTTCTGGTAGAAGTTAATGAGGTTTCACACCAACTACGGGCCACGAGAAAAATTGTATGCAAGATATCAAAAATAATTAATTTAATTTTAATTATAATTTTTTTTGAAAATAATTTCCTATGAAATATTAATTCTATTTTTCCTGTCTTGCTTTTTTACTTTTTACTCAATGTGTATTCGCAATGTATTTCCTTTTGAGCAATACGCAAAGCTTACTAGAAATTTCGCAATGCGCATCGATTGAGAAGTTCTTGACTAGCACTTGTTTTGTTTATATCATCTCCTCTCTTCCGAGAAACCATGAGCGCTCTCTTTTTTTAATAGCAATAGTCTATCGTATCTGAAGTGTGGATGTTTGAAGTCGGTGATGAAATGAAACGCTATCGGAACACAGACAAAAGGCATCTCTCGAATGTTCGTAATTATTTTGATGTCATTTGCATATATTATAATTACTGTATTAATATTATTAGACAAGAAAATGCACATAGTTTTGATAACGCTGTGCTGGCAACAGTGCGTTGCTCACTTCTTGGTTTAATTGGACGTTTTGGAATAATGGATGAGGTATAGTACTCGTATAGTGACCGGCTGCTCTGATCGGTCACATTTTATTTATTTCTAACAAGAGTCATGCGAAAGTACAAAGAGTACAGGGAATTCAGAATATAATTATTAATTTGAACAATAGTCTTAAAAACAATCAGGATCTGATATCATCAATCATCTGTGGGGCTCAAGCTATTGGACCCCACAAGACGACCAACAGCAACGTGCAATGTTATCTCCTTGGAGGGACGGAGAAGACAAATTATGTAAGCTGAGGAAGTTTCTAAAGCATACCGTTTCTGTTAATGACTTTAATGGTTTAGTTGATGAAGGGGATCTTCCTTCAAGTAGATTTCAAGTTCCAGATTCTCTAAGAGAAGCAAGGAATAATGAATGTGGTGATTGAGAGTTTCGCAAAAGCTGAAAGAAAATTTGTATTGATGAATAACATTGCCACTGACAAAAGGAATTGTTTTTTTGTTGTAAACGTTTAATATCTCACGACTTCAGTTTATTGGTAAGCCCCTTCCTGATTGAGAGATGTCTCATTTTGTGAAATCTTGGCTACGTGTCGAACACAACACGGCTGCCGACACACGCGTCAAGAAGAAGGAAAGTACAGAATATTTACGGAGACAAGTAGCTTTATGGTCTCTTTGGTAAAGTTTGAGCAGAATGCCGGTATATAAAAAATCAGTGGAAGCGTGTTGTATTAAAGCCTTTCTGTAAAGACATATTACCCCATTTAATGGACCATTTATTACATTGAAATAAAATTTAAGAAGTTTATGGAAATCATTGACGAGAACCGGCTGTTAATAATTAAGAATGACAGCACTGCTTTTAGTGTCACGAAAATGTTGTAAATTAATAGCTAAGAAAATACTTTTAAAATGGTTGAAAACGTGGGAATCGCCACGGTGTAGTAATTAGGTTACCTGGAATGAAGCTACATTTTAAATTGAAATTTGTACACTGAAACCGGAAAATGGATCAATACTTCGACTTGTGTCGAATTAATAAATATGAAGATTGCGAGGCAGTACTCGTGCAAACCTTTTTTAGGGCTACGGGATGGAGGCTAACAGCGCCCTGTGGCGCTGCATCTCATAAATAGGCGATGCGCGGACAGATGGTCCTGAGATATTGATTGAATGAATCGGTCAATAGGGCACGCGGCCGCCCTAAACAGCCCAGACTCGCAGAGGGGGAAATAGGGGTCTTCTAGACTCACAGGAGAGGCTACTAAAACAATTTTTGTGAGTTTTTAGGAATAGTAATTAAAATGTATTATTTAAAATGATGTACACTAAATTTTGTGACAAAGCATATTTGGCTAAATCTTCACTTGTGGAATTACGATCATTGCCGTATATAAAAGTGATTTCATGAATTTAGACAAGCCAAAAGTCAATTAGTTAGAAATTGTATAATTGTATAGCGCTGAATACTAATTAAATTCGCGCACCTCCACCCAATGCCTTGGTACCGAAGACCACCTTTACGATACCATGTTAACCAACGGTGTCGGAAATGCTGGAGGCTAGAACGTCGGGTAGCACCACAAGCTCTTCTATTTGCTCATAGAAGCCCAGCTATCCACTTTTCTACCACTTTCTCATTGAATAATTCGATGACTTGTTTACTCTCCGAAGTGAAACCTTTGTTCAGTCACGCAGACAACAGTCAGTGTCACATGTTTGATTCATATGAATGAAACTAAGCAACTAAAATATAGTTTGAAAACGTGCGAGATTGATTAGCAACACAATAATTTTCAATATTTTAAACTCTTTTTTAAATCTATATTATATTATTTTCTCATAAATGATACTTCCAAAAATCGTCAACAATCTAGGGGATGAACATGTAAGCCTTTAAATACAGCAACCAGAATAAAGTCTTATTTCTCTCCTAACTTCACGGGATGTTATTTATTCCAAACATTATAGGGTGACATGTGTAGGGAAGGTTTATCTATTTTTGCAGAAGGTCACGTAGCAAATGTTTCTAAAATCGCAGATAAGTTAGTAAATACCATACTTCACTGAGAAATAACCAACTTTCCTTTGAAGATGTTCCTACTATATCTCACATTGCGGTATTTCATCCCTGAAAGTATGAAATGGAGACAAAGAAATAAATCTCGACCAATCGATTGTTTAGTTTTATAAATCTTGCACGTTTTGAGGAATTTGATATTGGATTTAACAATCGAATATTTTTCAGGGAGATTACATTAAATTTAAGTTTTAACTGCTGTTGAAAATGAACATTTGCTGTGAGCGAGGAACTTGTATTGAGTAGAAATATAATTCCGTAAAACCTTTCCTGTGGTAAACGTTATGAACAATCTTCAAATGATTTCATGACCCGTGTATTTATAGGTACTGACGTTTTTTTGAAAAGTGATCAATTTTACCAAATAAAAATGTTACAAAACGAAAACACTTATTTCTATAAGATTTTTATGTGAAACAAAATTTCATCAATGTGTTATACTGTTGTTTTTGTTATCCTTATTAGCGACTGCAACTCTGTTATTGTTTGTATTTGCTACCAGCCGAGGACATGTCACTTTCATCCTAGTTTAACCATTTACAACGGTTTTCCAGGAACATGCGCATTATGGAACATAATTATTTATTGCATTATTTTCTAATATTTCACAACACTGCCAGATATTTTCTTGGTTTCCAGCATTTTTTGAACCATATCTGTGGTCACAATTACTTTATTTCGTCGTTACAAATATCAGCATCTGCACAAACAGCTTCAGGTTCAACTTTACATTGACTTGAATCAAAGAGACTCTCTCTTTGTTTGAGGCCCTGAGTCTTTTAATCCGAAGTGGTGAAAGTGCGAAGTCCTAATTCCACATCTGTCCAGTGGAGCGAGCAGAAGCGCGCTGCGCCCGCCCGATGTGGGGCGGCGCGGAGCGGCGTCGGTCGCCCAGCATGAATGGCCGTGACGCCCCCGGCGCCGGCATCGATCCCGGCGGCCGCGCGCGCCCAGGGCTGCCAACCCGTCCGCCCGCCCGCCCGCCCGCCCGCCCGCCCTCGCGCCCACCCGCCCGCCTTCGCACCCGCCCACCCTCGCACCCACCCACCCGCCCTCGCACCCGCCCACCCGCCCTCGCACCCGCCCTCGCACCCGCCCTCGCACCCGCCCGCCAGCCCTCGCAATCGCCCGCCCGCCCGCCCTGGCACCCGCCCGCCCGCCCTGGCACCCGCCCGCCCGCCCTGGCACCCGCCCGCCCGCCCTCGCAACCGCCCGCCCGACCCCTCTCGCATACGTCCGCCCTCGGACCCACCCGCCCTCTCTCGCGCTCGCCCTCGAGCCAGCTCTCATGCCCGCCCTCATGCCCGCCTTCGCGCCTGCCCTCGCGCCCGTCCTCGCGCCCGCCTTCGCACCTGCCCTCACGTCTGCCGTCGCGTCCGCCTTTACATCCGCTTGCCCGCCTCACATCCGCTCGCCATCACTCGCGGCCGCCCTCGGCTCCCCCTCCCCCGGCTAACTCCGCGTCCTCCTCCGGCCACGAAGGTCGCCCGAACTGCCGCCGCCTCGCCCGGTGTCCTCTTCTCGCAGAGAGGATAGAAGGCACGCACGGGGAATCGTAGGCGCCTCGCGACGAACTTTTCCTTCCGCTGCCTGAGGTCGATGGCCACATAATGCACACGTCGATATGTCGTGAGGCTTGTGTTACTTTCGAACAATAAAACCATTATGGCGTTGCACTTATGTCACTCACGAACTTTCCTGTTCGGTGAGGTATGCCAATATTTTTTACTCTTTTTACTCTTTACTCTTTACGAATGAAAAAAAAAACCTGAATGCTTTGCAATCCCTGTAGTTCTCGACATATCGATGGAACCTTTCTCCAAGCCAAATCAACTTTACCTACATTTTGATCTGTTTCACGAGTAAATAAGTCACCACCATTTTTCGATAAATATTGCGCCGGCTTCTACCAGTCGTAATAAACTGAACCCGAACACGCGCAACCTTTATAGTTGACATTAGACACTCTTAAAAGAAATTTGGGTTTGTAGCATTCATGACTGACGAGGATGTTTCACTAATGTTCTCACTTTTCCCGAGTGTCCATTTCTGAAACTCTGCCAGCTCTGTAGGTCATTTCCTCCTCTTGTTCAGCATCTAAGCTTGGATGAAGGGTAAAGGGACAAGATGTTGAGATACTCGCTTCTACCAAGTGGCTACCTGTCACAGTTTCACCCCGAGTTGTGATGAAGTGAGTCATAATTGAAAAATCTGGTATGATTGTAACAATAACGAATGTCTTGGATGTATGACTTTCAGATGTCACATGGTTACTGGAAATCAAAGATTAAATGATTGCAATTTTTATTCGTTATGGAACACAAATAATACTGAAATCCATTACATTTGTGCAGCAGTAATATTTTAACAAAAGTGTCTAGCGTGCATACACTAATTGTCCCTAAATCTTCTTAATAGTATTATTAACTGTGACTCAAATGAATGTTACAAATTTCTAGGGGATGTAGAGAGGCCAAAGACGACCCCTTTTTGCCAATGAACAGTTGGTCGGAAATTTCTTGTAATGATGTTACACATCTGGTGTTTGATCCTGGTCATTAGACAACTCCCTGTGCACTAGTGCCCAGAAGATATGTGCCTCTGCACTAAGGTACAGTCAATGAGATTTCGTGCACCTGCCGAATGCCATTGCATGAGAGGTTGCCTAATAATTACAAGCGAGCAAATGTCATATGTGCACATATGAGACCATACGAGTATAGTTTTTATTTATTTATTTTTTTTGCAAACTGAGATCTTTGACCCCTTTCTGTGTTCTAGAAATCTGAAATTTTTATTTTGAGGTGCCCTGAATTGATGATTTCTTCGTGACACTCATTGAAAATATTCACATTATCTAAGCAACATTATAATATTACCAAATTGAGATAAATGAAACGTTTTGAAAGAGCAAAAGCCTTGTTCAAACTCAATTTAAGCTCAGTTTCAAATAAAGCTAATTCGTCTTTAGAACACATTGACTGGAGCTATATTTATGACTTCGCTTCGGAGGTTTTTAAATTTTAATAGTTTTTATAAACAATATTTGCTCCTGCACCTAACAGGCAAAAAAATATGGAATGCCCCTGATGCAGCCTGTGTAGAATTGATGAGCAAACTTCATTGCGTCGTCGACACAGAGTCGACGGATTGATTGACGGACAGTCAACGGATCATACCGTATGTTACGAACTTGAAGCCTTTGCACACAGACGTAGACATTTGTATCATTCGTACTGGAAAGCGGGTTTTTGATGCAATAATGCCTTTGTTCGGATTCACGCTCTGGGAAGAAAGGATAGAAGTCATGTTAAAAGAAAAGTATGGGATGTGAAATATCACTACCGTTGTCTTATGAGCCCATTGATTACCATTAGTTTGTTTTTAAAAATATTTTTGATTTTTCCAAGCCCGTTATCTGTTCTATGGATCGAGTTTTAAAATATTTACTTTAACTTAAAATAACCATAAATATTAAATCTTGAAATAATTTTTTACTGCGACAAAGAACTCAGTATTTTGAGGGTGAAAAGTTACAATTTGTGTCTATCGTCAGACATGTAGCTACTCTGGAAATTATTTATTACTTCTAATATTTAGACATAAAATTAAAATATATGGGTGGATTAAAATCTTTAAAGACAACAGGCTTTCATTTTAACGTTTTAGTAGCAGCTACGAATATATGTATGTTTGTATGTATTATCTATCAATTGTGTATGTATTATGTATGTACATATGTATGAACGTATAACTTTCTCGCCGTACTCTCTAAGAAAAGAAAGTATTGCAATCGTGAACCCGAAAACGGCGAATTTCCGAAAGAAAAACTATTATTGCCTGGCCCTAGTAATGAAAAGTGGATAAATATTGTTCCTATACGCAGTAAATTACTTCCTCTAACTTTCTAGCGTTTTGTCAAAATCCACGTTTCGTGATTTTGATTTCGAAAAACCGATTCACGGTAAGACTTCACGCTAGCACGTAAATTGTTAAACCGATGTTCTCCAAAATGAATATTCCTCGATCGATTTAAAGGAAGACAAGGCCCTGCAGGTATGAAATGGATATTTCAATTTTAGGGTACTTTACATAAAGTCTCAACATTTTCATAATTTTCTCAAAAATGCCTCCAGATGTTTTTATTTAATTTTGTTCTCGAATAGTGTAAAAGACGCTTAAAAGAATGATGTAAATTTCATTTTCATTGATATTATTGATTATTCAAAAATTGGGTAAATTCACATTTTTCGGTATCTCCCTACCTATACAATATTGGATATTGAGATTGTATTCCTTCATGCGTCTGTTGTCTAAAAATCGATCTAGAAATAACGTCATGTACAATTTTTTCAAAAATATAAGTAGTTTTAGCGTAACTTTGCGAGGAGTATAGGCAATTTTTAAACAATTATTTTCTCAAAATCGGCTCCATTTTTCCCCTTAAATATTCTCCTCGTATGTTTCAAAGAATGGTACAAAATTGGTGCTAGTACCATTTCCGTCGAAGTCTGTATTTTCGAAAATTGCAAAAAAGAAACATTAAAAAATAACAAATTGGAAGATGGAGATGTTTATCTTCAATAAAGGCTGTTCTAAAAAATCTTCTGAAAAAATTTAATGCACAATTTTTGAATCAAAGAATAGATGCGCTTGCTACTTTCTGCTTGAAGTTATTGCAAATAATCAAAAACATTTTCTCAGAAATCGCTTCCAATTTTTTCTTAGTATTTTTTGCAATTAAAAATTTCCATTATAATATCTTATGAATCGACAATTAACATAGAAGGAAAACCTTCCTCTCTCCCTATCTTTCTCTGTCTCTCTCCCTATCTTTCTCTGTCTCTCTCCCTATCTTTCTCTGACTCTCTCCCTATCTCTCTCTGTCTCTCTCCCTATCTCTCTCTGTCTCTCTCTGCCCCTTTCTCTGTCTCTGTCTCTCTCTCTTTCGTCTTTCATTTTTTCTTTCCTTCTTCTCTCTCCTCTTAGGGTAAATCCTCCTGATGACCGTTTTGCGAAGAGGCATGCAAGAGTGAGGCTTTGACAGACATATGTATTTCCAATTAGAAGTTGTCTTAAAACGTCTTTCGGCAACGTAGTATTATAACTATTCGAATAACTACTCGAAAGTGAATCGTAGAAACGAGATATAAGCTGCCTGTATTATTTAGAATATATATCAATTAATTTGAAAATTGATTTAATTTAAAATATTTTGAAAATTAATTTCATTAGCTAATTTCAGATATTTTGAAAATTAGTCAAATGTAATTTTTAGTTAAAAAATTAATGTATATAAAAGTTAACAATAAATTATAGTATATTTTTCTCAACAAAATACTTGTGGCAATAATAATATCTGTAGAAAATGGTGTGAAAAAAGGCGTTCCACTGTACTGTGACGTCACTCTGACAGAAAGAACTTCTTTCAAAGTAACAATTAGTAATGGCGTGGAAATTGTGAAAATTAAAAGATGTTTACAAGTATATTTATGTCTATATTTCCAAATGTCGCAGTCAAAACTGATCTAAAGGTATTTACAGAAGTTCCAAAAGATTTGAATTAAAATATTACTGAGAAAAGTCGTCGTCACCCTCGTACGTATCCCCCTCCCCACCTATATACGTAGTTATAGAGAATGCTATGTAATGCTGCATTCTACCGTCGAACAAGTTAATAGAATCACCAAATACATTGAGAATTGCTTCCAAGAAAAGAAATACTGTTCAGCTGCCTTTCAAGACATTGCCCAAGCGTTTGACAAAGTCTGGCACGATGGACTCTTATTTAAACTCAAGAATTTTCTGCCATATACCTTCTTCAACATTATCAGATCTTTTCTATCCCACCGCACCTTCCAAATCAAATATCAAAATGAATTATCTGAATTCCATCCAATCAAGGCCGGAGTACCACAAGGTAGTGTACTCGGCCCTATCCTATACCAGCTCTATACTACTGATATACCAAAATCAGATAAAACAACCATAGCCACTTTTGCAGATGATACGGCCATATTAGCTTCGGATGACGACCCTAATGTCGCATCAAGACATTTACAAGAACATCTCACAATGATTGATGATTGGGCCAAAAAGTGGAAAATAAAAATCAACGAAAATAAATCAGTCCATATAACCTTTACCCTGAGAAAAAACAAATGCCCTACTGTCCACATCAACAACAATCCAATAGTACAGGTGGAAAGTGTAAAATACTTGGGAATACATCTAGACAAACGGCTAACATGGAAGCATCACATCTTAGCCAAAAAAAGCACCTTCAATTTCAAACAAGAAAACTATGCTGGATACTAGGATACCACTCAAAACTATCACTGGAAAATAAACTGTTGCTTTATAAAGCTATCATAATCCCAATATGGACCTACGGCATCCAGATCCGGGGCACAGCAAGCAAGAGTAATCTCTCGATCATCCAGAGATTTCAATCCAAGACCCTAAGAATGATCGCGGCAGCACCATGGTTCATCACTAATGCAGCACTGCACAAGAACTTAAAAATGCCTACTGTCTTGGAAAGAATAGAATTTATCAGCTCAAACTATCTCCAGCGCCTTGAAAACCATCCAAACCACTTAGCCCTCAACATCCTAGACAATAGTGCAGATATCCATCGACTAACCAGAACCTCACCCATACAACTCTCATATAGATTCTCGACAAATAACTGAAACATTACCCTCAGCTAATAAACTATCCCACTTGCAGCCAACCCAATATAATACTTGCTTTTTGTTATAGTATGAAGAAGTAGATGAAGAGTACCGATGGGATACCTTCACTGGAAATCAATCATTGTCATAACAATTCTACAACATCATATTTAATTATTATTTTGTAAAAAATAGATTGTAAATTTTTTGTTATAAATAAAAAAATGTAATGCTGCAGCAATTCTGTCGCGAAACGGCTATTTTGGGCAGAAAAATTCGTATTGTAGATTCTTGAAACCGAAAAAATATAATTATTGTTCCTATACGTAGTAGATTTCTTCCTCTAACACATTTATAGTCAGAATCAACGTTTTGTTGGTCCTTGATACCGAAAAATTGGTTTACGGCAATTGGTTCACGGCGTCTGTTTGCCTACCTGTCTGTGAACAACGGTGGCAGTTAACCGTAAGCAGGTCATCTGAAGAATAGGAATTGATTTTTACTCTCTTCGTCAACGACACTGAGAACATTTTGGCCTGATTTGCGCGCAACACTGCAGGCTTACGCGCATTCTTCTTCCTTAGCATAGCGAAGGACTGCAATTTTTTGTCTACTTTTCTGGAAGGAAAAAATTAAAAAATTTCGTTGAGCATATGCTACATTTCGTAGATTGAACTGTATTTATCTGATTCTTTTTGTGCTGCCGACTTTGAAGAGTATCGCAGTAAGAAGTGAAAGACCGATGGGAATTACGTGTGGATCATTATCTGCATCCCTGCGTGAAGACTCATAGTCAGATTAATTAGAACACACAAATAATCTCTTACCAGGTGAAGTAATTTACGACTGCACAATAGATAATTTCTTGCATGTTTTGAAGCTTCTTCTGAGTGCAAATTGCGGTTACATGTTTACCCAGGAGTTCGGATCGATGAGAACGAGGAACGAGTCCTTTCGTTTTTTGAGCAAATGAGGGATCCGTCAAGGATGCGTCTGAGACGGGCCGAGAGGAAGAAGTGTCCTGGAAAGCGAACACCGAAATTCGGCCAAAAACACACCAAATTGCTGAAGTACGCCAACATTTTTAACATAAAGGGAAAATCTTAAGGAAATTGTAACAAAACCAAAAAATTAAGAAAAATTTTTAATACATGTAGTTTGGGTGGCTAGAGATGACAGGTGGTAAGAGGATGGGACAAGTCCAAAAAGCTATCCCAGACCAAAGAAAAAGAAACCAAAACCAAATTAGAAAAGTAACAAGAGCAAAAAGTCTGTACCATATCGTAACGCCAATAGTTTAATGATGGGTTTAAGGGTGGTAGGTGGTAAGGGTTTAACTGTAGGATATCATAGCGGAGTGGTTAGAACTAATGTGAGAAAGAATATGATGTGGCACCACTAGTTTGTTATTTCCCATACTTCAGACCCATTAAAGTCATTTTGGGATATTTCTTTGTTTCACCAAAAATTACACATGTATATTTTTAAAGCTCTCTCATGCCATTAATATGCACATTTCCAGCAATTTTTAAACACTATTGTATTTGTGAGTTAAAGTGCTTCAATTCTTCAATAATGAAATTTTTCGAAAACTCAAAAATTTTCTATGAAAAAGAGATTCATATTTCGCATTTTCAGTAGCGCTTAAACGCCATTTTCTTAAAATCGGCTATTTTTAAAAGAAAATTGCCATTTAGGACGAGTTTTTTACTGTTCTTTAATATCCCTAAAATAATATTTCTGCTCTACTATTAGGAAACCGATAAATTAAGAAAATTTCAAAAATACGTATTTTGGGATTTGATGACCGAATAGCTAGCCGAGACCAAAGGAAATAGAAAACTAATACGGGAAAGTCTATGTCATTTTGTAGCACCACTGGTTGATTTTTGAAAGACATATTTCTTTCATGTTGAGACCTTGTACATTCCAAGTGTCTATACTCATAAGTTTTCGGTTGCCAAGTCGTACCCTGGACAAATCTGCTCTATATTTTCTGTGAAATTATCGTTTGGTCTTTCAAGGCGAGAAACCAGACACCTTACATCTAGAAGAAATACAGAGACTTGTTTTCGCGGTTACTTTCCCCTAGACAATCCGGCTTCCCTATCGCCATCAGAGCCTTTTTATTTATTCATGTGTTCTTTCCCGTTAGGAAAATCATGAAAGTAAAGTGTGGGAGAGGAAGAAGAAGAATTTAATACGTGGGAAAAGGGTAAGAAATGGAAAATGAATGGCTCCCTATCCCTCACAACCTAATTGCACCGGGGTCGAAATTCCACAAGGGACTAAGGGTGGCCTTATATAAAGACGTCAGTAGTGTGGTACTAGTAAGAGGATATAATACCGCCCTAGACAGCGGTACCATCCCGGTTGACCCTACCGGAAGCAATACCGACCGGTTTACCAACCCGCTATTAGGTGCCCTTTAGTACTCTCAACAACATTGGAGTACGCATACTTGCTCGCTCGCACGGATTTTTCGGCCCGCACGGTTCTATTTAAGGCAGTGTCTCCTGGAGGAGGTTAAATTGCCTTTTACAACAAAATAATTTTCTGGAATAGAAAGGTAGTTTTAAAAATAGAGACAAACTTAATTCCGGGAAGATTTTTTAAATTTATTTATTTTACGACCCTTTTTAACTGCCAGAATCATAAGCGATCACAAAAAATATACACATTTGCCTCACATATGCAAACTTACATTTATACTATACGAGAATGCAAGAAATTTTCACACATTTAAAAACCTGGAACCGGAAACTAACATAAAAATTTACCTCATTAAGCTACTCATTTTTGCACAAACAAATTTGCACAAACATTTACATTTTGTAATTCCTACATTTACTTTGTAACTAGTAGTTACAATACACTGTAGGTAGATTTGGTCTTATCATTTAGATGTTTTCTAGCCATCAGTAATTTACAATGCAAGTTACCACATATTTGAAGTAATATGCATTTACATTAATAAAACATGTTCAAATCTTTCTGTATATCGTGTATAATCGTGTATAATATCACTTGCTGAAAACCTACCGTCTGCATTACAACATAAATTAGCACTTTTGCTTTCTTTCCTTTGTTCTTTGAAGTCTTGCATAGTGTGTATAAATGTCACATGCGCGTAATACCAGCATATTTGCATCACTCACAGCTTATCGGATTTCACGTATGCTGAGTTGGAAGTCACGCTACCTCATTTCGTAAAATCCAGCCCTTCTGATCTTACACTTTTTAATGAATAGTGGAACAGTAGACTAGCGTAACAGGTGGTTAGGCTCACGATATTTCTCTTGTGGTAAATATAGGCTACAATGATTAAATTAGAGAGAATGCTGTCCCTATGTAAATAACGTTGTAGGAATTTGTATTGATATTACCTTCATTTATAGGGCAAATAGAACTCTACAGTTACATTTCTGTATTTTGCTCCATTTTTGTTTGTTTTTTCAGTCTTTATTTTATTTTCTTCCCTTTAATTTCTTCCTGTACGATGCACTAGATGACACAGTTCTGTAGATAAGTTGACGGTTTTTTTTTTCGATACAATACTTTGCATAATTATTTATCGACTTGATTTTCCTCGAAAGAAACACATTATTAATTTTATCTTCCTTCTCCTCCTTCTTCTACAAAGCCAAAGCCGCTTATCCTCAGAGATCTTAATTTCATCCAAGAATTTCGTTTCATTCCCTTCGCAGCACTAGTGCCTGGCTAATCTTCAATGACATCAACTATTTTAAAGAAACCCGGATAATTCTATTTCCGGTTACTGATTTCAAATTTCTCTTCATATTGTTTTTTTTTCTTTTTCAGTTTTTATATATCTTTGTTTGCCTGTTTACAGATTACTTTGTCTTCTGCATTGCATTTTCCATTTATATATTGTAAAACAATCGAATAACCGAAATCTTGTAAAGTTTCTTCGTATTCAACATTGTGCTAAACTTAAGAAATATAACGAAAGAGTGAAAGACGTAAACAACAAAATTGTTTTAAAATTCACCATCTCGCATAATACTACATTAATTTCAGTAATTGTAGTTTGAGGACAGAATTAGTCATTAAAAACGAAAGTTTATTTCTTATCAGAAGAAAATGAAAATAGAATGAACTCAGAAGAAGGCGGTTTTTATATTTATTGTTGTACTTGTTTGGCATTTGCCGTTCAAAGTTCTTAGCGCTGCATACATGTATTGCGCAATACAATGGCTTTCTGAGGCGACCCCAGGAAAACGACTTCATTATTGTTTCAATCGTTTTGAAGATGCCTGAATTGTTTTCACTGTTCATAACGCCAGAAGAATGGAAAATAAAAAAATGTAAATTCAGCTTTTGAATTGGAGAATTGTATAACTTAATTAAGTGACAGCTCTCGTATGTAGTTTAAGTACAGCATTTTGTTTGTAATAACCTCCTTACATATATTAAGATGTGAAACTGAGAAATATATTAGCCTTTAAAACACACATGATACATATTAATTTAATTTCCATAAAAAATTTAATAAAATAATGGATTTTTAAAGGTAAAATGACACAAATTATACAACTTTTAATAGAACGCCAATACGGTAAAAATACCTCTCCATTCATATACATATGATTACATTTTGTTAATTTACTATAAATAAACTCGATTGTATTAATGCAATTAATTCAATCATACTATGTTGTAAACCTGAAGAAGTATTGATGCCGAGATATCAATGAGCATCACGACATTTGGGCCTGAACGACAACTGATATGTATGTACTTGAATCAATGCCGCAAGCGCCCATTACACTTCCTTTTCATTTTTCAATTTTGGAAGCAACAATTTACTGACATTCTGCTGATATTTCTAAAGTTTGCAAGTGATCCTTTCTTCATTGCAATTCAGTTTTAGTATGTCGCCTTTACGAAGGTACTTCATAGGAAGAGAAATTTATGTTATCGTGCGAATTTACTATTTTATGCGTCAGCTCAAGTTCGATCCATACAACGCTTCTTTAGTGTAGTGTTATGAGTGAAGTGACGTCAAGTTAAATCTGCTGATCTGAATTCAGGTCTCGGAGCAGAAAATAATTGCAGGTTGACAACACTTTTGTAGCTTTATGAAGTAGTATAATATAACAGTGAAGTTAGAAATAATGCGAGAAAGTATATACTTTTCTAGCTACAATAGTTTACTTCGTAATTAAAACACTGTTTTCATTTGTTTACGAAACATCCACAAAAAATACCCAGCTTCCTCTAAAATAAATTTATGAAAAAAGGAAAATTATACAATTGTGTATTCTTTTTTTAATACTGTATGAAAATAGTATCAGGCGTTATTTCATGTCTGAGCTTGTGTAACTCGGGCTGGGGGAATCTACACTTCCAGCTATTTTTTTCTTTCTTTCGGTGTCTTTTTTCAGCTTTCAGGGGATGCCCACATTTCAGGCTTTCGGGGCTACCCACACCGGGTACCCATTATGTCCCTCATGGGGACACGTATCAACCTTTACATTGAACACTGAACACTGACACACTGACACACATGCGAGCTCCTCTGCCTGTGGTCAGCAGAGTCACGCGACCACACAGGGCCTTCCACGACAACACACCTACATGAAAGACAAGGGATAAATAATCATGCCCATGACGGCACTGGAGTGCCTGACCTGATCGAGGCGCTGTGTCGGCACACGCTGGATGGCCACCTCGGCCGTGCAGGCCGGCTTCCAGCTAGCTATTTGTAAAAGAAAATTACACATTTAACTCTTGCATCATATTATTATGTAATTCTCTGTTGGGTTTCTTTAAAGTGCCTCTAAAATGCAAATTAATATATTAGCTTGAAGTATATTTAGCTTTTGTATTGTCCTGTATATTATCCATTCATGATTGCGGAGGTTACAATAAATGCAAAATTGATATACAACTCAGCAAGACTTGACAGCAATTGTGGTCATGTATGATATTTCACTTTCAATTTTACACACCGACCGCGTCAACTTCGGGAAGTTGACAGTCCCGAAATTGACGAGAGGTCGGTGTCCAAGTCCAGCCCGTTCCGAGCTTGCCACGGCATTCAGTGAGTAGCCCCCTCTTGTGTTGCAGCGATTACTCCATCAGCACGCGCGTCGACGTGCTGACGCCGCACTCGGAGGCGACGCGGCCGCTCTGACGGCGCGAGGAGACGGTGGAGAGCCAGCTGCTCGCCGCTGCCTCCCACGCCGGCGACCTGTGACGGCCGCCCCCCTAGGCGCCCACGCCCCCTCTTTCGCCGTGCCGTGCGTCGGGCGGAGCAGCCCTGCCCGGCGGCCCACGCCGCCCGCCTGCGCCAACGGTGGCGGCAGCGGAGATGGTGACGGCAACGCAAGAAGATCCAGCTGCAAAGACCATGCAACTCTTATTCGGGAATTCTTTGTCGATGTGTGGTCGGAGTCGTACGTTTTCCTCACGTGTTTCACGACTCGATCGTAGTTCCTTGTGTAAACTGAACATCAATGTAGTGCCCTTCGGGCGCATTGCTTCTTCATGGACGGTAGCTCTCTTGCTGCCTTCGGGAGCATGAACTGCTCACTAGAACTGTTTTGTGCTAAGTTCTTTCGTGACAGACTATTTAAGCCAAAACAAATTCTTGAAACATAGTCGTCGAATTTTGGTGCTCTTAAAAAATCGGTCGCGACATAGGCACTAATTAAGTAATTATTGTCTGGAAATATAACGAAAGGAGGGAATTGGAGGACGTAATAGTTTTGACTTCCGATAGCAACGTTTTTAACCAGGTTTTAAAATTATTTACATAGTCACCGTTCTCACCAGATATCCGTCCTTGTGTTTTGCCGAATATTAGAAAAATAGTTTTTTTTGTTCTTAAAGATTTGAACAATAGGAAGAACGTTGTGGACGGAGTCTGAGTGTTGACACAGAAAAGCGTAATCATTTTCCACAAACCTCACATATTCATAATTTGTTCAAGGATATTTCGAACAAAGTGATAATTTTTACAAACATTTTAGTGAAATAAGAAAAAGGTTTCAAAAGACTCTCTCATAACAATTTAATCATTTTATTTTTCTGACAAATGTATTAGAAACATTTTCAATATTTCAAGGTATTTTTCAGACATGCCATTGTTCTGTTTTTGGAGCATGAAGTATGTGACTAGTAATTTTCAAGTTAGCGAAGATTCAAGGATCCTCCAATAAATCAATTATTCGAGTGGAGGTAACATTTATTTAATTTATCAGTCAACTGAGATACAGAATAGTAGGTTTATAATTCATACAGTGAACATAATGAGCCTTGGCGTTATCTAGTATCAAGTGTCAAAAAATAGCGTTTCAAATCAGGTGAAATGCAGAATGAATTTACACCGTGGATTGGCACATGTCATGATAACAAAACGAATTCTTTTCAGTCTGATTCTAAACGCTATGAAAAAAGTGTTCACGAACATGTGTTTTCTCACTCTGATTCGATTTGGTGCCGACATGCAAACGCGATGATATCAAAGAGTGTGAAAACGACTTTCGTGCCGCATCGAGCTCAAACGTAGCATTTACATGAAACGCCGCTCAAAGAGATTCTCTTGCGATGATTCTTATCGAAAAATACCTCTTTGAAAAGAACAGTAGGAATACTATACTAAGTTTTACCATTTTTCTCAGATTGATCTATTTGTTTTTGTTCTAAGAATTCAATGGCATGAGATCATCGTAGCTTCATTGTTTCGTTAATGCTTCTTTTTGTGATAAGGGTTAAGAACGTTTGATCAAATGTGATTTTTTGGGGAAAACAGTCTAGTTACAATATAAGTAAATCTTTTCATAAATACTTGAATTCGAAGTTTCCCCAAAACGTAGCGCTGGAAAGAAGCGATAGAATTCACTAGATGTTTGCTTTGCCTTACATAAACTCTCGCATATTAATTACATTCTGTTGCACTTTAGCACACATTCGTTCCCTTTGATTGTGCACACCGCGAGTAAGAGTGTAGTACTGCATGCGTACGCTGATTTGTTATATAATGTTTACGTGACTGATTATTATTGTACATTTTTAAGTCCTCAGTTTACTTTCAAAAAATTTCTTTTGTGTTGTCTTGGACACTCGTCATCATGAATGGTTCTTTAAGAAATGAGAATTGTTTTTACTAAATTATGTTTTATTAAATTATGAATTTAACAAATTCCTTTGTGTTGCACTTCACCACAATTTACAACCAATCACCACTTATTTTCAACGAAGGAAAAGAAATCTGAAGTGACCGAATGAATATAAAGAAAGAATGAAAAATAATTTGTAGTGAAGTTAACAATGATTTTTAGTTATCAAAATTTCTTTGTGACCTACTTATTTAAAGCAAGCAAATCCACGCACCACATATCCATTTTGTGCATTTGCGGATAAGGAACAAAAAATCGTATATTTTCCAAAAGGATTTGCATTCAAATATGATTCACGCATATTAATAAAACTCAATATTAGTTAATTGGTTAAAAACAATTCTCTGATAGATATGGATAAAGTTATAATTTAAAAGCGTACAGGAAAATGTTTGAAGTACGATAAGAATATAAACGAAAGTTATACATCTGGGATTTATTAAAGGGAGTCAGGTCAAAAGTTGAATGTGCAAATTACTACGGAAACGAAGAGGTTGGGCAGTGATTGGATTGTGCTTTGTGGAACGAACCGATATGTGCAGGAGCATCAACGTGTCGCGTAACTGTCGAGCGCCAGTGGCGTTCGGTGATCTCATAGCTATCAGAAAGAACGATTATTTTCTTGTGGGCGCATAGAATCGTTAAGTCGTCCCTGGCAGTGGGGCGCTAGAGTAGAAAACGGAATCGTGGCGACCGGCCGCTGGCTGCACTCCTTGCTTTCTGCTTCTCTTTCCGGCCACTCTCTGGTCGATTTCACCTCCACCCCACCCCACCCCACTCCCACCTCCTTTCCCTATTCGAGACCCAGTGTTTTCAACCGGTGTCCCGCAGCACATTGACGTATATGGGCACCGGATATAATGCGAGAAAATGGAAGAAAAACAATTATTGCATTATCTAGTGCAATAAATAAACTTTGCCCTTGTTTACCCTGACACAAATAAACTATAAAATGTAAATTATACCTACATTACATCCTGGTACTGTTCTCACATTAAAATATTCATACCTGAAGTAAACATTAACTTGTTATCCAATAGCTACTTTTATTTTACAGGAATATATTAAATGATATCAGCTTACCTGCTCATAGTCCCATATTTTTAAACTAGAAACAGTTAGGCAGATTCGCTTGGAGAGTAAAAGCTTAGCAAATACAGTAAAATCCTGACAGGTTTAGCCATTTTTAAGCACTATGAAGATACTATTTATTATGAAAGAAAAAAGTTCTGGAACACATCAATAAAATGTTGAAGAGAGGTCAAAGGACTGAAATATTTCTTTCTCGATAATAGCTCAAACTGAAAATTATTATGTAGCTTTTATTATATCTCCACAATGTGCAATACAGCTTAGTTTTCCCGATTTCTAACAACTCTACTCTTCCATTAACAGTGTAAGATTATATTTTCCCTTTGATCGGAGACATGCGTGGATATGCGGGTCCATCGAATGCCGCGTAAGTATTCACAGAGCCTGCTTGAAGATTATTTCATTTTTGTGTGATCCCATTGAATTGTGATTAATCGGCATTTGATCGGGCTCGGTCAGATAGATGCCTACGGAGTCTCAAGCGGACGAAATAACCGATCTCCCACCTCCTCCCCGTTCATCCCACTAGCCAATTAGAACTCATGGTTACCTTAACTGGCAAAGCTCAACCTACATTTTTCAACGCCTTTATAAGCATAAACTATTTTTGTTACTAGATCATCAGATATTTACAAGCAGTCGGCTAGAGTTTGACAATTGGCTGTTTCCAGGCCATGAACCCATGTGAGAGTTCTCAAGCATTATGCGGTCTAAGCCAGTTATGATATCAAACATTAATCCCTAGTGATGCCCCAAGGTTACAACCGACAACGTATACAGATTGTTAAATTTTTAGATTGTTGAGCAGCGTATGACGTCTTATCATACTTTGCCAATCAATGTTGAACGTCGGTTGTTCGTTTCTGTGAGGGCGCAGAGGGTAAGCCAGTCTCGGCCCGGCCGGTCGCCTGCGAAAGATGTGCTTGGCTGTTTGTGAATTGACGCCAGAGGACGAGCCTTCCTCCGGGGCGTGCGTCTTGCACACAGATTGGCCTCATGTTGCGACAATACGAGATCTTCCTTCAAAATGTCTCTATTACAATTTATACATATCAGTGCCTTCACCACAGAAATAATATATATCCTCTTCAGATATAAATGTATGTATGTGAATGTATGTACTCATGTATAGTACATATGTGTATATATGATAAAATGTGTTTAGAAAATTTATAAGAGTTGCGGAAGTTTATGAATTACTATCTTCAATCGTGTGTCTAGCTAATATATGTGGAATGCCATTATTATATCCCTTGTATACATACGAGGTTCGTCGCCGTAGCCCTGTATGTTAGTGCCTTCTAAATAGCGATGTGATGCAGGTTTTCTTTCTTGGAGAACTTGTGCGAGGAGCATGTAAAATTGTATTTGAGATGATCATAGTTATAAAACGAATCCCTACTGATAAACGTATGAGTAAAGATCGAACGTTTGACAAAATGCATTTTTATCATCGTTAAGATTTTCATTCTTTTAACAATACGAATTTAAGCTCTCTACTTTTACTTGCTTTCCCTTTTTAATATTTTCTTATGTTTTGCTTTTTCTTGCAAAATTAGAACTGATTTTACTTTTTTCTATTCAACGATACAGTGAATATTGCAACGTCAGACGAGACATATGATGGCAGACGAGATTTAGTTCCTTCCAGGTAATATGCTACTAGTGAAATATTTTAGATTCGAAACTTCATCTATTCAGTGAAATTTTCTTACAGAAAGTGCTTTCAGACTTTTCCTTTATTCTACGCACAATATAACAATAGGAAAGTGAGATGAACAAATTATTTAGTTATTTCCTCTCAATGTCGCTTATATTTCGACTTCAAACATTTAGTAATACCCACCACAAGATAATTTTGTAAGTGACTTTTACCGAGTTTCACTTGCTACAACAATTGTTAGGAATACTATAATTATTTTCAATACAATTTGTATTCTTTCCTTAAATTGTGTAGTGTAAATCATTTCAAATTGTAATTCATTTCTTAATGTTAGTTTGCTCATTTCTTTTAACAAAATTAAACTACTTCAACATTTTTGACACGTGCATTATTTTTACTTCTTTCCTATTTATTAATAATGTGTATATCTCTGATTGGAGTTGCTGAAGGTTTACTATTGATAGAAAATAACATTTTATTGGTCGTCTGAAATCCATAGAAATATCTGTCTATCGGTCCAAGGCGTGGATGTTAATATACACGTTCTACGAATTAATTATGTATTTACTCATTAGCAAAATGTGAGGATTGAATTATTTTAATCTCTGAGTGGTATTGAGTACTGAAAATTGTCCATCCATTTACAAGGGACATCATAATTTGTTACCATGTCATGACATTTCATGCTGAGGTTTTTAAGTGTAGGAATCAGTACAGTTATTTTTATGCAGTTTTATTTAAATAGATGATAATAAAAAGAGCATTGAAATTATTGAATTTGTCTGACATTGAAGGAATATAACTGGTTCATTTTAGATTTTATTATCATTTAATGTGTATTCTAAGCTGTTATTGCATTATTAGTTGATATGCGCATGTACTAAAAACGACAAACTATAGAAAAACATTCCCTTTAATTAAATCAGTCTTTATTTTAATTAATGTATAAATAATTCTCCTCATATATGTCTATCATCTGTTACTAATAGACTACCTCATGATAAAACGTAATGACAGTCTCGAGCTAAACGTTCGTGTAAAAGATCTAACTTGCAATCTGTTATTAGGTTATTATAATGAAACACGCTGTTCGTGTATCAGTCGTATGGGTGACGAGGTGAACGTGGGAGGGGAACGGTCTATGTGAATGCTATCAAAGATCAGTGTAGTTTAATGAAAGTCTAAGGCTTTAATGTAAGGCTTAGGAGCTTCACAATTTTGTTTGTAAAGTAGTGTTCACCTATATTAATCTTTACACATTAGATTACATGTATATAAACAATTATATAACTCAATATAATATTTGAGATTACAAAAAACTCTCAAAGATCAAGACGTCATCGGTAACATCTGTTAAAACACAGCAAATCGCCACATGATATAAGCTTCATATGAATACAAACACAGTATGAAAACGAGACGTTTTGTAATGTAATTTATACGATATTCTCATTTTAAGACCGAAAAAAATTCAAATCTGTCCAGTAAATTCGTGTTATTCCAGATCCACACGTTCATTCCACAGCCCATTAACTAAAAACGCATTAATTATAGTTTTCATAATTTAATGTGCTATTAGCTCTAAAACACAATGAAATATTGCGAATAAAAATGTCAAAACTATTTAAAGTATATTCAAATGAAAATTTGAAGTTTAAACAAGCCAGACTTGCCGGGTATGTATATATATATATATATATATATATATATATATATATATATATATATATATATATATTTCTGAATATTTTTTACTACTATCAAGGGCAAACTATTTAACAGGAATATATAAGAAAGACCATTAAAAGTAAAGTTCTAAGATATGTAATCTTCTAGATATGTATGGGAAATTTGCAACAATTGTATAAATGGTATCGGGTTCGGAGGTAGAACGGTTAATATATCGTTCTTGTACACAAGTTGAGTACTCGGGTTCAAAGTCGTGGATATTTTTTAAGTCTTCCTTTGAAGAGGAAATAGAGCTGGCCGTGTAGGTTTACTGCATGTGAAAGATCCTCAAGTCCAAAAGAAAACTCTGAGCTAAATTGAAATTATATGTTTCGTTGCCTGAGTAATACCATCTTTGTTCGCTAGATGATGAAAGGAGCACGTCGAAATTTGTATGATCAGACGGAAGAGGCGTAACTTCTGCTACTTTCCGAATGGGAATAGGGTTGCATCAGAAGGGTGGTCTCCCCGTAAGCTGGGCCGTGCCCACCGCTATGGGCGTAGCTAAGCGGTGCGACGTGTCGCGTCGCGTGTTGCTACCTTGACGGCCAGGCCTTAATGGGGGCGCAGGTGATGACGAAACGTCAGCGCCGACGGTTGCGCAAAATGATAAACGAGGCCATGTGGCAACGCTCGCCTCCGCGCCGCGCCGCGCCCTGGATCGATGCCCGGCGAGGGCAGCGCGCGCAACCCAGCCCCGCCCCGCCCCGCCCCGCCACTTCCGCTCCCCACCACAAACACACGCGCTCGCAGAAAGCCCGCCGCTGACGGACAGATCCCGTCGCCGAAAACCAATCGCTCTCCGTTTTCATTTTGGGGGCCAGTTTCATTTCAGAACACCACACCTTTCGTTCCTAAACACACACACTTTACAGGAATATAATCAAGATTTCGTCAGTTAATAACAGTTTATAATCTTGCACTAACATATCACAATATACAGACGTCTCAAAATAAATGTTAAGAATTTCTAAAACGCGAAAGGTCGAAGATGATCACTTTTTGTCAATGTACAAGTAAGTCGTTAAAAAATCTCATATTTTATCGAAGTCACCTATGTGACATTGGCAGACAGTTCATATTGCATTAGTGTTTGGCACGAACACAAAATCTGATTGAATGCGTCAAAACATCACCTGCCCAACTTCAGTATCCGCTCAGATGACTATCAATCACGGATATATCTTAATGTGTGATTTTGTTATATGTGATTTCCGATAGTATTTCAAGGGGAACAATCATCTGCGACCCCTACATGACCTAGGCCTTTTGTAAAAATTATTCTGAGTCACCTTGTTTAAAGATTCTAAATTGAAAGGGCGAATCACGAAACATGTGTAATTCAATTTCGTTCATCGGCAGCCTTTCAACCTATTTGTAATATAAGTACAAAACAAATTTATACTGAAAATATTGAACAAAAATAAAATATAGGAATTACATTAAACGGATGTGCTCCTGTCTTAGATAATTTTGAGAGTTAGATTCTTCTTCATACTTTACTATTTTAAAATACAACAGGGAAATGGGCTGAAAAATTAATTGATACAAAAATAAAAATTACTATTCATTAAGAGTCAGATAAACGCAAATATTGTTGTATTTTTATTGTACACTGCGAAATAATTTCTTAAGCAAATGGTTTGTATTAAAACTAAATTTGTTTCCATAATGTCTTAACAATGCCATATTGCATTTTCAATTGTGCATTACTTTGTGACTGGAATACACAATATATATATATATATACCTGTATATATATATATATATATATATATATATATATATATATATATATATATATATAAGACTTCCGATCTAACGTTTGTTTTCAAGCATATTGTCCTTCACATACTGCGGAAATGAGATTATTAAAACGATCCAGATATGAGGTGGGTGGAGTTTGTGCCGCCCACTCTTCAGTTTTACGACGTTGTGAGATGAAATGAAAGATTAAAGAAAGTAGTCTGTAAAGGTTTTTTTTCTTTCTCCAAAAGTCTCTATTTTAGCTTTAGCTCTTTTATTCAATGTACAAATAACAGTAAACCATGTACAATAACAGTAACAAATAAGTTTTTTTTTCTTACGTTTGGAATCATAGAAAAACCAGAACTGCAGTGTTCTGCAGTGTTTACTGCAGTGTTCTCCAAGAAAGACGATCTCGACATTTTCTTCAGGTTATATGGTCCTAATATCCTTACGGCTTCAAAAATAGTTGAAATATAATCTAGCGTAATCAGACTCATTGTAAGTTAGGCTTAAGGAAAATCCTTAATGAGTGACTTTTAGGGAACAGCCAAGCATATCAAATTCGATGTTCTCGTCAGGGTTATGTAATTGGTTTTTGTAGGTATGAGAATAGAAGGTATACAGCGTTTAAAGTTAATTACGGCATTGTTAATGTTCAAGATCAATTTTAGATGAAAGTTTACCCGTGTAGGTATAGAAAAATACCTTTTAAAGTATGGATTTTTGGGCGTACTCACTTGTGTAAGAGCGTAAATAGATTACGTAAGGAATCTCAAAGCTAACTTTAAAGAAATTACGCCAAATTTGAATGACACAAACTTAAATGCAAAGATTGAAATGCTAATGTTTTTACTTTTTAATAGATGTATGAATTAATTAATGTATGAACATTATTTTTATGTCTATTATCGTACTGTTACAATGGCGTTTGCTGTTGCCATTATCACGGTGAAATGCCGGCAATGTAACTGCAATAACTGTAGTGACTTATCTGTTCTCTTTTAAGTACATTCTTGCCCATGGGCAGGAAGTTGATTGTATGTCCTTTGTGACATTGAGTAGTCATGTATCTATGAACTAAATAACCCTAATGCTTGCTCTGATAGTTGCCTAGTGTGACTTTGTGGTTTTGGAGTGAGGATTGTCAACCATCTGATTCCATTCAGATGGGTTTTAGAGCTTTGCGAGTGACAAGTGCCCATTTGCCTGATTGCTGTTGCTCTATGAACAATAGTTTGTACATATAGAAGTGATATTGTTGAAACTTTGTGAACATTTGTAAGAGTGTTGTGTACGAGAAACGTCTAAACCCCTCGTTGCTGAATGACGTTTAAATTTAACTTGTTTTCTTAATTAGAATGCTAGTAGGTAATTTTGTTCACATTACATAAAATCTTTGAAATAAACACAGTGTTAAGTAATTCCTGTGTTTACTATTTCTTTTACTTTCCTTGCTTTAGTTATTGAATTTATTGCGTATGTATTGTTTGAGACTGAATATTTACTCATGTAAGGAAATTGGACGTTTCTTATACACGTGTTCTATGACAGAAGTGCTTAGTGAGAAGACATTTTGATAAAATAGCATACCTAATTATTGTTAATATGTCACTAATTAGAATGTAGCTCTATTTTAGAAAAAAGGAAAGAACTACGTAATATTAAATTATTTATCTTAGACTTCAGAATAAAGTGTAGAGGGGTGGTAAGCTAAAATTATTTACGAAAGAGTGCATATTACTGTATTGAGATAGTTTGTATAAGCAAAGAATATATTGTATTTATTTATGTACTACTTGCATATATAGGTTATATATTACTTATACATATATGATAACTGTTGATAGAATGCATATTTATTTGTGATGAAAGCGACATTTGAATTGTATACGCAACCATTATTTTATGACTTCCATGTCAGTTTTGTAATGTATTACTAGAGAAACTGCTAACTAATAGATATTTCAAAAATTACATGATATAGAACGACACATAATCGCAATTAAAATATAGTTTAAATACTTATAAACAATAACTACGACAAAAATCAGTAACTAAGAGCATTATTATCTTCCTGTCGTAATACGAGTAATAATTCAAAATATAAATGAACGTCGATTTTATAATGTTATTACAAAGATTAGTGCACATGACAATATTGATATAAATGTTTCGTAGCACGAGAACTGCAAAAATAAGCCATTATTTTGCATAAAACCTGACGAATTTTGCTTTGAATATCGAATAGAATATTTCATTTACGAAGATTTATCTGCACAGACCGTTAGTTCTTTGTCAGTATTTTATGTACTCCTAGAAGAACTAAGAACTAATATATTTATTTGAGCTAAACGCTACATACACTTTATTTGTCAAGTCTACAAATATTGAATCACGATTTGTAGCGTAAAACGTCGACTAGCTTCTTATCTATAGTTTCAGGTCATACACTACTTGGAAGTTTCGGCGCTTCGTGTGCTTTGTTCGGACCATTTCGCGCTGCTAAACGAGCATTCCTGCAATACGCCTTCACGATTTGAGTCGTTAAATTTAAGAGCACGCTTGTTCCAGGTACTAAAGTCCGGTTTTTAATTTTGTTCTCAATAAAGAACTCCTAAATATTATTTATAATTTATAATGTGCTTATTTTGCCCTTTCTCATTTGTAGTTGCGATTTTACAATTACGGAATGGAGTGCTAGTAAAGTGAGAATGAATCTTAAAAATGGTTCTGATTCAGAATTAACTTCATCGAATGTGTCAGATGGATTTCAAGTAGAAGCTTACATAGAAATGGACGTACGCCACCAACTGCCCTCAGCAGAGCGAATTTTCTACCTTTCTCTATTTGCTGAAGTACATGAAAAAGAGACAAAAATGTTTAGCTGAAAACGTCATAATAAAATAAACCTAATTTCCAATAGAATAGAACGAGCTGGAAAACATTACATTACCTTTACAAATGATGGTATCTCTTATTCTCTCTCACCTTTTGCTTCATCAAAATTGTATTATAAAAGGAAAAGTTGCTTAAGGAATTTTATCGCTTGTTAATGTCACAAGCTTCTTTACTTTTAGTTGTCGCTTTTCTTGTGCCAACATCTAGTAACATTATTCATTTATCAGCGAAATCACCAAAGGAAAACTTTTAATTATAATAGTGTTTTCCATGTAACACGTCCTAAAAACTGATACATTTCTTACCTTATTGAACTTACCTTTTTCCACAAAAGAACGTCCAAACAATTTAGATCATTGTATATGAAAAAGAATGCGGTACGGTTTGAACTGGAATGTTGTATAAGGTTATGACGTAAATTACACACTCTCAAAAGGATGGAGATTGAAAGACATCGACAAGACAGCAATTTTCTCATTCTAAGTGGGTTTGAAGTACAGACTTACGGGAACTGCAGTGACTAATTAATGCATATTTTTCTGAAATTGTCTATCGGATCTGAGAAACAATATCTTTTTTTACTTTTTTGTTCTAAATTGTAAATGATCGCCAAATATCTAGTGTAATAAAGCAAAGTAGCCACAAATTTTAAGTTAGTAATATTACGAAAATACCAATGAAGTTCATGTTAATGTCAACAGGTCTGTTTATAATTCACAAGTATTAATCTTACTCAAATAAAGAACTTTCACATGAAAATTTAACACCGTTTAAACGAGAGTACAATAGTAAATTAAGCAATTTATCAAGTTTGACTTCGATATTATTATATTGCATGATGATGGCGCGATCTTTAAGATACGATGATAATTAATAAAACTATTAAAAACATTATGAAACAAACAAATCCTGACTTTTAGAAAGAATTACACAAATTTAAAGAACTTTTAAAACCTGTTTATTGAAATTTGATCATATTGATCTCATAAAATGAAAATGGGAATTGCATTTATTTCTGGTATAATTTCGAATGGTTTGACAAGGAAATTGCCATTTTCAACCAGAGACATTGTACATAGGACTCAGAAAATGGAACGGAGTTTAACAATACTTGCTCTAACAGTCTACTGGCAGATACACGTAGTGGTTGAGGGTATATATTTCAATGAATATGAAAATAATTATGCTTTATTTTTTTCATTTTCACAACGACTCCTCTTTTCCCATGCATGAAATATTTATCCCACACCTCTGCATTTCATGTTTCGTTTTCATGAAGGAATAGCAAGCACTAACATTTACTTGATGTGCCCAATTTTCTAGAAACGAACATATATGGCTCGTCCTCTTTTGAATGGATGAAAATTATAGAACTTTAACGAAAATTCAATAATTGTCATCACACTCTCACTAGCTCCAAAATACTCCCCTAAAATGAATTTGGAACCAACTGGTTGATTTATTAGATCAGTCATTCAGAATAATTATTTTTATTAAATAAGATCATACTAAGAAATATAAAAAAGTAATTCTTTAGAGCGGAATTCATTGTTTAATGTTTACCCAACACCAGAATTCGCTTATCGGATACTTAACCTTGTAAACTTGTTATGAAAAATGTTGAAGATGTGACGATTAAAGGTATTTTGATTGGAACGTTATTTTTAAAGTTTTTTTAGTAAAGCTTGATTGCGTTAACTAAAAATAGAGTTGGATAGGAACGATAACTCACCGCAACACATTTAATGTACAGATTAATATTTACCTTAGTAGGAACATTATGATGGAAACTCCAGAAATTTCCTCTAAATCATGTGTGTCGAACATAAATGTGCATTATTAACGTATTGACAGTTATCTAAATCATTACTCCACAACAAAGTAATGAAATATTCAGAAATACACGGAATGTATCAATAAATAAATTATAGCTCAAGTGTATCACAAACATATTGGAAATCAGTGTTTACTGGAGAACGAGATATTTTTGAAGAACATAAAATAACATTGCTTGTATCTGTACCAACTACTCTTAAATATCTTGCAGGACAATGTAAGTGAGAGGATCGCATTATATTGTATGAATTTTGGGTGCTTCGTTGTTTTGCACTGCTGAATAACGCACCACTTATTGCGATTTGTGCAATTCGTATTTGTGCTAGTTGTATTATGTGCAAAGAAGAATGTATGTCATTGTGTTTCAAAACTAAATAATAAGAAAATTGTTATATTTAATAATTATAAGGAAGAAAATTATTTTTGAGGTATATTCAGATAATTCAGTTTGATTTTTGAATAGTAATAATTTACTATATGTTATTCAGTGTTCACGTATTATACATGTATTGAGTTAATGTTTATTGTATTAAATACTATTTTATTGCTTTTCTCTACAGTGAGTAGAATATTTGAAGCATGAAGCATTAATAGGCTGGAATTGTCATGAGAAACGGAAATTTATTCCTTATATTGATGTGAGTACTAACGCAGTTACTGAAGAATAATTTAAATCTTTTTTATATTAGTCATATTCATTTAGTCTTATTATCCCTTTCTACCATCACGTCAGAGTTTAAATGAATCTAAATTATTAAAGTTTTGGAGATAATTTTCTGATTAAGTAACGTGTTCACATGTAAATACCATCATACTTTCCAGTTATATGAACGGAAAATGTTATTTCTATTGTAATGTTTATCATGTACGTAAAATATGTCTACGAACATATTTATTATCTATGTTCTTTGTGTCAATTTATGTATATATTCCCTGTTTCAATTGGCCAAATTAAAAAAAGAGCTTTTGGATCATTAATGACATTTTTCGGCCTCTGGAATATTGATATGAAATTAATATTAATTTCTAATGGATAATTGAAGTTTTGGACTGTAGTGTTTGTTTAAAATGTGTTTTTAAGCAGCATATGCTGATCTTTCAAAGAAAGCTTTGAAATGGCCTCAATGAATTAATGACTTCTTAACCATTTTCTCCAAACTCTACTTTATATCTGTGGAAAATGAATGTACTTCATTTAAAGTAGATACCATTTAAATAAATATTTTCCACTCACTGTAGACAAAGCATTAAATGGCGTGGAGAATCCGAGTTAATAAATTTTATATTTCCATAAAACTATGCATACGTTGGTATAATGTAAAAAATCAGGTTACAGAATGTGCGAAAACATACAAATGCTGTACATTTCTTCTAAGAAATATAAATTGTAACAAAACAAATACAAACTATTTACCTGGTATTTTTGCATCATACCATTCGTCAGTGTACTGGGAAAAATTGAATATTTTAATGTGAGTATTCACAAAGCATTGCCTCTTCTATTCATTACGTTGACTCATATACGGCGCATACGACATATAAATTGAGAAGAGTTTATACTGCGTTGTAACTTTGACTCGTATGTAATGTACGCAAGAAATTAGAACAAGAGTTTGAAATCCTGTGAGTGCTTTGGAATGATCTGCGGTGAGGAATAATTAAAACTCTTATTCTCAGCCAAAATCACACATGGTAATATTTTGATCGCGATTCAACACCGGTCTTTAATGAATAAAACAGTTTTTACAATTTCATTCCAAAGCACTTACCGGCCTTGATGCGCACGAACGATGTCTTACAATGAGAAGCTGTAACTTGCCGACTGACAGCTCGCGAAGTCCAGCCACCTCGTGCACTTGTTACGCCACGCGAGCGAGTGCGAGCGCTGGAGGCGGAAGCGGAAGCGGAGTGCGCCGCGCCGCCAGGGGGAGGAAGTAGGCCAGTGGAGGCCCTGCCGTCCGCCGGCCTTCTCTCCGAGGAGCCACGGGCCGCCCTCGCCCTCCGCCTGCCGGAAGCGAATGTTTGGCGGAAGAGGCGCAGCGCGGCGCGGCTCGCGTCGCCACCGAGCGAAGTGGCCGGGAGCGGCTCAGATGACGGGGGCCGCAGGGGACACCCCCCGCTGCGCCCCCAACACCTGAGCCCTTCCCCTCTCGCCCCGCTCTAGCAGAAATGTGTCCGAACGCACAACGAAGAGGTTTTTAATAAATTGAATGATTGCAAACACGAGTGGAATGTCTTTCTATGTGCACCTTTTCATAATAATTACCTTTTCCATCAACATTCTACCTCTTTTGTGTTACACTTTAAATATTAAAATTTGAAATGAAAAATGTGCAATTTATGCAATGTCATGATTCTAGTTGTCGTCGTCGTTTGCAATGTCGTTTTATGTTGTAAAATTTTATTTTAGGGTGAAACATTCAGGAAAAAACGGATGTCTATTGTAACGTACTCTCCTCTAGTACGCACTGCCAGGGTATGGAAGGCAGGCTAAATTTGCAGGCAGCCGTAGACACTGTCCGCCAACTTACCAGCTTAGCCGATATCCGACAGCTGCGGAAGATTTTTGTGAGATCGCTCCCGGTAGAGCTAGGGCAAGGCCTCTCCTATTCCATTGACAGGGATGCTTTTCTGGATCCGAAGTGCTAATTGGTCAATGACAAATGAAATGCATTATGTTTGAATAATGTAGTTCATATGGGATCCCATTTTATTTCTTAAAAACTGACTGATTGTGACAAAACAATACTCGGACTTGCATTTCCAACATCTTTCGACATCGACGTTACACACACACACACACACACACAAAACAAGCAAATAAACGAATAAAATGGGATTGCATTAAAAGGGATTCTTCTTCATCTGTCTTGACGAAATATTCTAGTCTTTAGCTTTTGCAGATGGTTGAGCAACAGACTTTCGCAAATAAAAAATTTAGTTCTTGCAAAAGCACTAAACTTGGCCACGTTGTCTTAAGAATTTCAATGCAACTTTTCACGATTAACTAAAACTTCTCTCTATAAAATTGTTACCATTAATTTGAACTATCAAAAATTGTGTTTAGAATGGGTAGTCAAATATTCTTTAGAACAAAAGAATTGCCAATCACCCTTTTTCTCTCTAGATGTGACGGAATAATAGTGTGTATTTGGGCCTGCAGGAAAATGCTGTGGGATGAGCGAAGACGCTACTGGTATGGGATTGTTCTTTTTCTCTTCCATGGTGCTTTTTTCTGAGATCAAAAATACTTTACTAATTTTCAAATTTTAAAATTATCACGATATGTTTTACGATTCTGCAGTATAAACCTGAAATAATTTTTATTTTACAATTTCGTGCTCAAATTTCTATTAATAATATTTCTATCTTATGATAAAGATTCTATTTTGAAAATGATATTTCTTGAACGAAAAGAGATTGTTTGATACCAGGCCAACGATTACACGCAACGGCTTTCACAGCCCTCGCGGTCAAGGGGCGCGCGGGTTGCACGAAAGAGTATAAGAGAAGGGTTGGGGCAGCCTTCGTGATCGCCGGGCGTTTGCTTAATGCGGTGCGCAGTGGCGGACCGCCCTCGCCCCCTCCCCTCCCCACCCCGGCCCCTCAACCCACACCGCGCCCTATCCTGCACCATCACCCGCTGTACTCGCGTCCATTCAACCAACCGCTACCCACACCCTTCCCGTACTTCTACAAATACTCCTGCATTTCGCACAGTCTATGGAAAAAAACTGGATGGCTGGTTAAAGCGAGATTTTCTCGAGAACCGTGCGCCTTAGGACCTTAAAACCAAAATTTGCGAATTGATCCAGGATTTACTCCTCATCGAAAGTCTTAAAGTCATAGCCATTTTAGTTCTATTAGGACACCGAAACGTTGAGAAAATGTGATTTATTTGATAAAACCAAAATTTCAGTATAAATATCACTTACATGGAAGTAAACTAAACTAGTATGTTAATTGATATGTGATGCAAATATTATGTTCTACGAGTACAACAGAGTGAGTACAGTAGAGTGAGTTAATTTTGAGAAAATTGTTCATTACTAAGGGTGATGTTGAACGATTTTGATTGAATGCAACTTTGCATTATTGCTACGAATGCGAATGGTACCAAAGCAATAGAATGTATATATTTAATGCTGCTAATAACATAAAGGCTTCGTTTGCATAAAATTGCCAGTTTTAGATATATTATTAGTTTTATCAACGTATTATGATGTATAATCGTAACACGTTTACAAATACAGTATAGTAGCATAGTAGTAATACTTCCACGTGAGTCGGCCTTGTGATAGGGAGGTTTGTAGACAAGTATGTGGAAAATAAGGTTGTGAGTTCAATACCCCAACCAGGCATAAATGTTTTAACCATTTTTTGTGACGTGAGGGGAGTCATTCCGAATTCCTCCTGTCACCTTCACCTCAATCCTTCCATAATCGCATGGCCTCATAGGTAACTGTGTTCACCCTGAGTGGATTAATTGAGAATCCATATATCCACAACTATGGTACAAGCACCGAGATCGGAACAAGTGATACCAAGGGCAAATTGTACCTAATTGTACGGGATCGATATATTCCTATGCTATGTTCGGGGAGTGCCAAAGTGTCCTTCTCGGGCAATGTCCATAGAGAAGCAATAAGTACCACGAAAGGCCTTGGTAGATCATTTAGGCGCCAATAGGTGTCATTTGGGAAGATGATGAGGCAAAATAAGTAACACGCTAACCCTGTCTTAAAAACGAAAAGGAAAATAAGATATGCGAGAAGATCTGTGCAATTCCTTAGCACTACATTTTTTTAGATCTTCCAGGCAACAATTGGGGGTAGGGAATACAGTCATCTGGTTTCAAATAAATTATTTCACATTATTATAATATTCATCAACAAAAAGGGTTTTAAGCAGTAATTGTTCGTTTTAACTCGTAACAGCTCGACCCGTACAAACATTTCGTATTTAGTAAAACATTGTTTTAAAAGTACCCACTGCATCATAACTTTGAAAGTCCACACTCTGAACTGTATATTATAGCATTCTAGTCCAGTCGTGATGGACCTACTGATATGTTAATTACATTTTACGTATATTTCGAGGTTCTACTCGATGCTGAGCGTCCTTATATGCACCCTATGGACTATGGAGTACGAGCATCTAAAAGAGGTAAATCTTCAGAAATGGAAAATAAAATTCAAAGGGATCTCGTTGTGCAAAATATTGTTCAATAAAACATATCTCGGGCTCCACTTCTCCCCCTCCCCGCATTTTCCCCTGCAAGTGCCGAAGAGGTTGCTCAGGGCAACAAATGATATCACTGCAGTGCTTCTGACTAGGAGGTCCTAGGTTCGAGTATGTAGGGTGGCAGGATTTTCCACTATTGCTTGTCAGCTAGGTAGAATTCAGTGTGGAGGACTTCTGGAGGACTCAATTCTAGAGGCCGGCTGCTCTGATCGGCAGTTTTTCGTAGTTTCTCCGATAAACGCCAGGCGAATGCCGAAACAGTACCGAAAGGGAGGCAGCGCTTTTCCAGCGCTGCCGAGTGGCGCCGCGCGAAGCTTCCCTAAAGCACACAGGCGAATCGCTATGTACTGAAGAGGCCCCGAGCGATAATATACTTGTCTATACCAGCGATTATATGGATCGGCTTTTCGCCCCCAACGAGGATCCGCTCTTGGGATTTGCATTCGGCGGATGTGATGCGCCTGCAGATATTCTTCACGGACAAATGTGCCAGCGAAGTCACGTCGCGAACTATCTGTCCTGTTGAACTCCCGCGAGGCACTGCCCTGAGATACTAGGGTTTCCCTATAGTAGCTGACAGCGCTGACTCTTCGCGCAGGCTTCAGTCTTCCTCCCTCATAACAGTCTTAGAATTGATGAATATCTTCTATTGAAATATTTATAGCACATTCTACGTTTTAAACTTTTCCTTGGCCTACCTTGTTCCCCTCACACTATGCCACTGCTTTTATTCATATCAATCGTATAAACCAAGGAAAGCGAAAGATTCGTAACAGGTTACCAGTTTTCATTACGTTTATAAGTTAGTTTCATATCATCATTATTGCACCTTCATAATTGTTTTGAGATAAGTTTATTCTTTCGAGAATGTGAAAAGGTACTAAAACCCTATTTCTCTGTATTTTCAATATTTAAGAAAAAGGATTCCAAATTGTAGAGAACATTATAATTTATTTATCTTGTGAATAACTACTCACCTTTATTGAAAGAATTTGATATGTAAATAAGTTTAAAACGCTTCATTTGTAAAAATTTATAGTAAAAGAATCCAGCTAGTTACAATAACTTGAAACGTTGTGATATGTGGCTGGAATTTGGTCAGTTGAGTGTAAACATAGAATGTCGTTACGGAAAGTGCACTTTATTTGTAATAGAAATATCCTGAAAATCAGTAATCCTTGGTTTTTTCAGTTCAGTGTACTGACGCTAATCGGCAATCACTTATCCGGTGTTTCAATAATCCAGTCTCCAATCAAGTCCATTACACATAAACTGCATTTAGCGAACAGAATTAATCCAGTGAGTGCTATCTTATTTAATCAGTTGTTATTCCCTTATTTTCCTTATAGAACTGGTGTACAGAACTTACTTATTAATTCAAATAAAGAATCTATGCATAAAAAGTGTTTTACCGTAAATGTGGTTGCTATAGTGTAAAAATCTAAACTGTTCTATGTTTCGTAACACCCAACTTAAAATATCATGTTTCACAAAAAAATTGCACCTACTTTTGTGTGTGATAAAGGCGGTGCCCGTTCTGTCTCATCTTCTAGGAAACACCTGGTGAGGTCTGGACGCAGTAAGCTATGGCTGAAATTACGTTCAGCAGATATTTTTCTATTGCTACTAGCGATTCAAATACAGTTAACTTTGTGGTATCCCATATAAAAACTAATGGTGAAGCAATAGCAAATCCTTTTTTGCATAATTTCTAACTTTTACAATTTTTGAAAATTACAAGGCTTTAATGGAAACGTGATCAGTGCCATTTTTAAGCATCCTTTACTCTACAAGCGTAACTAATTAAGAAAATATTTGGAGACAAATTCGAGTTTTTTTATAAATTGCATTAACTTCAAGCAGAAATTAGTGGAAAACTACTAGTGTTTTTCAAAAAATTACACGACATCGTTTAAAGATCTATTTTAAAAAAACATTATGAAAAATTCTGTCATCAATATTGTACTCAACAATGATAATATCTTGCAATTTTCGAAGAAGAGAAACTTCGTACGACATGAAAACCATATACTTCACACACGCAAAGTCTTATGGGTTCATTTTTCACATATTGGAAATGGAAGGGGAAGAGTAGTACCCACGATACTGTGAAGTTGCTTTGCCAATGATGGCTCCCGTTTTGGTGAACGGTTCCCATTCAAAGCGGTGGAACACCTTTTCCTCAAAGCGTTAAGATGTGCCCCACACGCAACACTGTAAACAGACCTGTAATACGCAGTTGCTTGTCCACACGAGCGAGCAGGGTGCATGGGTATACCGACCAGGAAATCTCTAAACAGCGGTTGTCGAGCCGCTCAGTCATTGGTTCGTGTTTCGACGGTGATGGAGTTTCGACTCTAGTTACATAGCAGCGATCTAATTTAACAACTATTTGGTGAATATTCTAGCGATCGGCTGCTCTCGTTTCGTAGCTTTTCCGATTAATATCAAGTGAATTCCGGTACAGCACTTTTACAAACGGGCAACGGACCGCGCGCTATCTTTCCTTCCCCATACACATGAGTACAATTCAACACATGTCGCGGGACTAGTAGGGGGCTTAGAGCTTGCCCCGGCTGGGGCGGTGCCAAGGTGGGAGAAGATACCTGGAGAGATAAATGCCCCACAAGGCGGCGTATAGGTCGGCGCTGGATCTCGCCATCCAGAGGAACATCGCCTCTTCGCGTGATGAATCATTCATCATACACAAGTCTAATGCGGTGCCCAGGAACATCGATCTCAGCCATTGCTCTCAATGATTCCCTACAAATACACTGCATATTCCGCATTAGCCCTATATCACGAAACGTTGTTCGAAACACAGGGATAAGAATGAATAAAGCGTTTGGAGTAAATATTGGAGCTTGGCGTGCAATGCGCACCGCAGCTAAATGGCATCCACGTCACATGTGCGGTGGACTAAGACGCAGCCGCGGTGTGTGGAGAGCGAAATGAACGGGTGGCTGGGGGTCGGTAGCAAGAGACTAACACCCTCCAAGCTTCAGGGCAAAATGAGCTTCCTGCCAATCCCAGCCGGCATGTCAGAAATTTCACTTGTGTAACTCCGTTGTATGATGTTTCTCAAATATCCGCTTTAAAATATTGGTGATTGGTATCTTCCATATCTCTACACGAGATAGAATTTTGTAAGATTTATTCTGAATCTTGTAAATGAATTCTCACGGTTTTTCTCCTTACGTTGTATTTTTTGCTCGTTTTGATATCTTTACTTGCTTACCAGCAATTTACAATTTTTTAGAGTTTTTATTCAGCAGACGGCTGGGTACCCTTTACGTCCTTATGGGTTGCATATTCAACCATACACTACACACCAATACATTAGCGGGCACCTGTGATCTGGCAACCTATGACATCTCCTCTGACAAACAACGAATGTGGGACTAGAACTCGCGACCCTTCGGACCGAAGCGCTGAGTTGCTACACGCTCTTAGCCACCTCGACCATCCATTTACAATTCTTCATTTACTTATTTTATTTATCAAATATCTTAGGGTATCAACTCCTCTTGCACCTCAATATAAGAATATGTTTTTCGTCTGCAATTGTGCAAAAGTAGAATCACTTCTGATTCCACTTTTAAAGTTGTTTAAAGTTCGAGGTTCTTTCCAAACGACAAACTGACATTCCACGAGTATTCAACATAATCCTTGTAGATAATTAAAAACTACACGTACGAAATTGCATTACCCATATTTTTTGCGGAGAAAGAAGAAAAACATTACTAAAACAAGAAAGAATGGAAGAAAATATAAGGGGCTTTCGGAACGACTTTCGGGGGAACAAAGGGCGCTACAATGTACAAAGCCAGTATTAGCGAAACAAGCTCAATAAGTCATGGCCGCAGTGTGTCGGGGCGAAAGGCGCCGTTTCCGGAGGCCTTCGTGGGGCGCGTGCGGCGCGGCTCCGCGCGACTGGGCATCGGGGCGCGCCGGCGGCGGCGGCGTGCGCATTAAATATTGGCGACGCCTCAAATTATTGAGTGCGCCCGTTCGCCGCCAGGTGAGCGCCGCTTGGCTCCCATCAATAGAACCCCCTCCCTGTCCCGTGGCCGTCACCGCTGCCACCACTTCCGCCGCCGTCGCTTCCACAGGCGCTGGCTGTTGGCGACAACCCGCCGAACAAAACGCGAAGCCCCCCGCAAGCCTTTCTTTGCCATGAAATAGAATGATCGTTTGATCGTTATTTCCGGGCATGTCAACTGCTATGGTTATTAGTTCCATTGGTCCCAATATCATCATAATCATCATCCTAAAGACAAAAATTGCCTTGTCGCTGCCGCCACGCCATGACAATCTATTATCCACTCTTCTCTTCATCTCTATAATTTCTGAAGTATACTTCATTTTGAAGTTCTGAAATTTTCGTTCTACTTCAGCCTCATTTTCCAACTGTTTTGCAGACAAAAAAATTGTAATTAAAAATTGATTATGTCAGAAAATGTGTCCCAAAAAGTTTACTTTTCTCTTCCAAATGTTCTTTATAGGGATCTCTTCTTCACTTTTTCTAAAATTACATTATTAGAAATTCCGTTATTGCGGTGGCCCTGGAAGTGAAGGTATTTCTCTCCTGCTGGATGATGAGGTTCGGGGCCGGGGACAGTCGGCGTGCAGGGGAATCCCCCCGCCAGGTGTCTCCCACCAGTGGGGCACCGCCACAGCCGGGCTAAGCTCTACGCTCCCGACAGATTTCCCTCACATGTGTGGTAGTGTAGTGCATGTAATTGTATATGTGTGTGTGTCATGGAGGGGAGATCAGGTAAAGGAAGAGGAAGGAAAAGTCAGCGCGTTCCATGGCCCATTTGTTCAAGTACTGCTCCCGCATTCGCCTGGTAGTGGTCGGAAAAAAACGGAAAACTACCGATCAGATACCGGCTGGAAGAACCTCCTGACAACGCAGCGTTTGAATTCGTCCTGGCTATGTAGAGTTACTCTAGCTCTGAAATCGAAAATCCGGCACCACAGTGTCAGATTTTGGCAGTCTAGGAGGAAAAAGTTATCTTTCGCCGTGCCTTGTTGAAATTCGGTACACATATTCATTTAAAGTTTCTTATTACGGTCGTTGATTTTCAAGGTGTGAGAAAAAGTACATCCCCCTTAACTAGAACCCGAATACACGTGTGCGGACTGAGGGACTGTGTGTTCCTCGAAACGGAGCGAGGTGGGGTTTTCATTTGACCGTATCAGCCACTACTAACCTTAATATATCATTTCATGAGTTGTATACTTGAATAAAAATAAAATGAAAGTCAGTAAATCTGTACAAAACTAGAATATCTACAACAGAACATTCTTTCTCGCATGATTGAAAATAGTAAAGTAATATGAAAATATTGTAATTTCTGTCATACTAAAATCTCAGTTATGATTGAAAAAAGTCTAATTCAAATGAATCGCCTCACGTGCTTCTTTGCATTTATTTCCATTATCAGGAAGAGTAGTCATTTCTTACTTATAGAAATTAAACGACCACGAATAAATTTAAACTTTACATTATTTATAGATCATAATACAGAAAAGCAAGAATAACTTCACACAAACCTACCTGCCATTACATTTTAAATGGACTTTCAATTTTTAATACGATAATCAGCTATTAAAACTTCTTATAGTAAAGAATTGTGTTTGTTAGTTCTAAGTTAAAATTTATTACCTTCCTTCAATCTATTCCCTTTCATGAAAATAGTTTCTACATCATACAATCATTATGACCGACAACAATGGGATGAATTCGAAAAGTCGTGAAATCTGTATTGCTATTTTGCGAACTGTCACCGCCTGAAACGAAGCGCGCGAAATTCGATTTTACAGTTCCAAACATTTTTTGCAATTTTAGGAAATGCAGAGTGCGCCGAAAATAGTACCATCACCACTATCTTTACAGTTCTTTGCTACATACAAGAATAAAAAAGAAACAAAATTTGAAGCCGCTTCTGAGAAAATAGTTTAAATGGTTTTAAATGCGCCTATGTTCAATCTAAAATTACGCAGAAATAAATGATTAAAAATTTGTAGTTGTACGTAGGCGATGAAAAACATTTGTATTTCTGCAATTCTTGAAAAATCGCGGTTTTCGGCAACACTCTCTTAAACGTCCTTCACTCTATCTGGAGAGTCAAGGCCACCTGTAATACCAAGATGGCATTTACATGAATGGTTTTGACTTGATTCATCAAAAGTTAAATAAAAAGTTACACAAGCATTTTAATCCGTACTTTTTCATGAAACTTTCTCTGCCCGGAAATCAGTGAGCCGGGCAACAGTAAAGTTTAAAATTTATTTTGAAGGTGAAATTGCATTGTAAAATTAAACATTTTAACATGAAAATGTCCGCCTGATGCGCCAAACTAAGCTAATCGTTGTGTACTGTCACTACTTTCAATCGTAATTTTCAAGTATGCACCATCTTTATGTAATATTTGCGAAAGTCAATTTCCAACCGAAATGTTCGTTTGAATCCTAACAGATAAAGTTTGTTTAAATCAGTTGTGTAGGTTCAGGTGCGTGTACTGCCTTAAAATAGGAAACATATTTTTTGTGGAGGTGTTTAAGCGCACTTCACTTTCTCCATCCCCTCCATGCCTTTCGCCCCTCCCCACCCGCGCACCGCAGCCCGCATTGCGGCGGGGGCGGTCCCCGACCGCGACGTGCTCCCCCTTCCGCTCCGCCATCAACCCCCTTCCCCCTTCCCCTTCTCCGCAGCGCCGCCGCCGCCGTCGCGAATCGCTTGACGTTCCTCGGGCGACAGCGCGAACACGCCCAATTGGGGGCTCCTTCTACAAGCGTCGAGCTTCACTTACATTTTCTTCCCGGTTTTCGAGTTGGATGGGTTCGAAATGCTTATCCGGATGTTATCATTTAGAAACCTCGCATCTCAGCAGCTGTCCTGTTGTTACTGAAACTTTTAAAACAGTAATTAAAAATTAATATTTATTTTCTCCCATTCGAAACTCTGTTCTAAGTACAAATAGGGTAGAAGGTAAACAGAGGTATCTATGGCTAAGTTGTTGCTATGTTTTATATCCTCTTTTCGTGAAGAAAAGTGTAATTTTCACTAAACAAATAGTATCCATCTGTACAGTAAAACTATGACTTCATTATGTATACAGCGTCATGATCGTTTTATTTTCAATGGAATATATACAACGCAGAGACATATAATTATAGATGTTGAGAAATTTCCGGGGTAAAGTAATCACCCAGCGCAAAATTATCATTTCGTAGTAGTCTGAATATTTACTTAATGCTTTGGTGACGTTTTTGTAATTTCTCATTAATTGTACAAAATCCATCTACTTAATGTAGATGAAAACACATTAAAAACATGAAAACAATTGAACAATTAAAGTAACGACACTTAAAATCATAAAATAAATTATATTGAATATACACAACTTAGTAGATTGTGCAACAGTGAATGTAAAAATATGTTTAGCAAGTTTCAAGGAATCGTTAATGACGTTCATCTTTTCTTCATTAAAATGTAAGAGGACGAATTTTGTGTTTCGTAAGCTTTAAAAAGTGCTGTTTTCTGTATGACCTCTTATCAGCAACATCTGAATCGAGAATTGTTTGAAGCCATCTTTTTGACCAGCCCGCCAGTCGGTGCTTCATAGAGACTTCATCTACGGGGCGAAAATAATGAATTGCCAACTACAGACCTTTGGCCCATATCCCCTTTTCGCTAGGAAAGAATTTACCTCGAACATTCATCGAAGCCTCGAACAATTTTGTAGGTAAATAAAAATCCTGGAAATAAAACTTTTTGAAAATGTTAGTATGGTATCCAGGAAAACACAATGTAACAACATTAACAAGTTTTATTCAACTCACAGGCAGATTTCTTACAAACAGTGATATTCCCTTTCAAACAAAAGAATGCCCAGGAACGAAGCCAAAGGAACTTTATACCAAGTGATGTTCCCATAGCAGCGCAGTCGACAGTTGACCCAATAGTGTGTCCAACTTCAGAATGCCAGGATGAAAGCAGTATCCAATCTTCAATAGCTCCCGTAGACACGCCAGACTTCTCGCACACAGTCTGCTACAGGGCTCTATAACTCCCATATACCGTGGTGGGGACCATTATATTGGCGCGCTCTAGAGCATCATCTTCTTACCCGAACTAAAATACGAACTGCTACCAACGGTATTTAAAACATGCGTGGGGTCTCGGGACGCAAACACACGCGCTTGATACAAAAGATCGCGCCGCTATTCGCGCTGCCTTTTCTTTCATGCGTGTATTATTATGAATAAATGAATTTTAGAAGATAAACTCATAGTATTTAACTTCTTTTGTCATTTATTTCAGAAATCTCTCATAATCAAAGTGTATTCGTCATTCTTGACCAATTTTTATGTGCGAAAGTTGTCGAGTTTTACCAGCAGCTGTATCCGGCGACACTAGCGCATTCTGTAGTAGCAACCTTTAGCTTTGTCCCCAATTTTGATGGAGAGTTGCTGGGCCCTGGTCTGCTGCTCCGGAGGCGGTTCAGCATTCCCGGTCCCTGCATAGCCTCGCTGCTCGGCTGCCGCTCCGCCCGCTGACCGCTCTTTTCGCATTGGCCGGCGCCTTTGCCGGTACGCCGCCACGACAAACTTCGGTAAAGCTGTTTCATGCTGTTATCTCGGCGCGTTTTTTGAACTACCGTATATAGCTGCAACACTTATTTTTCACTTTCCACTCCTGAAAGCCTATTCACATTTATAAATATTATAAATGGAGATCTAGATCCTATTGCTGAAGTGTTAATGTTCACTACATCAGTGAGATGCTCTCTTTATTGATACCTCTTGGAGAAAGCCAAGGTGATCACTCAATCCTGAAGAGCACTTAGCTTTAGTATCTTCTATTTTTATAAATTTCTCAATAAGCCAAGAATACAAATTCACGACTACTTGGACAATTGCAATTGTTTTGTGTATTTGTAGACACGTGTATAATTTTAGAGGATATCATTGCTGTCTGCAGGTCATTGTTATACTTGTTTTACGCTAAGTTCTGCAGAAATTGTAATAGATGAGGGCCTTTAACGCGAGTATGTGTTTGTTCTATATTCTGGTTTGAACATGGTTATTAAGTATCCTATTTGTTAACCCGCATACCAAACGGTCTCCCTCAAGTTTGGGTATGAATTCACTATTGCACTTTCTTGGAGAAATTAGAATTACTTGTCCGAAATAAAGTTCAAGTAATAATTCCGCTCGATATTTCACAATCCAGGGGCAGAATATGCAGCGACGACACTCTTAATCCTCAAGGGTGCGGCGGGTTTCGTAGAGCTTCTGTACAGGGTCGTATGAGTCAGCGCTAACGCTTAAAAACATCAACGCGCGTGTACGTGCGACAGGCATACGCACATTCCCATTGTACTATGCCTCTATTTGTCGCGCAAGTATAGGCAGTAAGTTGGCAAACTTTTATTGTAATCGGATGAACGGAACGGCAGCGCAAACAAACATTGAGTTTTGATAATATTTCTGAAGAAAAGAATTCCCCTCTTAAACTGCCCTGGCCACGAATGTATATTGACTTAAATTAACGGAATTTGAAATTGGAGGGGCGAGCGATAAAACAGACAAAAATATTTTGAATAACAATAAAATTAGCGTTTAGTGAAAAATACGAACGATGTGGTACCATAGTACTGTAGGTATATTACATGCTCTTCACAGAAACAATAATGTCAATTATTATTGTTCTTAATATGCTCATTGCTTACATTTAATTTTCTTATGTAACTCTATGATTTATACTGCTATGACTATTTCAAACCCAGGTTGTGTGTCAATAAAGAATATCCATTTTATGCCTTCCTCCAGGCCAAGTGTCTGACCTGTCCACACAAATGTATAGAATGTGTAATAGCCTCCTGTAATTGTCTTATTGTAAATTACAAAAGAATTGATTTGTAAATACTGTGATTCTGTATTACAAGCTTGGGATCTCTCAAGACCTAGATGTTTATGCGACCATTATAAATCAATTAAATTTAAAAAAAGAATGTCAATATTAACATTCGATTAATGAACGATTGCACTATACACATAAAAATCAATCTTCAATGGTATCAAGTAACTATGAATACTTCTAATTGTTGCTGAGAGACCATTTAGGTTTATTTGCATAATCTTGAACAAACGATAAACCTCATCAGTCAGCGCAAACTGCGGTGTTCACAGAAAGCATACACAGAAGATGGATAAATCTAAGGCTTCTAAGCGTGACGTCACAAACAAAGATACCATCCAGCGCCGTATAATATAGTTACTTTAAAGCTTTTAGTCTCAAAATTTCAAGTTTTAAGGCCCTAGAACGTTACATTTAGAAGTTATTTAACTATTTATAGATTTTGACTATACGACCGTGTTGTGAGGGTTGCATTTGGCTTCAATATTTAGATGTGTTTTTTTCTTCTTCAACAAATCCTTTATATTTATAAAGCCAAAGTACAATTCGTCACGTCTTCTTAAAATTTTCTTTCTTTAGGGACATCATTTATAAAGATCAGTTGCGTGTGAGAGCTGCAAAAGGTATGTATACTACTGAAATAATATAGGAGACGTTTTTTTCAAACAAATCACTTAATCTCACGTTTACATCGGCTTCTTAAATGTTATTAATACCATGCTACATCACAGGATAATAAATGTGTAACTCCAAGCAGCCTGGGAAACTTTTTTTTTCATATTCTATAACCCACTTAGCTTAAAATCGGAGATGTACGCGAAAGCAATTGGCCACACCAACTGGCAGTCAAAACGCAGTACCCGTCCAACACTGAGCGACAACACAGTTGCCTTTGAAGCACCGGAGAGCGGCGCCACGTCCAACACAACAGCCACCTCATTGCAGATGCAGTCCCCGCGCATCCCATGAGTCCTGGGGCTCCGCTCCGATATGTTTAAGTAAAGAGGACGGTTTTACGTCGGCAGGTGAGGTGCATGGAAATCCGCCATGAAATCTCACGCGCCGTTTCGTCGGCCCTCTCTGAAGACGTGCCGAGCGACGCGACGCGACGCGCAGCCTCCGCGCGTGTGGGGCAGGTCGCGGTCGATGAGGTCGCAGCCACAATCTCTCCGCCAAAAGCACTTCGAACCTAATCGCCTCACGGTGTGTATCATCTACCTATCTCTTTGGCCATGATTACGAAATCGTTTGGTTCATTATTAATTTTATTACTTCTATACGTACGTATATACGGAGTAATATATTAGTATATAGTATATTATGAGAAAGTTATATAATGGTGTGGAAAATCGATTTCAAGATTTCAACGGAAACATACATTTTGGGGTCCCTGATACCGAAAAAGTATCGTTCAAAACGTTCGCATCGAATCGTATTTTCAAAACGTCCGTCCGTCTGGTAGCGCCCTCTGCCCGTCGGCAGCGTCCTTCGGGTCGCTCCACCCTCCAACCGGCTGTGGTTTGTTGAGTCTCGCATCGCCTCTCTCGACGCTAACAGTGCAGAATACTTTCGAGCAGTTCCTTGAGTTCATAAAATAGAAAATTGAAGCGGAAATGGCGGCAAATAACTTGGCTTCGCAAGATAACGCTTCCCTGAACAAAATACTGGAAAGCAATGAGAAATATACGGGCACTACTCCGGCGCGTGAACGCTTTAAGGATTCGATGAAACTAATCGATCACAAATTAGATTTTGGATTAATTTGATATCTTACGATATCAACCCCAAATCTGATTAAATACGAACATCAGTGGAGCATTAGCCCAGAAGCCTGTTCCAGAGATCGTAATGCAATAACATTTACTGTTCACTCGGATTATATGTCCGAAAAGTTCACAGAAGTACAGAAAATGATCGGCGGTATATTTTAAAACGAGCTACTTGGGATTCCTTCAAAACAATTTCAATAGGCACTTAATTAATCACTATCAATATCCCACCAAGATCCAGATACCAATGTCAAGGAGATGACAGATATCTCAAAAACTGTAGCAGACGCAACAATACCTTCTAGCGTACGGAAAAATAAACGCACTCCCTGGAGGACAACAGACCTCATCAGCGCCAGACAATGCGTAGTCGTCACAAGGAAACCAATAAAAATGCGGAAGAAACGAAATTTACACACATGTGACGATCAAAGGCACTACAATAGACTAAGAAATAATTACCATCAACTCACTAGAAACAGCAAAGAAGAAGCCTGGGAAAATCTGTTAAAACAGCTGCCGAACGCGATCCGTGAGGGATTTCCTATCAGCTTGCTAGCCGGCGCCTCCGTACCCCACAAGTAATTGATTCACTTGAACAAAGAACAAAGAACGGTGCTACAATTTTCTGGGAAGAGACAGCAACGGAGCTACTTCAAGAGCTTTTACCTGTCGACCCTACGGAGGCTGACACGCCCAGTCAGGCAGCAGAACGCCGCGAAGCCGAGGCAGATTATGTGACCAGCGAAAACGAACCGCCTTTCACCGTCAACAGTCTCCGACTAAAGAAAGCTCCAGGACCTACAATATTAACGCCGAAATTATTCAACAGGACTTCCCAATCGCGAGACAGATACTTTACAAAATGTATAATAAGTGTCTTAGAGAGGTATATTTCCTCGGGCTTGGAAAATTGCCACCATAACTTTGATAAGAAAAACAAATAAGCCGGAATTCGTCCTACCGTTCAACATGTCTCCTTCCTGTCATGGAAAAAATTCTCGAGAAACAAACTCAAAAAAATTCTCACCAACATTGGGAACAAAACCAGTTTGGTTTCCGGCATAGTTCTTTTACTAACATTTCTGCCCCATGTCAAAATTATGTGCAAAAATGCTTGTAATTTTTTCTACAAACTTAGAGGCATAAGTCAACAGATCATAAAACTAAAGAGACCAGTGCTTAAAATAATTTATAAGAGCACGTTTCTGCCTATCATAGGTTACAGTGCATCAGTATGGGCACACAGAGCTGGACTTACAAGAATAAGTAATGTACTCAATAGCGCGTCTCATTACTTGCTATCACAGGCGCCTACAGGACGATCTCAACCATGAGCTTCAAATCCCAGCAAGTTGATTTCCATTAGAACTGTAAGTGAGAAAACTCGCAGCAGGGCGCGCTCAACGAAACCAGGAAACTGTGGAAATTTACGGAACTACTTTAGTCGCAGCTGAAGACATGAGAGAAAGGAAACTGATGCGTTTGCTGAAGCAGGAGTGGCAGCAGCGGTGGGGCACGCATGACACAGGAAGGGCGACAAAAAAATTGTGCCAATATCATTCATTAACTTTTTATTATTTTACTTTCTCGCATTCTCCTTGCGCAGAATAAGGCTAAAAATGCTTCGGTTCTGTTCGTGAATACACTACACACCTTATACAACGAATTCAATGTCAGAAAGATATTTTCATTTAAAGGTTTGAATAGAAAATCTATTGCTTGACACTAATTTTCGCTCCAAATGTTCTACGATTTCAAATAAGTTTTACAAAAAATATGACTGATACGTGATAATTTGGCGTAAAATTATGGTGTAACAGTATTACATAACCATTACTAACGGCGAGAAAGTTCGTGCAGTCTTAGAACAACTAGTTTTTTGTAAGCAATGGAGTTATGTTTGTAAAGTAGCAGAATTTAAAATATGTCAGTTGCTGTAATGCGGAATGGAAATACATTACTGTGTTATCATACTTCTTTATTCAACAACCGAACGTGCTCACCGTGATTACGAGCCTACACTGTTCAAAACGAAACCTTAAATTACATTTTTTTAAATTTAAGATTTCTATTCCTTTGGGAAGTCGGTAGTAATCGCCTTAAAGGGGAAGAACAGCTATTTCTAAAGGCAAACCAGTGATCGCTGGCCGGTGTAAGGAGTGGTCGCTATAAATGAGATTAAATTAGGTCTTATGGGAACAATTCTGTTCCCCTCAACATCATTCGGGTAGACTGTGTTTTTAAAGGTCGTGAAGAGGAATTTGACTGCATGTTATTCTTCAGACGGGGACTGAATCATTACATGAAGCGATTTTCTTATTTTTCGCAGTTTCTGTCTGGCGACGTATTTCCTTTCCTGCGCGGATAGGGTTGTTTTGCGCAAGTTTTCCTTAACGATCGCTGCAAGCCGCACAGGTGTAATTGAAACCTAGCCGCCAGCAGCAGCAGGCGCGGGGGCGCCGTCGCAGTATGACGTCACTGCACCGATAGGCAAGCCCGAGCACTACGGCCCGGCCTAGTTCCCCCTCCCTCCTCCTCCCCCGTCTCCCACACTCCCCATTTCTTTTCGCTGCGCTCCTACAGCTGCCGCTGCTGCCGTCTGCCGAGTGGCAGACAAACAACAGCTGGGGATCTCATCGGCATCCTTCAAAAAAACAAAATCTTGTACGAAAATAGTATTTTGGAGTTTCTAGAACTACTATTAGATAGATTTCACCAGAGCTTCAAAAGAGCGCTATAAAATATTTGCATATTGTGATGCACTGTCTTCAAGGAGGTTATTTAATGCACCCGAAATAAATATTCTCAATATTTTGAAATAAAAGTACAGTAAACAGACTCTAGCTACGACTAAAGCTGTCTATCCAGAGAGAAACATGCCAAAAACTGAGTCTGTAAAGTGCAAGTGGGAAAGCAGTCTTATATATGCAACCTCGAAGAATTTTGTGTTGTGGATCAATATATTTGTTTACACAGGGGTTTATTCAATTTGTAAAAAAATCCTACGCATGGTTTGGCGCTAGTGTTGTTCACCAGGCGGACAAACAGACGGACGGACGGACGTTTGAAGAAAATACTTTTTCGGTAACAGGGGACCCCAAATCGTTTATTTTTGTTGAAATCTCGAAATCGATTTTCCGCAGTATTTCTTAACTTTCCTTATATTACGTATATTACCCCGTATATCCGTACGAATACGGGAAAGTAAAAACCTTACTAGTAAGTAAAACTAATCTATCTTTATATTGAGAATAATTATTAACAATATGTGTGAGATTGTTTTGAAATTATTGTACATGCAAATACGTTTGACGTAACAATATTTAGAAGAATTATCTAAAATTAACACATTTACACTCATCCACTGCATAATCTGCTCTCAAGTGACGTTCATTGACCACCCCTCTTGAATAGGTTAGTATTATACGAGTCATAAAATAATAGAGAATATACCTCGAATAACATTTCTTAGTGGGTTAGGTTATTAACACAATATTTTGCACAAGAAAATGGAGAGGTAATTTCATTTTTTTTAAATATTGTGAAATGAACGAAGCAATTAAGTCATAATGTGTTCATATTGAGGAAGAACTGTCAATTAAAAAAGCACAACTATGTGTCTGTCACACGCTGCGCTGGTGTTAAAAAAAGGGCGCGATAAAAAATATCTCAGTGAGCGTTGTAGGTTGAATTTGAACAAAATAATTATTCATTATTCATCTTCTGTATAAGGAAATTGACATGTGAGAAATACAAGAAAAATATATTTGATGATTAATATGGTTTATTACAGTACCAAAACGAGAAAGATACACATTTCTTTCAATATAATAAAAGTTAATGTATTTTAAAATCGCAATTTTTTTATACTCATCACCAAGGAATCAGGAATGTCCTAATCTAAATCTTAAAAACTATAATTTAAGTTTCTGCTTTCAAAACGGATTATTTTTTAATATCTTCTACAGATAATGATGCCAATCAGAACGTTATTAATTTCTTTGATGTCAGGAGATTTATGTTAAAAGTACTTATATCTCAGGTTCACCTTTGGAAGGCATAGATTATAAACTTTTGAATTGCATCTATTGGCACCTAAAATCCATTTTTTCCACATTTTTTTTCAATTTTTGAGACTCTTAACAGTAGAATTGGAAAATGACTTAACATATTTTGATTATTGAAATGAAATATGACTTTATATGTGAGAATAGTATTGCAGAAAAACTTAATTTAATAAATTTAAAAATGAGAGAAAAAATTGAAGAAATATTTGAGAAAATGTTGTTAGAGCATTTCTGAAAATTCACTATGTTCAGGTCATTTTCACAAAAAAACTTTTGAATTTTCGGAAACCTGAAAATTAGTCATTTGAAGCACATCTACTCTCAAATTATCTTCTTCTTCTTCTTCTTCGGCTCTTCAACCTTAAAATGAACGTCTTAGCCTGTTCCTTTTGTATCCTTTTCCATTTTTCCCTAATCTTCGAGTGCTCGATCCAGTTTTTAATCTTCATTTTACTGATGTCTTTGACATCATCTTTCCATCTATTTTTATGCCTTCAGCTAAAGATTTTCTTCACTATTTTGTCATGCGACATCCTAGTAAGTTGACCAAGCCATCTTAATTCCATGACTTTGATAAAATTTAATATGTTTTTGTGTAATGTCCAGTTCGGAATTGTTCCTAATCCGCCAATCTCCATTGGGCATTTTAACTGGTCCAAATATCCTTCTCACAATCCGTCTTTCAAAAACTGCAAGACGCTGCGCATCCTTTTCTTTACTAGTCCACATGTACTCACAAGTTCATTAGTAAATTAAAAATGTCGTATTCTAAATACTAACAACGTTAGAAGTGTATAAAAAACTTTTGTTAATTAAAAAACAGTTAAAAAGTGAAGCCGTTTTTGAGAAAATCTTGTTTTACTATTTTTTAATGTCCATACTTCATTCAAAATTGCGCAAAAACTACTAATATATTCAAAATTTTAAAACATACAAATTTGTGAAATACAAATTTTATTCGAAGAAAATATGCCCGTCTTAAGTATTGTAGCGGTAAGAAAAGACGGAAACAATTCAAACCTTGACAATTAAAAACAATAAGAGTTGATTGTGAAAATACGACCTATCTTTATAAGTGTATTTCTATCTATTTTTACAATAAATTGAACAAAAAATTGGAGCCATTTTTGAAAACGTCCCAGGGGCTTCACGTAAAATACCTCTAAATTTCAGATAATTAATTTCAAATAGGTAGGGCGTCAAACCACACTATAGTAACTCAGTATAACCAATTTGAACTTTGTATCTTCCTGAGAGATGAAAGTATCTGTCCTTTACTATATCACATACGCTGTTGCGAAAATGAATTCAGAATTGTTCCATTACGTACACGTTTTTCTAGAGAAGTTGTGCATTGTATACAACTTCCAAGAAACTTGGAACAATTCAATACGAACAATCGTAACAAAACAGGGAAAATTTGTAGTTAATTAATACACACATTGTAACAACAACAATGGTGTGTAATAAAAAATATTTTTTAAAGTTGTTTTTATAATGAATTGTTCGTATTACAAAACATAAAGTGAAAACAGTACGAGAAAGCTGAACAAAGCTTGGAATGTACTTTCAAGTTTGAAAGTTTTCCTGGAAAATTTCTGTTTATGGGTGGATGGTGAATCTTCTTGTAGGAGTGTTCAGGAGTAATCCGTCAAAAGGTTTGGTGACCATCTTCCATTTTATCGTCCTTCCATGACAAGATTATCTTGATGATATCGCTCATGATGTTCGTCACATTTCCAAGATTAGTTGAGAAGAAATTCAAATGGGAATGAAGGAAATGTAATTTAATTTCATGTACCCCGTAAGAGCCAGCCATGTAGCCTCGTAAGAGTTCAGCATTTGTTCTGTCAATTCCCTGAAATTCTCAGGCATTTCGTTTCCCAAAAAATCGTTGCATACATCTTTCAATGTAATCCAAGCTGCATTCTCAGTATTTGTCGGCTTTTTTTCAAAGGTAATATTTCATCAAGAAACAGATCTGAGGACCAATGAAAATTCCTTCTCGTGTTTTTGCAGTACTAATTACAGGAACTTTAGGTAGTAAAAATTGAAAACCCTGGTCACCTTTTGTCCATTGCTTTCGCAACATTCTTCTTAAAATCCAATTTAAGTTGTGTTAACAGCACTCTGTTTTTATGAATAGGGGTTCATGCGATACATTTTTTCACCAGGATTGAAAATTTCTCTCAAAGGACATTCTTTGACTTCATAATGATCATTGCTTGCCCTACTCAGTGAGTGACAAAAAGAAACAGCAATATTCTGTGTAACCAGTCTACATTCCTAGGAGAAGTCCCAAAATTTTGACGCCGCTACATATTTTCCATTTATAATTCGAATTGCCAGTATAGCCTCATGTTCTGGTAGGCTTTATTTAACTGAACGGAATGGGTCAGTGGTATCGAAGGTTTCTCGTTTCCGTTATGAAAGAGAATAGCTTTTAGACTACTCTTTGAGCAATCTATAAATGGACACCATTCTTCCGAGTTCTGAATTATCCCAAATTTTGTTAGCAGTCAATTTATGCCATTACAATACACCGACCTGTCATCGAGAAAAAGTAGAAATATTAAGCTGTCGTTTTCGGAGTGTTATACTAGTGCTTGGTTGTAACAGGTTCTTTTCTTGAAGACGAGAACCAAATAATTTGGGTAGCATCTTTGAATGATTTATATCTCTTAGAAGATCTTTCAATTCTGTTTGCGACAATTGCCGTGCTGCAAATGGAGTGCAATCAAGACCTTCGTAATCTTCATGATCGTCTGTTTCATCTTCCAGTGTCCATTCCGTTGCTGGTTTTGGAACTTGGAGAGAATAAGAAGGAAGATCTGGGCGCATTGCAGATTCAAAATTTGAATAAGAAATTGTGTTTTTATTTACTTGAGTTTCATGTAAATTTCATTAAGCAAAAGTAGCAATCTGTAATGTGATCTCTAGGTTCCCACACTGTGTTACCGCAAATGGCGTAGATGGGTGGGTTCCATGCAACCAATCTCGTAAATAGCGGGAGCAACGTGAGCAACAGATCTGAGGTGCCCAATACTTACCCTCATCATACGTCTAAGTGTCAAAGACACTTAAACGTAAACTCGACACATACACGATGATACACAAGAGAACGATGATAGGAGAAATTTAGTAAAAAGGAACGATTTTGAGCTCGAACTGCGCCGAAAAGACACAGTAGACTATGGAATGTAGAGTATGATCGCAAGAAGTGCCATGTGATAATGTCAAGCGAAATGTGCTCGCGATAGAGAGTTTTCTTTTCAAAGTTTTATTTTATTAGTTGAGTAATTTTCTTGATGATAGTGTGCGAATATATGCGATGATATTGCGAAACAGTAGCGATGAATAGGCAATATCTGTTTAGGAATTATTAAATAAAAATGTTACTTTGACAACATTAGAATTTCAAAAACTTTCTAGTGTGGTAGGAAAATGGATGGAGTCTGTCTGGTATATCCGAGAATATTCCCCCTGTATTGTTACGATGGTTCGGATTGAATTGTTCCTCTTAGTGATAAGGATTCTATTTATACAACGCGCTGGAAATGTGAAAAGAAGAAGAAGAAGGTGAAATAAAGTATTTAGGGTCTTTGGCTAATAGTTCAGGAGGTAGGATGAGAAAGTCGTTGAGATATTCAAGAAAGGTGTAGGGAAATGAGGCCGGTATGGGGAAATGTTCGGGAAGTTGAGGGAAAGGAATGCAAATATTCTACAGCTTAGTTGGCTCAACTGTCAATGTGATATTGACAAATGTGCAATTATTATTTTCTCATATACATACATATATACGGAATAATATAGAGAACCCTTACATTTCTCCTCCTCCCCTTTATTTTCTCATTTCTATTAATGATACGGCTAGCTCAGGTATTTATATGCTCTATTTAATGAAAATATCAACATACAGTAATCACAATGCTAAAGTATCTTAGACCTTTATTTTCGTATATCCTTATACGTGTAATGGATCATAAACCTGAGAATTAAAATTTACTAATAATTATCCTTTTTAACTATTTCACCTCACACTTGAGCATTCTTCAACGTGCAGTATGAAACAAAAGACAGTTATTCTCTTTTGTCAAACTCGCTGTACATTTTTACATTCCAATTTTTAGATGTCTTTATATTTCCTTAAGTTCTTCATTACAATAATTTCTAACTCAAGTCCAAATAATAAATTTAATTACCTTTCTCTTTTCAAAATTCCTAATATTGTTATTTTCTAAACGTTTGTGTAATCACCCATTGCTTATAAAACATTGAATTGTGTTTGCCAAACTTTCGAACATTCATTTAATAAATCTTTTTCGTTATTCTATAATAACCTAGAGGTCGAGTGACTGTGTATATTTTTCATAAATGTTCTTTGATTATTTATTTATTCTTCACAGGTCTGCTAACAGCACAATTCCTTGGATTTTTAGGAATAAAATAATATAAAATAATAACAGTCTATTTCGAAGAAAGCTTATCTTAGGCCTGTCATTCTCATATTTTCGTGTATTACAAATAATTCATCTCTAAGACTGTAATTTTCCTAGCTTTTAATTTTTGAAATTTGCTTTATATGGGGAATATTTGATATTTGCAGCTTTGATATTCTGCCGAAGAAATTCAGTAACCCCTAAGGACGTTGCTTGCCGTAAAACCTTTTTGCAGAGAAATTATTCGGTTCGTACCACTCTTCTGAAACTCGAAATCCCCCCTAGGCCTCTCCCCCCTTCTCCTTCTGAAAGTTCCCTGAGTACGGCAGCCCATTAAATGTATTTTATATTAGGCTAGTGACCTAGCCGGAGGAGTTTATGGAGAAAAACGAGCACATATTTTACGACGCAATGAAAACGTGTACGGGAAAACGAAACGGATTTAATGGGCGACTGGACCTGAATATCTGGGTACGACAGGATAAAATGCTAAATAATGGAGAAGAGTGGACCTACGTATGTATTCCTATTTTTTATTTTCGTACTTCATACAAGTATTTCCGAATTATGTAACCTCATATTCAGCGCCGATATTTCAGGGACATGGTGGAGTTAATGATGATAATGACGATGGATACTAAAAGACTCAAAATGGTAAATGATGGCTGATGAAGTCGGTTGTTATTTTAGAGAGAGCTAGAAATGGTCGTGCTCCGGAATTTCGTTTCCTAAGAAACATTTTCCCAAGTCGGCAAGAAAAGCGTTCCTCAAGCACAGAGATATGCATTGCTTCGCATTGATTTCATTGAAAGGGAAGAACTTAAGTCGCAGGTCTCAATATACAGTAGGATGGCTCAGAAGAAAGTTACAAACTTATAGGGCATGTAGAGATGGCGATGATAATAGCTTTTTGCCAATGAACTTCTCGGAAATTTCTTAGAACGAAGTTACAATGTGACATTTGCCCCTTTTTGGCAGGCAATTAATAATGCATTAAGATTGCATGATAATGCAATCTTAATGCATTACTGCATTGATTAATCTTAATGCATTATTGCATTCTTAGTCATTGCATTAAGAATGCATGATAGAGATTTCGTGTACCTACCTCACGACAATACGATGAGTTGTTTACAACCAGTGGCACAGGTCCCAGGTACAATGTATTATATTAACCTTGCTTAACAAATCCGGCATTGATCAGGAATTTATAATAATTAGATAGCTGGTATACATATGGCGCTGCACGAGATTTGCGTAGAGATAATTCACACTACACCAATAACTGTATTTTCTACACATACTTATGTGATAAAACATAAAGTTTGGCCAAATTTACAATTTTTAATGAAAAATTAATTCTGTTGATACCAAATTGAAGTGTATCGCGTTTCCCAGTATTCATTTATCACAAGAGTCTATTAGAACTATCGGTGCTACAGAATGGCACACACTTTCCCATATTATCTATTTCCTTTGGTCTCGGCTAGCTATACGAACTTGCCACATACTCTTGCCAGCTGCCGTCTGTCAAATCCCATTTTTTTAAAAAATTTTCCTAATTTTTCGATTTTCTAATAGTAGAACGAAAATATTGCTTTAATAATATTGAAGAACAGCAAAACCTCCTCCTAAATGGCAATTTTCATGGCAACAGTTGAAGAAGAGATTCAAGAACTAAGCTCAAAATATCACCAACACCACGAAACACATCATCTCAACGAAAGCATCTAGCTCTAATCCCACTTGATAGAAGCCATGAAATTTCTCATCTTAATAGAATTTCCTGTCTTCGTCTCACACGCCTTTCTGATAATGAACATTTATCCAAACAAGTCGTTTGCCGACATTCGATTTTATCGGTATCAAGGACCCAGAACACATGGATTTTGAATACACAACGAGTTAGAGAAAGTAAATTACTTGTAATATATACTCATATATATATATATATATATATATATATATATATATATATATATGTAATAAAAGCGATCAAGTCGCCTAAACTAGCCCGACTAGGGACCAGCCAAATGTAAACAAACCTAATGTGCACGGGGGAGGGCGCCAGGTTCAGCTCCTGAAATGTAACTGAGTGGAAGAGTTGGGAGGTCAAGAATGAGCAATTGAGTCATTTGTGACAAACAACTGTTTATTCCTGGCACCAAAAGCTGCCAGGGGAATTTACAATGTCGCAATGGGCGACGCAAGTTCTCTTACTAAAACTACTCTATGAATTAATTACAAGTGGTTAATTCTGCTGGGCCTGAGCGCGGCCACTTGCAGTTTTTCGCTGTTATAATTGTTCAGTGAGACGGCAACGTCTCATAGTTATCACCAATGGCTGCTGGTCTTCATGGGCGGGCCGAGGCGGCAAGGCTGGCGGCTCCGGGTTGCTGATCTTCTGCGGCGCGTCTTCTCTCGCTCAGGTAGCGGCGATTCCAGATTGTCAGCTCGAGCAGGCTCAGAGGAGGCGAGTGGCCACGGGCGTTGACGTTGCGAAAAGGGCTGTCACTTAGCCCGGGACGAGAGGCGGCAAGGCTGGCGGGCCGAAGCGAAAAAACGGCGCGGGATCCCAGGTCGCTGCCCGAGTTCTCTCCGCAACAAGTCTACGGGTCGCGTCCTGACTAATTCGGCTGTGGGAACGTCTTTTCCCAAACTCGCGTCCCGGTCGTGAATGACTGGATAACTTTTAGAAGTGAAGTTCTCAAGTAACGAAAATTTCGAAGTTCCACGGAGAAATTTTACAAGTCGAGACTGTCGAAGGAATTTACAAGTGAAGTTCGCCGGAAAATCTTAGAAGTAGTCTCTTCAAACAAATCTAAGAAGAAGTCTCGTTTCGAGGAAATTTTTAGAACTGTTCCTCCGAAGAAATTTTACAAAGTGAGACTGAAGAAATTTTAAAAAGTGTGTTATTCCTACTCTGCATCGCGTTTATAAAAGAAGTTCCTTTCCCCTTCCCAAATTGTTCCTGGCACCAAATTTCTCCCTTCCCTCATGGCGAAGCTTCCCATTGGCCGAGGGTGGCTGCGTCGCAGAAATCTGATTAACCAATCTCGTGTCGATTTTTCTGTAGTTTTCCGTAAATACTCTCTGTCTGTCGCTGTCTTCGCTCTCTCTCTTGCTTCCCTTTTGTTAGTTACTCCGGGAGCTGATCGCAGCTGTGTGGACACGTGCGCGCGAAAAAAGCGCATTTCACGGATTCCCGATTCCCGGATTCCCAGGCCGGCACGGTCTAATCGACTGCCTACTGTATTTAATTTGTTAATGGCCCGTGCAGGGATTCGGGTGCCTACCCAGGCGCGTGCCGAGGCGCGAGCCAGAACGAATGTGACGAGTTAGCATTGTCCGGTGGAGGGATCAGTTTGATGGCCAAGAAAGGTTTCGCTCACGACGTGTCGTAAATGCGTCGTCGTCTTTAATTGACACCCGGCCAATCCTTTCTTTGGGGTTTGCACCACTCGGTCGCGCGGCTGGAGAAAGGACGCGGGGGTGGCGCTTTGTCCCAGGAGAGGGCCGGCGAGGGGGCAGCAAGTATTTTTATGAGGGGGTAATAAACATTCCGCCTCTGAAGACAGGGGGGCTGGGTGCGTTCGGGGCTGGCCCGATGCGCGGTCGGGGGGTGGGCGGCATGACGAAAGAACCCTCCGCGGCGGTGGCCGCGTCCCGTTGACCCACTTACTTCTCGACGCGAGCTATTTCCAGATGCAGAAACTCATTTGTTATTGGCGATGCCATAATAAAATTATATTTAATTAATCGGTGACGCCACAATATATATATATATATATATATATATATATATATATATATATATATATATATATATATATATTATTTTCGTTTCGGCCGACTAGGACCACGCAGGGCAAGCAACCTGCATTTACCGTGGCTCAGTTTTTTCATTTAATATCACGGTGGCAGGTGCTTGCGAACAATTCTTTTGGGGGGACCAGCATTTAAGCTGGATCCGATTTTATTTTTATCCCCCCCCCAAGGTTGTTAGCCCTGGGGGTATGGAAGATGAAATGATGATATGATGATGATGGGGGTGAAAGGACAACACATACATACACAAACACACAAATACACCCATGCCCGAGGCGGGATTCGAACCCGCGATCTTCTGGTCCGAAACCACTCCGGCACTACTGCCTTAGCGATCTCGGCCATCTGATCGGCTACTAATATATATATATATATATATATATATATATATATATATATATATATATTGAAACACATAATGTTTTCTTATACTAATTAGAATCATTAGCATAAGAAATTAGAGGTCATTTTGGACTGCGTGGTACGCACGACCGGCGCGACGGACAGCGGTGGGGAGGGCCAGCCGCTGCCGCCGCCGCCGTCGCCGCTGCGAGGGTCGTGGGAACGACGGTTGAAAAACCGAGCGTGGAGCGGCAGGGAATTGCAGCCGTTAGAACAGTTGCGGAGAAGTTGTCGTTGGCTGCAGACGTGTTGTGAGAAGCTCGCCGCTTCGCATGGACAAAGAAAGCACGCGGCGGGTGTTATAGAATATTAGCCAACGCAAGAACAACAGGCATGTTAGGTAGAGGCCAGGAGAGTGATAAATATAAGAGATCAGTGCTAGGAGAACAGTAAATCGCGCTTATGCTATTTCACGCAGTGAGAACAATACCAGAACTGTGTGTGGCGAAGCGGACACCGACACGTGCAATGGCCGCGTGTTAGCTAGTTATATCAAAACAGTGAAAGATAATTAGAGGGAAGTGCGACGCCGAAGTACCAGGAGCCAAGCCCGAGGGATTCAAGAGGCCGCCAGCCGAGGCGACCGCTACACCACCAGCCGCCGACTGCGCCAAGCTGCTGCGGAGGTCGGCGATACCTGCCGATGCGAGCCGTAATTCAAACAACGGAGGTATTTGTTGGGGCCCCAAGGTATGATAAAAACTCATGTTAAATCTGATCTTGGTACCAAGGCAAAGCGTATAGGTGTTATAAATCATGTAGTTAACAGATTTGGTTTGTGAATAAATCCTGTTTATGATTGTACTACATTTACTAATTCAATTCCCCAATGCTATATCGACTCCTCGTAGGGACCCATTCACGAAAAAGATACCCTCCTTTAGTAATTTCTTGCAGTGAAAGTACCGGCATTACCAGGTAGGTCACAATATATATATATATATATATATATATATATATATATATATATACATATACATATATATATATGCATGGTTGCCCGGTTCTTTGGTGTGATATAGTTGGTGCAAAGGCGCGATAACTGGGGAGAGTTGATCGGGCGCCGGGGCTGAGGAGCCTCCAGTTGGGTCATGAATTCGTCGTGGCAATAACTCAAACTCAGAGAAAATTGAGAAGGTAAGTGCAAGGCGCACAAGAGCTGGTAAACGAAGTGGAGAAGCGGTCTCTCCCACGTTCATGAACATTGCGTTCTGGCGTATGCAGATGTCAGATTTGAACCACTGATACGGAGATTGCGAATATGGAGAAAAACTAGATGTCCAAATATGAGGTATTAATTGTCTAATTAATAAAATACTAAGGTAGGCTGTTGTCTTCAAGAACAGTCACCTTGTTTCTGGACTACAGGAGCCCGTCCTATATATACTTGACCCCAAGTGCTCCGGAGAAGGACAAGAAGAAGAAGAAAGAAAGAAAGAAGGAAAGAAAGAAAGCAAGAAAGAAATAAAAAAGATTGAAAGTGCCGTGGCCGAACAGGCTCCCTTAAAGTTGCCGCCGGTCGACGGTACCGATACTGCTCAAGAGAGTGCGCTGTCCGACAGCGCGGCAGTACCGTCACGCCCGAGCAGACAGCGGCGCGCGAGAGCCCACCCTTATCAGCGGGCTGGCCAGCGATCCTTCGCCGCGAGCGAGCTATAAAAAGAGCCGCTCGGGCGGCGAGAGGCAGTTGGAAGCGAGCGCCTGCAAGTGATTAGAGAGTGACATTGTGAATAGTTGATACGTCGAAGTGCTTACGAACTCTGGACTGCCCCTACGGATATTTGGTGATTTAGCGACGTATTTGGACTCTCTCCTGGAATTCTGTTAGAACTTGGCTATTGTAAATTGACTTGCTCTTTTGGACTGTGGAATAAAACACGTCGTGAGAAACCGTGTTTATCTTTGTTGTTTTTCTGGTCATAACAACTTGGCGACGAGGAAAACTAGAATGGAAGCCGGCAGCCCGTTAGTGCAAATGCTAACACTACTGCAGCAGCAGATGCAGCTGCAACAGGAGGCGTTCGCGCAGCAGCTACGGCAGCAAGCTGAGGCGCAGCGGCAGCAAGCAGAGGCGCAGGCGCAGCAGCTGGCGATTCTGTTGGAAGCTATCAACAGACGCCCCCCGCCCCAATTTCACTGCTTCCAGCCCGACTCAGAGGAGTGGTCAGAGTACCTGGAGAGTTTTGAACAACACTTATTATGTCACCAGGTAGGTGACGCAAAAACAAAAAAAGCGTTCTTTCTAAGTTGTGTTGGGAACAAAGTGACGAGTTTGTTGGGAAAACTACTCCCAGATAGAGACTCATCTGATTGGAGTTGGGAAGAAATTAAAAACAAATTAGACACTTATTTTAACAAAACGCCGCATGTACTGGCAGCTCGGTATAAATTTTTCCAGTGCCGGAAAAGCGAAGGTCAGTCGCACTGCGAGTGGATCACGGAATTAGCTGGTTTGGCGCGGCAGTGTCATTTCAAATGCCCGCCATCAGAAGGGGAAACATCATACGCTGAAACACTCATCAGAGATATGGTGGTCTTGCACACGCCGGAGGACAAAATTCGGTTTTTAGCCTTGCAAAATGGAGATCCGTCATTGGAGGAAATTAAAACCCTGTGCAAGACTTACGAGACCACGCGTGAGACAGCCCGCCAAATCACGGCCGGATCATGCGTGTGTAGCGTTACCGATAGCAATTCAGTGAAAACAGCAGTTCTGACAGTATTAACAGTTTAAGTAGTAGTGTCAGTACGAGAACGGCGCGAGAGAAAAGAAGTGAAGCGAGGAAAGGTAGACAAAATAATCAGATAGGGGCAAAGTCGGCAAAGTGGGGCGGCGACTCAAGGAAAACGAGAAGTACGAACATTTTCAAGGCAAAGAAATCTTGTAAAGGTTGCGGGAAATATCACAGTAGAGCCGAGTGCAGGTTCAGGGAAGCGCAATGCTTTTACTGCAAGAGAATGGGCCACATCCAAGAAGTCTGTGAACAAAAACGACATGCGGCACGAAGCGCAAGACACGAAGAAGACATGGAGGTAGCCATGGTTAGTGAGGTCATTAGTGGAGAGGGGCAGAGAAAATTAACGGTGCAAATTAAGGTAGGCAGTCAACCAGTAGATTTCCTGTTAGATACGGGAGCACCGGTTACGCTGATCAATCTAAACACGTACCGCCTTTTAGGGTCTCCCGGTTACGCTAAAGTACAAAAAAGATTGACCAGTTTCGGGAAGACGCCTATTAAAGTGTTAGGGAGTGTGCGCGTGCAAGCTTCATACAAGAGCAAGCAGGCAGTCATAGAACTATTAGTGGTCGACCGGTATGATGTAACGAACATCCTGGGGTTAGACTCCTTTGATAAACTGGGATTTGGAGTCGTAGATGAGGTGAATCAGATATCAGACCAGGATGAGGTGCACGTCATTAAAGATTTAGTTTCAGAATTCGCGGAGGTGTTCTCGCCCGGGTTGGGAGAATGCAAGGGATTTCAGGCTAAGATCCAGCTTAAAGAGGGACATAAGCCTCGCTTTTACAAAGCGAGACCGGTGCCATGGGCACTTAGAGACAAAGTCAAAGAAGAATTAACACGGCTGCAGAAAGAAGGGGTGATTACGCCAGTAACAGTGAGCCAGTGGGCCACGCCTTTGGTTCTAGTGAAAAAATCGAACGGGAAGATTAGGTTGTGTGGCGACTTCAAAAGCACGGTGAACCAACAAGTAGAAGTGGAGCAGTATCCGATTCCCAAGCCGGAAGATCTTTTCTACAAACTATCAGGCGGACAACAGTTTTCTAAAATAGACCTTAGGGATGCTTACCTACAAATACCGTTGGATCCCGCGGCCAAGGAAGTACTGGTAATCAACACTCCGCTCGGTCTATTTAGCTATAACAGATTACCTTTTGGAGTAAACTCAGCGGCAGCAATCTTCCAGCGCTGTCTAGAGCAAATTACCTCGGGCCTGGATGGTTGCTGCAATTATCTAGATGATATCATCGTCACAGGACGCAGCCTAGAAGACCATACACAAAACTTGAGAAAATTGTTTACAGTGTTGCGAGACAGAGGTTTTAAGGTAAATCAGGAGAAATGCGAATTTTTCAAAGAGAAAGTAGTTTTTCTGGGGCACGTGTTGGACAGCACGGGGATAGCCCCTACCCAGCAGCATGTACAAGCCATTATTCAGATGCCTCCGCCAACGGATCTAAAACAGCTGCAAGCTTTTTTGGGCAAAGTTAACTACTACAATAAGTTTATTAGAAACTTTTCGACAATAGCAGCTCCTTTAAACCACCTGAGAAAGAAAGGGGTCAAATTTGTATGGTCGGAAGATTGCAACAAAGCTTGGAACAGTTTAAAGCAAGAGTTACTACGCACGGTAAGACTTAATTATTTTGTCCCGGGAAGGATCACAACTGTGGCGGCAGATGCCTCAGACTACGGTCTGGGAGCGGTGTTATCACAAAAAGATGGAAAAGGGATCGAGAGGCCAATCGCTTTTATGTCGAAAACTTTAAACAAACATCAGAGAAATTACTCCCAGGTAGAGAAGGAAGCGTTGGCAATCATTTTTGCGGTGAAAAAATTCAACGAGTTCCTTTACGGGACCAAATTCCACATCATTACGGACCATAAACCTCTGGTGCAACTTTTTCACCCAGGGAAGAAGATCCCAGAATCCACAGCCAAGAAGTTGCAGAGGTGGGCGTTGTTTCTTGCAGATTACGATTATCAGATCCACTATAGAAGCACGGCGCAACACGCGAACGCGGACGCGTTATCTAGATTACCCGCCGGCCCAGACCCAGTTTTCGACGCGTCTGAAGAGGAGTGCCTCCAGCTAGACCTGGAGGATCTAGGAAACCTAGCAGATTTCCCATTAGAGGCTAGGACTATAGCAAGAGAGACGGACAAGGACCCAGAGCTGAACCAGGTCCGGCGCTTCATCAGAGAAGGGTGGCCAGCGCGAAAATTAAGAAGCAACGCCAGATGGTATAGCAAACAAGACAAATTGTCATGCAAAGCTGGAGTTCTATTGTTGGAGGGCGAAGAGTTCACAAAAGTAATTATACCCAAGAGCCTCAGACAGACAGTGCTTAAATTGTTACACCAGGGACATTGGGGGATAGTTCGTACGAAGCAGCTGGCGAGGCGGCACTGTATGTGGCCGGGTATGAATAACGACATCGTACAAATGCTAAAGAGATGTGAGGCTTGCCAGCTCAACCAAAGTGCCCCCCCCAAAGACCTGACACCTTGGCCGGAGCCGACAGAACCATGGGAAAGGGTCCACGTGGATTTCGCCGGCCCCTTTTGGGGGTCTATGTGGTTGGTAGTAGTGGACGCGAAATCAAACTACCCGTATGTAGTTGAAATGGGGAGCACCACATCTACGCAGACCGTAGAGATGCTGGAGAGGATTTTTGTGACAGAGGGTCTACCTGTGGTATTGATTTCAGACAATGGTCCGCAGTTTTCCTCCCAGGAATTCGCAAAATTCTGTGCGAGCAACGGCATACATCACATCTGTGCACCGCCTTTCCACCCACAGTCCAATGGAGAGGCGGAGAGGTTCGTACGAACCTTCAAAACGGCCATGGGGAAAGCGCGGGCAGCGGGGACGCCAACGTCCCGAGCTCTATTAAGGGTCCTGGCGACATACCGGGTCCTGCCAGGCTCAACAGGCAAGAGCCCGGCTGAAGTGCTCCACGGCAGGCAGCCCCGGACCTTGCTGTCACTGCTCAGCCCTAGCGACCCGCATACAGCTGGAGGTATTAGACCAAAATACAAGGTAGGTGACAAGGTATATATTCAGTCACTTAAGAAAGAACCAGCATGGGTGCCCGGGATAATACAAGAAATTCGAGGCAGCAGAGTTTACGCGGTACGGACCTTAGAAAGGCTGGTCACACGCCACCAGGGGCAGATCAGACCTCGTACTAACGAAAGTCAAGTAGACAACAGGCCTTGGATATCACCCGAGGAATTCCGCAGAAAAGTGATGAAGGAAATAATTTATGTCCCACAGGAGCGCACGGCCGTTGGGACACCAACAATTGCAGCTGACACACGGGAGGAAGCAGCCTCCAGCAGCAGCAGAGAACCCGCCTGTTCGACCAGGACGGAACTCCGGCCCAGGAGGGTTACTCGTTCAGTGCGTTTTGCGCCATACGCAACGCATTTGGGCGCGGAGGGTGCCGTGGCCGAACAGGCTCCCTTAAAGTTGCCGCCGGTCGACGGTACCGATACTGCTCAAGAGAGTGCGCTGTCCGACAGCGCGGCAGTACCGTCACGCCCGAGCAGACAGCGGCGCGCGAGAGCCCACCCTTATCAGCGGGCTGGCCAGCGATCCTTCGCCGCGAGCGAGCTATAAAAAGAGCCGCTCGGGCGGCGAGAGGCAGTTGGAAGCGAGCGCCTGCAAGTGATTAGAGAGTGACATTGTGAATAGTTGATACGTCGAAGTGCTTACGAACTCTGGACTGCCCCTACGGATATTTGGTGATTTAGCGACGTATTTGGACTCTCTCCTGGAATTCTGTTAGAACTTGACTATTGTAAATTGACTTGCTCTTTTGGACTGTGGAATAAAACACGTCGTGAGAAACCGTGTTTATCTTTGTTGTTTTTCTGGTCATAACAGAAAGAAAGAAAGCAAGAAAGAAAATACTATTTTCCGCATCATTACATAACTTTCTGTATACTACATATTGTGACGTACCTGGTGGTGCCGGGTATCTTCACTGCAATATAACACTAAGAGAGGGTGTCTTTTACGTGAATGGGTCCTAGGATAAGTCGGTGCAACGTTGGGGAAGTTATTCATACATAGAAATACAATTATGACAAGATTTATTTTAAATCAAAGTTACTATTTATATAATCAGACACCGTTTTTATACTCCGCCTTGGTACCAAGATTAAGAGTAAAATACAACTTTCATACCTTCGGGGCCCCGTTTGAATACCTATGAGGTTCGTCGAGCCGCTCGTGCCGACAGGGTTGTCGACCTCTGCTACTGCTGCGGGCCGTCGGCAGCAGATGGCGTGGTGATCATCCACGGCTGATGCTTCAACAATTCTTCCCCGAACAGGATCTTGATACCTCGGCTGCGCACCTTCCTCGAATCACTGTCCATTAGTGGGTTTAATTACACGACCCCCGCCTACTCCGTATACTGGTCACAGTTCTGTACCGCACGCTTTCACGAATGTTCCCTCCGCACCAACTAATAAGAGCGACGTCAATTATTTTACCAACACTAATCTTTTACTATACTGATACTTCTAATGTTCTGTTTACATGTCCACTACTTTGCGATTCCTAATCACATAACTATGTCGCGTATTACATGCGTCCATTCACTAGCGGAGAGCCCTCGCCACACGTCCGCACTGGTCGCCGCTCTGCTAACGTCTCCTTCGCCGGCCGCACGTCGGCACATCCTTCGGCGGCGGCCGCCTCAATCCAACTAACGAACTTTTTGCACGTGCGCGCTGCCACGCTTGTACCCGCCGTTCTCACGCTCGCCTCCCGGCGGGCACCGGTGGCGGCGGCGACCGTTGCCGGCTGCCCGCTGCTCGCAGCGCCCGGCGCTCGCACCGCGCAGTCCAGAATAGCTATTGAATTCTTACACTAATGATTTAATTAGTGTAATGAAACACATATTCTGGGTTTCAATATATTCCTCCGTATATAGGTCCGTATATAGGTCCTCCGTAGGTCGGTAGTGTAGGAATTTGGAGAGATTTTAAAATGAAACCTATTAAACTCTGGATTAAATTAGCAGATGAACAGGCTGACACACTTATACATAGGTGCTTTAGAGTGCAATGGCAGGGAAGCGACCATCGCTATTGGGCGTACAAAATTAAACGGCTACTTGACCGCGCAGGGTTGGGAGACGTCTCTCCGGAAATGGTGGGAGATGGGGAACCCGTGAGATAGAAAGGATGATTTCCGACAGACTTGCGGATATAAAAAGGCAAGAGATCTGGGCAGCATCGGCTGAAAAACGTTCGCTGGTAGCTCAAATCCATGCGAGTCCATTATGGGGTTGCGAAAGTTACGTACATACTCTCGGAAAGGACGCAAGAGGGGGATACGCTTGGTTCAGGGTTGGGGGGGTTGCAGCGTAGACTAAAGGACGCAAGTGGTAATGGCATCTGTGTGCTTTGCGGTGATAGGGAAGACTGGATCCACATCCTCTTAATTTGCTGTGCAACCGAAACATGGAGAAAAAAATGGATGGGAATGGGAAATTACTACTTCCTAAACAGGAACGTAACGCTAACCCAAAACATTTTAGGTGACAAAAGGTCTAAATTTATGAAAGAAATAGGAACATTTTTAGGAAAGTTTCGGACCATTAGGGAAACGGAAATTAGGGAGTGGGAAAACAGCACTGGTTAGCTTGAGCGGAGCCTAGACTGGAGAGAAATTAATAAGTCAATAAGCTAACAATAAGTAAGTTAATCCGTAATTTTATGTTAAGTTAGTAAACAGTTAAGAAATAAGTCATAAGTCGTAGTCAATTGGTAAATAACATGTCAATATAATAAATAAAATAAAACTGGCATAGTAATAAGCACATTAGGGGGTGAAGGGAAGGGGGGATCGAAAATGTAAGGGCAGAGGCGTTGGTGCGGACGATCTTCTGTGGCGCCGTTTGATTTCAGGTGCTGAGGAGGCCAAGCACTGGAAGGAGACGGCGGGACGCCCGCGCCAGAAAATAAATTGTTAAAATAAACGTCGGATAGATTAGAATGTACTCGGCTTGTGACGGCAGGTTTTTCCCCCTTCAGGGGTTTTTTCCTGAGCCGTACCTTATGGTTTCTTTTCCGCAGCTTTGATGCGATGGAGAGCCCATTTGGGGTGAATACCAGAATTCGAAGATTAGAACGCGAAAGGATGTAGGTATTGTAATGGCTTAAAGGCCTTCGGCCTAGCCACATAGGATCAAGTAATATAATTTGTTTGTAATAATTACCTATTAAATAAAATAAATAATATAACTTGTAATATATGTATGTATTTAGAAATTCAAACTTCCCTGCATTCTATTTTTTGGAAAGTCCTTCTTTGTAATGCAAGACATATATTAACTTCACTCTAAATTGATTATCCTTCCTCTCTACCCACATTCTTTAAATGTAGCTACTTTAAGCATTTAAGAAGTTTAAAAAGGGAAGATATATATTTATTGAATGGACCCGAGAATAATGTCAAGTACTGCTTGCAGAAGGCAAAATATTTTTGATGGCATAGGACTGCTTTTTGAGATTTGTGTCTACAATTTAAATATATATAAGAAGAAAAATTGGAAAAAATGTTTTGGTATACATTAAAACTTTCTAATATGCTAAGAACTTATCAAATCCCTTCCGTAAATACTACAATACAATAAAGCTTCCATCGCCGTCCGGATGTTCATTTCAGCTTTAACGCACATACTTCATTCTTCCCCCTCTTTCCTTAGCCTCCACCGCCCCCTCCCCCATTTACAGCCGGTCTAACTCCAGCTGCGAAACAACTCGCCGGCGGATAAACGCCTCGCTGCAATGAAAGGGCGGAGATGCTCGTCGCCAGCCAAGCAACAGGCGGCGCGGCGCCCTCGCCCTCGGGGGCTCTCGCGCAGCGCGCCCGCCCCCGCCCCCGCCCCCGCCCCCGGCCCACCCCACCCCGCCCGTCCTGCCCCCGCCCCCGCCCCACCCCGCCCCGCACGCCCTGCCCCCGCCCCCGGCCCACCCCGCCCCGCCCGCCCTGCCCTGCCCACGCCCCCGGCCCACCCCACCCCGCCCGCCCTGCCCCCGCCCCCGGCCCACGCCTCCGCCCGCAGCCAGAGGCAGGCCACGCAGGGCCGACGCGCATAATGCACTTCCCCCTCGAGTCAGGGGACGTACTACTCGGAAGGAAACACCGCGACAGGAGAAAAGCTCGTTTTCACCCAACATTTTCCAGCACTTCATGAAATAATTTCAAGCCATTGTTCCCACGATGACACTAATATACAAAAAATGCCCGCATTGTAAAACAAAAATTTCATTTTGGTAATTTTTCAAAAATCAAAAGAATAAACCAAAGTAGCTTAGGCACCGTAACCCTCGGTGGCTCGTTGGTGCTGTGGATGCGACATGTCCAGTTTTTCCGAAAAAACAGGCGACCATCTGTTTGGAAGTGCTTCGTGCGCCAACAACTTTTGTTGGATTTTGCTGATCTTGAAACACCCATACTGTCGACTGCTGTTTACTTTCGGGCGTAAATCCACGATTCATCCCCTGTCACAATGTCATAGACGTGTTTTGAAGCACCGCGATCGTATTTTTTGAGTATTTCTTTCGACTAATCGACACGAGCCTTTTTTGAGCGATTGACAAATTGTTGGGATCCAACGCTAACAAATTTTTTTGACAGTCAAATGTTCATTTAATAATGAATGTATGCTGGTCCCACTAATGCACAAGGTTGTCTCAATCTCACGATAGGTCATATGACGATCTTGCAATATCAGTTCACGCACAGCATCAATATTTTTCGGAAAAACAACTGATTTTGAACGACCTTCGCGCAATTCGTCTTGGAGTGAACTACGACCACGATTGAATTCACCATACCATCGATAAACACTGGTCCTTAATGGAGCTTCATCGCCAAAAATTGAATTAAGTTCATCCATGCACTGTTGCTGAGTTAATCCACGTCGAAAGTTTCAAATCTCGAATGCATCAAATTTCTAATTTACAGTAATGCTTAAAAGCAATTTTCTCAAAAATGGCTCCCAATTTTTCCATCAAAATTGCGATTTAGGACGAGGTTTTACTGATCTTTAATATTTTTAAAATAATATTCCCGTTCTAGTATTAGGAAACAAAAAAATAAGAAAATTTCAAAAAATCTACTTTGAGAGGCGATAGATGGCAGCTGGCAAGAGTATGTGGCAAGTCCGAATATCTAGCCGAGACCAAGGAAATAGAAAACAAATACCCGAAAGTCTTTGTCATTCTGTACCACAAATAGTTTTTCAAAATTTAGTAACTGGATTTATCCACTTTTTCGATATTAGGACCCGGCAATGAATTTTTTGATCGAATCAGCCGATTACGTGACTTTACGTATATTACTCCGTATATACGTATGTATACCGAAAAGTAATAATGTAGACATTTTTGAAAAATCTTCACAGCTTCAAAGTTTTTGCGTAATTTAGGCTTGAAATTAATAACAGTTTTTAAAAAATCTCAAAAATACCGACTAAAGTTTTGCTATTTTTTTTTCCACGGATGGAAGAAAATACTTTGAAAAGAATAGATTTAGATTTATTTAGTCAAAAAACAGTAAAAACTATGTGACGAATGGGGGAGAAGATTATCGTATGAGGGAGAAGAATAGCGAGAAACTCGATTTCATTGAACACTGAAGATTCGAAAATTGCATATTTAGACATAATTCGACAAAATATGTGCTGTTGTAGCTTTACTGGTTTTCTATTTTTGTTATGAACCATTGCGTTTCCAAACCTTCCCTTGGAGTTGTGGTGTCAAGCTAGTCTAAAGAAAATACACCAACCGAAAATAGTAACTTACGTAACGAGTGCGCGAAACAGGGGATTCGTGAACGAGTGGGGTTTATGAAAGGTAACAAAAGAAGAGTGCGCGAAACTCCTCACACACCTTTTGGGTATACACGATGCGTGTGGGAAAGAGTTTTGGCGCGCGCCTCAAAATGTTTCGCACACAATTAGAATGAAATAAATTAGCTCTTTCGACCACGGAAAACAAGCACGAGAAACCGTGTTTCGCACTCGGCGTGTTAAAAAAAAGTACTTCAACAAATTTATCAAATTTAAATATCACAATTCCAATTGAAATACCATTTCCTGCCATTAAAGAGACAAGCTATTCATGAAATTATAGACAAAAATATCAGATACAAATATTACAAGTTCAATAACAAAACCTCACCAAACATGTCATTCTTACATTATATCCTTTACTGGAGGATTAGATCTCTTTGGTAGACTAACTGCGCGGACGGGTGATCAGAAACGAAGAATTGGAAGTTTAAGTAAAATTTACTTAACTATTTGATATTCTGTGCTATTTAATCAGATTTCAGCTACTACCTGGAGGAGAATTCCAGTGGCCGGCTGATGATTGGTAGTTTTCCCTAGTTTCTTCGAAAAACACTTCACCTGAATGCTGGAGCAGAACCCTAACTTACAGGCCAAGGACCGCGTATGATCTTTCCTTCGTCTTCCTTGTCCTATCCTTACCCCTTACTTACACACACTTACATTCAGATGCGCTACACTGCCACACCGGTCGGGAGACCAGTCGGAAGCTTAGAACGTGTCCCGATGGAGGGAGATACCTGGTTGAGGAAAAACCCGCAAGTCGACCTGCATCTCTGCGCCAGATCTTGCCATCCAGCGGGGGCAGCCATCTCCCGCGTTAAAACAATCACTTCTCTTTTAGGTCTAATGACTTAAGCTTAAACATTAATCAATCAATCAATCATTTCAACCTCACAGATCTAAGCCTTTCTGTTTGTGAATAAAAGCTTAGCAATATTGGAATGTTTACTCACGCACAGTACCGGGCATGCAAAGCGTAACGCACATTTCAGGGACGAGCTCTCCGTATGTGGGTTACAGAAAGAAAACACTATTTTCAGTTTTAAAACAATGGTTTTCAAAGTTTGAAACGTTCGCACGATTCGAACTAGTATTCATTGTTTTGAAGAGTTTAACTTAAAGTGGTGTATAGAATAAGTAGAATATCTCCAAAACTATCCCGTTGAATGAATGGGGAAGTTGAAAAGCCAGATATTTCGAACGGTTTGAACTCGTGAAAATTTGCGGTTTTTTCGCTCTTCCAAGTTACATTTTCAATTGATGGACTAACCGACTGTGGCACGTAGGATGTCGTGAGCTGAGCGGAAGAGGGAAGCGAATAAGGGTAGATGGAAACCCCATCTCACGCAATTACTCTTTTGGTTTGCGTGACTGCCTCTTGTTTTCCTTGTTCTAATTTAATGCCACGAATTTCTGTGTAATTATTTTCCTTTAACTACTTATGAAAGAATAATTAAACTCTCCTCTCCTATTACCTATAATGATCATAAGTTCTTACTTATTGGAAAATAAACTGACAATTTCATTGTATTTTATAACACAAAGAACGATATGGTAAATCATGGTCTCTTATAATAGCTTCGACGTTTACTCATTATTAGTATTAACATAAATACGCGATTGCTTGAGATGATGCACGCGTTTCGCATTTGATTGGTAAAGAACAATAGTTTTTTTTAAATTTATTGATTCAACAAAATACGTAACAAGTAAGGCGTTATTAAAACATATATTATAATAATTAATTTACTTTAGATTAGTTTACTGGGAATACAACTTTTTTTGAGATTATCCCAAATACATGATTCAATGAAGGTTTTCATCTGTTCAATGTGCAATGACCTTACATTAGTAACATCTCATTTATGTATCGCTCGAATATCACTTAACGCAAGCGTAATTGTTTATCAGTGCCTTTCATAAGCTATTACGAGTATAATAAACCATTGAGACAGATATCGAAATTTTCATGTGAATGTTTTTAATAAATATTCATCAGTAATACAAACCTTGTTCAGCGATTACGAATATAAAAGAATCAACAGTAGGTCTCAACGCAAGATCGGAGAGTTATGTAAAAGGAAAACTGTTGAACGTCTTAGCACGAACTTCCAGCTTTCGCCGGTAGATGTCGGTAGTTGTCACAAACAATTTCGTTTTGTCATGAAGTGCTAGTCTGTAATTTGTACTTGCAATAAAAAAATTACATTCTTGCTTATAAAAACTAGTTGTGGTACAGAATGGCGCAGACTTTCCCGTATTAGTTTTCTATTTCCTTTGGTTTCGTCTAGCTAAACGAACTTGCCTCATACTCTTGCCAACTGCCAACTATCACCGTCCAAAATACATTTTTTGAAATGTTCTTGATTGTTCGGTTTCCTAATAGTAGAACAGAAATATTATTTTAAAAATATTAAAGAACAGTAAAATCTCGTCATAAATGGCAATTTTCTTTGGAAAATGTGGAGCCGTTTTTAAGAAAATGGTTTGGAAGTCCTACTGTAAATTCGAAATTTCAAGCTTTTTTTCACAGAAACTTTTTGAGTTTTCAAAAAAATTCATTAAAGGTAATTTGTAACTTTTAACTAAAAAATACAATAGTGTTTACATATTGATGTGTTACAAATTTACATGTTAACGGTATGAGAGATTTTTCAAATAAGTTTCATTTGCTTCACTTTCGAAGAAACGATATCACGAAATGTACTTTATACATCTATTAAAGAAAGAAATTACCACTATCCGTTCGAAAGGTAAAAGGAAAAATGTGGAGCAGTTTTTGAGAAAATGGCGTTTGAGTGTTTTGTGAATTTTGAGCTACTTTTCACACAAAAAGTTGAGTTATCGAGAAACTTTATATAACATTACTTAAAACCCATGTACTCATACATATAGTAATGTGAGTAAATTGCCGTTAATGTAAATATGAACAACGTGAGAGACGTCAGTGTTTTTTTGTAACTTTTGAAAAAGCAAAAGAATAGAGCAATGTGGCATTTATGTTATCTTATAGAGTGCATTTACCACTACCCCTATCAAAATTTAAAGAAATAAATTGGGTCCATTTTAGATCCGGATTTGTTTTTGTAATTTTTTAAATTGCAAATATTGCACGCGATAATGCGCGAATACTAAAAGTTTTAAAAAATATACACCACTTTAATGAAATAACTATGAACAACAAATTGTATATGAAGGAAAACCCTCTATCTTCAATTTTGTAGTTTTTGGAAGACGCGGAAAAATTCAAACTTTTGCAATTTTCGAAAATTTAAAGATAACCATGAAAATCTGGCCTATGTCATCTTTATAAGTAGAGGCCGGAAAATTATGTAGTGTAAAACGTCAAAATATGTACTTAAATATGTAATGGAAACAATAAGAATATGTAATAAATGTGTAAAAGCGGATGTAATATGTAATGAAAGTGTAAAATGAACTGATTGCAAAATTTCATCTGCATCATTCGAAATTACCTTTATAAAATATCCAAAAGAAATTTTAAAAATAATACTAATCGTTTGGAGAGCACAAGTTGATCATACTTTGCACCATAAAACATTCTCGTTAGAAGTAAACACTTCATGTATTGCTGACCAGGACCGTAGTTTTTCAGCCAGACTAGGCGTAATAGAAGACATCGTACAAACTGGCGACATTTACGACCAGCAAACACTTGCAGCGAACAGCACTCCCATTGAAGTGTTACATTGTCAAAGTTTATCGGAAATTAAGGTTAAATGTCACGAAAAGCGTTAGTGTTTCTTTTCACACCCAAAAATGAAAACGATCTCTGTCGCTGACGCGCGCGTCCCGCTACTGAGATAATTAAAGCAGGCTCGCCGGACTGTGAGAACATGGAGTGTCTTCACGTAGGGTACCTAGAGTAGACAGCACGCAGTAATGTAGGCAAAATGTTCATTTTTTTAATACTTTTTTCGTAAAAAAATTAGTATACAATTGAAGAAAATTGAAAGAGAAAAAAATATTTTGTGAAAATATAAAAATACGTAATACAGTACTAAATATGTAAAAATATGTAAGGAAAAAATTGGATATTGTGTTAGGACGGCACGGGGTGAAAAGGCTACGTATTGTGTTCCATATAAAAGAATTCCCAGGGTTGAATCAGTTTAACTTAAAGAACAGCAAAAACACGCCATGAGATGTCATAACAGTATGTCCATCATTTGTTCGGCGCGCAGAGTGCCCACAACCCTATCGTCTCGAGACGGCGTTTAAGCTGCTCGAGTCCCTGGCAGTCGGTCTCGAGATTCTCGAGTGAGAGAAACGTTTCGCTCCACCTGCGCTCCACACGGAACCCGATTACGCGTTTCGCGGCCGCGAAGGGCGCTGGCGGCGAGGGCGGGCCGGGCAAGGACCACGTGCTCTCGTCGCGCCGCGCCATATCGACCGCGGAGGGCGGGGCCCGGGGCTACCGTGTTAGTGGGGCGCGGGCGTCGAGGCTCAGTGCGAGGGGGCTCGCAGTGCGCTCTCTCGGCGGCGGACAAAAGAGGCGGGAACGAAGGCGGCTTCGGGCGCGAGGAGGGGAACGCGGAAGAGCAGGGAGCAGGGAGGACGGAGAGGGTTGGGAAATGTAGTGGTCAAACATGTGGAGTCCTTAAATGTTCGTTCCTTCCTTTTACAGACAGCATCCGCATTCCGTTACATAATAAAAGATAACTTTTAAGTCGGCAAAGAACAACCAAGGACGTCGTAGAACATGCTGTAATTAATGTACCGTACGTTGGATGTTTTTTTAAGTGTTATTAAAAGAATTACTCTCGATAAAATTATGAAATCGATGAAATGTTAAGAAAATAATTCATATCGGAAGGTGCAAAGTTGAAATCAAAAATAACTATGAAAACGAAAACAATATGTTAGGATTTCTTGTTCTTCTCACATCCTTTTTGGATGAGGAAGTTTGATTCAAATGATAAGCTCATATATATATATATATATATATATATATATATATATATATATATATATATAATGAACGAGTGATTGAATTAAATAAGAATGAATTTGAAGATAGAAAGGTCGAAAGATCGTAACGCGCGTACCTCTATATTAGGAACATAAATACAATACTCCCCGTTCCTTCGCAGGCCAGCAAGCACTTTCGTCACAGTTCTTTGGAGTTTGTGGAGCGGTTTCTTTCACTGTTTTTCATGCATCCCACATCACAAGAAACTGTGAGTGGGTGAACCCTCACTTAGTGACAGAAGGAGGAAGTGAGAGTCGGCCGCTGCCCTAGGGGGTGCTACTGAACAGATCACTCTAGTTACAAGCAGATGAACACGGAAGTGTGCATTCTTTTCTGATAGCGATTGCAGCGACATCTGGGCGAGTTGATGATTTTGGTCCGATTTAGGCTACAGTCACAGTGCAGCTGAAATAACTATCGGTCGCTACTAGATGACTGCGACGGAAATCATCTCTTTATTTCATCCGTAAAACAGCCGCGCAGATGCACCACGCGAGCGAGGTGTTTTCAAATGAAAACAACTAGTGGCACATGAGACGGCACAGACTTTCTTGTACTAGTTATTTTTCTAATTTCTTCGATCTGGGTTAGCTTTTCGGTTTTGCCCCATCCTCTTTACAGCAGCCATCTATCGCCATCCAAACTACATTTTTTCACCTTTTCTCAATTTTTCGGTCCCCTAACGGTAGAACTGAAACGTAACTTGTAATTAAACGTAACTTGTAACTAAAAATTGTAGAACATAAAAACCTCGACCTCAATGGAAATTTTCGTTGAAAAATTTGCGTTCTTAAGAAAATATTCGAGCTTTTCTAATAATGAGCATTTTGAAGCTCATTTTCTGACAAAAGTTTTGCGTTTTCTAAAAACTTCACAAGAAGTTATTTAAAGCAATTGTACTCACAAAATCCACTAGTAGTGCTACAAATGGCATAGACTTCCCCGTATTAGTTTTCTATTTTCTTTGGTCTCGGCAAGCTATTCGGACTTGCCACATATTCTTGCCCCCTGCCATCTATCGCCACCCAAAGTACATTTCTTTTTTACATTTTCTTAATTTTTAGGTTTCCTAATTGTAGAGCGGAGATATTGTTTTAAGATTATTAAAAAAAGGTAAAACCTCGTCCTATGTGGCAATTTTCTTTGAAAAATTTGAGCCATTTTAAAACATGGTGTTTAAGCCGCACTGTTAATTCAAAATTTAAAACTTTTGTTCACAGAAAATTTTTAAGTTTTCGAAAAACTTTATTAAAAATCATTAATGCACTTTAACTCACAAATACAATAGTGTATACAAATTGCTGAAAAAGTGCATATTAACGTAGTGAGAGATGTTTCAAATAAATTACATTTGTGTGATTTTCGAAAAAACAAAAAAAAATACACAAAAAAGTTTGAAGAAAACATTTAGAGCCGTTTTTGAGAAAATTGGGTTTGAGTGACGTTTGAGTTTGATGTTTTCCTGAAATTACGAAATTTTGAGCTAGTTTTCTCAGAAAGTTGTTGAGTTTTCGAGAAAATTTATGACATTATTTTAAGCACATGTACTGATAAATATACTAATGTGAACTGTTGAAGCTGCGAAATATTCCTTAGATACGTTGGGAGAGCAATTAGCAGGAACTGCGAGGAACATCGATAATTTTTCATCAGACAAGTGTTCTGGAAAAGAAACGACACCCAATTGACAAAGATTGTTACTTGGAGAAAGAAACAACGAGTAATGAAGAGATTGTAATGGTTACCTCTGTCTGGACGAAATCAAATGATTCTTTACGAATTTTGTCGTTTTTTACTGTTAGCAGAAAGATTGCCTCGCACATCCTTCAACGCGTCCAACACTTTTTTACAGAGCTTTCTGCACTTCGCCTCTGATGAGAATGCGAGCTCATGGCGTCTAAAATGGAAATCGTTGGATTCTAAGAATTTCGACAATTATCCACATATGTTTTCGCACGAGGAGCTGCCCAGGAGCTGATGCGATCTTTCGGTGACCCCCGAACTAACAGGAAGCAGTTGACAATCTACGTCAAGGAAATTTGTCATAGAAATTTGCGCGGTTCTTTTTATTAAATAGGGTTAATTAAATTTTTGATTAAATTATTCTACGCGGGAAGTTTGAAAAGTATGATCTTTACCTTTGAAATACTTTCAAAGAGCATCAAAAGTGCATTATTCGAAACGAGGCGCCAAATTTGAATCAATTTGACGTTCAATTGGCAACATGAACAATTCGCCGCGAATATAAATATTAACGACATCGGAGACAGGAAAAAATTTCATTTTTGTAACATTTGAAAAAATAAAAGATAATAAAAGAACTATTTATGGGCACAAATTTTATTTGAAGCAAAAACCTCAATTTTCAATTTTGTAGTTGTAGGGAGACGCCGAAAAAATCCAAACTACTGCAATTTTCGAAAATTCAGAGTTAACCGTTAAAATCGGACCAATGCCACGTATTTGCAAGTGTATTTTTCCATATTTTTACAAGAAATTTAGAGAAAAAATTTGAAGTTTTTGAGAAAGTGTTGAAAATGTTTTGGGGGCGTCATATAAAGTAGCCCAAAATTTTGAAGAAAGTTCTTCAAAATCTCTGCGCTTCGAGTGGAGCCAGTGCGACCGGGGAATATCCATTTTGAAAAAAAATTGCATGTATGGTTTAGATGCTAGTGGTATTCACAGATTGACAGACGGACGGTCGTTTTGACGACAATTAGTTTTCCAGTATTAAGGATACACAAAATTGGGATTCTGGCTACAACATGTGTTAGAGAATGTTTTCTTTTCCTAATTTAGCAACTGGAATTATACGCTTTTTCGTTATCAGGGCCCAGCAAATGAAAATTTTTCTACCGAAGATCCGCCGTTTTTGTGCAACATTACATGCATTTCCCTAATAGTAGAATAGAGCAAAATAGCATTTATGTTATCTGTTACATCACATTAGCAAAATCCCTTCCAAAAGGTCAAAGCAAAACATTGGTGCCATTTTTGAGAAATTTCCCTTTAAGTAGGTATATTTTAAGAAGAGAAAGTTATGGAATGATGCGGGGAAAATCTGTGAATTTTCGGCAGGAAAACTCTTATTGCCGGGCCATGTTAACAAAAAAGTGGAAAATGCAGTTGCTAAATTTATAACAAAATCATCTAATACGTGGTGTAGCCTGAATCCAGATTTGTGGGATTCTTGATGCCGAAAAATCGAATGAAGGCAAAACACCTGTATGTCCATCCGTCTTAGAAGCGGCTAAGCCGTTCAGCTTATATTCCCCAATCGATGTCGCACCCCCTTGAATTTGAAATTGATGTTATAATATTGGTGGCTACTTATGAACCTCCTGGGACATTTTCAAAATTTTCAAAAAAATTGCTCCATCATCAATAATTACTAAATTTTGCAGTTGGATAGTGTGAAGGGCGTTTAAGAGAATGGTGCAGGTCTCATTTTTGTTAAAAACTCTGATTTTTCGAAAGTTTCAAAAATTCAAAATTCTTGCGGCGCCCTCCTACAACTATAATGATGAAGATAGATTTTTGTATTAAAAAAGTCTGTTCTTTAAAGTGGATTTTGAAATAAGGTCATGTACAATTTTTCGAAAACTGGAGTACTTTTCACGTAATTGTGCGTAAAAGTACCGGCGAGAATGTACGTGCTGTTTTATCACAACTACTTTTAAACTTAAATAACGCATACATCATGTTCAGTTTTCAATCATGAGTTAAATAGTATTTATTTTGATTTTTCCTGTGCTTCAAAAGTATCTCGAAAGACGATGATCTTTCGCTGGTTGAAGCTTTCCGGCCACCTCTGAGGGAATTTCCCAGCAGGAAAGCAACTTGCGTTGGAGTTCGTCGGAGTTGCAGTCGTTCATAAACAACGGGAACGCGAAATCTCCGGAGGAGGAACTTCAGAGAATGGTGTTAAGCGAACTGCAGTAGAAGTGCCGATTAAGGGCGGAGCTCATGTCACGTAAAAATTGAGAAGGAATTGCTAGGAACTTTCTAGCTAGCTAGTTCCACGACAACAGTTCCCCCACACGTCCTAAAGCCAAAAAAAGTAAACTCTCTCTCTCTTACAATCCTGAGAATACAATAATTACCAAATTTCAAATAAGTGATGACATTAAACAGATTTAATCCTAAACTATATCAACTTTTATGTATTTGACGTCAAAATAAAGTTTCAAACTATGCGACGTACAGGAGAAAAGTACAATCTGTGCACTTTTTATTGAGTTCGAGTCCCGAATGTAGCAGGATTTTCGACACTAGCTATATAGCTAGGTCGAATTCAGCTGAAGTCTGGAGGAGAAATCTAGCGGCCGGCTCTGATCAGTAGTTTGTCGTGTTTTCACCGATCAACACCAAGCGAATATCGGAGCAGTTCTAACGAACGGGGCACGGGCCGCGCGAGATTTTTCTTTCCTCTTCCTTGTCCAATCGTTATCCTTACTTGCACAGACTTACACTAACATGCACTACACTACCACTCATACAGGTAGATAAGACGGGATCTTAAGAACTTGTCCCGGCTGGGGCGGTGTCCCACTGGTGTGAGATACCTGATTGAGGAAAACCTGCAAGTTGACCGCGGTCGGCGCCGGATCTCTCCATTTAACGAGGGAAGATCACCTTAGCAGCTGTCACTCCCAGCATCAACAATCAATCAATCAATTCTGTGTATTAAAATATGTTGGCAGCGGCATATGTGTTTACGGAATTCGGCTTGTCTCAATCTGATGTTATTGACCAAGAATTTAAAGTACTTGCTTTAGGCATATTTAGTCTGTTAGAACTATGCAGCACACATAGTAGTTCATGCATTTAAAATAGTATTAAAATAAATATTATGTTCATTGGCGATGATTAATACAAATCTAATGTTATTGTGTAGAATAAGTTATGCAGCTGAAAAAAATTTACTCACCTCTTAAACTTGTGTATCGATTTCAATTACTTAATGTGTGCTGGAAATGTGTTGTAAAATAATGCACGGTTATGTGATTTTTTATAGTGTGCTGTTAATACTGATATCTGATGAATATGATTCCTACGTTGTCGTGTTATAATTAAAACCAGTATTGGAGAAATATGAATGTTGTCAATTTTGACAGAAACTTCTGATTCGTAAATGAATATTGGTAAAATTCCTAGCTAAAAAAACAGGAGGCTGCAGGAAAAACATGTTGGATTTGCTTATTATCCGTACAATCCGTTTCTTTAACCTTGTTAGTCTGGAAGCTATACGTTAGCATGGCATAGAATAGAATAGATAGAATAGAAGAAAGCAGTGTATAGTAAAATAGATTTAGAGATTTAACAGACACGACAGAGTTAAACATAGAAAACTTTAACAGAAAATATAAAACTGTCACTAAAGACATTTTCATTCATTTCTCATATTAAGGTAACATACCACTAGAAATCAAAGTCACATATATTTAAGTTATTGAGTTTTAACGAACGATATTTTATCTGTTCGTTTGCCGTCCTCTACTAGATTGATGCATGGAATCGTCTCTTTCATGACATATGAAGCAACGAGGTTGGACTCATTCTATTAATATAATATGAAATACAACATTGTTTTCAACAATGATAATTGAATGCATGCTTCCGTTTGTATGCATAATTCTAAAATATCTGTCATCTAAATATACCTGTAACAAGTCATTTATGGTCAATATGATGTGGCCAATTGGTCAATGAACACTATATCGATGAGGTTTTTCGTCCACCTTTCGTTGATCTATTCAGCAAATGCTGAAATAACGCCTTGTCTTCCTTCTGGACATAAATGTGACTTCGCTATCAGTTCGTTTTCTTGAGCTCTGAATGGTGATATTAACAAATATATTTATTCAAATAACGTCCATGTTCTCGCGGTAAGAAGTTGATTCTTTCATGTGCAGCACAGTAAGGAATCAGAAACAAAATCTGCAGCTCATTTACCGTTGCTAATAGTTATTATTTTATGGAAACGAATATTTTCTTTTACTCAAATCTTGCCAAAAACATCCTTTGCTTATTTATATATTTATATGTGCAATATTGATAGAACCTCTATTTATAACATTCACGTTAATGTAGTTAAAGGACTAGACACGGGATCACAGAGCTCAAGAAAACCTGTACAGATTGCACTTCTCCTCCATAAATAAATACAATGGTTAATTTTTTGACGTCAAATAATTAAATAAATAGAACTAGAACGTATAGCTGCATTTTTGTAAAAAAAATTGCTGAAGTGTACGTGTCTTCCGAGAATGGAAATTGTGGCGTAAATGGCGTGGGAACCAAGCATTACATCGCATATTCATGCACTGCGCCGGTGAATGCAAACTCGCTCGAGTTATCTCCACCCAGTGCTTGATTCACCACAGCCTACTCTAAACATAACCTACAATAATGCATTTGATGACACCATTGGGCATGGAAAAAGGGACTTCAGAAGAAACCAGAATGAAATAACATATAACACAAATATTATTACTAGAGGTCTATAGCAGAAAACGTGATGCTGTCAAGTGTGAGGAAAATGGGAGTCCTGTAGCAGAAACAATTGTGCTATATGTGCTATATACGGAACATATAAAGAGTCTGCAACAGCAAAAATGCTGCTTGTATGTGAAAATCAGCATTTTTACAGCTGCAGGTTCCTAGATTTCGATCCAATACGCATACAAGTTAGTGCGCAAATCAAAGAAAACTTGTATGGAAATATCTGGAAGGTGAAAAAGATACTGAAGTCATTTAACTTATTAATATACATTAGAGACGGCGTTATATGCTTACTAGAAGAGTGTGGCGTCGCCGACACTGTAAACTGTTTTAAAAGTTCTTTCATGTAATGAAATTATCAAGCATAACATTGTTCAAATAAGTTTTTACAGTCTCGGGTATTCGGCATACCAATGAATCGTATAAGTTGACAATGTTATACTCATAAGCTGGTAATATTGCAATTTCAAAATTATAATCGCGATAAAAAATACTTGCATATATGGATGATGCGAATTGTTAGAACTTAGTAAAGGTACATTTTGTACGTTTTTTGCTAATATGCTCAAAAATGCACGTCAAAGATTAACTGAAAGCTGTTTTTCAATATTATTCTCTAATCCTTAATATAAGATAATTCTCAATTAGTTCCGAAACTTCTGTCACAAAACCTTCCTCAATTACTTCTTCCCCCCGCATTTACACGTTTAAGGGCGTATATGTGCAAAGTCGAATACGCTTCCTCGGATGTGCTTCAGTTCTCTAATATTACTCAGTTCTGTTTTTCTCCGTATTCACGTGACGTTCTTCATATTTAATGTTTCATATTTATTTATTTATTCAGTCAAAAAACAGTAAAATCTGTTTGTGACGTTGGGGGAAAAGATTATCTGCGCTCGTTTTCTTGAGTTCCAGAATCCCTCCCCGTCATTTTAACTATAGATAGTTGAAAGGTGAGTAAAAGTTTAACATAAATAAATAAGTAAATAAATAAATCTTAAAAATAAATTTTAAAAATCGTAAGATTAGCAATATTTGGAATATAGTCATTTTCGTTTCCGAGTTATAGAAACATAATTTGCATCGGTACACGAATTGCAAGTATGATTTTTCTGCATTGTTAACAAAATAGCAACTCGCCCTTATCTCTACTCTTACCATTACAAGCAAAAGGAGAGTTCAACAAAACGTGCGCATAGTGAACCTACATTTACGTCCAGAAGCAAAACAAGGGGCCATCTCAGCATTTGCTCAATGGATCAGGGAAACTTGACAAAAACCTGATCGAGATGGGGGTCATTGACCCGGAAGCTGAAGTACATTATTTTTACAAACATATTAAATCTTATAAAAAATTATACAATACAAATGTAAACAAATTCATTATACCTCACTGTTTTGTTAAAATAAACATTATTTTTCTTTTTGATAATCAGTATAGTCTCTAATTGTATAGAAACAGTTATGCAGCAGGAAAGATTTTACTTTTAACTTAAATTTGTGAATTTAATTGTTTAATGTCATCTGGCAGTGCGTTGTAAAGTAACGTACATGTATTGTATGTGGATTTCTGATAGTGAGTTGCAGATATTGACACTTGATGAATGTGATTTTTACGACGTGTGTTGTAATTATAAATATCAGTATTGCATCCAAATATGTTCCCACCGTTAAGTAAGTCACTTTTGACAAATATTACAGATTCGTAAATATATAGGCAAGGCACTGATAAGAATCCAAGCTCAATGAAGAGAGGCATGCAAGGGTAACGCTAATGGCATTTTCTCATTATTCAAATAATTTTCTTTTGCAATCTAAAGGTCTGAGTACTACATGATGTGTTTCCCCAGAATTTTATACCATATCTCAGGCGGGAATGTACATTTGCAAAATCCACGCAACGAGCTGCATGAAGGCTGACAGAATTTGATAGAATTCCAAATTCGTAACATAATGAACTTAATTTAGTGTTTCATTTTGTTATATGTATATTCCATTTGAGTTTTGACTGAATTGACAGACCTAGAAATTTACCTGAATATCACTTAATTGCATATTATTCATTTTCAATGGAGCATGCGATTGATGATTTGAAAGGCAAAAATGCATTGAAACTGTTTTTCCTTCATTAACTATTAATTTGTTATTACAAAACCAATTTGAAACTTCTAAAATCGTACTATTTATTGTTTCTTTTTTGCAAAGAACATTCGTGTCATCGGCAAATAGAACCGTTTTTCCGTTTTTTATAGACGAATGCATATCGCTTATGTATAACAAAGAGGATACGACCTAAGATCAAGCCTTGCGGGACCGGGATAATTTTGAATTTCATTTTTGTCCCCTTTTTAAAAAAGTGGCTTAATTTTTGCTGTTTTGGAAACATCCGGAAATATTCCTGTGCATAAAGAAGCATTTAAAACAATAATTAGACCTATTCTTCTCTACGCCTGCCCAGTAGGGAGCGATGCTGCAAAAACAAACATCAACAAAATTCAAATAGTACAGAACCAATTCCTCCGTACAATCACTCATGCATTCTTATTCATATCTAATCATCAATTACACAATGAATTCAACCTCGATTCCATCATGCACCATATCTACCTATCCCACAACTTCTTCTCTAATATACATCATACTCGTATCCAAACCTTATCTTCCTTCAAACTTTGCAAAAACCCTATCCATCCTACTCGCATAAAAAATAAATATCCATTCCACATATTTTGTAAATTGTTTTCACATTTGGAATAGATCCTATGGGGTGCCATTATGGTTTCCTCAACCTAACCAACAAGTAGTGTTAAGTTAGGTTAAATTTTATTTAATAAGTCATCAATACAAATGTAAAGTTATCAAAAACAGATCAATGTACAAAACAATCAAATAATTTTTTTTTAAGTATCGTGCCCTGGCAGTGATAGGTAGTGTTCCTGGAGGGGCGACAAATGTAGATAAATGAATAATGGGAGAGGTAGTAAAAGGATTAGGTTCAGGGGATAAAGTAGTTAGGTCCAAAGAAGTCCCGGAGGATGGAAGATAACTAGGAGATGGGGGTGGGGATGGGTGTTGGGCAGGACACTGCCCAGATTGTGAAAGGATGTGTTTTGCAAGTTCCCTATTGAGTGCATGTTTTCCGACAAGGTTCAGGTGAAGATCATGCCGGGTAAAGTGTTTTTTGAGTGAAAGTTTAGCTCAAATAATTTAACATGTGTGTCTCAGATGTAGTTTCAATCGGTGGTTTGCGTCTTTAATTTCTTTGCACAGTGTTGGTTTGTTGTATCAGAAGGGCAGAGTCGAAACTATAGTTTTGAGCAGCACGTTGTAGTTTGTTTGGATGAAGAGTGACCACCCAAATTGATGTCATTCTGCCCTCCTACGATGATGACTGTATCCCTTTGGTGAGAGTTTTTGTGTGGGTGTCCAACTCACTGATTGGTTGGCAAACCTCCCATTATGTTTAAACACGCTCGTGACATAAATTGTATGGGAGTTTCACACTGAGCAGGGAGAATATTTGTCGCCCATGGCTATCTGATAAAATCTTTTTATCTTTTTGCCCTTTTTGATGGGCTCAGTGAAAATGTCCTTGTTTAGTTGTGGGAGAGATTGCGCAACTCTACGTATCTCTTTTTCTTTGCGCTTGCTAGCCTGTTTGCGTTGGTTTGTGGATGAACGTGTCGATAATGGGAGGGGGTAGTGAAGATTGGGAAGGCAAGGAAACTCATTTTCATAATCTAAAACAGAAAATCTGTTTTCAGCCGTGATTGGTATGGTGATTCTGTTTTTGCGAGGCACTATGGGATGAAAGTACGCTATTCTTGGCCAAAGTAATAACTCGGTAATTTAAAGAGCAAATCGCCTGAAACTTGGTACGCATATAGACACAAAGAAGGTAATACATTTATCATTTTACATGTTGCAAAATTTCAAAATGGCGGCTCACGTATACGTTCTGTCTTGAGGTGAGAAGAGATAGAAATTAAAAATTAGCATGGAAACTTTTCTTATAATGTTGGCAATTGACCGACAAATTGCTTCAAATTTGGCGCCTTGTTTTTTAATAGGACATTTTTGATGTTCTTTGAAGGCGTTTCAGAGGCAAGGACTATGCATTTCAAACTTGGCGCTTCGGAGATTACTGTGCAAATTTCTTCTCTGTTTACTGTAACACTCCCGGTTACCTGGGGAACCGGATAGCGGCCCTGATGCTAGCTCAAGTCGGTGATGGAAGGAATTGTTACACAGTACGGTGGAAACACAAAATAAACACTTGTTCACTGGTAAAAATTCACATTTATTCCTGGGCAATATGATTAACATGCCCCAGGGAAGTTACACTCTTAAATTGAATAAAAAGAATAGTGGGAAAATTAGATGAAGAGAAAAAAAAAATTGAAAAGTTAGTTTTAGGAGTTAAGCTTAAAAAACTAAGAAGAATTATAACTAACAATTACAATGGGTGAAATTGCTACTGGTCAGTGTGTCAGAGCGTGACACCGCATTACTAAAATTTTATACAATAGGGGCGGTAGCCCTAAACAATACCGCTTGGAGAAGGGTCTTTGTGCAGCCGAGAATGGCCACGATGCGGTAGAGGGCGGCGGCTGGGCGTCCTTCAAAAAAAATGCAGCGGAGGTCAGTAACCCTCCGGACTACAGCTGGCGGTCGGTTGTGACGTCACCCAAAGGCGGCGACGCGTGGCTCGGTGACAGCGCCCTTTGTAGTCTGGCTGATCTAGAAGTTCTGGAAGTGACTGGCAGTACTAGAAGTTCTGGTCGAAACTGGCAGTACTAGATGAGCTGGCCGGATGATCTCAGGAACGGAGTTACCAACTATGCGTCTCTCTCTGATTTTTCTGATAATTATTGAACACAACTTCGGACAGTTTTAGAACTTGATCGGAGAAACATTCGCCTCTCTTTACGACGTAAACCCACCCCAGAGAAAATTCTCTCTCCACTGCAGTCGGCTCACAGCTCAAAACTCGCAGTAAAATAACATAAGTCCCCACATAGGCATATTCGCCCGAATAATTCCCACCCCCACATAAGTTCCTCTCTCAACTGTCCTCAGTCCAATATTCAAGCTCAAAAAATAAGAAGTTTTCCAGAGACACACTGGTCTTTTCCCCGACGCCTAATACTCTGGCCCCGTCTGATTGATGAAAAATTTATAAGTCCGGCGAAGGCGAACTTTGCCTCTGACCGACGACTAGCTCCCCGAAAGAAGCTTCTGCCTAGCATTCAAATCCCTTCTGCCATCTGGCCCCGTCTGATGCCCCAGCTCTTCTGATTTTCTCTCCGTCGAAATATTATAAGGTAAACTTTTCCCCCCACCCAATATTCTCGTATGTGCCCCAGATCCTTGTAATAGACGTGTAGCTATTGGCCAAAATTTGTGGCGCAGTGAACTATTTCCAGCCAATCGCCACGCATGAAGCCACAGAACTTTCCGCTCCCCGCGTCAGCTGCAAGCGTCCAGAATTTTCCAATTCCTTCTAGAACATCGCCCCATGTTTGCGTAAACGGGGGGGGCGCGTTTGCGTGAAAGAAATTTATGAGTTTGGGATTCCCCGAAACGAGCGGGCGATGTCGAAATTGCGTAGCCGGCTCAGTGAACACGTGTGCCCATTGAATCTGTCAATGACAGCCCTCTAAACGACTTCGTTAATGGGCCGGGGGCGTAAGGGACTCTCGCGATAAGCGGAGTCGCGCACGTGTGACCGTCTGCGTAATCTCTCGGCAGAAATCCTGGGTGGCCGAGTCTGTTTGTTTAAATTTTGATCCGGTGAATTTCGTTTATAAAATTATGATGAAATCGGTTTCGCTACATTACCAAATACTCATTTCTTTCGTACAAAGTTCCTTTACGTAGATTGTCAGCTGTTAGTTCGGAGCGTCACCGAAAGATCGCATCAGCTCCTCGTTCGAACCATGTGGAGCATTGTCAATATTCTGAGAATACCGCGCTTTCCATGTTAGACGCGACGAGCTAGCATTGTCATCAGAAGCGAAGTGCAGAAAGCTTAGTAAAACGGTTTGTACGTCTTCAAGGTTCAATTCAGGGATGTGACAGGCACTGGATGCAGTTATAACATGAAGTAAAAACGACGAAATTCGTAAAGAATGGTTTAATTTCGTTTGGACAGAGGTAACTGTGACAATTTCTTCAATACTCGTTAATTCTTTCTCCAAGTAACAATCTTCGTCCATTGTGTGTCGTCTCTTTTCCAGAACACTCTTGTCTGACAAAAAACTACTGATAGAAGAGGCAATGTTTCTTTGCAGCTTTTTCTTCGAATAATTCGCCGCTTCAATGTATGGAGTTATCTGTATTTTCAGTGAACAAGATTTCATATTGTTGTGAAATAAATAGACATCATTCGTATTACTAATATTAAAAAATGTTCACTCCAATCACTTGAAAGTATCTATTCCATAGCATCCTCATCAGATACTTCAACAAGATCAGATATTTCCTCAATTGTGTGATTTTGATTCTAGTGCAGGGCAAATGAGCGTTTTGATTACTTTCAGTTGAAGTTCCTTTTTCTTATTATTTTGAACTCTTTTGTTTTAGGCTGATAGCCGAATGATGGGATCGGATGATTCCAACGCTCTGTTGAAGATATCTGAAAACGTTGTAGATTCTGCTGTCTTTTCTGGCGTGAGTCTCTCTGTGATTTTTGTACAATATATTTCTGGATTATGAAGCTTCTTCTTCCAGGCATCCAAGTGGCAGAATACAATGCTGAAGTATGTGTTTCCCATGTACAATAACTTTATGAACACTTACAGACACAGGTAACGAATCATAGACTTTTCTGTATACTTAAGCAGTCTCCGTACAATACTTGCTAAATAATTCAGGGTCAATGTTGTATTGACAAGCTATCAGGATAATTATTGTCAAATATAGAGAAAAATATAACCATTATGGCCTGTCCATTGCTAAGCACAATTTCCACTTCGCCGAGTTCATGAATTTCTTTCTCAATGTTCAATTTTTTTTCCTGGAGAACACTCTTGCTGGTTTCCTTTTTATATTCCAATTTAATTGGTCTGCAGAAGGTGTCTGATTGTTCCAAAGAATTATATTGAAACTCACCAAGCGCAAGGGTATGAGTGTTGTGGCAAATATCGTCGATTCTAAGGACTCAGAAAGGGAAGAAGAAATTTGCTTATAGAGACTTTGTCCGGAGCTCCCATCAAAGCCATAACTGCATATTAGCTGTGCATTACAGACGGTTGTATCAGTTAACATTTTTTAGTGAATAATCACATCTTCGAGAAGAACTATTCTCCTTGCTGTATGACTAAACAGGGCCTGTAGCTATACTATCTGTGACATGTAAGCCTGAAGGTGTGCATGTTGCTTTTACTTTTTTCACTTTTTCGTACGATGGGAAAATATCTGCATTGTGGGTTGTAGATAGTAGTCTTGTGTTTATATACTGTTCCTTGCTCAAATTGTTATCTAACAAATAGCTCCTCATCGGATAATGCAACTAGTTTCTTGTTTTGGGAATTACGTAATATTTTCGATAGACTAGTTGGAGTTTCAGTGACTTGGTCTAGAACAACAGCTAGATCTCTCTTCCCCGAAGCTCGAGCCGATATGCTTGCAGCTTTTACCATTAAATTTTCCTGATAGTTGTTTTCGAAAGACAATTTTGCATCCACTTTTCGTTTGGACCTCACAGATTTCTCATAGTAGGAACAAACAGGTCACCCTGTTACAGATTTGTCTTCATGTTATTCAGTCGATTTGCTCTGCAGGCACACGAAATCTCCAGAAAGCCATTCAGAATGTTTTGATAAGAACGTCATAGTTCAGTGACCTTCCTGTCATCTTCTATTAAGTTTGTGGCAAAAATATTTTGTTTCTATCTTCAAACCCTTTAAAAGGTCTTCAGAGACATTACTACCATAACATGCACTAACAATATAATCCAGAGCGGCACATTCTTGCGTCTCTTTTACCTCCACTGAATGCCACACAATGAATTTGTCTTTTTGACTGATACGACGTACACTTTAAAAGACACAAATTTCGCGTAAAGCGGCAGGTAGCGGCAGCTAAAATTATGTAAAACATTGTTTCCTTTAGTTAAATGATAATTTAGAAATAGATTCAGCGCAGAAAACGGCAGCATATTAGTTATAAGTCAATGTAAACAAGAACATCCTTCAAAATACGCTTACAGTTACAGGATATGTTTATTCCGGCACGAATATTCCGCGATGTGAATAACTACATCTACTCTTAATATTAGAAGTACTAAAGTTTACCTTCATTACCAATATCCATATTGCAACTACGACCTCAACACCAAAATACTATTACAAAGTACAAAATACTCTGTACTTTCGCATGTATCGCACTCCAGAGAGTATATATCGCACTCAATCCTTTCAACTTGCTTATAGAAGTGCCAACTACCAGCACCTTGTACATAAAACCAGGATAACCAACTTGAGTTAATTATATCGATTCATGATGCTTTGAATATAATATAATACTTGTATTCATGTTAATCTGTGATATGTTACAACTTATTTTTTGACTTTTGGTCAAGAATTAGTCCATTTGATCCCAATGTGCAACGGTTGGAAGCGGTGATGGACTGTTGGAAGTTTCTGCGGTGTTGCCTATTGTTGTCCAACCATCTGACTTGAACGACCTCTTCGAGCCTTCGGATATGTTCATCTATATTATTGTTTATGTGTGTGAAGGCTTTCAGAAGGTCGGCTTTGAGATGGTACAGAGTAGAAAGCACATTCATTAGTCAAACATACAGAAAGTGTTCCAAATTGCTACTGTGCTTATTATTCATTATTTTTGCAGGTTTCACCCACTAAAATGATCATGAAAAGGCATAATTTAGGAAAATATTTATGAAAGGCAGAGTAATGAATAAAGTTTTATTAATTGTTAAAGTTTTTTTACTTGTAAGTTGTTCTGAAGTACTGCATCCCTTGATTTTATACATTTCTTCGCGCCAGAAGTAAACAGTCTTCGCTGAAGACTGAAAGCATTCGATTCTACCAAGAAATACGGTGTACTATGTAAGGAATTATACAAATATAATATTGACAAAATCTAGACCTTTAAAAGTTATGTACCTAATTGTAAATTGCTTAGTTTTTCAAATATCTGCCCCACAAAAAGTCCGTTTGATCTTAAATTGTTCATTTAGTTCATTAATAAATGTTCGCAAATCGATTTTACATTTTGATATCTCGTAATATCTTCGTTTCTCGTCATAACTTTTTTTTTAGGATGACTTTGTCTTGTTCAGAAACCTTATTTCGCAGTTTTTATTGCACTCTGAGTAGGTCTATTCGCATATTTAATTACGAGTGTCAATTTTATTATATTACGTTTTTACATCTAATTGAAACATCAAATATAGCATGTAAACCCAAACAGAACAAATCTTTCATTGTTTTGAGGTACAGGTAGGGAATAAGATGTAATGAAATTCAAACTTTTAGATGTGCGTAAATTTGTTTAGAGTTTGGCAGTGAATAAAACTTCCAGAGCAATAAATTAAATATTTTTATTTTGATGGAGAATAAAATCGTTGATTATGTTGCGAATTGAATAATGATTTATGAAGTAAGTAGTTATTTTACGCAATAAAATATGTTACAAGCAGCCTTGAGATTTGTTTACAATTTCATTTCATTAGGAATTACTTGTTTTGCGGAGTAATCTACGCGAAGATTTCGTTCAAACGTATCAGAATATGCAGCGTTTATCTTTTTAGTGATATCACATAGTCTGGAATTAGGTCATCTGTAGGTTTCAGCTTAATGTAACTTATCTTTTACTCACGTGGCTCAGAAGAGATTTCCCTTGGGAGATTCATAACCCCTCTTATATTTATCGAAAGACTATAAAAAAGCATTTTTCGTGATTCCTTTCTAGAAAGAAAAATATTGCTTTTCTTCTTCCAATTCACAGGTTTCTTGATCCCAAATCAATCCACCAATTTTAGTATGTAATAAAGAGTGTCAAGAGGAATGATGAGGAATTGTCCCCTCCCTTAATTTCTAATATTTAAAAAAGTGTTTGATTTATTACAGTATAATTGTAGAAAGATATTTCAATACTCAATATATCTTAGTAGATGTTAAAAATACTATCTAGTATTACCTATCTGCAGTTAAAAACGCGTATATATTATGGTTTTATTTATAAATGTATTTATTATAGATCATCAAAATCTGAAAAAAATGTGTGTAGCAAATCGGGAAGAAGTATTTTGTTTGCACGTTTTCTTGTCTTCAATCCGTCACCTCTCGTTTATTGCTCCGATTTTAAAATTATGAATAATGTATAAAGTTATAAATAATGAATAAAATTATGAATAAAGGTTAAAATAAGATTGGTTGGAAACAATGCAAAATCAGAAATTTTCGCTCGCGAGTAATAGAAATGGCATTTGCATCAGCCTGTGAACTGCTGATTCGATTATATGAGTATAATTAGCTTACACTGCGTTGATCAGGTTTTGCGTAAAGACCTGCACAAATAGATGCACTCTCTTCGCGAGTTTAGGCGAAAAATCATGAAGTATAATGAAATTTATAAATTTTATTAAAGATATATTTTTATCTGTTGTTATCAAACTGAAGTGAACCGCGTAGATCCGGTATTCATTTTTTACAATCTATTACACAGAAATTATATCGATGCCCCTTTGTTCGTATTTACTAGGCTGACCGGGTGACGCCGCGTCCATGGCGACAGCCTAGTAAATACTGACTCCGGCCGCGGAAGCCTACGCTCTCGCCCCCTGGTTCGCCCACTTCTATCTAATCTAGTAAATCCCCGTCCCAATCGACCTTGTTCTGGCTGGTCCGGCCTTGCCCGGCCTGGCTCCGCCTCGCTCGAACCTTACTCCCGTTAGAGGGGTCTTCGGGACAAAGGCGTCGTCCCGTGACCTACTTTGCCGCGATGGAAGCTATCTCTAGATGAAATTATTACGATGTTATTGGCGACGCCACAATAAAATTATTCCAACGTGATTGGTGACGCCACAATATTGTAGCGATACCGATTTCATCATACAAAATTTCATAAGGCTGAGGGCAGTTGGGAGAATAAACAAACGGCGTTGCACGTGCAACCTCGCTTATCGCAACAGCCATTTGCGCCCCCGGCCCATTAAGAAAGTCGTTATAAGGGTCAAGTGTGAAAAGATTCACTGCGAGAGGCACGTGTTCGCTAGACCAGCTGCGAAATTTCTAGAACGCCCGCTTACATCCGGGGAAACCCAGAGTGATAAATTCTTTCACGGACAACGCCTGCCTTGTGCAAGCATGGCCGGTGTTCTAGAAGGAATAAGAAAATTCTGTACGCTCACAGTGACGCAAAGAGTTGAAACTTCCTTCACTACTACCGTCACGATTGGTTGAAATAGCGTAATGCGCCAACACCTTTGGCCAATAGCGACGCGACTATCATAAGGAGCTGGAACATACGAGAAAACGAGTGGGGGGTAAAAGTTGACCTAATACGATTCGACTTATAAAATTGGCATTCAAGGCAGGGCAGTCGGGAGAGAATCTTCTCCGGGGGGGTAACTATTCGTCGGGGAGAGACCAGTGTGTCTCTGAAAGACTTGTAATTTTTGTCAGACGGAGCCTGAGTTCTAGGCTGAGGGCAGTTGGGAGAGAAACTTATCTGGGGTGGGAATTATTCGGGCGAATGTGCCTATGTGGGACTTATATTATTTTGCAGCGAGTTTTGAGCATTGAGCCGACTGCAGTAGACAGAGAAAATTATCTGGGGTGGGAATTCGCCGTGATGAGAGGCGAACGTTTCTCCGAAGGATTGCTAAACTGTCCGAAGTTGTGTTCGACAATTATTATAATGAGAATCAGAGGTACGCATAGTTAATTACTACGTTCCTGAGATTGAGATCGCCCGGCCGCTCCAAGTCTACCAGTTACTACCAGTCTACCAGTCCCGCTTCGAGTTCAACCAGACTACCAGACGCCGTCAACGCAGCCACGCGCCGCCGCCCCTTTGGTGACGTCACGACCCGACCGCCAGCTGTTTGCCCGGGGGGGCATTGACCTCCGCCGAATTCTTCCGAAGGACGACAGCCGTTTCCTCGACCGCGCCGCGCCTCCTCGGACGCGCAGAGACCCTTCTTCCAGGCAGTATTATTCAATGGGCATTCGTCCCGTGTAAAGTTTTGTAATGCGGCGCCGCGCTATGGCGCATCGATTTGTAACTTTTGTATTTTGCCATTGTAATGTTAGTCATATTTCTTCCTAATTTTTAAGCTTTACTCTGAATACTAACTTTTCATCTTCTCTTCTTTCCACCTAATTTTCACATTTCTTTATTCAATTTACAAGTGTAACTTCCCTGGGGCATTTTAATTTGATTGCCCAGGAATAAAAGTAATTTTTACCAGTGACCAAAGTGTTTGTTTCATGTTACCAGTATCTGTTTAACGATTCCTTCCATCACCGACTGAGCTATTTCCGGGCCGCTTACCGGGCGTTCTCTCACGAGCCGACCGGGGGGTGTTACAATATACTGTCGAATGCTTGCGAAATGTCTACGAATACAGCTATGGTATGTTGTCCCTTTTGGAATGAAGTGTGAATGTGTTCCGTAAAAGCCTTAGTAGTTGATGGGTGGTAGAGTATTGTGACTTAAAGCCAAACAGGTGCTGTGGTATACTGTTTGTTTTCTGGATATGTTTGTTCAATCTGATGAGTATTAATTTCTCTAAGATTTTTGTCATTATAGGTAGCAGGCTGATAGGTCTAATTAGTGAGTGAGTGATTCTTGTTTGGTTTTGATATTGGGTGAATGAGTGTTTCCATGTTTGAGGAACATATCCTGTTCTCAATACAGAGTTGTAAATGTTAGTTAGAAAATCAATGGCTTTCTCCGGTAGGTTTTTTAAATTGATTGTGTTGATCCGATCGTGGCCTGGTGCTTTTTTTATTTGGCCTATCCTTTATTATTTTTCTTATTTCATTAGGGGATATGAATTGTATTTGGTGGGTAACGCCATATAGGGAAGCATTGAACATTGTCATTATTTCGTCGTGTTTCGGTTATTGGGGGGTGAAAGTGTCAACAAAGTGTGAGGCAAGTACTTCAGCTTTTTCCATTGGGGAGTATTTTTTACCATCACTAATTGCTAATGGGGGAATGCTTGTTCTTTTTTTAAGAGTTTCTTTGTAAACTGCCATAGAGAGTTGTTTTTAGTATTTAAGCTATTGATATATGAGTTGTATTGTTCTTGTTTATATCTTATTAGAACCTTTTTACAAATATTATTTAGCAGATTTAGTTTTTTTTAAAGAAGGAATTCTTAGGGAATTCCAAAGTCTTGTTTTATTTTTTATTCGGATTAAGTTAATTTAATTAGTTGGGAGCGGTTTGTGCATTATTAACGTTGAGGGTCATGATGGCTTGGTTAATTTCTTGGGGAGAGTTCACGTTGTGAAATGGAGGTATGGATTTATTTATGGAACCTTTAAAGTACTTCCAGTTAATGTGATAAGTATTTAAAGTGGGTGGGGGGTTGAAGGAGGCTTTTCTACGCGAGTTGATATTATTACTGGTAAGTGGTCTGAATCTAGAGCATGGTACGTTGTTGAAATGAATTGAGTTTTCATATTTGTTATTGCTATGTCAAGTATGTCTGGACTTTTGTTTGGATCATATGGAAAGTAAGTGGGTTCGGTTGGTGATAATATATTGATATTCAGGTTCCTTTTTATGTTGTATAAATATTTACCAGCGGGTTTCGTAGCACGTCATCCCCACGGGAAGTGTTTAGAATTTAGATCACCTGCAATAATGTATAGGTTTGGTAGTTGTAATAATGTGGAGATGTTGCTATTATTGATTTTTATATTTGGAGGTTTGTAAGCAGTTACTATTGTTATTTTCCTGTTATTGTTATGCTTTACATTTATTGTTGCTGTTTCGAGTCCGGGCGTGTGTGGTGGAGTAATCTGGTGCTATTGTATACTGCATTTTATTAGTATTAATACTCCTCCACCTTTCGAGTTTTGTCTGTCTGCTTTGATTGTTGTGTATACCTGAATAAAAAATGAGGATTCTTGGTTGAGATGTGTTTCTGTGATGTCTGCTATATCAATTCTGTTAGCATGTGGAAATTCAGTTTTTTTTGTTGATAATGCCATTGGCATTAGAATTTAATATAATTATATCATTATGGTGATTCATAATTGTTGCTAAATGACATAGCAATTGATTGTTGGATATTCGGTATAATTGTTGATATTAATGCATTTATAAAAAGTATGATGTGGTTGATAAATTGAGTGATGTTTTGTATGAATGAGTTGCCAATATTGAAATTGTTGTAGTTTCTGTTTGTCTCTTGATTGTTATGTTGTTGGTGATTTGTGTTTGTTGTGTTTTGTTGGTGGTTGATATTTGATGCATGTGAGAAATTAGGTATGTTTGGTTGGAGGTAGTATTGGAAAGTTTGTTGTATTGAACTGCGGGGGAATAGGATTGTTCCTAAGTCTGTCATTTGGATTATTTCTTTTACTTTCTAAAATATTTCGATAATATGGACATTCTTCTGAAAGATGCTATTCTATGCTTCCCAAGACAATGTTTACATGTAGGGGGGAAGTTCTTTTGTTCACAGTTGCTGATAGGTGATCACCTGCACAAAACACACATGAAATTGAATGATTGCAATTATTTTTACTGTGTCCAAAGTCTAAACATCGGTAACATTGTAGGGGACCCTTGGGTTTCTTTCTGGTTTCACAATGTCATTGCATATTTGTTTTATTTCTAACACATCCTCAATTTTCTGAGTTCCATCAAAATATACTGCCACTACTGGGATGGGGGAATTGTTTTTATATAGTAGAGTAACTTTTGTAGCAGAATTGAATTTGTTATTGATTTCGGCTAATATTTTATTTTCTGAGATTGAAGAATTAATATTCTTGATCACTATTGAGTATTTTTTCTAATTTTATCCGAATACGTGTGAAATTGTTTTTTGGTGGCCAGGAAATATTTAACAGATTTTCGGAAGTCGGTCACTGATTGGAATTGGATTCGAATCTTTTGTTTTTTGAATTCTCTAGTGAAGTTGGATGAGACGTTAAATTTTATTTCATTCGCGAGAGAAAATTGATTTTCAAAATTAGTAACAAAAATTGTTGGGATTTTATTTTCGTCACTTAGATCATCTGGGATTTCTTCGTTTAGCCAACTAAATCTGATTTCTATATTGTATTGACTTTGTAGGTTCGACCGGAGGCTGACTGTCCGTGGTTACACGTATAAGGTCTCTGTTATCACTGTCGTTATCGCTGGCTCGCTTTCCTTTCGACCTTACCTTGTTATGATGCGGTTGGGTTGAAGCATCTGACTGTTGTGAATGCATTCGTTCCGGCTGGCCTGATGATCCGGCCCCGAATTGGATGTTGATTCTTGCATTGTGTTGACGTAGAGGCAGTATTTCGGTGAATTCCACGCTGTCCGTGAGATTCACGTTGCCTTCGTCGGGAACCACATTAGATGACTCTTCCGAATGATATAACGAATTTAGGGCTTCTTTGACCATTCGCTCTGTGCTGGATAAATCATTGTTGTTCATTCAACTACTAAAGCACTAGTAGTGAATAATTATGACCACTGAACACTATTTCGAGCAAAGTTCCTAACGTTCGGCGTGATGTTTAGTTGCGCTTTCACACTTAACGATTCTGATATGAGTATCTTGTGCAAACTTCAAGTATTGGCTAACAGTGACATAATTGAACATGAAAAAAATGGCAAATCACATTCTTTCCAAACTAGGCCGTGTAACTGTTGTGATAGGTACATTGTCCACCGTATCCTTACCGCAATATGTAGTGATGTTCTATTGCTTATCACAAAATTTACTTTACGAAATTGTTATGGACTGATCTGATTCTGTACTTTTTGTTTCGTACGTAAAATTTTCTCTTTGATTTTTTGGTTTCTTTTACGTCGTATCGTATTTTGGCACATTGTGGAACTTGGTGCTTCATGGACGTATTGTGTCGTATAAAACGTATTCTTCCGTCAGGCGAGCAGTCTGAAGCAAAGCTTTTTCAGAATTGCCCAAATGCGACCCACAAAGCTGCACCTCGCCTCGCCCTCCGGTCTCACAGCTGGAGCCTCAGAGTCACCTTGCTTTCTCTAATGTTATTAATTCAAATATTTTCTCAAATCTTGTAGTATTTAATTAATTAAACAATAGCACCTTGTGGCGCATAGATTTGTTCAGAACATGGCTATGGGTGAATACATTGTCTCCAGGACTGATGGGGTGTAGTCTTAAAGAGCAAATCGCGGGTTTTCGTGAGCTCCTTTGCACATTGCATCACTACATTTCTAGCAGGGTCGACGCAACGGAAGGGAATGGCGTCGCCGCATAAACTCGGAATTTCTCGTTCAGATTATGGAAACCAGTAGTCGGCCTGCGTCTTTTAAACGCTTAATTTTTCGAAAATTTTGTTTTGTAACATATGGCGATATGCATATTTATGAACTCGTCTCTTCACGCTTGTTATGATGAGTCCAAAAAATTTATAAGGTCCTGTTTAAAAAATCGAAGTTGCGCCAATATCTCTGCAATAAAAAAATGCAGTAGAATAATATTATACATGACCGCATGTGCACCTTGCATATAGTAATTTTATTGAAAACCGCATCTCAGTATTTGCAACGGTTCAGGAGACGTTTTCGTATTTTTGCTTATATTTCTCACATAAAAAAGTTTTAAAACCTAGGACAACAGCCAGAATTTTCGTAATTATTTTGATAATTTTAATTATTTTGATAGTTTTTTAATTATTGTATTGATATTATTAGCCAAGCGAATGCACATAGTTTTGAAAACCCTGCGCTGGCAAAAGTGTGTTGCTTGCTTTTTGGAGGCGAATTCGGACTTTTTAAAATATAGCCAAGGTGCTAGTAGCGTAGAAAAGACAATATTTAAATATTGCGTGGCTGTTTCCAATAACACGAGAAAGTATGTGTTGTTGAGCGCCACTAGTTTTCAAAAATTATACAAATATAATTTTTTAAACATCTCTCACGCCGTTAAAATTTTCAACTACTGCGATTTGTATATCTTATTGTATTTGTGAATGGAAGTGCTTCAAATGTTTTCCATTAAAGTTTCTCCAAAACTCAAAATTTTTTTGTGTAAAAGAGGTCCAATTACGCTTATACAGTAACGCTTAAAAGACATTTTCTTAAAAGTGGAACAAAATTTTTCAACGAAAATTTCTATATTGAACGTGGTGTTACTAGTACGAGAAAGTCTGTGCCATTCTGAAGCACCACTAGCTTAATTATATGACTTGCGTAGCAATGTACCAAGTCTTTTTAACATTGAACGTAGAGTAATTCTCCTTGAACTTACTCTTTCGACAAGAAATTAGTCTTAGAACTTAGTATTTTCGCCTAAGTGCCGTGAAAATGCGAGGTTCCCAGTCATCTATTCAGAGCCCTTCGTTATCTTGAGCTGGTTAACTTACGTGACTTCATGGAGATTAGTTCTTTTTTTTTAATTTATTTCTACCTGCTCGGCATTTCTGCCTTTCAGGGGTGTTCATTATACAATATTTTACACATTAACTTTTAGGGATGGACATCCGCATGCGTTACCTCCTCTCTCAGGGGTCTGATGAAAACGTTGTTCTATGAGAAGAAACTGTGGATAACAGTTTTTGGAGTTATATGTGATAATTTTGAGGAGAAGGTGACAGTGGGTGGAATTTTTGGGAAGTGGAAGATGGGTAGGTGATTTAAGGTGGACGAAGGGAGTCTTTAGGGAATCGTGATCTTATTCTTTTTGATGAACCATACGTTTTACCTAGCTTGAATATTGTTGTACTGCGCGATTGGGGAAGGGATGAGAAGAATTTATGAGTCATAAGATTTATATATTCGTTAATGGATGATATATTTAGTTCATTTTGGATTTGTATGTTGCTTATGAACCAAGGAGCTTTAATGATCTTTCTGAGAAATTTATTTTGTATTATTTCTATTTTATTTAGGTTTGTTTTTGCGGCGTTATTCCAGATCGGGCAGGCATATGTGAGGGTTGGTCATATTATTGTTTTATAGATGATTAAGCCGCAGTCAGTGCTAAGACCGGAATTTCTATTTATTATTGGATATAGTTTGGATATTTTTGCATAAGTTTTATCTGCTATAGATTTCATATGTTGTTTCCAGTTTAGTTTGGTGTCAAGTAGTACTCCTAAGTATTTTGCTGGTGTATTTCCACTCATCCATTCTATATTTGTGTTTTGGAAGCTGAGGAGGGGTGGTTGAGGAAGTTTGCGGAGTGTGAATATTTTTGCTTGAGTTTTAGATGCGTTAATCTTTATTTTCCAGTTTGAAGCCCATTTAATGTAGTTATTTAGGTCAATCTGTATGTTGTCGAAGGCGCAGCTAATGTCTGAGTGAGAGGTAAAAAGTGCTGTGTCATCTGCGTAAAGAGCAATTTCTGTATAGTCTGACTGTGGTAAATCCGACATGTAAACAGTAAAGAGAAGTGGAGAGAGGCAAGAACCTTGAGGGACTCCTGCATTAATTTCAAATCTGTTTGAGAGACTTGAGTTAATACGGACAGAAAAATATCTATCTTTTAGAAAACTTCTGATTAGATGGAGTAGATACTTGGGAGTTCCTAGTTGAAGAAGTTTGTATAAAAGACCTTCATGCCAGAGTTTATCAAAGGCTTTCTCAATGTCTAGGAAAACTGCAATTGTGTATTTTTTGCTGTGAAATGAATTTGCAATATATTCAGTTAAACGGAGCAATTGATGGGTGGTACTATGTTGAGATCTGAATCCGAACTGAAAGTCTGGGATAGCGCTAATTTTTGTTAGGTAAGTAGACAATCTGCTGTGAATTAATTTTTCAAATACCTTTGCGATTGAGGGTAGGAGGCTTATTGGTCTGTAGCTTGTAGGAAAGCGAGGATCTTTGCCTGGTTTACAGAAGGGTAAGATTATAGATAATTTCCAATCTTTTGGAAAGTGGCCCAGTCTTAGACAGGAATTAAATAAGGCGGTTAAAATAGTTATAGCTCTTTTGGGTAATTCTTTAAGAGCTCTGTTGTTAATATGGTCGTGACCTGCTGATTTTCGGGTTTTCAATTGCTTAATAATTTTAGATGTTTCGGATGGGGATATAAATTTTATTTTATCTGGGACATTATAGTCTGGTAACAGGACGTTTTTTGCAATATAATTAGTAAAGGAAGAATTTGTATTTGGGTTTGGAGTAAAACTATTTTGCAGATATTTACCTAACATATTGGCTTTCATATGATCCGTATAAGCTACATTTGAGTTGTGTTTCAGGATAGGAATGTCAGTGGTTTCTTTACATAGTCTTTTTATGGTTGACCAGAGTGGTCTACTATTAGGGTGTATTTGAGCTATGGATCTTTGAAAATTGCTTATTCGAATTTGATTTAATTTGTTTTTGATTGTTCTCCCTAATTTGTTGATTTTTGCTTTAAGGTCATGTCTGCGGTTGATTTGCCAGAGCCGTCGAAGGTTACGTTTACTTTTAATTAGGTTTAGAATATTCCTTGGAATCGGATTTCTATTGTTAGAGAAAGGTCTTGCGAAAGGAGTTGTTGATTGTTGCAATGCAACGTAGATTTTCTGTGTGATATTAGTTACCTGGTTGTCTATTTCATTTGTTGTTTGTATCTGTTCTGGGTAGTGAAGGTTTACTTCTAATAGGTCTCTAAATTTATTCCAGTTGACGTGCCCTTTCGTGCCCAAAACTGTGAAGGGATTATTAGACTGCAAGAGATTTGAAGATTTTATTTCAATGATGACTGGGCAGTGATCTGAATCTAATTCAGGAAGTACGGTTTGAGATGTAGGTAAGTGGAAGTTTTTAGACACCATTATGTCTAAAATATCTGGGATAATATTACTATTGTACGGGTAGTGTGTTGGCTGCCAAGGTGCTATTACATCTAAGTTATTGTTTACTGCGAAAGACTGCAATTTAGTGCCTTGCTGGGTTGTGCAATTGCATCCCCAGGCTTGGTTTTTACTGTTTAGGTCTCCTAGTAGAATAACGTTGGTGTTGTTATTAAATATTTCCTTGTATTCTTTTACTGGAAATTGTTTATTCGGAGGTTTATAAGCTGTTATTATTGTGTAATCTTTATTATCTATGGTTACGGTGACTGACAGTTTCCAGGTTAGAAGTATTGGGGCTAAGTGACCGTTGATGTTTGACTCGGGTTGAAAGAGCAATCAAAACACCCCCCGCTGCAACATTTGAAATTCTGTCACTTCTATATATTTTATAACCGGAAATTTTGAATTTTTCATTTAGAACCAAGTGGGTTTCGGTTATGCATGCAATATCGATTTTGTGTTCGTGAAGAAAAATTTATATTTGTGATTGTTGTCTTTTAATTCCGTTTGCATTCCAATTCATTAATGTGATTTTATTTGCCATTATGGAAATTTATTAGCACTGACTACAATATTTTGAATTTGCGGGATTATAGCTGAGATTACTTGTGATACTATTGTGGTTATTAGTTGAGATACATCAGTTGGCATTTGGGTTTGCAAAGATTGAACCGGTGACCACGGGGTATTGGTTTTGGGAAGGGGAGGAAATCCACGAGGGCTAAATGTTGGAGGGCTACGAGAGGGATTGTTGCGCGGCGGCGGTTGTTGCTCTGACCCTGACCTGCGTTCATTTAGATGGTTTGAACGTGCTTGCTGAGTTTCTTTGAAAATGCGACAGCCTTTGTAATTGGCCGTGTGCTCCAAGCCACAGTTTACGCAATTCGGTTTGTCACTTTTTGGTTTTGTACATTGAGAATAGTGGTGTGACTCTTTACATCTAACGCACCTCGGAGTGAGTCGGCAGTTTGCTTGCGAGTGTCCATACCTTTGACAACGTTTACATTGTATTGGGTAGTTTCGGTTTGTTCTAGGTTGAACTTGTATGACGCAATGCATCAGGCGGTTTAAAGTTAAAATTGACTTCCCGTCTCTATTGTCTTTTATTTCTAGAGCACAAATTTCGATTGGATTTTTCTTTTTGTCAAATAATCTAGTCACTTTGGTAACAAGGTATTTGAGTTCAAGTTCTTTAAAAATGTCAGCTTCCGAGTAACATGTGGGGATGCCCTTCAACACAGCATTAAAGGTTTTAATAGAAGGGTCGCGGAAAGAATAGAATTGTCTGTTCTTCTCAACACAGTGATGTCTAAAATTACGGTAATCTTCTATTGTAGTGAGCATGATTTTTAGTTGATCACCGGCTGTCTTGGTTGTGAAATCACATTTGACGACTGATTTAATGTCGGAAATCATTTGGTTGTAGTCAAGTACGTTGTGCATAATTATGGGCGGAATTTTTAATGTTTGTTCTGGAGTACTTGGATCACTGTCTTTAAGATTTTGAAGCACTTCGAAACGCGATGAAGTTTGAACATTGTATAATGGCATAGAGTTTTCATCATCATTTCTCTTTCGTTTACTTACGTTTGAAAGCGTTTCGTTGGAAGTAGTTGCGTGCATCTCCTCGCTTTGGTGTTCTTGAGGCAGGGATGTTTGGGGCGGTTGCTGCTGCATTAACGGTTGCCCTTGCTGCGCTGTGGGTTGATTCTGTTGAAGCAGCAGTAGTTGCTGCTGTTGTTGCTGATGAAGGAGTTGCAGATGTTGCTGTTGTTGTTGCAAAAGTTGAAATTGTGCTGTTGGGAGAATGCACTGATCGCTGTTGTTTGCATATAAGGTATCCATAGCGTTCACCAACACTTGTGATGTGCTGTGTAGCCCCGACTCGGGGCTACCTTGGACGTTCATTTCGCCACTCGCGGCCACGGGTTGGTTTTCACTCACTTGTGGTAAATACTTATGATACTATTTGCAAAGTTAAACTGTTTTTGATGTAGCAATATATAATATTTAAAATAGACACGTAGATTGCTGTGCAAGCGAAACTAGTTTGACATTCAATCTAAACACGCTACGCAGTGAGAGAGCTGTGGCGTACGATGTTCACGGCACGGCTGCTCGGTGTGAACTGTCGAGATTAGTTCTGAAGTTCGGTTACCAGAGCAGCCATTATTTTGGAAACATTTCCATGCAAGTCTCGGAACACGATATGGAAAATCCACGAAATAAATAAGGATTTAAGACTCCTTACAGACTTATACTTCGTGAGAAAAGCGAAATGGAGGTGAGTGATTGGTTGCCGTAATGCGTGTCCAAAAAGAAGGACTTTTGTTATTTAAAAATGTTCTTCAAAATTTTCTATAGGTGTAATTTACAGCGATTTTGCCTGAAGAAGGGAATACACCTATTACCCAATCTTTTTTCAAGTTTATAAATAATTATTATTTGTGTGAACTGCTGCTCTCATACGGTGCTTTTAATGTTTCATAAATTGTCTGTTAAGGACCAAATGCTAAAAATTGTACTACTCAATTGATTCAAAACATTACCACATATTACTCGCATCCAGAGGCGTGATTCAGGGAGGAGGGATACTCCCCCTCCCCAATTTTGAGACAAATTTTAAAAAAATATATTTAGATATTTCATTTCGCGGATCTTCAAATTTATATTATAAAATATTTACTTTTTCTGTATTTTGGGAAAAAATAATCCTTATTTTAACCACCGACTCACCCGATTACCTGATTCCTTCGGCGATTCAGCTTTGCCCGGCTGCTTCGTCGGCAGACTCCCTAGAGGGAGGCATGCATGATTGCCTAACTACGTGAGAGAAAGACTTAGGCATTTTCATAAAACTACTTTAATCACTTTAGTATTGGGTGTGGGTGAAGCCCAGTAACATGAATAAACTTACAACTAACTTAAAACTAGTCTTAACTTAGTAACGGCCGGTATGGCCAGAGTTCATCTTAGCTCTGGTGTCGTTGCCCTCCCGGGCGGTCGTGATCCAGCTCACAGGTGGGCACTTCGGGCATCCCCGCGTCCGGCAGGTCTGGCGGCGGGCGTCGACCGGCGTTGCTTGCACCAGGCCCATTGTGGCGGCCCCTTGCCGGTCACGGTTTAGGTGGCCCCGGTTTAGGCCAGCGTTTCTTGGCGCGGGCGGCAGCGGGAACGCGCCCTGGCGATGACGGGTCGCTCCGCGATATAGTTTTTCACGTCCCCGGATCGTACTCACATGGCCCTTTCGGTCAGGCACTCACTAGTTGTGTCCTGTCCCATCGTCCGGCTGTCGTCACACGAGTCGGGCTGCGATGTGGAGAGGCGGCGTGGCATTCGGGGCGACCAGGAACGAATTCAGTGGCCTCGCTACTGCCTCAAAAGCAAGTGTCCTCGCGGCTGCCTCAGAAACAAGTCATGTCGCAGCTGCCTCCGATCCAGGTGTCCTCCTCACTACCTCCGACACAAGTGATCGATCCTCTCATCCGCGGTCCCTCAGGAAGGCTCGCGTACCACTTGATTCCTCCCCCGCATTGTCTATTTTTATTGGTTGTCGCGCCACCTGTAATCCTTCCGCCTATCACGGCGCCAGCGACGAAGCCTCCCCCGGTAACTTCCCCCGAAGTAACCTACGTCACCTAAATTCTCAGAAATAGGAGCGGGTAATTCCGTTGCTCGGTTAAGGGGGTGTGGGTGGCGTACTTCCCCACACGTCATAAGGGGTGCGCCCGGCATGAGTCTCGCTGAACAAAGGAGGCGCTACTTCCTTCTTTCCCTGGGCGCGCTAATCGGCTCTCCCCGGTTCAGCAGGAAACGGCATTTCCGGCTGCTCTTAACGGCGGCGCGGTTCTTAATTAAATAAAATATATTTATATCTTACTCGAATTTACTTCGAATAAACTCTTACTCGAATTCCTCACAGTAAAAAGCCGGCTGACATTGGAAACCGACCTACGCGCGCAAATGGACGATTCACGGAAAAATTAAAAACTGCCACTTGGAATGTCAGAGGGTTAGGAATAAAAGAACAGGAATTAGAAAACATTTTAAAAGAAAAGAATATAAATATATTAGTAGCCACTGAAACAAAGAAAAAGTTAAAAGGAACTAAAGATTTAGATACCTACTGCATGCTGTACAGTGGAGTACCCCAAAATGTCAGAGCAAAAGCAGGAGTAGCCTTGTTTATAGATAAGAACTGGAAAAATAAGATAGAAAGTTACACCTTTGTAAATGAAAGAATAATAAAAGCTCGAATAAAAATATGTAGAAGATATCTAACAATCATAGGAGTATATGCTCCGGAAGAAGGCAGGAGAGAAGACACAGAAACATTTTATGAACAACTACAACAGGAAGTACACAAAACTAACAAAAACGATCACGATGTGGAGATCTAAATGCTAGAGTGGGAAACTCACCAATCCCAGATATTGTAGGAAATTGTGGAGAATATTATATACATATGAACGGTCGGCAGCTGAGACAATTTGCCAGCATGAATCATCTTAAAGTGACAAATACCTTCTTTCGAAAGAAAGATATTCACAAATACACATGGACAGATAGAGGATATAGATCGATAATAGACTACTTTTTAATGATAAACTAAGACCTCAGTTGAATGATGTGAGAGTATTTAGAGGATGCGATATAGACTCAGATCACTGTATTCTAATAGCTGATTTTAGGATATGGGCAAAATGGAGAAAGATTAGAACCAGACAAAAAATACCTCAAGAAGAAGTATATAAAATACATTTACTTCAAGAAGAAAGTGTGAGAAATCTCTACCAAGGCAGACTCCAGAAGTACCTTCTGGAAAAACCAACTGAAGACAACCTAGACTTAGAATGGGAAAACGTACGAGAATGTATTCAAATAGCTGCAATGGAAGCCCTAGGGAAGAAAAAAATAAAATCAGAAGTAGAGAGGGTAAGTAAAAACTAAGACAAAATATTGCCTACAAAGTCCTAACACATATAAATAAAGAACAAAAAGATGTAGCAAAAATAGGTATGATAAACAAAGATTTATGAATAAGGCATTATAGAGAACTTTGGTGCAGGAAAATAAGCAAAAATGAAGAACAACAAAGAGATTGCCAAGAAAAGGATGAGACAGTCGATTTGATTGACATACATGAATTGAAAGAGGAATTGAAAACAATGAAAAACAGGAAAGCTTCAGGAAGAGATAAGTTAAATACAGAACTGTTCAAATATGGTGGAATGGTGTTGTTATGGAGACTGTTACACATAATAAACGAATGCTGACAAAAAGGTAAAATACCAGAGGAGTGGAAAATAGCAGAAGTTATATCGCTATTTAAAAAAGGCGACCGAAACGAATGTAAAAACTATAGAGGGATAAGCCTGCTCAATTGCATATATAAATTGTATGCCAAAATAGTAAATAAAAGACTGAAAAGTATTGAAGAAGTACTGATGGGAGAAGAGCAAAATGGTTTCAGGAAAGGAAGATCGACCACAGATAACATCTTCATAGTACAACAAATATTGGAGAAAAGAAGGGAATATAACCTGCAAACTCATCTAGCATTTATAGATTTCGAAAAAGCCTTCGACAGTGTAAATAGAGATAAACTTTGGTACATCATGGAAAAACAAGGCTATCCACGACATCTAATAAAGGTGGTCAAAAGCCTATATGAAAATACTAAAATAGTAATAAGAATAGGAAACACAGTATCTGAAGAGATAATAACAAATAAAGGGGTAAAGCAAGGTTGTCCTATATCACCTACATTGTTTAATATCTATATACAGGACATAAGTAAGTCTTTAAAACAGAAAGTTGACACTGGTATAAGAATGACCAAAGAAGAGATATTAACGATTTTATTCTATGCTGATGACGCAGTTATTATCCAGGAAACAGAAGACGAACTACAGAGAGTAGTACACCACCTTAATAAAATTTGCAAAAGCTATGACATTAATATATCAAAAGAAAAAACAAAAGTGATGGCATTCAGGGGGAAGGACACAGTAAGGTCAAAAATTGTCATTGAAAACAAAATTACAGAGCAAGTTCTCTCCTTTAATTATTTAGGGTGTAAAATAAGTTATGAAAAAGATAAAGATATTGACAAATTAACGAAATATCAAAAAATATGTGGAACTATACACAACACTTTAAAAAATAAGACAAGACCGGAAACAAGAATTAAATTTTACAATACCATGGCAGTTCCTTCATTACTCTACGGCTGCGAAAGCTGGGTATTAACACAAAAAACACTGACAACAATACAAAGTAGCGAAATGAAATTTCTGCGAAGAATATAAGGATGCACAAGAGAAGACCTAATAAGAAATGAAGAAATAAGAAAAGAGTTACAAGTGACATCAATTAATACTAGAATGCAAGAATATAGACAAAGATGGGTAGAACATGTGGAAAGGATGAGTGATAGCAGACTTCCCAAAGCAGCTTTGTTATACGCGCCGAGAGGAAGAAGAGACGTGGGAAGGCCACGAAAACGATGGAGAGAAACTGTGAGGACGGAACAGGCAGTAGCCTAATCCATGAAGTGAAGAAGATATTTATAGCTCGTGTCGTCATCCGCGATGTGCGACCGTCCCATTACATTATACATTATTTGAGTAACTGTGAGTGTGCATGGGTGCGGACCCGTTACTCACGGTTAGACCACTTATCGTGCACCAATCGAAGCATATAAGGTGTCATTCGACACATCTCATACTCCTGGTGGTGAATTGATAATTTGTTTTCGGATCCGGCAAGAAGATTCTAAGAAATTTCCAAAAACGTTTTTGTGTGTTTTAGCGCTGCCATCTTAGTGAGTATGCAGGGTAATAAACCAACGCCACCCAAATAGATCTATGTAGGTTACGTTGAATGTGACCAGTGAATCGCCGCGAGGCAGATTTCTTTTAATTTGCATCCGTATTCACGTATTTTAAAACTACATTTGCAAAAACCTACGAACAGTATTGCCTTGAATCGTCCGTCCATCTGCCTGTCTGTTCGTCCGTCCGTGAACACTACCAGCGCCTAAACCACTCATAGAATATTTTCCAAAATGAAAAAAAATTCCCTGACCGTCTGGCTCGAGTCGAAACTTTCAGATTTTGAAAAAAAATCTTTAAAATTTGGAGGTACTTCAAATGAAGCCCTCCGGACATTTTCATATTTTTTCAAAAACAACTCCACATTTTTCTTTAAATTTCTTGCAAGACCAGAGTAAAATACACTTAAAAAAGTGACAATTTTAAAATATTGCAAAAACAAGATTTTCTCAAAAACTGCTAATTTTTTTTCTTTGAGCTTTTCGTAGGGATAGTGCTCAATGTACTCTAGAAGATGACATAAACACCATATTGCCCTAACCTTTTGTTTTTCAAAAAAATTACAAAAATGTATTTTTTTTACTTGTCACTCACGTCGTTAATATTTACATTAGCGGGGCAATTTGTTCACTTTATTATTTTTATGAGTACATGTGCTTTAAATAGTGCGATATAAAGTTTTCCGAAAACTCAATCGACTTCGGTGAAAACTAGCTCAAAATTCCACATTTTCAGAAACGCTCATTTGTCAAAAAACGACTCAAAATTTGTTCTCCAAACTTTTCGAACGGACAGTGATAATTGCATTATTTAATATGACGTAAAGTACATGTCGGGGTATCTTTTGTTTCTTTGTTTTGAAAATTACAGAAATGTAATTTATTTGAAAGATCTCCTAATATGCACATTTCCGTGCGCCGTTAATATGCACATTTCCAGCAATTTGTAAACATTATTGTATTTTTAAGTTAAATTGTTTTAAATGACCACTAATGAAGTTTTTCAAAAACTCAATATTTTTCTGTGAAAAAGAGCTTCAAATTTTAAATTACAGTAGGGCATAAGCGCCATTTTCTGAAAAGCGCCTCCAATTTTTTCCATGAAAATTTCCATTTATGCCGAAGTTTTTAGATTTACTTAGTACTGTATGTGACGTATAGGGGAGAAGATCATTAGCGTACGTTTCCTTGATTTCCAGAATCCGTTCCCATCATTTTAACTAATAGATGAAAGATGAGTAAAAGTTAAAGATTAAATAAATAAATTAATTAATAATAAAATTTTAAAAGCGCGAGATTAGCAACATTTTAAAAACTACACCTTTTTGTTCCTGAGTTATAGAAAACTTATTTGCAACGGTAAACGAACTGCAGATTTAATTTTTCTGCATTGCTAACTGTTGTGTATTGAACTCTTTCGAGTAGTTATGTATGTTCTGTGCATGTGGTTAGCCTTTAGTAAAAGTTTTGGGACAATGTTTAGATCGTGATGGCAGGCAGTAGCTGTTACCGTGCTAGTATATGTAATGCAATGTTTTTTTAAATAAGCTGAATAAACACGTACAATTCAGATCTTAAACTTTGTGTATTTAGCTAAATATCTAACACTAATAAAATAGTAACTCGCCCTTACCTCTACTCTTGCCACTACAAGCAAAAGGAGAGTTCAACTAAACGTGCGCATAGTGAAGCTACATTTACTCTTCTGTAATATTCTTAAAGTAATATTTCCGTTCTACAATTAGAAAACCAAAAAATTAAGAAGAAAAAATATATTTTAGGATTTGATGGACGGCAGCTGGCACGAGCATAGAGGGCATAAAGGGCACGAGTGTTTGGCAAGTTCATATAGCTAGCAGAGACCAAAGGAAATAGAAAACGAATACAGGAAAGTCTGTGCCATTTCGTAGAACCACCGCGTCGGTGATAAAAAAATCGGATAAAAATCGTGTTTTCCAGCATTACGTGTAAATCTATGGAAGCATAGACGGCAAACGGAAAACTTTAAGCCGTTGTGTTGTCCATATAAGACAATGTTTTATAACGGATCTTCACAAGAAGAAATTTGTCATCGCTGCGCAACTAACGGATTGACAAATGTCACTGAGTGTAACTTTTCTGTGATCTTACGATATATATATATATATATATATATATATATATATATATATATATATATATATATATATATATATATATATATATATATATATATATATATATATATATATATCGTATATCTCTTTATTATATTATATTTTGTATGTATGTTTTTTTTCATTATAATATAAGATATATTGTAACTAATGCATGATATTTGTTTAATGCCAAGTGTACACTGAGAAAAGTTCAAACCTGTTTTCTCCACTGAATCTTTTCTGTTATATTCAATACCAGTAGAGTAATTTCACTTTTCTATTATATAGGCAAATCTTTTGATTTAATCATAATGACGGTATCACTATCAAAAAATTATCTTTTTTTTTTTTTTGACAACACAACAATTTTCATTACAAATGTATAAAAACACTCAAATAAATGCACAGAACTGTTGCAGCCATTTTCAAAGTGTATGTGATGTAAAATTATAATAATTGTTTTCATTTTTCAACTACAGCTCAGCAATCGAAAAAATGCTCCAGGGTTCTAGGCAGCAAAAATTATTTTTTGCTATCTTTTAAAAAATAACTTTGCGTTTGAATTTGACGCTGAGAAAATATCCATAATGTTGTTTTTTTAATATAAATTAATTTTTTTCTTTTTTTCAATCCGATAAAATAGATAGTATTAAATTGACGAAATATATTTTAAAACAATTTAAAAACCTTTCTGGTTGTATAGGGAAGTGGGTGGTGGGATGTTGCTAAGAAATATTTCAAAATATTGGTTTATGTTCGAATTATAGTGTAACTACTCATATGCCATTTGGTTTAGGGGAACTTATTACCAACTTACGCGGGAGGATGCTTTGCCCCCTCCCTCCCCCCAATAAATGATCCAAAATCCCGCCTCTGATCGTATCACATTCTTGAATATATATTTTATTTCATCGTGTGTACTTTATAAAAAGAGAAAGTTAGGTAACGCTGCCGAAGAAGTGGCGATTTTCGACAGAGAAACAAACTTCAGAACTACTTTCAATTTGGTTCTGTCGCGTCGTCCCAACAAATCCATGAAGGATAGAGTTCAATATTGGCAAATCATACCTCATCAGTTGCGATTGTTTCATCACCAACAAAAATTTTGCATATTTAACAACTTAGTAGGCCAATCAATGATAATGAAATGAAATAGAAGTTGGTAGCATTTATAGGAATACATGATAGAATATGGGTCACATTTCCATGACAACACAAACAATTCTATTAATTTTGTGCTTCACAATGTCTTTATAGATTTGTTTGCTTTATTTTCATTTTGCGATTCAACAAGGGAAGGTAAGTGTCTGGTAATGATTTGTGATGATTCGGAAATGTTTGGAAGGTAGTTTCTCTCAGAGTAAACTGAACTTGTTTTCTCCGAGACGTTACGTAACACTGTCGCAATAGACCGGTCACTTGACCTTGAGATTGATTACGAAGGGAAACCTTGCCGGTTCTTCTTCAGTAACAACTGCAAGTCAGTCTTCGTGCAGCGTCGTGCCGTGTTGCTAGTCTCCTGTATCTATTTCCCCATACGTTACTATTTGCCTTCTAGAAAATGTCTACAAAAGCTGTGTGTGTTCTTGTTGGTGAAACCGTTAAGGGAACGGTGTTCTTTGAACAGAAAGTAAGTACATATTATTTGACACCAATAAATTTAGTTATAGAAGCTTTACTTCTCTTCCATAATTCGATTATTATTTGATTACCAAACGATTATTCGTTTCTTATTTCCGTTCTTTTGGTTTGTAGGGACCAAGTGATCCTGTGACTGTTTCTGGTGAAATTTCTGGCCTGGCACAGGGTGATCATGGTTTTCACGTTCACGAATTCGGCGACAACACTAATGGTTTGTTCTTTGCATTTTGTGGTCATTTTGTACTGTGTAATTCGTGTTTTAAAACCTCGCGCATGTATTTTCAAATTCAAGATTTTCTGTAGCGCACAAATTGATAGTAGCTTGTAAATTATTGGAACATTGCTTTGTGAAGACATTGCTATGAAAAGACTTACGTGATGTACTTCCGATGCGAATTTTATTTCACGTGGTTTTTGTCGAATAATATCACGTGATGATTAAAACATTTGTTGATTATTTGTTAAAAATAGAAACAGTTGTCGAATGTGCATTTCAAAGTGACCCTAAATGAGCATATTGTAATAATTATTTTACCCGTAATCCTCTGTAATGACCCTTTCCATTATTCAGGTGATTATATAATATTGGAAAAAGTGCCAAATGTCACGAGTCATAAAGTGACAATCCATTGATAATTATGCTGCAAGCATAATAGTGTTTCTAGAAATTAATGATACTTCAGCCTCATGAGGGGTGAAGAATATAATATTTTAAAGAAAAGTTCAATATCTGTAGACTCAGTATTTCTATTTTTTCCAGTAGATTCAATTTTTCTATGTTCTATTGTGAATTTTACAAGGAACTGAGTAATGCTAAGATCATGGAGGATTAAGTAATAAGATTGAAAATTACATGTCAAAGAATTAAGATTTTGCACAACTAAAAGGGATTGTTATAAAAAATATTTTTTGAGTAATGAAATAGAGTAATCGCAACATAATTCCAAAGCAATTTCATATAAAATGTTCGTTGAAGATGCATTCATCTAGGATTGGAGAGTGTGTTGGATTGATTAAAGAGATTATCGAATGTATTATATTCCAGAGGGATTTAGAGAAAGATAAAAGGTGTGTGAATGATAGCAATTTTTTTTAGGTTGTACCAGTGCAGGAGCTCATTTCAATCCTCATAAGAAGGAACATGGTGGGCCAAAAGATGCTGATCGTCATGTAGGTGATCTGGGAAATGTTACTGCAGGAGCAGATGGTGTTGCCAAAGTCAGCATTTCTGATAATATTATTTCTTTGTCTGGCGATCACAGCATCATTGGAAGAACATTGGTGGTACGTTTTCTGTATTTTCTAAAATTAATAAAGGAAAGTAGTAGAAATGTCATTAATTTACCATATTCAGATTGTTGAAATCCTGTGAGATTTGCTTGGTTATGTCGTAACTGTTATATGAAATTGGTGAGAATTATAAATTATTTTGTTGTATTGCAACATATGTTTTAAAGCAGAAAATGTAATAAATGACCATTCCGTTACTTTTGTTTCTCCTAGAGACCTTTCCACATTCCGTGTCATGGCTTTTGTGCCAATTAGGAAGTTTTATAATTACGATCAGCTTCCTTATATCCATAGGTTTCAAAGCAAAATAATTATGTTCCGGACAAATCAGTATATTTTTCATCACAAGATTGTCAAAATTGACTCAAATTTCAGAAATAGGTTTATAATTAAATATTGGGTTAGAGTTTGTGTTTTTCATCACTATTATCTTCATTTTGACCAGTCAATTGTGATGTTGCTATGACTATTTCTATGTGAAAGAGCATTGAGAGTTCATTGAATTACGTTGTCATAGGTTAAATATAAAACTATTTAAGATTACTTATGGCCTTCATATGTGTGCCTTGCGTTTTTTTAATATTTTTTTTTCTCCCCTTCTTTCTTCTCCCTTCTCTTATCCATGAAAAAAAATAATTTATAATTTTATAATTGTCATTTTTTAGATTCATGCTGATATTGATGATCTGGGAAAAGGCGGTCATGAACTCAGCAAATCAACTGGTAATGCTGGTGCTCGACTTGCTTGTGGAGTAATTGGTATCACAAAAGCTTAAAGTAGTTGTAAGAGAAGTGTGTGGAGAAGTTTTTGTTTGTTGGAGTGCTGTACAGCCTACCAAAGGAAGGCAATATATTAATTAGCTCAACCTGCTGTGAATCAATGAAAATACATTGATGTGGCTAAGTAACCCATTCCAATACAAAATATAAAAAACTTGTTCTTTCTGTGACAAATATAATTAAGTGATTCATTTATAGTTGTAGTTTTATTGCCTTTTTTTTTTTTCACCCATCTCCATTATGAAGCATATCTTTCAGATCTAAGAGAGTCAGATGTTAAATGATGAAGCCATTGCAAAACAGTCTATAAATTGTTCAGGAAGCAATGTTTACCTGTGCTATAAATAATTCACAGATGTAGATGTATTTTACTGCACAGATTTTGGTGAGGTGGAGTTGTGCAGATGTTTCATGATATAAAATCTTTTGTAAGGTTAATGCAACGATACAAAAATATGTTCACAATAGTTCTGGAAATTTTAATTCTTTTTCCATTCTGTTGTCACTACAATTTATTCCTAGGATGTTTAAGTGGAATAACCAGCAATGGTTGTTGTAATAAACGGACCAAATTGTGGTGCAAAATCTAATTTTCATTTTATTGTTTAAAAGTTAACTGTTTACAGAAAATTTGATTCATTTGTTAAAACTAGTAAATTTAATTTATTTGTTAAGTGTATTAGATAATGCCCAAAGAGTATCATTTGGATCGAATGGTGTGAAGAAATGATTTGAGAGCAAACCTGTATCCTTTTAATTAATTATGGCTAAATGTTTATTTCAAAGGCATGGAGTAAAAGATGAGTAACAGTAACACACTTTACGAAAAGTAAATTGAGTTACTAATTCACACACATCGAGCAATAATGTTTCGACCCAATCAATAGATGGTCTAACTAAGTCAACAAGTCTCCAATACTGCAGTACAGAATGAAACCTGTTTTCAAGTGGTCACCAATGTTTCCAGCATTGAGGTAACTGTAATCAAGGTTAAGGTTACTGGAAGCATAAATCATACCAACTATAATTTAAATAGGTATTTAGCATAAATTGCAATCTCTTAACTAATATCAAATCATAACATTGACTTCTCACTCATACTCTTGGTTTCCAAACTTTCTGTTCTTACCAAATCAAGCAAAAATATTAAGATGAAGATTCAGTTTACATCCTGAAGAAACTTATCAGCATGTACATCAGGTCATCAGACAAAAGAGTTTGCAAATGATCTTAAAAGCATATTTGCACACATTGCATGCTCCACAAGTCATATAGATTCTCACAGAAGGGAAGCATGAATTCGCAAATCATGGGAATGCCGTAAAATGAGTGAAGCGAACACTTCTTTCAATAAATATTTATTAAAATGTGTTATGTGAAACAAAAATTAATTCCTTGTTTTGTTGAGAATATTCACATATGTTTTATGAAAAAATTGATTGGTTACACTAAGGTACATGTAACTAGAGGCGATAGCTTAATTGAGCTGACTGAGTTTTTAAAAGTATCTTAATTGTCTTAACTTTCAGGTTCTAAAAATATATGTTAATACCTGAGACAGGTTCTGGTAGAGTAAGAAGAATTCTCGAAGCAATGAGAAAAATCAGTAGGGTAAATGCTCTATTCATTGGCTACTTTAACTACTTAAAATTTTCTCAAGTGTTCGCTTAATTTAAGCCAAGGTGTTTCCTCAGACCCTTATTAAATTTTGCTTTAATGTAAAGTGAGCATCAGGTAATACATTAAAAAATTGTGTATTTTTTTAAATATACAGATTACTTGCAGAAAGTACTGTAAGTACCAATGGTTGAAGAGGTGTACCTCGTTTTGAACGATACTCCTTTTCTTGGACATTCTTTTTTGATAGTTTTTCATTTCGGATAGAAAATTCATATATAAGTGTTTAAAGCAGTAAACTGAATTATGGTACATGTAGATTACTGTACCTGTTATCAAATGATTTGATTATTTAATATAAATTACAAATTGAAGGAAGATCAGAGAAATTAAAATATCGGACAGGAATAGGAAAAGACCTCTTTTTGTATGAATCAATAACCTATACTTGCAAATTTGGCATGAATCTTTGCAAGGAATGAATCCAGATCAGTGTTGATGCCTGACTTCAGAATATAACCTTGTAGGAAGAAATATAACATTTCTGCATAGGGATCAACTGCCTAATTGCTTGTTTGAACTAAAATGTACTTAATGATGAAAATTACTTAGATTTTTTTTTCTTTTTTAAGTATTAAAATACTCTGATATCTAGTATATTCAAAACAAAGCAAAAATGTAAATCATCTTGCTCAGGCTATTTAAACTTGTCCCCTTTAGGAATATATCTATGAAAGAATTTATCATAATTATTACAAGAATATGCTAATGCACCAATAATTCCCACTGCATATTAAGTGTAAGTCAAGAATTCATTTTCTGTCAAAATATCAGTGCTAAATAAGTATCCTCAATGTTCTTCCACATAATGTTCAGGTGAAAACTGAAAAATTTTTTTTTAAAGATCTTTAGTTCAATCCACCAGCTGTCTCTTAATTGACTGACAGAAGAAGTGGATGTTCCAACTTTCTTGAGAGGGGAACTTTACCAAATCTGCAGTGTAGAATAGTTCTCACAAGAGGAATTCTAACCCATTTGGGCTTATGCAAGATCAGGGGCAGACCCAGCTGATAATGGGGGGGGGGGGTTCAATTACAGATTTTTGTTAAACATTTGTTTTTATATTGTATATTATTTTTGTAGTGTTTATATACTATATAATATTTTTTAAACAATTGCATAATTCTAACATAGTATTTAAATCAATTTTGCAAAATAAAAGGAAGGTAACAAACAAAAACTCTAGGCTGGGGAAGAGGCCTGGATCAGCCACTGTACATGAGCACATTAGGAAAACATTTTGTAGGCTGGTTATGATGGCTTTTAGCACTTAAGAAACATCATGTTTTGAGTAGAGTGCAAATTTACACTACTCGTTTGCCATAATTCCATGAAGAAAAAAAAATTATTGAATAAGCTGCGGATTTTTCAAGTTTTTTCCTTCAGCAGAAAACGCAATCTTTTAGGTTACTTATTCATTTTGATGCATTAGGAGTACATGTGATTTTTATAGTGCCTAAAATGCCTATTTCACTAATAAAATCTATTTAGTGTTTAAATGCCTATTGTATTTATTAAAAAATGCAATTATTCTTAATCAGAAATTGTAAAAATTGCCTGTTTCTATGTTTTTATCCTGCTGAGTATAAAGAAATAAAAAGCTATCAATCAATTTATCACAGTGCAGGTATTACGCATTATGAAACACATGGAAAACCACTAGTGGTAGTGGTGTTATTTTTTAGTTCCGATTTTTAATTAACACTTTTTTACTAAAAAATGGCTCCAAATTTTTTTTTTTTAAATTGTGCCCTTGTATGTATCAAATGACAGTATAAAAATGGGTGCTGGACTCATTTTTCAAAATCTCAGTTTTCGAAAATTACAAAAGTACAATACTGAATACAGAGATTCTTGACAAATAACATTGTTCTAAAAAAATCAGTTCTTTGAAAGGGTCTTCTATATTTTTTTAATGGGTGTTTTTGTGGTATTTCTGCTTTAAATTTATGCAAATTATTTTACAAAATTCTCAAAAACAGCTACAAACATTGTCTTCACATTTTTTCTGTGGATAGAACAACAGTTAAAAGTATCTCACAGATTATATCTTTGTTGAACTCTGAATTTTTGAAAATTGCAAATTATGAGATTAAGTAAGGCAATTAAAACAGAGCTTTCATATAACAAATATTTTTTTTTACAAAGAAAACAACAAATATTTACAATGAACTTTACACCCCAGCCCTGATAGACCTGCTATCCCCTGATCGCGGGAACGATCCCAAACCGATTGATGATCGGTTTCAATTGTGGCACTCGCCACTCCTATATCTGAAGCTCGCACAAAGCGAAGCTTCCGTGACCGGATGTCACACTGGGACACAAAGTCCGTACCGGCGTACCAACTGATAGTTTGCCTCGATCGAAGGAGAGATCTTACCCGATTGAGAATCGGCTCGAGTCGTGGCACTCAACCACTCCTCACCTCGGAGCACGCACACAGCATAGCTCCCGCGTGCTCGCAGTCACCCAAGGGCACAAAGTCCCCCATAGGCTCGTCAACACGTGACTTGCCTCGCGAGCCCTGCTCGCCGCTGCACCGTCGTGGCGCCAAGTTTTTGTGCAACTGCACGAGGTTCTCCCACTGTCTCCTGAACCCACCCACTGTTTTTTTGGCTTAGCCAAAGGTTTGTGTACTATGTGTTGCAGGGCGCACGCAATTTTGCGTTTTACTGCTATGTGTAAGTGGCTGGTGTGGGTTCGTGTCGGACCTTAGTCCATAGCCAAATCAGCTTTTGTGTTGCACTACGCCCTTAGAATATCAGAGGGGAGTGCTTATGTTCTTTGCCCTATTGTAAGGACGTGTCGAGCTAACTGTTTTAGCGTTGCCGGAGCTTCGTCGGTTTGAAAAGCTTGATAAGCTTCGTTAAACGAAAGACGTCCCAAGCATTGAGTGAAGGACTCGATATCAAGTTCCTTCCTAGGTACTTTCAACCGTTTCCAAAACGGAGGGCGTGCTATGATACGTATAACTTTGTTCTGTACCAGCTCAAGTGTATCCTTGTACTTCTGTGTTGTAGTCCACCACGTTGCCGCAGCGTAGGTGGCCACAGGCCGGCAACACGTTTTATAATGCCAGGCAAAGTTCCAAAGGGAGTGTAGGTTCCCTCTTTGTTGTAATTTTGAACGAATTCGCCTGACATGTAAATGCCAGCGCAGCCTTCGATCAAAAGTGACGCCTAAGTAAGTTGCCTTAGGTGCCATGTTAGTTTTTGTGTACAAAGTGTAATTTGTTTTGGTGGTGTAAAACGTTTGGTGTATTTGTGTTTGCGGCGGGTGTAACAGATGGCCTGTGACTTATCCGCTGTGAAAGTCAAGTGGTTTTGTTCCGCCCACTTCAGCATCAGGTTCATCTGTTTTTGAAGTATTTTGAGTTTGTGGTCTAGGTTTATTCCTCTTGCTAAGACGGCTATGTCATCAGCATAAAGGAAGAGCCATATTCGTGGTATATGTGAGATATTATTGACATACAACGAGAACAGTAGCGGAGAGAGGACGGAGCCCTGAGGGACTCCAACCGCAATCCTCCGCTTTGATGATCTCACTTTGCCCACATTTACCACGAATGTGCCGTTTGTGAGGAAAGATGTAACCATTTCGATTACATCTTGTGGAAGGCAGCGTCGAAGTTTGGTGATGAGTGTGCTGTGTGGCACTTTGTCTAAGACTTGTACCATGTCGAGATATATGACAGGTACATCCTGTGTAACAGATCAGCGGAAATCTGCTGAGCCATGCAAAGTGCTTGCATTGATGCGGAATGGCCCGGTCTGAAAGTAAACTGTTCATCTCGGATGAGGTTCCGCAAGAGAGCAGCAGCCTCTCAAATACCTTTCCCATAACCGGGAGAAAACTGATAGACAGGTGGCTCGCCGCGATCGTGAGATCCTTACCGGGTTTCGGAAGCATAGAAATACTTGCGTATTTCCAATTTTCCGGAAAGTACTGCTGTGTAATGCAGCTATTGTAGATTCGCGTCAGCTCCGTGTTTATGGCCGGAAGGGCCTCCTTAAGGTTGGGAGGGCCTATTCGGTCAGGTCCCGGTGCCTTGCGACTACGCAAGCATTTAATTGTAGTCGAAACTTCTTCGTCTGTACAATTTGTAAGTGTACTGGCGCTGTCGTCCGTTTCCTCATCTACTGGCTCTGTGCACCCACTCCAACCCACCCACTCTCCCCTCGCTATGCAGCACAGTTCCGTGTGGCCGCTAAAGTGCAATGCAACCACACTTCCCTGCTGTGGAGCCATCCCTATCCTTTCGGACATCTATGGCTGATCTGAAAAATGAAAAGAAAACAGAGGTCAGAGATGACAATAGCCTTTCGGCGCGCTTTTGGCGTTGTTTACCGCAATTTTCATGCAAGTATTGGCGTCTCGCCTATTGCAGCATATCTCTCGGGCGCTTGTACGTAGCCGTGGGATCCGGCTCGTACAGATTTAAATTTAATATTGTCATTATTTGACGTATTTATTTTGGAAAAGAAATTTTCAGCTAAATTTTTAAAGTGCTCTTCGAGGAGCGGTAACTTTACTGCAGCGTGTAAGTCTGCGATTCTAATAAACATTGGCGCGCACAGTATTCTACGGAGGCACGCATTTTGAACTATTTGCAACTTATTTAAGTGGCAATGCGCCGCTATTCCCCAACTTGGGCAGGCCAACCCACCCACTGGCTCTGTGCACTCCCTTATATACTCGAGGCTCACGTGACCTACTACGTCACGCCGCCTCCGCAGCGCACTGCTTCCCCTGAGGTTTGGGTCTTCGTTCCTTAAAACCGGAGGACCCCAAAGCCTCGTGTCTCCCTTTGCCGCGTGCTGATTTTTAGGAAAAACCCTACTCCCCCTCCTATGGCGAGGCGATTTCCTGTTACTAATCCCTTACCACGCGACCCAACTAGCTTCCACGAGATTCGTTTGCTAGTACGTTAGACATTACTTGAAGGCAACTACTGTATATTATGTTTACTTCAGAAACTTTCCAGAAAGTACATAAATAAGGAGCAAAATTTTGTAGTGTTTTTTTAAATAGCTATTTTACATTTGTAAATTCCCATTTCTACAGTGCTTATAAATCCGGAGCTTATTTCATACTAGTTGTAGTGTTCCGCGACGCCGGGGCATTTATTGTACATAAAACCAAGAGTGCTTTGGAAATTGTCAATAAATTCCCGACCCGCGAAGCGAGTAGGGGATTTATCTGAGAATTTCCAAAGTTCGAGTGGTATTTAATAGGAGTATTCCACGAGATAAATTATGTCCAACAGAGTTCCAAAATGCCCCAAATATTGAAAATAACTGAAAGCTATGTTAAAATCAGAGGTTATGTTGTAGTGCATACGCTGTAAATTCAATACACTTTATTGAACATCGACATAGCGATAGATGTGTAACGCCTCTTAAGATACACGAGTCTCAGTTATCGGACAGAAAAAGCGATAAACTTTTTGATATACACCGCCCTGATTGGGGCATTTTGTATATATAGTTAAACTCTATTGGTTTTAATTTCACGAGTGTAATAGTCACAATTTATTAGACAGGATTATTCCGTTTTATCCCGCCCTGCCGCGGAGCTTATAAATACAATACTACAGCGGGTATACTACTCCATTGTATACCCGCTCCGTCTTGCTCAACATCTCTCTGCCTTGTTCCCACCTGGAAATACCCTGTTTTTCTCACTAAATTTTTTAAAAATTGTCCTTTCCCCAAACTTTACACACTTTACAACTAAAAAATAAATCAATCTAAAATAAAAATGTACTCATATTATTTTTGTGGAATTTTATTTGTATATATTGCATATATTCTACAATCTACTTCGCGAGATGCACATCTCATGAAGCTCATGCACCCTGGCGGGCGATTATATGTATTAACCCTTATCTTTCGCCAAGTGCCGCGAGAGAGCAGGGCTGAACGGCCTGCTCCCCACGCCGCTTGTTGAGCTTCCTGCGCCCTCCAACAGGGTTCGCAGGCTTACAGAAGCTTCGGCCGATGACGTGGCGGATGCTTCCCCCACTACCGCCCCGCGGGCCGCCGGCTTATGTTAAGATGACGTGGCCGTTTGTTAGTTCCCAACACTAGCGCGCCCTGTGCCGGCTCGAGCTTCCTTTGTGTGTTGCTGTAGAATTCTCTGGAAGCGCCTCTGACGCAACAAAGCCGTTACTGACTGCCAAGCTATCGCCCAACGGCAACATTCATTCCTGCTTGAGAGTCCGAGCTGAGCGGACGTGCCGCGCCGCTCTGCATGTAACTTTGCTCTTCGTGCCGCGCACTCGGCATGCCTGTTATTACAGACGCTGTGCACGATGCTGCCTTCAGTAACTATGTGTGTGTGACTGATCCTGTTCTGCGCCTTTGAATTTCTACGCTGGTAACGTGATGTACTATGCACGTGCTCCATTTACGTGCCCTTGAATTTCTACATTGGTAACGTGCTGTGCTGTGCACGTGTTCCGCCTGCTGTGGGCATGGTTCCAGACACCGTGTTCAATAATGCCTTTGGCGATTACGTATGTGTGATCGCTCCTGCTGCACGTCTCCTGAAACATGTGGGCCTGTAAACGGGCGTGGAGGTAGCTCCTCCGCCCGTCACTGCACACCAGTTTCCTCGAACTTGCAACGAGGAACTTATGCCTCGTGCATTGTTAACTTTGTGCCATACGTAAACTGTTTTATTGTGCTAACTTTCATGCCGTGCATTTGCACATGTAATTCTACGCTACACGCGTAAACTGCTTTATTGTGTTAACTTTCATGCCGTGTATTTGCACATGTAATTCTACGCTACACGCGTAGACTACTTTATTGTGTTAACTTTCATGCCATGCATTTGCACATGTAATTCCACGCTAGATGGGTAAACTGCTTTATTGTGTTGATTTCATGCCATGTACAAAACCCCTCTTTTTATAGGTTAAGATGTATCTCTTTTTTCCCTTTGGTATAGAATATATGTTTTACATGCTCTAATTTACAGTCTTATGGTAACAAGTACCCTCTATAATTCCATCCTTGCAGTCCCAGACCTGCAATGGTGATTATAACCTGTTGTTCTGCATTACAGGTGTCTGGGTGGTCCTTCGTGTTATTTTGAGCTATTCCAGGAATGTTTGGGAAGGGTCGAAGCTTACTATTTCACACACCCAGTCCACTCGCTCGACCCAGCCCATCCATTTATATTGATACATAGTCGTCCTTTGCAACTTCGGTAAAGGTGGGTCGTCTTACCTTTCGACTATCTCAGAAAGAAAGGTGGCCTGAAAACGAGGGATGACGGGCGGACGTTGTTTCGATTGAAATAATCAGAAATGAGGTTAACATAAAGTTTTAATGACTCATAAAATTTGCAATAACGATAAAAGACCTATCTCGAGCTCTTAAAATTTTTCCCACAACTTTTAAGAGCCAACGCGCGGTTTCTTTTTCAAATCGAGAAGTGAATGTCTGAGTCCAAAAGTTCGTTTTATTTTGGCGACTGAGGGGCAGTTGAGGGCTTACAGCTAAGTTCCTTCGTACACATCACCGTACTAGCAGCGTAGGTCATAGCTCCGATAGGCTAATCGGTTTCCCTCAAAGGACGACCCTGGAGATCGCTGCTGGGACAGCCGCAAGTCCGGTAGAGCGGAAGTCCGAAGGTGCAAAATTAAACCAAGTGGCTGCGCGCAGAGGTGCGAGTGCAGTAAGTGATCAGAAAAAACACGTCAGAGACCTTCATCATTCGCAAGTATTTTCTCTGTTCTCTCTCTGTGTGTGCGCACTCGTGCAAGCGTCCGCAAAAACCCCTATTTCCCACTCCCAAAAGTTCCAGAATGTTCTCCAAAATTCCCGAATCTAATCGGTGATAGGCTAAAGTGCGCAATGAAAATCTCTTGCCCAATCGCTGAAGGCGGTCGAACAAGGAAATCCGAGTGGAAAATTCCAAGTATTTTCTGTCTCTCACTTTTCTTTCACTGTATTTACTAAAAACACGTGTGGGTCTAGCAGCGGCGCATAGACCCGGGCGAACATAATACCAGTTAATTGCCACTGGGTGGCGCCGCAGAGGCTGGAAGGGGCTGTCATTTTCAAAAAGGGCGCTTTTCGAAAGATAAAGAAATGGTGCAGTGGCCAATCCCGAGGAGAGTGGCTGGGGGTTAACCTACACAAAAAGTGCGTCGCAGCTGCGCGTAGTGAATTGGAAGGAGGGGTTCGCGTGCGCGTTGAAGTCTTGGCTCCAGTGAAGCGCGCGAGGGCTCTTTGTGGCAGGCTACTACAAGAAAACTACTGAAATTAATATTATTTAAATGCAACGTATTCGGTAATGCCACAATATTAATGCGGACGAAAGGCAGCGGTCATTATCTCTTTCTGTAATCAGTGCGACGTTACAATCAACAATGACAGCTCATCTATTCGTTTCACATTTAACACAATTAGAGGACGCAATTTAAAATGAAATAACATTAATAATAATAATAGTAGTAATAATAATAATAATAATAATAATAATAATAATAATAATAATAATGAAATTTAGAAAAACGCGAGATCAGCAAAATTTGAAAAACTAAACATTTTCGTTCCCGAGATACAGAAAATTTATTTGTACCGCCATCGGTGAACGAACTGCAAATTTGATTTTTCTGCATTGCTAACAAAATAGTAACTCATCTCCAGAGAATAAGAATGAATATTTATTAGGAAATAAAGATACAAAAACTAACAAATAAACTATGCTAACGCAAATCACCATAACACCACACAAGATAATAACGCCAAGAACTCCGAAACTGAATTGAATAAGGACTAATATATATATATATATATATATATATATATATATATATATATATATATAAAGAAATTAATCAAAGGTCCGCGTTGGTCCGCAATGGTTCCCAGCGCCTCTCGCTCACAGCCTCTTGAATCGCTCTCAAATATTGCGCGTTCAGCTGATTGGCGAAGTAAATCGGAGAGTATGTTCTCTAGAGTAAAATAACCCTCTAGAAGCATGGTGAAACGCTTATTATTCTATTCGAGAGTTACTAGCTTAGAGTAATTGCTTACTCTCGGGTAACTACTCTCAACTTAGTCGGCCGGCAGTCGGCAACGGATGTGGACGCATCTTTGGAAAGCTCTTCAAAGTAAAAGGCGATGGGCTGTTCTGTGGAGATTTACCGCGCGCGTCGGTACCTGGGCGGCGCAGCACTTCAGGTATGTTTCAGCTAAACCGGGTGTAACGGGGCTCACAGAATGTGGACTGACTGGTGCGGTACTATGTGCAGCGATAGTGGCGATTATGTTGATAATTGGAGGAGTAGAGAAAAATCCTGGACCTGAGGCGTTGAATAAGCCTGTTGTCGAGATATTATGTAGCGGCTGCGACAAGAAGTTAAGGTCGGGAGTGCAGTGTGATAAATGCAACCAATGGTTTCATTACAGTTGTGGTAACGTGAAATCACGCTCAGTCGAAAATGGACAGTGGGTGTGTGAGAAATGCAGGAAGGAAAAGGAACGTTGTAATGAAGACAGAATTAGGGCTCTAGAAAATGAACTTCGTAACGCAAGGCTCCAGATTGAAGAACTTAAACGGAAAAATTCATTACTTGAAGAAAAGTTGAAAGTTGTTCTGGAAAGTAAAACTCATAATAACATGTCTAGGAATTGTGCGAGCAGCCTCGTGTTAGGGGATTCGATAGTGCGTCATGTTGGTACGGCAGACAGCGTAGAAGTGAAATGTTTCCCGGGCATTAGAACGGAGCAACTTCGAAAAGTAGTCGAAAATCGGGAGCTGGGGGATCCAGACGTTGTCATTATTCATTCGGGCACAAACGATTTGAAAAGGAAAAATTTTGATTATGTGATGGGGAAATGCATGGCCTGGTAACTACTGCAAAGGCAAAATTTCATTCATCTAAAATTGTCATTAGTGGTGTGTTGCGGAGACGAGACATGACGTGGCAGCGCATCAGAAATATTAACGAGAAATTCGATTGGGTGGCAATGAAGCTGGGAGTGACGTTTGTGGACCCAAACTGTTGGCTACAGGACAGCGACTTTGGACGAAATGGTCTACACCTCAACCGGCGAGGTGCTGCTCGTCTCAGTGACCTATATGCCAATGTCACGTCGCCCTGTATAAGAAAACCTCACGTCTGACAAATAAATGCGAGTACAGCAATGGATATTTCCGAAGACGGCGAGAGGTTGGCGTCACAGAACGATTTGACATTAGTTGATGACACGGTGAAATTTGATACGATGGCTGCATGGGTCAAGGTGGCAGCAACGTGGGACGAAATGACGGTGCGGAAGGTGGCGGCGGAGCGGGACGAAGCGGCAGCACAGGGCGAGGCAGCGGCACGGGACGAAGCGGCGCGGGACGAGGCGGAGGCGAAAACCAAAGAGAGCGAGAAGAAAAAACAGGAGGAATGGACGATTATGCGGTAGCGGTTGCGGCGCCAACAGAGGACGATGAAATGACGGTCATGGGTGTCACTACAGGTAAGGGTACTCTACGACAGTTGCAGGTTAATTGTAGAAGCATTCGATCGAAGAAACTAGAGTTCGAATTATTAGTCGAAACTCATAGTCCTGATGTTATTATAGGCACCGAATCATGGCTAACCAATGATATTAATAGTTCGGAAATATTTAGCTCAAATTTCGTCACTTATAGAAGGGAACGCAAGGATAAAATAGGGGGAGGTATCTTCAACTTGCCAGGTGTCTCTTGGAACGGTGTCGCCGAAACTAGGGGTATTTCCCAATCTTTTGTAAACGAGTTGGTGTGGGATAATGGTTTAGCGCAGGTAGTAGACACACCCACGAGGGCGCAGGCGGTGCTGGATGTATTTTTAGTCCGACCAGGAAAACTAGTTATTGCTCACGAAATAATACCAGGTATAAGTGACCATAATGGTGTGTTGCTTCTTGTGAACTGGGAAAACACAAATCGAGATGAATCACGAAAATTAGTATTTCTGTACGGAAAAGCAGATAAAAATGGATTCCAAGAATATTTACGGGATAATTATAGGACTTGGGCTTCATGCGGAAGGAACATGGAGGAAATATGGAATTCATTCAAGAGCGTAATTTTAACTGCTCGTGATTTTTTTTTTGTTCCAGCCAAGATTATCAAAGAGAACAGCGATCCTATATACTACACGTCAAATATTAAGAGATTAAAGAGAAAAGTCAGGAAAGCTTATACTAAACGTAAAGAGGGATATCATTACGAATTAGAATACAGGCGATTGTCAAAAACGTTATTGCAGGAGAAACGAACAGCTCAAGAGAATTTCTTCCGTAAAATACTAAGTAATGAACGTACTAGTTGGCAGGGTTTCTATAAATACGTAAGACAGCAAAGGGGGAACAAGGAATCTATACCTGCATTAGAATATAAAAATAAATGTTGTGTGACAGATCAGGAAAAAGCAGAATGTTTTAATTTGTATTTTCAATCAGTTTTTGGGGAAGCGGTAGTCATTCCGGAAATTACTGAGCCAAACGAAGCCGAGAGGTTTCAGGTACAGTCAAGGATTATTCGCAAGCGGATACAAAGCATAGGAATGAACAAATCAGTTAGTTTCGATGGCATTTCAGGAGAACTATTAAAAATAGGGGGGAACCAATTGTTACATATTTGACACGACTATTTGAAATCAGTTTCAACAATTGTAGCATTCCTCGTGATTGGAAAAGAGCTATTGTGGTGCTGATTTTTAAAAGTGGAAATCGCACTTGCGTCTCTAAGTATAGACCTGTGAGTTTAACTTCTGTCATTTGTAAGCAAATGGAGCATCTCATAGCCGAGTACTTGCGAAATGAATGGGGCAAATTAGGATGGCTGTATGGAGGCCAACATGGGTATCGTAAATGATTTTCATGCGAGAGCCAAACTATTTCTACATGTCAAGATATCGCTGACACACTGGACCGTGAAAAACGGACGGATGCAATCGTAATAGACTTCTCTTAAGCGTTCGATCTTGTTGCACATGACATTTTACTTAAGAAAATTGCAGATACCGGTATCGACGTTAGGGTCGTTAAATGGATTCATGAATTCTTGAGAGAGCGGTCGCAGCAAGTCCGAGTTGGACAAGTACTATATGGGGAGGCAAAAATTACATCTGGAGTTCCTGAGGGAAGTGTCTTAGGACCCCTGTTTTTACAGCCTTTATCAACGATCTACCCACTTGTATTGATTCAGTAATGCGCCTTTTTGCCGACCATTGCTTCATTTATAGAATAATAGAATCATCTGAAGATGAACGTGCACTGCAACAGGATCTAAATAAAATATACACATGGGCTAAATCAAAATGGAAATAAATGCCGACAAAAGTAAGACTATCAGTTTCACAAAACCTATACGTAAGAATCCCTTAAATTATTCTATGAACGGCACATTGATCCCCGAGGTAATCAGCTGTAAATACTTAGGAATTAATTTGTGTAGCGACTTAGAATGGGGGGAACATATAAATTATGTAGTAAGAAAAGCTTGGAAGTCGTTTCATTGTGTCAAGAGAATTTTAAAGAAAGGTAACATGGAAAGTAGAGAATTGGCTTACACATCTTTAGTTAGGCCAACTCTTGAATACTCGTCAGCTTGTTGGGATCCGTACAGAATAGGTCAAATAAAAGAATTAGAAAAAATCCAAAAAAGGGCAGTGAAAATCATAAATAGAGGGTTTACAAGGGAACGTGACATCCAAACACATTTCGAATCATTAAGTACCCGCAGGAAGAATGCAAGATTATGTTGTATGTTTAAAGCGTATAATAAATCTCCAGCTTGGGAGGGAATAAGTGGAAGACTAGACAGTCCTGCACGTTTAGGGAGAAAAGATCATAAATGGAAAACAAAAACTCAGCGGCAGCGAACTGATACCGGTAAATATTCATTTGTAAATCGCACAATTAGGGATTGGAACGAAATACCATGGAGCCCTTTCCCAAGGATGTAAAGTGTTTTAAAAATCGCATAAGAAGTCTCAAATAGTATTTTTTTTCTTTTCTTCAAATTATTAGCTATTTTTAGTGAAGTGAAGTGCAGTTCCAGGGAAATTCAGTGTGATATGCGACATTACCAATGTTAAAAATAAAATAACATATAGTGGAGTGTGGGGCTGGGCGTTGCAGTGTAGTGGAGTGTGAGGCTGGCATTGCAGTGTAGTGCAGCGCAGCAAGACGTAGCAGAAGTGAATAGAGTAAATGAAATAAAATTTAAGATTAGAATTAGCTACAATAGAATACGATAGAATATAATTAGATGGTATTAATTAGCTGTAAGTATATTTTTGGGGTGTACATATGTATGTGTGTATATATGTGTATACGCACGTGTACATGTGTATATGCATATGCGTATATATGTGTATATGAATATATGTGTATGTGTGTGTATGTATGTGTATGTGTGTGTGTGTGTGTGTGCGCGCGCGCGCGCGCGCGTGTGTGTTTGTGTAGTACTTGTGCGTGGTGCGTGCGTGTTTGGGTATGTGCACAGAGAGTCTGAGTTTCACATGTGTAGGCGTGAAATGGAGGCTTTCTTGCTATGCTGGGGTAATCATGGTTCTAGGTAATACATTATATTTACTATTACTTCATTTTTCGTTTTCATTGTATTTATTATGAAATATTTAATGTCACTTCATTTTCATTTGTATAGTGTAATTAATTGGCTACCACCTGGCAAAGACGCCAATTGTGGCCAAAATAAATATATTATTATTATTATTATTATTATTATTATTATTATTATTATTATTATTATTTTATTAACTTCACTCGGCTGTTGGTGAAATCGGCCTTATGAACACTAGCCATGTGACCAACTTAGATATCCCTAACGGTTCAGAAATTATTACTTTGTCACCTTACGAATTCTATGTCAGAATAGAAAGTTATGTTATCGTGCCCCAGAAAACGCCGATATTCTCCCAGAATAAACATTATTGCCGGGTTCTGGTAATGAAAAAGTGGATAATTCGTGTTGTAAATTTGGAAAAAATATTATCTAACTCGTAATGTAGCCAGAATCCATGTTTTGTTGGTTCTTCATTCCGAAAAAACTATTGCTGGTAAAATGTCCGTCTGTCCGTTTATCTGTCTGTTCGTCTGTGGTTAACTATAGCGCCTAAACCGTTCAGTGGATTTTCTTCAAAACTGATATTCCCTGCTTCATCTTAAGGTGGTTAGAGCGAGATATTCCCTAGTAGACAGATAGTCCATATTATGTTCAAAAATAATCATTTGCGAGATAAGTGGGTATTGTGGGACCTACATAAACCAAATAGGGACTTTTCTGCTGAGTTTCATTTAATTATTCAAATAAATTTAGTTTAATAGATGTAAAATAAAAATATTTTAATACCACATAAAGAGCTACCGTTGACTAGTTTCTTCACTAGTACCAACATATCGCGTGGCCACGGACTGAAAAATTAAAGCATAAGGTTGAACATAAAAAAAAACTATTACACAATAAGTACCTGTAAAATCATAAAAAGTAACATTATAGACACATATCTATATATTTTTGTACAGTGATCGCTAATAATGGCAAACTTTTCCATGTGTGAGTGGGGCAAAAAGACTATAATAAATTCGGCAACACCGTAATGTCCTTGAGATTGGCATGACTGCTCAGAGCTCATGCTTCTACAAAGTTTCGTTGTTTTGAATCACTATGAATACTGTTCGTTGCCTGGTCGACACGCGGTAAATATCACAATCTAAGCGAATTGGCGGAAAATTCATTTCCAAGGCGGAATTTGAGATAAAACGAAATAATTCCCCCATTATTACGAGAAAAATTACGTAATAAAATGTTTTCAAATATTTTTTCAATGTTTGTTTCTCTCTAATTTTTATTTCTTGAATTACCTGAACCAATGGTAGGTCAAACCTTAGATTATTCGATTGCTTGACAACAAGATCAACAGTGTGGATCTCTCGAACATTGTATAAAGCTTTAAATTTAACTTGACAGACATCGTAATCATTGACTTCTGCTGCTCCTTATTATCCCTCTTATCACAATATATTTTGTTCCCCCCCCCTATTTCTGTTATTCCCCTATTTTATTTTTGCTTCGTTAATTAAACTTCATGATCAATTTTTAATGTTTTAATCGTTTTGATTGAAATTTTAGAACTATTTTAGCAATTGCAATAAGCCGTATTATTTACAGCAGTGCGGTTATATAATTCATAGAAACTATTTGCTGGTTTTCAGCATAATTTTATATCATGCTATGATATTGATTTAGATGCAGATTATTGTGTAAAGTGCACACCAAGTTAAAGCTGTTAATATGAAAATACTGCATCAGATAATTCTGAGATCTGTATTATTGAGACCTTCAATAATAAAATTATACCATTGTTGGAGAAAACCCTTCAAAAGAAATTTCTAAGTGGCATAGTCTTTTGTAATTGTTTGTCTTGATGTTGCACTCAAAATGAAAAAAGGTTTAAATGTTTTGAAAATAAGATGAGAACCATTAAAAATGCATTATTATTGTCCAGGAAATGCAAACAATTACATAAAATATAGTGCTGAAGAGAAAAGGAGTTTCTATTAAAATACTAAAACTACCAAAGGCTGGATATATCATTCCTCTTACAATTTCAATAAAATGTAATTATTAATTATAAATGAAATTATTAAATTTGCCCAAGCGGATTTAAATATTATAGGCCTTCAAGCACAAACCTATACTGGGCACTCATTCAGAAAAATCTTTAAAACTAATTATGAATAAATCTAAAAAAACACTAATTATGATAGAATAAATCATTGTTCCAATACAGATTAACAAATTGCTTTCAAAGTAGAAATTGCTTTTAAATTTATCATTTACAAATACATGCATCCATTCAATTTATTTTTAAAATCAAACATTGTTCAGTAAACTATTTGATTAATACTCCTTCAAATAAAAACATTTTATGAAGTTTTTAATATTGATTTTTAAAAAACGGGCACGAGGATGGGAGTCCCAAGCCTAATTTTGCTAGGAGGAAATCCTGCTCTGCATTCACCTATACATTGAATGGTTACCATAACATTTCATAAAATGTTTTTATTTAACCCCAGCAAAACCCTAGAATTTTATTAACACCAGCAAAACAGTATTTTATCATTGCAACACATTTGAAGCCACTGCAAAGTCTATTTCTTCTGAATTGAATGCCCACTCAGTAGCAATACCGTTTGAGGTGCTGATCTATGATAAAGATTGTTGCTTTGAGTTCTGTGTAAGCATCTGTGGTGAACAAGACAATGACAATCCACTGTGTAACTCCACTATAAAAAACAGAATATGAATAATTTTCGAATAATTGAATAAATAATTATTGTTCAGGAGCAAGAAACTAACGTACGGCGCAAAACAAAATAGTAATACGAACTCGTACTGTACTGAATGTTTAAAAGATTCTATAAACTCTCAAGATCACCCATTTTCTCAGAGAGCAGTATCAAAGTGAGTCATTGGGAATATTAATTGAATTAAAATTTCATTCAGATCGCACTAATCGTTATATCCATAAAATTCCAGTTTTCTGAATATCTGGTTACCATCAAACGCGATGTTCTCCAGGAGTGATGATATTATAATTGATCACAGAAGATCCAGAGGAATGTACGAACTCTTGCAAGGTCTTGTCACTAGATTTGAATGAAGCGCGTTGAGCGCGCGGTGTTGCCGAGATGCGCGTCAATGTCCCGACCCTCTAGAAAGCGCGCGAACGTCTCCCTTTGGACTGATTTAGGCTTATAATTTTGCAAAGTTCTCCCATTTGAAACGGTAGATTTCTTTCAAATTGCGCATGTTGATTCTTCGAGATGCTAGGTACCAAAAGAAAAGTTTTTAAAAGCATGTTCAACAGTTAATTTTCTCACAATTTTAAAATTTCAGGTCAGATCTCTCAGGTCCCCATAAGAGTCCATGTTAAAACAGCAAACTTTACGGTCTCGTTACGCAAAAACTGGACGGTGAAATCGATTCAAACTCTACCAGAACATAGAAGAACCTCTCATCTTTAGATTAATACAATAAAAAAGGCATGTTAAACATAACACTAATCTCGCTCTAACCACCTTAAAGGACTGGAGGCTTTGCGAGTTGTAACGGATATTTTGATTGTTGAGTTTTTTTACATGAATCAGACATTTACCTTTGTATACCTTTGTCCGAGTTGGGTCCATGTGGCGCTTCTGTGGCAAGCACGTTAACTCTGAAGACACTCTCAGTTCGAGAATGAGAGTGGAAAAAAGTTACCTGCTTAACAAGCACTGCTGGTTATGTAGTAGTGTAATGATGTGAAACTTTTAGAAACCATGCAAGAAAGTATGTGCTTTCGCAGCGCCACTAGTTAAAAATTTGAAAATGTCCCCAGGGACTTCATGTTAAGTTCCCCCCAAAATTAAGATACCGATTTCAAATTCAAGGGGCCTCGACATCAACAAAATTGATCAGGGAATATTAATTTTTGAGAAAATTGGCGAAACAGTTAAGCGCTAGCGTTGTTCACAGACGGGCAGAGGTTTTGCTGTTATTCGATTTTTCGGTTTCAAAGACCCATAAAACATGGATTTTGGCTACCATGTGTTAGAGGATTTTTTTTCTATATTTAGCAACTTGATTTATCCACTTTTTCGTTACCAGGGTTCTCTAATAAGAGTTTTTCTGTCGAAATTCACAGTTTTTTCGCGCAGCGTTACATAAACTCTCTTCTGGGTAAGCGGTGGCCGCTAGCTAAGCGAGCGTCATTCATCAAGAGCGCTGAAACCATGGGGTAACCACTCTATACTTGCGTTTTTATTTCTTAGCGCGTGAAGGCCTACTTCACGATGGAATATCTCAAGGGCATTTCGCGTCTTTCTCGGTTATGCCGCTAGATATATGATCGCGACCGTGTCGAGCAAAACAGGCGATAATGCGACTTCTAGCGGCACGACCGAGAAAGACGCGAAATGCCTTGAGACATTCCTCCGAGAAGAATGGCTCTCACGTACCAAGAAATAAAAACCTAAGTATATTTAGTATATTCTAGCTCGTTATCTAAAACTCTCATTTTTAGAACCATAACATCTACTCTTATGATCCCTCAAAGGCAGTTAAAGTACTGTCTGGAAAACACCTTACCTGTTTGGTGCCACCATTGTTGTGGCTGCGTGGTTAAGAACGCTGTCGGGCTAGAAATCCGGTAATCTCTGGGAGCGTAGATTCGAGTCCTACCTACTGAGATTTCCGATTTTTTTTAATCAAAAGATAACTTCATGTGATGGTATGTAAAGTATATGATAAGTTGTAAATGAAGTGACAAGATAACAATTCATCGAAAGGAACACACTTCAGAGATGGCACGGACAGAAAGCTTCTCTCATTAGTATTTTATAGCCTGTATGAAAAGCAACAAGATTGCAAAAATAGCTATCGAAATTGTGAGGTACGAAAATGAATGCGGCATTAAATGCACGAATGATGTCCTATTCAATTACTTCCAATAAAGAATTAAAAAATGAAATGCCTTTCAAGTATTAGTCCCTAGTGTTTTAAAGAAAAGTTTTCGGAAAAACGTCTAAATTGTCACTTACAGGCCATTTCTATTTTTTCATTTAACATTTTGAAAAATGTGTTATAGAGCATGTATCTTTGTTTTGGGTTCCGATAGTTTAGTATTAATCTACGCGATTTTAAGATAGAAAAAGAACTTGCATCGGCCGGGAATCGAACCCGGGCCGCCCGCGTGGCAGGCGAGCATTCTACCACTGAACCACCGATGCCTTTGATGACAACTTGAACGGTGACAGAAGAAATTGATGGACGGCAAAACAACTGTATATCTGTTTTGGTCAACATTAGCGCCTAAACCTTTCAGCCGATTTTCTCCAAAATTGATATTCCCCATGAGTTTTAAGAGTACTTACCTGAAGTCTCAAAAACATTTTCAAAATTTTCTCAAAAATAGCTCCAAATTATTTTTATTAAACTTTATCCTCGGAAGGAAGAAGAGAATGGTGCAGGTCTGATGCTCTTTGAAATTCCTGAGTTTTTGAAAATTGCAAAAGTGCAGTATTTTTGGGCGTCTTCCTATTACTACAATATTAAAGTTAGAGTTTTTCCTTAATAAAATCTGTTTTTTTAAAAACAATTCTTAAAATAAGAACATGTATAATTTTTCAAAAATTTGTTTTCGCGCAATTTGTGCATGAAATTGATGCAATGATGCCTCACAGAGTTTCTGTGTTCAAAAGTTCAAAAGTTTTCTGTGAAAATGAGCCCGAAATTTCGCATGTTCAGAAACGCTCAAACGCTAATTTCTCGAAAACGGCTTTAATTTTGTCTTTACATTTTTCTGAACGGATAGTGCTGAATGGACTGAACATGGAATGGACAACATGATATCAATGTCATCATAAAGTTATCTTTTGATAAAAGCATCGGTATTATTCGCAGTCTGTAAGACTCGAACCCAGAGGGAATTTGATTTCTAGTCAAACATCTTAACAGACAACTTGGTAACGACTGATTGACAGGTATGGTGTTTTCCAGACAATTCTTTTAGAGCTGCCTTCATGAATTGTAAGAGTAGATGGTAAAGTTCTAACGAGCTAGAATATACTATATAGAGGGGCTGTCTCTGTAGTTTCAGCGCTCTTGGCCGAACTAATGGCCGCCATATTTTTTTAAGTCAAAACATACGGGTGGCGGTGTATTCAACTGCTATACTGAACCGACGTGGTGTTGCTTGAATCACAACTAATTTCTTCATTGTTTTTCGTTTAATAGTATTTAAATAACTGTATTGCAATATCTTTCACGTTCAGGTTTTATGCTAACTACAATAACATTTCAATAACTTCCATTCTTATGACAATAATCGATGCAGGAAGCAACGTATATTTAAAGTTTCTCAATTCGTTCTCCTAACATATTGTCATTCCGTCTGTAAATTAGTGGTTTTTGATCGTGAGAACACACAATAACAGGATTTATATTACGCGCAGGCTGCGCCCACCCGCTCGTAACCAGCGCCAAACGTAATGCAAGAATTCTTTGTTTCCCAGAGGGCATTGCTTTGACTGCAAAAAACATGGCTTCAATTTGCTTCAAAGATGGAGGCGCTTCAGCCACTCTATGTAGTATATTCTAGCTCGATAGTTTTAGGTGACTAAAAACAACTAGTGGTGCTACAGAACGACACATTCTTTCTTGTACTAGTATTCCAATTTATTTGATCTGGGCTAGATTTTTGGTCTTGACCCATCCCCTCTCTAGCTGCCATCTATCACTGCCCCGAGTCCATTTGTTTCTCAATTTTTCGGTTTACTAAAAATAGGCTTGAAATATTATTTTAAGAATATTACAGAAGATTAACGCTATTTTAACGTTTCTTCTATTAGATATTTCGGGAAAACCTTGTGTGATCATCAACAAGCACACCCGGAACTTCAAGAATACTAATGATTGGTCAATCAAGTTAGCATATTCATATCAAATGCATATTACTGGCAGTGATGTAGAATTGTTCTGAGACGTTTCGACATCCCGTATCAGACGTACCTACGTCACATCGTAAACAAGAGTTTTTAGAACTACACAATTTGCATCACCCTGGTATTAAGACCACTACATTGTTAATATATAATCACTATGTTTGGCCCTACGTTTCCGGAGATCGTAGAATTTGGACACGTTCTTGTCTTGACTGCCAATCACACACGGTAACTCACTATGTTTACTCTCCGATTGGTATCTTCCCACCAGTTAAAGACCGGTTTAGCCCAGTTCACATAGACATATGAAGTTCATTACCACTGATACAATAATTTTAACTGTTTGACGACCATAGATCACTTCATACGTTGACCTGAAACCGCACCACTTCTTTCCATGATGTCAGAGGGAATTATTAAAGCCTTCTTATTCAAAAGGATTTCAATATTTGGAATTCCTGTTTTGCTGATTTCCGACGGAGGATGGCGGTTTCCTTCCATTGTATTAACTACCTTAAGAGATTTTGGTATCCACATCGTTTTACAACTGCGTATCACCCCACCTCTAATGGTGCCCACTACTGTGCGTAATGCATCGGCCACACGGAGGTACAAAATTTGAACCATCATTTCTTCACCAAATGTTTTGTTTCACGGCAGAATAATTTATGAATCATCGGTAAAGATTTCAGAAAATAGTTCCTAGAAGCAACGGAGGATATAGGCGTGATACATTCTCGATACAAAACATCTGAGAAACATTTTTTTTACAAAGCACACAAGACATTTTCTTTCAGCCAAGGTTCAAGCAGCGCCACAAGTGCAAAAACACCGGCAATGTGTTTACGTAAATAAAGAAACTTACAAAAGGTTCCTTTTGAGACCTACATTTTTGTAGGCAATTTCAGTTCGGACACCCAGCTCCGGCTAATATTATTGAAACAATAACAAAATGCTTGGCATTTAAAAATGCACAGCTTGTTATATTAAAATGTATTTGGAATAAAGAAATATCTTTTGGATGTAATAATTTCAATTGTACTGTATGGTAGTGTTGGGGAAAAAATGAATAAAATCACCAAAAAATGTTTTCGGGAGGAAGGGCATGGCCCCCAATTTTCTTTACAACAATGGGGTATCGGATGCATCAGATATGTCGTGTAATTTTTACAAATGTATATCCGATGTCAATTATCCTCCGCAAGACACAGGCAAGTTTCTAATTGGCTATTGTCATTTGTAGTAAAAAGGCAAGAACTTCTTCAATAAGCCCTTGTAGAAAAGAAACTGCACGACTGGACGTTGTCACTCCAGGCTAGGCAATACCGGGATTTTATACGCACCACCTGTCACCGGCACCCTGCAGGCGGGGTATCGAACTCAGTCAAAAGAAGGCGAATGACCAAGATGAACAGAGATGTATGTGAACCTCAAGCGAAAACTGAAAGTTACCTGTCGGGACATTGAAGTAATTGTACTGTAGGAGAGGAGAGATAAAACTCAGTTTCATCCGTCACGTAGTTTACGTTGGTAGTGTCGGGCAGTGTTTTCTAGTCGTCTATTGCTGTGACTCCCACGTCTTGTATATATCTTTATTTTGGAGTAAATTGAGAACTTTGTTGTGGGTGGTTGGTTGGGTTATGGGGCAGTGAAGTTGTATGGGTGGTTATGTATTTTATTTTTAATACGTAGTTGGAAAACATTTGTCAATCATGAACCGACCTCTAAATGTTATTGCTAACTCTCCTGAATATAGGAGTGCAAAATTATTGAACATATCAGAAGAACAGCAGGTGCAGATATTTGCGAAGCAAATGCTGGCCAAAAGAATATTTGTTGGGCATTATCAGGAGCGTCGGTATGTCGGAGCACTGAATTCGTACAGGTATTGTTACAATCAATGACGAGCTTATAGTGAATTGTTCATAGCCAATTAATTCAATGAATTGTGATCTGACAAGTTTTATTCGTGCGTTTTGTTAATCAATTATAAACGCACCACCCTTGATATAATTATGTTTCTGTTGCAGGGATATTGTTTGCGTTACTGAATCTGAAAATGATCTTCCTCGAGATCTGAATATTGTGAAGAAAAGGATTGAACAATTCTATCCATCTGATGTAATTTGGACTGGTATTACAGGTTTGAAAATAAATTATTATATCTGAGTATGATATATATTATGGTATTGATTTATATTTGAACTGAGAAGTGTCGAGTATTCCCTGTTTCAGCAAATTTATTGATATAAATCATAATTTTGTTAATAAGTAAAAAAAGAAAAAAGTTTAGAAAAGAGTATATTTTTACTAGTAAACAAATTCAGCTAAATTACAAATTGGAACACTTTGTTTCAGCTGCACATCACCAATGACCGCACTTTCTAAGCATTTCTTCCTGTTGCATTTTGCAATACATTCCTAATGTTCCCTCTATGTGGTAAAAATTTGGCACACACGTTTTTAGAGATCATCCACCACAAACCCTTATTATAGCCTGGCTATATTTGTGTATGCCATCAACTGTTATATTAGTATGTATAAACTAATAAGAAAGCCACTGTTTATTTGTAATAGCACTGTGAGTTTAAGGGGAAGTGTTAAGCCATGTGGATGAAAATTTTCAATGTTTGATTTGCATCGGATTTATATTCTTTGTACATTTAGTAATGATATAAAAACTTTTTTCGCGTTACGGCCGTTCAAATAGATTGTAATAACATATAACCTTTTCACTCCCAGTGTTAATTATGAGCAAAATGTCACTTTTAAATGTCAGTGTTTTTTAGGGAAGCGAACTTGATTTATGAAGACATTGAATTACAGAGGTATCCTGAGTGAAATATGTAAGCAAGTTTTTTTGTTCCTAAATACTAGATGGCGATTTAGCCGAGACTGCTAGAGCAGTGTGCACTCCTGGCCAGGGTGTATTCATGACTTCAGTCGGTTCAGATCTTCATCTAAAACCATTTTTAGCTGCTACATGCCTGTGGTTCAGTTGAAGGGAGAGGCCAGTTGACGAGGCATAAGCAGCTAAGTTCTTGCGGGTTTGCTTTTTCTTACAGAAAAGAACATTTTTATACCAGCTTTTGTTAATTTGAAGCACTTCAGAAGTATAATGTAGCAATACAACAATCGTTTAGCACTAATAGTTGCAAATACATGCTACCAGACAACCCTTAATCTCTCATAATCTTAATCTCACACAATCATCTCTGTATGCACGGATGCGACAACAATGGGTGAATGCAATGCAGTGCCATGTATTTCCTTGCGCTGTGAAAACTTTAAACTCATTTTTCCCAAAATTAATTTTTTTTGTACAATTGTACATTTTCTTAGAAATGATGCATCCAAAAATAACAATTTGTACACAATGTTGCACTATTATATTAATATCTACCGAGTAGGTGTCCACCTTTTTCGTGTAAAAATGGCATTGTAATAAAGTATAGATTGGCAAAAAATGCAACCAAAAGAAATGTATTCAATTAACATTATTTTAAAGTGTTACATTTATAGATAGGTTTCTGAAAAAGACTCCGTAAATGTACAAGGTGTGTCTCAATCAGGATGCCAAATTTGGTTTATGTCAAATGAATACTTTGACAGTTTAACATTGGAGACATAGGGCTTAACACCTCCCCGTAAGTAACTTAAGTTACATGTGGTGGATTGTCACAAAATAACTTCATGATTCATTAGTTTGCATGAATTGTACAAGAAGGCCAAAAAACTGAGTAAAGTAGAAGTAATGTTTGGGTAGTATTTCTTCAGAAGGTATCTGAATGGCATGGCAAATTGAAAATTTTCAGCATTTAAATACATGAAACGGATACTAGAGAATGGGCTCAGTGCCAAAAAGATAAATGACATCTCAGTTTTTAACATATTGTAAATAAACAAAAATTATGAAATTGCTAACTCATATCTATAAAAACAAAGATGTTATAATGACATTAATGTTGGGATTTGAAATGGCCCCACTGGGTGTTTTTAGTGTTAAGAGGACTACGTTGTCTTGTATGTTGTAAATATTCTGTAGAATAAGGCCAGCTCTCTGTCTTAAGGCAGGTGCAATAACAAGACATCTGCAGCAATGAAATGGAGATTTTTAGATAGCACCCCCACAGACAAATGGAAACCCTTTATCTTTGTGATGTTTCTTTATTTATGAACGAAGATGACTATTGTTTTTGATAATCTGAATATTGCTTTAGAACGAGGTGACCACTTTCTGGAAAACACAGATAACAATGAAAAATCAGGGAATGTAATTGCTTTAGTACAGACAGGGCAAAATCAGGGAATTTTTTAGAAGAATCATTAAGCTGGGAGAAATTTAGAGAGGATGCAAATCTGAAAATCTGAAATTTCAGGTAATCCAAACAAAATTCAGAATGGAGGAAAAATAAACAACATAAATAAAATGTTTATGTGTAGTGTAAAGAAAGGATTTTATAATTACTGTAGAACTGAACAACTAATTATTGAAACACAAGTTATCAAAATGAATCATTTATTGCACTGGTTACTACGGTGTATATCACATGTTTATGTAGCAGTAATTTTCATTTAGAGAATCTTGCAAAATCAGTTATCTTCTTGTGCCTTAAGGAACTGTATCTGTTTAATGAACGATCACTATGCTACATTGCCATTTTCTTACATTGCACGCTACCATACATTGTACGATAATCATATAGATGAATTTGTATATGTAAGTACATTTTTTTGGATAATCCGAACAGAACGCACCCCCAATTAGTTTCAATTTCCAGGGTTCTACTGTAGTATCAAGTTATTTTTTGCTCAATTTTTATTTCTTGAGAACATTTAACTTTGTCACAGCGAAGTGAGAGAGCTAACCAGTTAGCATCAGGGTAGCTCTAATATTTTCTTTAAGTAGTGTAAAATTACAGGATGTATCTGAAAGAAAAAGAAAAAAATAATGGACTAGAAAACCAGGAAAAGTCAGCGAAATTTGTTTCAGAAAATTAGCAAGCATCGTGTAGAAGTAAGTTTGCGTAGTGGTTTGAAATTTAGAAATGAACTCTTTAATTTCTCATGTAAAGTATTGTGCAGAACCACATGTGCCTGTGTACAAAGTGCTTTGATGATCATTCGAATTGCTATTATTTTTTGTGAAAAATCGATTTAAAATGTTTTAATTAAAAAATTTGTTTCAGGTCCAGAAATGGTAGGCGCACCTGCTGGTTATAGCCTATGGGTGAAATTGAATAACATTCCTTTCGGTCATTATTGGTTTCAAATAAGAGAAGTAAAATTTATTGAGAATTTGGAAATATGTGTGCGTCTGAAGTGTTTGAGGTAATGTATAAATGATTTGCTTTTTTATAAAAGGTTTGAATACAATTTTTTTTTTTTTTAATTTAATAACTATTGGGCCTGGCAATGCTTCGCTATTACAATGTATTATACTTCACATGCTACTGGTCCCGTGATTGTTAATCACGTTTTATGCTACGGTCAAATTTCAATAAACAAAAGACTTTCTTGCAAGTGTGGTTCCGTCTCTCTCTGGCTCTCTTTCTCTGACTATCCATTTCTGTTTGTTTCTCTCTCTGCATCTCTGTCTTCCTCTGTCTCTTCCGGGAGAAATTTCACATTCGCAAACAATGAAGACATCTTAATAATTGTACTAGTGTGCAACAGGCTGCGTCAAACGCTGTGTCATCAATGCATGTCGATGTGCACAGGCACAGTGCACATTCCCATCGTACTATGCCTATATTCTTCATAGAAGTGCAAGCAATAAGTTGACGAAGTTTTATTGCAATCTGATGAGCGGTACGATAGCGGCAGCATTAAGTATGAACAAACAAACATTGTCTTTTATATAGAAGATAATTATGGTAACAGTCGTGTTACTGACAGTTTTCTGAATCCGCATAACTACAGTAATTATAACATATATTGACGACAATAGAATGCATAACAAAATTGGTCACTAATGATAAACAGTAGTAATTAATGTCATATATAACAAACCAAGAGTTTTTACAAGACTTAAAGGCAGTAGTTCATTTGAAACTTAAAAGTTGAAGTGTTGTACTTATTAATGGTACAGACATGAGAACCCGGATTCTTAGGATTTTACAAATGTCATTGAGGATTGTTGAAAAAACAATTTCAACCATTTTAGATTTTTTAGTTTTTCCTAATCATTTTTGTATGAAGCTGTACAATTTTTGCAATAAATACAAAACTTTAATTACTAACTCATTTTAAGCATTTGTTTACAACTGAACTTTAACAAAATGATTTTTTTTTAAATCGTGCAAGATTAATAAATATGTTTTGTCACTACTTAAATATTTTCCTGAAAATTAGCATACAAACCAAAATCCATCTTCTTTAAGATGTGCTGTTGCAGTGAACAACAAGAACATTCTCAAAATATCTTTCATGAAGGACTTCCTATTGTCTTTCAACACACACTTGTAACATGAAACATTTTTCTCAAAGCAACATAAAGGCATACTTCATATTCTCTTGAATCAGGAATGCCAAGTTGCGTAATTCTGCAGATACTGCATCTCCAAGAAGAAATGCATTAATCCAATCTTTGCTTACTCAGGACTGTCTTGAAGTTTCGTAAGCTTTGACAAGAACGCTTCTCCTACAGACTAAGACACTTCTTTCCGTGAAATAACTTCGATGATGATAATCGCTTTCTTTAGTAACAGGAAAATCAACATTACATGCTGCGTTCAAGCCACTGTATAATTCCAGTCGAATCAAATGAAGAAATAAATTTATTTTCCCTACTTTGTACACTTTTTAGAGATTCATGATTGTCTCATTTAGGATCATAACTCATTTTAACCATTTTCAGAATCTTTAGGATTGAGGCATTTGACTCAGAAAAGTTTGAAATTTTATTTTATTAAAATGATTACGTAATAAAATAAGTAATAAAATAGGTCAGATCCTAAGAATCCAGGTCTTAGTGATGAGAGTTAAATGTATTCTAATCATAAAATAATGATATTTAATATGTATATTAAGTATTTAACCCAGAAATAATCGTAGTGATGGAAGTGATTACGAAATTTGTATTCACTTGGTTAATAATTTTAAAAGCTATTAAAATTGTCGATTTATAAGTGAATGATGTTAGTCCAATCAGTAGATACTCAGAAAGGGGGATTATTTGCAAAACGGTCAAATGGTCTTTTTCTTTGGATATGTTGTATCCAGACACCAGTTAAAATCCCAAATTTCCAACCTCCCGGACCCTGTACTAACTTTAGGAAATCCCAAAAACAATGTTTTCTGACCTGGGGGGAGTTGCTCTGTAACATTTTAATCTTACTTCTTATCAAAAAAGTTGTTAGTATCAATTATAAAGAGAAGAAAGTTCCCTACAACTTTTTTATTTATTTATTTATTTATAAACAGGCAATCGCCCAATAGTACATAGTTTTTTTTTACAGTGTTAAAGACTATATTACAATAATAATAATAATAATAATAATAATAATAATAATAATAATAATAATAATAATGTTAAATACAATTTATAAAAAGTAGACTTTTGAATACAATATTTTTTTCTAAATCTAATACCAAGCAAACTACAACTCTTGTCAAAAAGAGTACATTGCAGGGTTTGTAGGCAGCGACAAGCTTTGGCCAGGCACTTGAGATTGCCTGCTCTTCTGCACTTTATTACATACTAGTGCATATATTATTATTATTATTATTATTATTATTATTATTATTATTATTATTACTACACTACAGAGTACCAGGAAACTGCTTTGAAACTTAATTTTTACAGGATGTATGCACCAAAGCCACAGTACATATTGCACTTATATAAACTTGCATGATTCATAAATTTATAAATGTGTTTAGTTGGTGTTACATGAGAATACCATTACTCTTGAAAAAATAAATATTATAGCACTTTTGTGAGTTCCTGATTCAACAATAGATAGTTGTGTAGATTTGTTTCTAGAAAAGAAGATTTTGACATACTTGGAATACAAAGTACTAATATAATTTTGTTTTGAAAACCAAGTAATAATGATTCAATATCTGTCCACCTTTTTGCTTGAAATTCACATTTTATTTTCCCCTGCTGTTCTTTCCCGTTGTCACTTGTTCAACAATAAATGTTGTCACTTTTATTCTCATGCCATTTAAACTGAATACTAGTAATGCTATGCTTAAGATTACCTGTAATTTCAATACTTCATATTAATTAATGAAACTTTAACGGAACTCAAGAGATAAGATGCATAAAGCCATGAAAAGATAGTAATAATTAGGAGGCGGAATTTGATAACCTGAAACATCGCTAAAAACTATCAATAAAATGTTCTTAAAATGTACTGAAATGCTGTAAAAGCAAAGAAAAATTATACCAAAAATGACCCATTTTGATTTGATCAAAACCAGTTCATATTAACAACTCAAACTGTTGGATATGTTACTGATATGTTATTGACACTTCTTCCTTTTATTTAAGTGAACTCAACTTGCAAACTTTTGGTTCGGACTGTTCTTTACCAGGAAATCCTGTTTTAGTTATTGCGAAATCAGACGAACCGACAATGGCAGGGATCACAGAAGCTTAATTTACATACAACAGCTGACGTTACAATTTCTGAGCAAAAAAATTGAATATAGGCTACTTAGGAATTCTGTGGAAAACATTTGTTGCATCTTCTAAATATTATGTGAAGTAAGTACCATTAACATGATATTAAAGTTGGTGAAATTAGTGAAAAATGCTTTAAAAATGACAGGAAAAGGTAAATAATGACTTATTAGTCAAATTCAATGAAAAATGAAAAGAAAAAGAAAAAATGCAATATAAAAATGGGTCATTTACTTATGTCATAACATAAAATGAATGTCTTTATTACAAGAAAAGAAATGGCATGTCAATAAAATCTGCCCTCTAATTTGGAAATATCAAATAACTTGTGGCTGTAGTCTACGTAGTGCACCAGTGCCTCCACAATTTTGGGGTTCATTGTACTGCTGCCATAAGACAGATAAGTGCACATAAATTTGTGTTACTTATTGTGAAGTGTAGTGCTGCAGTGTCATCTTCTACATGGACAGGACCTTGTTTTTTATGCCAAAATAATTTGACAGAAGGTGAGGTGGTTGTGGTGAAAAATAAAGGAGTTACCAGACATCAAGAATCCAGTGTGAAATGGAAAAAAGTCTGTTGATCATAAGTTTTTGAAAGGATTGGAGCAAATAACTGTCCACAGTGCTTGTCAAAAAAATTACAACAAGAATTTTGGCTTCAATAAAACTTCGAAAACAATTATGACCAACAAAAAAACACATTGAGTAATGCTCTGGTCAAGAGTTGGGACCTACATGCATATCTTCACGTTTCTGTACCTATTACCATCTGTGAACAACACTAGGATCTAAACTATATTCAGGATTTTCACCAGAATGAATTCTTCATCCTTATGTTAAGTATTCGTTTTGGAGAAATTTAGGCAAAGTACATATTTCTAGACCTTTCCTAGGAGTAAACACTGCAAAGTATCCCTAGCTCTCCACTGCATTATAATAGGGTACTTCAAATAAAGATAAATGGTTCTTCATGCCAGAGTAAATAAGAAATAACTATCTATGAAAATAAAAGTAAGAAACTCTCATCTGCCCAGTGGATACAGAAATAAAATACTTTTCATACCTCGGCACCCCCATTAGTTGTCAGTGTATACATTGCCTGGGGAAAAAAGTAAATATACTACTTGCAAGTATTTAAATTTTTACCAGGTAAATTGGAGTCAAATATGAATTTCTTAGGCAATATGTACATTGCCAGGAACATATATCATTATATTATTTATAGTAACTATATCTATTATAGTTTTTATTATTTTATCAGAAATATATCTGAATTTTGATGCACATTTTGGAAAAATTATATTTTTTAAGCTCTGTAACTCACTTATTATTAGATTTAGAAAAGAATGTATTCTTCAACAGTTGTAGGAAATTTTATCTTCTTTATAATTGATAATAACTCCTTTACTGATAGGAGGTAAGGTTAAAAGATTATAGAGCAAAATACCCAAAAATGCAGGAGGAAAGCAAAGTTTTTCCGGTCTCCTAAAGTTAGCTCTGGATGTGGGAGGTCAAAAACTTGGGGTTTTAAGAAGTGCCTGGGTATATACTACATCATATCCAAAGAAAAAGTTTTTATGGCCTATTTCCATGTAAAATGTACTTACCAACTGGACTATGTGTATTAAAATAAATCAATGCACTTGATTTATTTGAAATTGAAGTTGTTGCTGATAAATTTGTCTACCGAAATCTTTTGCTAGATAGGAGATAAAGCCTGTTACTTTTCCCACACATTGTAATATATAGCATTGCTTTTAAGAAACAAAAAGTCGAACCAAAGATGGATTTTTCTGTATAATTCTACTGTTTATTTATAACATATTTAAAAAAAGGAAATAATCAGTCAACAATTTCACTAATGAAAAGAATAGAAAAAATGTAACCTTGCGATGTATGCAACTCAAAAATGGACTTAGCAAGTTTCACTTGTACTTTGATGATAAATTCTACTTGTTTTGTGAACTTTGTTTTAATTTGCATCTTTTTATTTGCCTTTCATCAGATCTGTTGATGTAGATGGAGGGTTTGGAAATAGAGCAAGTACAAATTCAGAGAAACAAACTCTCAACTTGGACTCTCAGCAAGATGAAACTCAAGAGAAAGAAGACTCTATTAAAATAATTTCTTCATTTGATTTTCAAAAACTTCTTGTGTCTGTTAAAGACATTAACTATCATGACACATTGAATCATTGGATATCTGCTCTCTCTCTTTTGTTTACATTTCATAACATGAGACAAATGCTGTCTTTTCTTGTAATTCTGGTAATTTCAGCAGTAACAGGATTTTTTAAGTTTGTTGCATTCTTAGGTGACTTTTCAATAAGGCTCATGCGAGAAATATCTGTTTTTGTTAATGCATGTACTCCTATAGTATTGGGAATCATTGATTTCTTTTCAAAATGTGTGGGTGGTTTATTTATATTGATAACACTACTGTGGAGAGGATCTACTCCAAATAATGCTTTCCAAAATTTTCGACCACCGCAACGAGCACTTCCTGCCCCTGCCGGCAGGGTTGGACCAGTACCACCCCCTATGTATCGACAAAATAGAAGATATGCTCAATAATCGTTTTGATGAATAGTTCTGGTATAGTATATTTGTACATATTTTGTACAGGGTTATTGATATGAGAAATGTTTTAAATAGATAGTAATAACTTGAGGTATGTTGAATTGGATTGTCTGTGAATGCATTTTGAAAATGTGATAAGACTGAATATTTATATTAGGGCTCTGTTTGTATTTTTTATTCTCAACCGGTAAATTTGCCCTAAGGATTATTTTTACTATCTTCTTTGAATCTTGAAAAATATTTCTAATTATTATTTTTTAGACAGACTGCATTGACTTTGTTATGGTGCTTTTCTTGAATTGCAGTATAATTTATGGTACTTTTATCACTTTAAGAATATGTATGTGATTATGAAGGTAGTGAATTGTTGGTTTAGTTCACATATTCGGGATATTTTGAAGAATATTTTTATTTTTACAAAGTAGATCTCTTACTTCGTTATTGTTTTTAAATGTGATAGATTTATATTTTTGATGTGATTAACAGATCAATGGCAACTAAGTATTAAAGTGCTTTTATTAACTCATTATTTTATTTTCCTATTTAAAGTAGGCAAGTGGCCAATAGGAACAGTCTTAATGTTCCTTGAAGTTTATTTATTTATTTAAATAAATAAGTAAACTTCTCCAATTTTCATGTAATTTGAGAGTTAGTTTTATAGGTTTCTCTAGAGCAGGTCCATCCATGTAAGTGCCCCAAAGAAAAACACCCAGCTGTTCTGTGTTCCCTGATGAGTCAGCCTGTGGAGGGAAGTACGTAAAGAGTGGAATATGACTGCATGCCATGAAACAGTGAACCTTGTGATTCTCCCAATAGAGAGAAGTGTTGGTCAAAAAAGTGAATGAAATAAAAATAAATATTTCTGCACTGCCAAATTTATTCATCTTCTAATAATAAACAAATTGAAAACCATATTTGAAGAGGGGAAAAAGTAACCCATTTCAGAATTAACGTTTGATGAATTCCCCTAAAATGGTTTTAAGTGTATCCTTTTGGGGCACAATTTTGTAGCTGCACGCTCATTGCAAATTCTGTTTGAGTAACTTATTCATAAATGTAATGGACAACTTACAATTAAGTACATGTGCTACAAATGTTGTTCTCGAGAAATAAAAGGATTGGGTGGAATTATTCACTTCAATTACTTTTTGGAATGGGCCAATTTAAATTATTGACAGTCATAATACTATGTGATTTATTATTCTATTTTACATGAATGCATGTTACCAAGTATAATATCTATATACTTTTGATAGCAATTATGCAAAATAGTATTTATGCATAAAAACTATATAAGACAATTGAAAAACAAATTGTTCTTGCAAAATTGCAAAATTTATTTAGTCACTTTTTCACAACTCATAAAAATTATAAAAATTAAATTTTTATAATTTTTGTGACATGAAACATTATAGATGTTTTAAAAGTGTACTAAAGATTCATTAATTGTCTACTCTCTCAAGTTATATTGTTTTTGGTATTGTCTAATTTTAGATGCAAGTGCAATGAAATATAGATCCCTTTTTGCCCTCTAATTTTAAGTTTTTAATGCCTTTTTCAGTGCCTATTTTAAAAAGTGTAGTGCCTTTTTAGCTGCCGAAAATGTAAGTTTGTAGTGCCTTGACATCCAATATCTAATGATTTATCCATATGAGCATGTGTTTCATTATGACCAGAATCCAAAAGTTCGAGCATTAATTTTACCTAAAATAGGCATTCAAAAGAGCCTGTAGCTGATGTAGAAGTGAAAAAAGGTGTGTAAACAATGAAAATCTCACATTTAAAAGGAATTATTTAAAAAATTAATAAACATGTAAAAATATTTTAAACATTTTTATTCTAGCTCAAAAATGTAGATCAGTACTTAAAGTGGAAGGAAATGATATTTTCTTTGTAATCTTGATACCACATGGCCATCCTGTATGATGGCTATTAATTTGTTTTTACTGGTGACGCTGTCTCTTCGAAATGCTGTTGTAGACTCCCCATTTATCTTGAAATGGCATCAGGGAAAATGGAATTACAGTTTTAGTCTTTCGCACTTGTGTAACCCTCAGCACTGAGAAGTTTTTATCAAATACAGAGAGATCTTTTTACAAAAGGGATGAGAGACCATACTCCATTGGATTCTTTCTGAGTAAACAGCCTGACTGTGTTGTTGAAAAAAATAAAAAATCTTGAGTGGTCTTCCTTTCTAATTTCAATTTTTAATCTCCACTTCCACTGAAGACAAAACTCTGTATCATACCTTCATGTTGTCCAGGTTTGCAGGTATGTTTCTAGCTTGATTGAAATCAGTGCCAGGGGAAAACAAAAATAATGGCCAAAAAGGAAGAAAAGGGCAAAAACAAGGCAAATACCAAAAATAGGCATCAAAAGTTAAAATAAGCTAAAGAAGGAAAAATGTAAATCAATTAAAACAACTCTAGAAGTACAATTAAGTGATTTCTATAGTCAAACGATATGAAATTAAAGTGATAAAAAGAAGGCATTTTCCCAAACTTTTGGGCTTTAATTATGACGTTCATAATAATATCTGAATAGGTGCAATATTCAGCTCTTAGCACTCCATTGTAGATAAATAGTTTTTATTTAATAGGTACTATGATTGGTTATGTGTATTTAAATGTATTTATGTAAAATGATTTTAATCTCTTAGTATTATAACTGTCAGAAATTGAAATTGAATCATTCCTAGTAATTAAATTGATAGTATTGAACATCAAAAGAATTAATATAAATTATTCATTTCCTTCACATAAGCATTAAATATTTTAGTAATATTTCTATTGTAAAATATAGAAAACTAACATTATAGGTCTCTTTTTTTAATTATTGTTTTAATCCTTCAGAGAATTTGTCATACTTAGTGGTGTGATTAATTGCTTAATTCTGCCAGAAATTAAATTTCTGGGTGTGTATTTGTACTTTATGGCACACTAAGAATTTGGCATTCCCAAGAAAGTGAAGTGAATTTGAAGTGAAATTCACTACAAATTTCAGAAACATACATCTCTTCCCAAACAGCATTAAAATATTGAGAGTCCACAGTTTGTTCTGTGAATCATCCACTCTTGACATTTCTCTTTGAACAGAATAATGCTTCTGTATCTATCACTGGCCAGTAGTGCTTGCTCCAACAATACACTCTGTAGCTCTGTGCTTGCTCCATGCTCTCAATAAGCTTTGTTGGTCAACCCTGCTCTACAGATAAAACGTGAGTTTTCTCGCATTCTAAAATGGAATTACTACTGAGATACTCTGTATGTTTCAACATAAATGTTTAAAAGATGATAAAGTTATCATGTTGCTGGTTTTATAGTCTTCAGAAGACTTATGCATTTATCGTGAATATAAATAGTATTCACATATTTGATGTACTGTATGATGGACGATTATCAACAATAAATATTTTGGAATTTGCTTTGTGGGAACTAAGATTTACCAACAGGGAATTTGTTTTCTTTCCCCAGTGGTTGCATAATATCCTTAATTTTGTCCTCTCCTTCACAGACTTAATTGTTTTTTTGTTTTTGTTGTTGTTTTTTGTTGAGAAAACTACTTCCCCCCAAAATCTTTAAATAAATCTACTTTGAACTGCAATCTGCTTTTGGGAAGATGAAGTCTATATTTTTCAAGATACACCACCACAATCTGAACAGAATTGATGAGATCATTCTGAAACTGCAGTTCTTGAACTATAGCTGTGCATGATGGTCACACTGTTTTAAGAAATCTGTTGAGTTAATTTTAAGCACAATCTCAAATCTAGTGCTGTAATAAGGAAAATATTTTCTTGATTTTTTAACATTGTACCTGACCTCTTCCTTTAGAAACTTACTGCATTTCCTTTATTGATAGATAATTTTTAACTCTTTAATAAAGTTGAATTTGCGTGTTATAGCACATTGATGGTTTTACTCGTGCTTGATTTATAAAATTTTAGGACCGGGACCCTCAAATTGATCATTAATTTAATAGAAATGGATATTCATTTACAATATAATTTAATAATTATAAATCACTCTTAATAACAGTGGTAGCACTGGCTCTACATAATAATAATAATAATAATAATAATAATAATAATAATAATAATAATAATAATAATAATTGTTTTAAAAATTTAGTGACTTAATTATGTGTGTTGCCTCTAATAATAATAATAATAATAATAATAATAATAACAACAACAACAGTAACCAAAGTTGCCCAGTGTTTGTACTCTGGGAAATTTGTGTTGTAACTCAGAACCTTTAAGGAGAATAAAATAAGTGCATTATTTTACTGCATTATTCATTAATCTAATACTATAGTATCTACACTCACTTCCTTAATTTTTCGGTTTTTGAAAGAAATAAAGAGATAGAAAATGAAGGGGTGTCTTTGTGCCAGTAGCTCTTGAATTTTCAATGTCATATTTTCAAGGTTTTGACACTTTTCTTTAAATTAGTTAAATTATACATTTAGTTTTTTGTCAAATGGGAAATTGTATGATTAACAACAATGCAGTGATGATTCCTCCAGTAATAGCCCTCGCAATTCATTATCTTCTCAATCCATAATAGTAGCAGAATTTGTAATGGTGCAGTATGAAGGAGAGCCTGGACAAGTCACTGCCTTTGAAAGTGATTTGGCATGGGTAATGTCTTAATGAAAAACAATCGTATTTTAAATGTGTTAAATTCATTACGCAAGAAGAATACAGAACTTAGAATTGATTGACAATGGAGCCATTTTCAGATTAGGGATGAAGTACTTTTTTCTTTTCATGCAAGCATTGAATAAATTTCATGTTAAATCAACAACAGATTACTGCAGTGCTGTACCAATTTTCGGTTTCCATGTAGTTAAAATAACTGTGTCATATGCAAGACCAGCTCATGTTTTGGAGTGTGCAATAGTTTCATATCATCTTATTGACAATCATTTTTCTAATAATTTTTAATAATAATATACTGAGTGAATGCATATTATAGCTAGTTATTATTACTGAATTTTTCAATCAATAATGAAAAATGATGAGTTAACTATATTGTTGGAACTAACTATCCTTTGGCAGAAGCATATAATATTCTTACTATACCTATTAAAAGTCCAGTTTATTTGATGAAGTGAGTTGAAAAAATGTAAAAAAAAATTATACATAAATGTGTCTAATTTAATGTATGTGCCTGAATAAAAAATGCGTTTTGATCATGATTGTTTTCAAATTACTTCCAGTTAGTGCCTTCGCATACACCCAACAGATTCTTTCCCAATAGGTTTAATTATTTTTATATTGGGCACCATAAACATTTGTGCACTGCCAGTCAAAAGTTTTTGGACACCCATTAAAATTCCTTTTCTCAGCAGGCTATATTTGGCTTTGATAGTGCAACCCAAACTCATGGCACCAAAGTAGGGTCTTTGTCTCAATTTATCTTGAATGGATAAACATTACTTAGGGATCCTTATATCCTCACTCAAGAGTATTCATGTGTTTTATGTGTATAGGAAAGTGTGATGAGCCATTATTAAAATAGCAATATTCTGAATTATATTTCATCACCATGTGGCTCTGAGCATTAACGAACAGAAAATCTCTACATTATGAGCCAATATAAATATTATAAATTATAATCACGTACTTCGCCATCACAATCGAAAGTATTATAAAATATTTCATCACCATTTGGCCTGAGCTGAACGAGCAGAAAAATTTTGGAAAACATGTTGATACTGGCTTGGAAAATCCATCTTTCTGACGCTTCCCGCGCATTGACGCTCCCAGAAGTATTCCCAATTAGCAGGATCATATATAAACGGACACCCAAAAAAGTTTCACGCTCAGTCTTGAGAATGACACCGCCAGCAGCCAGCAACCTTGACATACAGAGAAACAGCGCTGCAGTAGCGATCAAAATGTCTTCAACCAACAACGAGATGCCAGCCTGAGAATTGGAAGCCATGGTAAGAAGTTGATGCCAACATGAACATGATCGACAACCTTGCAATTATTTCCATTACATTCTCCCTCTCCTCTTTGCTCTTATGCCTTTAGTAGTTGTGCGGTGGCAGTGTCGTTCTCTATGGAGTTCAAACTGTATGCATACCACAGTTTCTAGTTCATAGTTCACATTCACAGAATTGAAAAAACCTTGAATAAATTTCTAAAATAATTCATTGAAAATATTGTTTGTGAGAAACTCATGAATAGGATGCTAAGAATCATAAAGAAAGTTATTCCGACAAGGGTTACTTTTTTTAACGAAATGACCGTTTAACAAATTTATTTTTTTATTTGGAAATGTTTCCGTTTATTGAAAAAATATATATTTTTGGCATAACATATGTGAATAGTCAGTGACTATCGTATGTAAGTGTATTATTACGTTCTCAATCTATTTTTGTCACAAATTTGAAATTATTAGTTGTGTGCAAAAACGTTTGACTGGCAGTGTATATTATCCATGAATAATGTATAATGTAACGCAATATATTGTTTTATAATATTTTAATTATGCTTTAGCTATTTGTTAAAAATACTCAAAATTATATTTTGAAATTTACATATTTTTATGACTGATACCAATTTATGCACTATCAAATATTCTCTCTTCAGCTATTAAATAGATAATAAAATTTAATTGCTCATAAAATGTGTAATTTCTAAACTCCCATTTGCACTCACGTGCATTCCTTATGTAATGTCTTATCTTAGAAAAGGCACTTTTTGAGGAGTATTTAGGAAAGAATAAAATTTCAGTGTTAAAAAATCATAGTAAATCTTGTTCTTCAGCTACAGAAGATGAAATTTGTACAAATTGAAATGTATTTAGTACAGTTCACATACATGATTAAAACTTTTGTATTTGCATTGTAACCATACATACAGTTTCTAATATTTATTAAGAAATAAATGCCTCCAATTATTCTTTAGATTGCTGGGGACTATTCATTATCAATGACTCTTCACCTCCATTGGGCATAGATGAAGATCTGCCCCTGTAAATGTAACATTAAGAGTAATTTAAAAATGAACCAATTACTACATTATTTGTAATAAACTAATCAACAGAAGAATTTGTTAATAAGACTCATTCACACGAGATATGTCTAGTGGCAAATTCAAAAATCTCAAACACAATAAATACCAGTCACCTGATGCTGTACGAATATTGTGCAAGCGTCATGTTAGAGTTCATCTCACCTATTATGAACAAATACAATTGTATTGCCAGCATACTTACTTGATTTGCATTAACAAATATCAGAAACTAATATTTTGGTTTTGTAACATTACATCCAAACATTAGTAAATTGTTACACTAGGACAGGTCTGGCCCCTTTGATAACTCATACCAATGTAGCAGGATCACACTTTGGTTAATATACTTTAAAAAAATACAAAACGAATGGTACTTTATTATTATACAAGAATGAAATATAATAAACTATTGAGTCTTAATCACCTAATTGTTACTTCATTTAATTTTATTCAAGACATTGTACATCTTAGCTGGTTTTCTTACTGTTAACAGTTAATGAAGCATGTGATGAATTCTTTGTAAATTTAACCTTTGAGAAAAAGTTTGTACCAACATGTAGTTTCAAAAGCACATACGACTCCTGTAAAATAAGAGTAATTTCTTAAATTAATATTTTCTTAAGATGTGAAACAATGTGTGTGTTTTATTTTTTAATACTGCTCATATTTCACACTATTGTGCAAAAGCTACTTCTAAAATAAAAAAAATAAAAAATTTGCATGACCTAAATGAAAGAACTAATAATAGAAAACAAATTTCATTTGAAGGAAAAATATCTTCAATTTTGTAGTTGAGGATGCCGCAAAATTTCAGACTTTTGCAATTTTTTAAATAATAATATTTATTGAGTCACATATACAATTACAATCGTGTATGACGAGTCAATATGATGCCTTGGGTGGAGAGAGCGAAGTTATATTACTGTTCAAGAGCAAACAAGGGACCATCTCAGCATTTGCTCAAAGGACCAGGGAAACTGAACAAAACCTGATCGAGATGGGGTCATTGGCCTAGAAATACAATACTTGTTACAGCTAGATATTATACAGTAGATAAATTATCTGCTAATAATTACATTAATAATAATAATTACATTAACAATAATAATTACATTAATAATACATATCAATTATGTTTGCAACTACATCAAATTTTACAATAGTAGTACATTCTATATTTATAACTTGAAATGGTGAGGAGGCAAGTTTTGACCAGTTTTTTTCTTCTATTCTCCTTCTATTTCACAGGATCATTTTCAGCTTGAAACAGTTCATATGAAACAGAAAGTCTAATGGAATAAGAAATTCTTATTTATTTCTATTTTTTAAGGGAAATGTAATTTGAAAATTCCTTTACACTGTAGAACATGTTGTTAAGTAGGAAAGCTTTCAATGTACTTTTAAATGTATCAATTGTGTTTATGTCTTTGATATCATTGCCTAGTTTGTTGTAAAGTGTAATGCCCTCTATTAGGGTACTTTTTTGATAAAGTGTAGTTTCAGAGTGGGGAACGTGTAGGTTATCCTTTTGACGGGTGTTGTAGTTATGTACATCAGAATTTAAAGTAAAAGTGTCTTTGTTTTCCATGAGAATTTTCTTTGTGAAGACCACTACTTCAAATATGTACATGCATGGTAGAGGAAGAATCCTTAGTTTATTGAACAAGGGTTTGCAAGACTCCAGCTTATGAGTGCTGGTCATTGTTCGCAGTATTCTTTTTTGGATAATAAATGTGCGAGTGCTTTCAGGGGCATTTCCCCAGAATATTATTCCATATTTTAGGTGTGAGTGCACATTTGCAAAATACATTGTTCAAAGTGTCTCAATGTTGGAGCTTGACCTGAGGGTGTATAGGGCATAGCAAGATTTGCTAAGCTTCTTGTTAAGATTTGATATGTGAGTGTTCCATTTTAGGTTTTCTTGAATTGTTAGTCCGAGGAAGGTAGTTTCATGAGATATTGTTACAGGGTTATTGTTTATGAGCAAATGCTGTGAGAGTTTGTCTTTACATCGAGGATTCATGAAATTTAGAGAGACTGTCGTGCTGGTGTTTATGATGAGTTTGTTGTCTTGAAACCATTTTACTAGTGCTTGCAAAGTTTTGTGAGTTTCTTTTTCTAATGATTGTTGTGTTTTTGCTTTGATGATGATGTTTGTGTCATCTGCAAACAAAATTATTTTGTTGTTCCTTAAAGCCAAAGGCATGTCATTTATGTATATAAGGAATAGTATTGGCCCAAGGATGGATCCTTGCGGGACTCCACAATTTATTATTTATTATTTCAATAAATTCAACTGAATTGAATTGTTGCCTTATTTTTGAGGTGAGACTCAAGCCATGAGGCCTAACTCTTCCGTCTGACCACGCAAATTCCGCTACGCTCCTTTCACCAACGGAAAATTTCTTGGACGAAACAGGCGATTTGAATTTGCCTCAGAGGGTTCATTTAGGCTCGATCTTTTACACGCAGTAAATCTACTATCATGGGCCAGCCGGCTTTTCTTCCCCTTCGAAAGAACAGTCCGATACATTAACCGTAACACCATCGCCGCCCCATTGAGAGTTAACTATGAATATGGGACCCAAGACATCTTTGTAAGTGTATTTTACTCTATTCTTAAAAAAAAATAAAAAAATTGGAATCAGAAGAACCCAAAACACGTATTTCCGTTGAAATCTCGAAATCGATTTTCCGCAGCATTACTTAACTTGCTTAGGGTTGCCAGAAGTTCACTATTTGAGCGAACAGTCAGCTTTTTTCACATTATGTTCACAATTTTTTCCCCTTCAAATAGTGGACATTTTTTAATTCAAAAGTTTCACGATAAAATGGTACGTAATATAAGACTGTACAGTCTAAGAGAAACCAGGGCCGCTTTTAGAACCTCAGTGGCTCCTGGCGAATTCGAAAATGACGCCCCCTGTACATTCATTTTTTCATTCAGTGATTATCTCTCTCTCTCTCTCTCTCTCTCTATATATATATATATATATATATATATATATATATATATATATATATTGTGGCGTCACCAATTAACTAGTATAATTTTATTGTGGCGTCGCCAATAATAAAATAATTTTTACATCTAATGATAGCTCCCGTCGAGGCAGAAGTGGGTCGAGGGACACTGCCTTCGCCGCGAAGGTCCTTTTGTTACGCCGCAGGGCTTGCCCCGACCGCATTCAGGCCCTTTTCAGAGGCGACCCGTTTATTGCCCTCATAAAAGACACTGGCCCCCTGGCCGAAACCCGGTCGGACAATGCACGCCCTCGCGCCCCCTCTTTTGCCACCACCCTGGGAGGGACGCGGAGCCCCGAAGGAGTTGGCCGGGTGTCGAGTAAGAGGAAGACACATTTACAACGCGTCGTGAACGAGACCTTTCTCAGCCGTCAACCCTTTCGAACAATGCCCGCCCCCGCACCCGTTGGCACGCGCCTTGAGTAAGGCACCCGAACCCCACGGGGGCTATTTACAAATTAAACACAGCAGGCTGCCGATAAGCCTTTTGCCGACCGAGATGACCCGTGAAATGCGCTCCTGCTTGAACACGTGTCCAGACAGCTGCGAGGAGCTTCTGGAACATCTGACAAAGGGGAAGCGAGAGAGAGGAGAGGAGCCGTGTTAGACAGAGAACGATCTACGGAAAATTACAGGAAAATTGCCACATGATTGGTAAATCAGAATCCTGCGACGCAGTTACCCTCAGCCAATGGGAAGCTTCGCTATGAGGGAAGGGGTAAACTTACAGAGTTAGGAACATTTTGGGAGGGGGGAAGGGAGTTTTCTTGAATACGAGATGAGAGAGGAAACCTTACTTGCGATCGGAGCGCGACGGGGGAGGAACACTCCCAGAGAGGAGAAGTACTTTTGACCGGAACGCGAGTTGGGAAAGACTTTCCCAGAGTCTATTTAGTTCGAACGCGACTAGTGGACTTGTCGCGGAGGAAACTCGGGCGGGAGACGGTCGGATCCCGCACTATTTCCGCATCGGCCCGTCGGCCTTTGCCGCCTCTCGCGTCGGGCCCATTGATAGCCCACCGCATTACGTCAGCGCCCGTGGCCACTCGCCCGACTGAGCCTGCTCGAGTCGGCGACCTGGGACTGCCGCTGCCAGCTGAGAGGGGACGCGCCGCAGAAGGTCAGCGACCCGGACTGCCGCCGCCCCTGCCTCCGAGGCTACCGCCCGGCTCGCTCGTGGAGACAGCACAGCCACCGGTGAAAAGCTACGAGGCGAAGCCGTCTCGCAGGACAATTTTAACGGTGAGAAATTGCTAGTGGCCGCGCTCAGGCCCTGCAGAACTTAAATGGTGAATTGCACGTTTCATCAAAGAGTAAGCCTAATATGTTAGCCTTAAGGGAATTAGCAATTAGTAATAAGGACAATGAGCTCACAGAGTAGAGTTAGTAAGAAACTTGCGTCGCCCTTTGCGACATGTAACTTCCCTGGCAGCTCATGGTGCCAGGAATAAACTGTTATTTGTTATAAATGACTCTGTGCTATAATTCATGACCTCCCAACACTTCCATCCAGTCATATTTCAGGAGCTGAACCTGGCGCCCTCCCCCGTGCTCGTTTACATTTGGCTGGTCCCAACGTGGGGCTAGTTTAGTTGATTAGACCGCTTATATTACAATATATATATATATATATATATATATATATATATATATATATATATATATATATATATATATATATATATATATATATATATAAACAAACTGCCAAATCTAAAAAGAAGTGGTTCACCTATACCCTTTCAACTCCAACTCCACAGAAGTTCCTTGCAGACACGTGAAACTCGGGATACAAAATTGCATCAAAATCTGAGATGGTCTCGCAGAGCATTTTTATGCCTCCAGAGCAACTTTTCCTTCATGTGTTCAAACATAGCACTCTAATTAAAGTAGTGGTGCTAAAACTACACGTAATTTGTCGCCCTTCGTAATACTATTATACCACAATTTCTCTCCGCATTAACACATCTCAGTCATCATTCTGTTTAAACTCATTACAAAACATAGAACAATAGATGCGAAAACTAAGTATTTTCAAGCCAATATAAACATAAATTCAACAATTGTAACTACGTTCCATATAGCTCAATCATGTCCCAACAATGAGACGGAATTCACAGAACTACACCTGCCGTCTCGAGGGTCAGAATGCCATTGTCGCATTCCAATCACATATTTTCTGAAAGCTATCAATTTTTCTTTCATATTACATTTAAATCATATTTTCAAGAGAGAAATCCTAATTGGGCTAATTTCAATTATGGTTTGCGAATTGCTTGAAAGAAAATACATCAATACATTCCTCACACCACGGACAAAAAAATGGATTATCAAATAGGTTTCAAACAATTTTTAAATGTTTAATTTATAAACGTTTAACAAAAGCTAGAATGTAAGAAACGAACCAATAAATATGAAATAATATACAAATTCTAATTTATGTTGCGTCTAATTACTTCCAAGCACTTCTCAAAATACTTTCAAGAAGCGTAGGAAATTCGAAGCAGGCGATAACGATTGTCGCCAAATTACACAAACAAATTCTCATACTTTCGAAAAATTCAACATGTCCTTATTTGAAGATCTGTTTTTGATAAACACATTTCATTAGGGAAAAAAATGTATCTTCACAATTGTAGGAAGATTCCGAAAAAAATTTGAATTTTTGCAATGTTCGAAATTTTAGGGTTTTGGACGAAAACCCGACCTGCGCCATTTTCTTAAACATCCTTCACACTATCCAACAACTAAATTTGATCAAAAACGTAGCCATTTTTTTGAAAATTTAGAAAATGTTCCAGGGGCTTCATGAAAAGTACCCTCTTCAAATTAAAATATCCGTTTCAAAGGAGCCGCGACATCGGCCAGATCGATTGGAGAATATCAATTTTGGAGAAAATCGGTTTACCGCTAGCCTTGCTCACAAACAGGACTTATGTTTGCCGTCAATCGATTTTTCAGTATGAAGAACCCTCAAAACATGGGTTTTGGGTACATTACGTATTATATGATTTTTTTTTCTAAATTTAGCAACTTCATTTATCCACTTTTTTGTTATCAGAGTCCGGCATACAGAGTTTTTCTGCCAAAAATTCGCCGCTTTTCCACGTAGTAGTACATAACTTTCTCTCTACTGCGTAAGCGGCAGCGAGAAAGTAAAAACGTTACCATGTTTCAAAACGTAAATAAGGGCATTTTTAAAGAGCACACATTATTTTTGTTTTAAAACCAAAAGATTGGGTTACAGAGATGATGGTGTCAAAATTACGATTTTCCGCCATCTTCAACGGCGTCTTATTCCGACCTGAATATTTGGGGGCCATGCACTTCAACGTATGTCATACAAGTAATTCAGAACCTTTAGCGCTTTCGAAATATTTTACACACGCTTGCACCACTACGTCTGCCACTGCACAAAGCAGAGAAACATTCTTTGGTAAAAACAGCACATACTTTTTCGCATTGTTTCAAACACTTCCAACTTTCAAAAATTCAGAAATTTCAATGAAAATTATACCCTATTTTTAAGCGTTTTTTAATCTACCTCAGAATAAATTTTAAGCAGGTTTCCAGAATTTTTTAATATATTGCAGTAATTTCAAGCAGAAATCACCTAAAACTACATCTTTTTTTTCAAAAAAAAATTGTTCATGACCTAATTTAAAGTTTTAATTTTTAGAACAGATTTAAGACCAGAAATCTATCATCAAAATTGTACTTTTGGAATATTAATTCTTTGCAATTTTCGAAAATACAGAGATCGCTTTTGCAATGCACACCGGTTGCGAAAATGGGACCAGCACAGTTTTTTGTACCGCCCTTTGTTACATACGAGGAAAATATTTGGAGATAATAATTGTATAAAAATGCTTAAAAATCATGCAGAATTACATGACAACACAGATGCTGATGTTTCGGCTGCCATTCTGTGACCTTCCTCAGGGCGAAATGTTCAAGACATTTCGCCCTGGGGAAGTAGGTTGGAAGTGATTATTTTAATGTGTTAAAATGTTTATAAGAAAATATATAATTTAATTGTATTTTTAATTACTACTTAACTCCATCCCTGATACACGGAAATGAAGCTGGTCATTAATGTGTATTAGTAAACCCTGGTTAAGAAAATAAATATTTGGAAACTTGCCATAACTAATTGTTTCTTTATCCATATTGTCCAATCCTGTGAACTAATTTTATAGTTTTGATTTTAGAAATTTGCAGAATTTACATTTATTAGAATTAAAGCATATCATACCTTGTTCCCTGGCCATAATAATTTTTCATTGATGTGCTGCCATTATTGTTTTCAAAATTTTTCATATTATCAACTTTCTGCAATGGGAGAACAGCAAATCCAGCCATAGCTGTTAGAGCTCCAAAAGCTGATAGCGATACACAGTCTCCATACATAGCCTGAAATATCAAGAAAAGCTACAATTTGAAAAAGTAATACATCCAAGTAATTAAGCAAGAACCATTTTCATTAAAATGTTTAAAAAATATACTATTCTTGCAACTGTGATGTTAATTTAAAATGCAATAGTTGATGAGAAAGCATATTGTTACGGGATTGAGCATATTAATGCTGAATAATTACAAGAAATGTTTCATTTTTTTCTGAAATAGTTGATGGCACTCTTAATGATATTTGAACTTGAATATTTTCTCACCAGAGAACCAATGAAAGGTGCTGAGAGTAAGCAGACCCGTGCTATTGTAACTGCAGAAAACATTATGCTTTGCCTTGTGGATTTAGGAAGTAATTCAGCAGACACCACAGTTAGCATATTGAGTGATGCAGCTATGGAAACACGTGCAATCATTGCTATCAATAACATAATCCATGCTCGGGTTGCCAAATCTGTAACATATTCAATCATGCTTAGAATTTAATTCTAGAATTGATGAAATTTCGCATAACCATTTTTAAGTAATACATAATTTAGAGATTGCGTACAACCTTTGAACCCTTTCCTCATAGCGAAAAACAATTTAGGAAATTAATTTAGGGTATTACTATATAAATGAGGGAATTAGCTGACAATAGTAGGTTATAGAGCGATGCGTCAGTAATATATTGTGAAGTGAGGTGTCGTGAAGTGTAGAACAGAGAAATAATGTGAGAAGTGATTAAAGAGTCATTGTGAAAAGTGTAGTGAAGTGAAGTGAAGTGTAGTGAAGTGCACTTGAACAAAAGTTCAGTGCAGAGTTTGATTATGTTTCTTTTTTTCTAAGGTAATTTTAAATGTTTTATGAATTAGATAGTTTTATAACATTATTATTTTTATTATTCATGTTATTTTTATTATAATTATATTATTATTATTATTACTATTATTATTATATAATTTGCATGTTAGCTGTAGTATTTTATTTATGTAATTAGCTGCCACCGGGTTATGCTCATTTGCAGTTCAAATAAATTTATCTTATCTTATTATCTTAACACTTTTCATATTTCATTGAATCCATCTATTGTCATATTAAGTAGAAAAAACAAGCAGCTCATATAGTAATTAGCATCCACAAATGAACTGAAGCAATTGGTCTTGAAACATTACTTAGACTTTCACAAATTATTTGTAAATTTGCTAAATTCAATATTAATTGAAATGAGGCTTTCAGAATACCGTAGAACAACACATCTCTTTTCAAATGGACATATTTTGGAATTAATTTGGAGCCAGTTTTGAGAAAATGTCATTTAAGAATTTCTGAAAATACATCATTTCGAGCTCATTTGCACTTGCATACATTTGAGAGTTTGGTGTATTTCATATGCAATCATTCCAAGCATATATCTACAACTATACTGTAAAATGCATGTATACTTAATCATTTATTATATTCAAGATAGATAAAAAATATATTAGTGTAATTTTTGAAAAATCAGCATTGATAACCAAAATGGCAGGTATACCTTGTGGGATTTCTTTTTGTGGAGATGGGAAGAAATATTTTTTGGATAAATTGATATGTACAAATATGATTGCAATTATAAGCAAATAGAAGGATGTTTTCCATAGCCCCTTCATACAAACTACATTTGTTCTCTGGTATTTTTATATAAGAATGAAGCAAAAAAAAAAAAATCATCAGGAGGCGGAGGTGGTGGTGGTGGTGATCTCCCACCCCTGGATGGCAAGATCCGGTGCTGAGGTACCATCAGGTAGTGGGGTTTCCGTCAACAAGGTATCTCCTACCAGCAGGGCACCGCCACAGCCGGATCTAGCTCTAAGCCCCTTACCTGTCTCCAGAATTGTGTGGTAGAGTAGTGCATATTAGTGTAAGTGTGTGTGTAAGGGGTGAGGATAGAACAAGGAAGAGGCAGGAAAAATCGTGCTTGATCGTGGTCCGTTGGGGTACTGCTACGGCATTTGCGTGGTGTTGATCGGAGAAACCATGGAAAACTACCTATCATAGCAGCCTGCCACTAGAATTCTCCTCCAGACGATACGAATTAGAAATTTTATAGTTGGAATTATATATTATATATTGTATTTCTTAATTAATTTTACTTCATTTTAGATTATTTATTTAAATATTATATTTAAATTATTCTAAATTACATCTTTTACAGCTATTACACTAAATTATACTGAATTACAGTTTTTTAATATAATAAAAAAAATTTTATGTGCAAATATATTTTTATTTGTATTAAATATTGTGTAAATTATTCAGTGGTAAATATTTTTATATTTAATTTATGGGGAATTACACCATTATTTTTTCCCTGGGTGTAATCAATAAAAGTTAATCGACTGCATATATATTATTGAATATGCTTAAATAATTTAGTTATAATAAACATCTATTGCTTAAGAAAATCTTGTTATTCTGCATCAATGTTTCTGTACTACGCGTTCTGAAACAAACTCATATTAATAGTTACATAAAAAACAGCATTAAATTTCAATGCCACTTTATAAACTTGAGTAAAGTATACCTTCTGTGGAGAGAGCCCAAGACAAGAAGCATAATAATCCTCCGAAGATATTGATAACTCCTAATACTGTCCATTTTGAGGAGATCCAAAGCATACAAACCAGTCCCAACTGCACACCAATTATTTCTGCAACACCTGGTAAATAAAAGTCACAAACTATAGACTAGAAGGCATATTCCTGAACAAGAGAATTGAAACCTTAAATTAATTAATCTGTAAGAGACATTGAAATATTCAGTTTTTAGAATATTGTGAACAAAAATTTTCATTGAATAATTTGTAATATTGACTTTGTTTCATGCAGTTGACAATCAACATATACTACTGTACATGTAGTTTTTATTTAGTTTATGTAGTTTTTGCAAACATACTACTGTACATGTAGTTTTGTGAAATTTTGTTACGATTCAAGATACTTCTATCAATGAAATAAGCTTAGTTTCCCCAGTTGCACAACCTGTTTTTGTGGTTGTAAACAAGAGTTGTAGGTCCTATATCCTGTTGAACTTTGTAAGAAAGACAGTCTGACTGACTGACAGATAGACTGACTGAAACAGACTACTAAAATGTGCTCTAAACCAGATTTTGTAAATTATAGGCTCACATACACATTTGGATAATGAATTATTTTTAAATTGTACTGTTCATTTCTTATGAGGTTAACTGGGAAGAGAAACATAGGTAGGAGAAGAAAAATGTCATTGCACTTCAGAGGGCCATTCTGCTTTGGTGCCATTGGGCAATTGCACTGTGTGTTTGTTGCATGGCAAGTGTTTTTTTCTTTCTTTTTTTTTTTCCTTTTTCAATTAAAGTAATACTTAAATACACATAGGTAATTTTGCTTTGGCCAGACTTGATGTTTTATATGAATTGCAGACGCTGAAGACTAGAACCTTGCTGCCAAGCCGCATTGCCAACTTGGAAACGCTTAATAATGAAGTGTTAACTAGATTCTGAAAGTTTTTTGGCATAAAAACAAGCCAATTTTTTTTCATTGTCAAGATAAATGGAAAAATAAACATTTCCATCTATCATCCATTATCCATTCAAAGCTCTATTTCTCAACTCTTCAAAGAAGTTGTAGTTTTTCAATCTCATCTACAATTGATTTTAATCTATCTGATTTTCAACAAGCTTTCTGACCAGCTAGATTCACGAACACCGATCTTATTCTTTTTTGATGGTCTGGTTGATGTAATCTATACTGATTTTGCAAAGGCCTTAGACCACGTAAATCACAAAATTATCCTAGAGAAAGTGCCTAAGTTGGTGATCCTATGTTATCCTGGCAATGAAATTATCTCAAGGGGAAGAAACAATTTGTCTCGGTTTGCGGGTTCAGTTCTCTCTGATGATTCATCTGGTGTTCCTCAGGGATCACAGCTATGGTCCTTATTGTTCAATGTGTTCAAAAACAACTTGCCATCCATTATAACTCACAGTATTACTTTTGCTGATGATTCCAAAATTTATTTGTGTATTCAAAACATTGAGGATGCTGATAGGCTACAACCTGACTTTTCATCCCTGATGGACTAGTGCATGAAGTATGACATGTTGGTGAATGTAAACAAAATCTACATTGTTAGCTATACAAGGAAACATTGATGGCCACTTAGTGAAAGCTGTGGACAACACTGTTTACCTTAGAGTCATTATTGACTTGTCACTTGGACTTTAATTTACACATTGATCTGACTTGTGGCTTCCTGATTTGTAGTTCATTCAACTTTTATAGAATAGAAACGTACAAACTGCTATTGTTTTCAGTGGTGAAATCCATTCTGGCATATGCCTTGATTGTGTGGACTTGTACTAGTGGTCCATCGGTGGCATGGGAGAGAGTCCAGAACAAGTTTCTGCATCATTTAGCCTTCTTAATTAGAACTCCATGTCAGAAAGGATCGTGTTTATTATGATATTCATAATTTGTTGAAGATACCAAAATTAACAGACAGGAGATTATTTTATATGATTTTCCTCCAGGCGTTATTTCCCTCCGGAAAGTACGTATTTGTTGTTATGTAGCAGGTCATCGATTCTGCAACCGGAGTCGTTTGTTCTAGAACATCCCCATGTGATACTGTGATCATTGAAGCTGCCTAGACTAAAAAAATGGAGGTTGTAGTTAATCGATCAGGTCTTTTAGGTTTTTATTTTGCCATGAGGCGTCGGGTAAGTAATACATAATCTTCAATGGGTACTGCTTGTAGAGGTGTGTTGAGATCGAGACGACTAACAGGATGTGTATTGTTGATCAATATGGCAACACCACCTCTAGCTCGTCTATCAGGTTCTACGTCACTGCGAAAGGTCTTATAACCTCTTAACTTGAACCGGTCTTCTGGCTTAAAATGGGTTTCTTGTAAGCATACATACACATTGGTGTGTGATTGACCAGTAGGAATTTCAGCTCACAATATTGCAAGATACAGCCGTTAATGTGGAATATAATATTTTGTTATAACAAAATATTATTCAATTCAACATTAACGGCTGTATCTCACAATATTGTGAGCTGAAATTGCTACTGTTCCATTGAATAATATTTTCCATAGTTGGAATGAGGTTCTGCTGCTATAGGATGCGTGGATCCTGCTTATTTTCTTGGTTTTCTTCTTGGCCATCCTTTCTTCCTTTTCTTCTTACGCGGGATTTTGCTTGGATCGATGAACTGGTAATCATTATTTTCCGCTCTTACCATCGAACTTATCTCTGAGCCAGTAGTTGTGTCTTCATCATTGATAATGGATTTCGTTTTTTGTTTGAGGAAGTCGTCTTTAGTGTATCTTGGAGGACGAGGCGATTGACTTCGATAGCCTTTTGCCGATACTTCTTTGCTTGACATGGCTGCAGGAGCAGCCACTGGATTTCTTTCTGCCTGATTTGGTGGAAGTCTTGTAGATTGCTTTTCATTTACTATATCACGTTGAGTGTTTGTAGTTGTCTTCTGTGTTGATTTTGTTGTGAATTTCATTAAAATACTTTCCTATGCAGCGAGTTATTGCAGGCATTAGTCCTTTCACTACTAATGAAGGCAAATTTGTGCTTTTAGTAACTGCTTCTATGTATGTAATATTTCCTTTATATTCAAGACACACAAGTTTTTTTTTTTTTTTTTTTTTTTTTGCTTCAGGATAGCTGATCTTTCGTCTGGCTTTTACTTCTATTGCTGTCGCCTGCTTGTAGATTTTGTAGTCCCTTGACATTGATGAATGCTGTCCGCTACAATTAATGAATTTGCTACGATCTACGCATGAATCATCGCTATGGAATGACGTACCACAATGGCATAGTTTGATTCTCGCACATCTAGATCTGTGTATCCAAAACGTAAGCATTGAAAGCACTGCATTGCTTGAGGAATGAACATTCGTACGGTCAGACAATGAATGCCTGCTTTAATCATCTCTGGTAACGCACAACGCTTCAACGTCAGGACATAGGACGCTGAAGGAATTATGTGCCCATCCTGCCTGATTTTTAGTCTGACAGGCAATGACTCCTTGAGAAGCTAGTTCTAGAACTATTTTCTCTTCACTGCAGTTTAGTACGTCACTACAAACTACAACACATTAGCAGGTATTTAGCGTGCCATGAGCACTGACTTCAACATCTATAGTGCCTATTTTGCTCAATTCTAGTAATTTTTGCCCTGATTGTTACTGAATGTTTCTATCAAGAATCCAGATGGAAATTTCTTTATCTCTCTTACAGCAGATCCAGCACAGGTGCTAATACACTTTTCTATTAGAAATGGGCTTACTTTATCAAAATTTCCTTCTGTTATTTTAGCTGTAAGGTACTTTAGTACCGCTGTAGTGTTCTTGAACAAGTCATCAGAGTTTATGGTTCTTCCAATTTTCATTCTTTTTGCTTTGAACTCAGGGCTTTTTTCTGGACGAGGGTTTTCAAGGGATCCCTCAACCCTAGGGTCGCAAACTTCCAGACGAGTCCGGCGAAGTTTGCTATCACTAGTAGCAATATCTGCCAGCGGTGCCGGGTGATCCGCACCCATGGCATTACAGTCGATGAGTGACGACGCCCGGTGGCCGGCTTGCGCACCACCGACCGCCGGTACTCTGATCCCCTGCACGGTACTCGTAACGATTGATCCTGACAGATCCTCCATCTTAGGTTTTTCTTCTAAAGGGTCACCTTCCCCAAGCGTTTTTGAGCTACCGCCAGCTTAAGGAAACGGATGGGAAAAGGATGACAGAAAAATAGAGTTAGAGCAGAAGGGTAGAATAGAAACGACTCCCTAGCCCTTGCAACCTAATAGCATTGGGGCGGTAACAAAAGAGTTGGCCGACACAAGATTGGTCTACAGGACAGAAAACAGAAGTGTGCCGCAAGTAAGTGGGAGCAATGACGCACCAAGTTGTTGTTATTGTTGTTGTTATTATTATTATTATTATTATTATTATTATTATTGTTATTGAGGGCGGGAGTTATTTTTGCTCCCTACTTTTTGATGAAAATGGAGGGTTTGTTTACCTGCAATTCCTGTATATAGGAATAAATGATCACCAATGTTCTTTACATTAAGTAAAGCACCGTAATATGTTACAATTGTTCCTGCCCAAGCAATATGAAGAGCAGTATAGCAATAAATATTCAAATCATATCTCTGTGGTTCAGAAGCAACTGAAATCCTGTGTGTAGGATAAAGCATAATGTATGAATGAAAAGAAATTGTTCATTTCTAATATCAAATAAAATAAAAAAAATATGCAAATTAGCTCATTACCTTGTGTCTAGGGGTGTAGTATCCATCAGTGGTTGAATTTCATCATTATACTTAGTGGCTTCGTCAAGGATTGCTTTGGCTTCGGTACTCTGGCCTGCATTTAACAACCAGAGAGGAGATTCTGGTATCCAACTGACAACATAGTGTCATAACAAAAACGTAATGTATGGATTGAAAAGCAAAAATATTTTTTTAGAAAATAAATTTTCTGTATTTTTCAAAATTTATTTTTAGAAACAAGTGAGTTATTGCAAAAATAGAATGTTTTTGAAACAACCTAGTCTACTGTATTTGTAAATTAATTGAGAAAAATCGTGTATCCTATACCAGTAAAGAAGCAGAAGAAAAAATGTTGGAATTGAAATGGCCAATTGTAAATGGCGCCAGTCTTCAAACAAACTTGCAAGACAAGGCAATGTTATTACGCCCAATGACCAGAAATGTTCATAGCATGATCCCATGATCAGACGTGATCGGCCATCTGTGTTACCTGTACCTGCAATTATGGAAAAAACTATGTATTTTCTTCAAAATAAATTACTTCTATAATTTAAGATAATGGTTTAAAATATTTTAAACAATTATTTTCTTAAAATCCTATTATATTAAAATTACCTATATTTCATAAAATTTTACGCGAAAACGACTCATATGTTCGAAAAATTGGTAATGACATAATTTTAAGATCTGATGTTTAAGAACAGATTTAATAGAAGGAAAAAGCTCTATTTTCAATATTGTAGTTATAGGAAGACTTCGAAAAAATGCGAACTTTTGCTATTTTCGAAAAATCAGGGATTTTAACGAAAATGAGACCATTCTCTTAAGCGCTTCCTACGCTATCCGACAACAACATTTAGATAGATAGATAGATTTATTAAAGTTCGCTTTGAGCTAATGCTCGGTGGCAAACATGATAACAATTAAAATTAGAAATACTAAACATTTTCAACATTTACAATTGGGTTTACTATTAGAATTAGGGGGTCGATATAATAGTTCCAATTTATTTCTAGCTAACTCTAAATTCACTTCTAGTTTACATAACACTTCACTACACTACACTGCACTCCCCTTCACTACACTACACTCCCTTCCCCCCCACTACACTCCACTTCACTGTATAAGGGCCATTACGATAATAATTATGACAATAACAATAAAAGAAATAATAATAATAAAAGCAATAATAATATTAACAATAACAATAATAATAAAAGTAATAATAATATTACTACTACTACTAATAATAATAATAAAGATAAATGTCTCAGTCAGTATTATTCGAGATAATCTAGATGGAATGAAGCATATTTTTAAATTTGGCTACATTAGAAGGAAGAGCCTCTAGTGATTCTGCAGGTAGTTTATTCCAATCTACTATAGTGCGATTCACAAAGGAGAACTTGCCTACATCAGTTCTTTGCTTTCTACATCGTATTTTCCAAGGATGGTCTCCTCTGCTTTTATAATCTGGTTTCTGTAATCTTTTACCGATATCTGCCCATGCTGTGTCCCCTCTGTATGTCTTATACATCACGCATAAACGCGCCCGTTCCCTTCTCTTAGATAAGGACTCCCATTCTTCTCGTTCGTCACCAACGCACCCGTGATTTACAAACTTTGAGGCCCGTTTTTGAATTTTATCTAACGCTTCGATTTGCCCTTTCCTGTACGGGTCCCAGCATGCCGCTCCGTATTCTAAAATTGGACGAACAAGTGTAGTATATGCTAGGGATCGGGCATTTGGACTACTATTTTTTAGAATACGCATTACAAAGTGCAGCGCTCTCCAGGATTTTTTAACCGTATTGTTAATATGATCCGACCAACCTAAGTCGCTTCGCAGGACCAAACCCAAATACTTACAGTTTTTTACACGTGGTATAACGTTAGTTCCTAATTCATAACTGGAGCGTACGTTCGAGCGAGACTTGGTAAAGCAAATGAATTTACTCTTTTCCGGATTTAATTCCATCTTATTTCTGCACGCCCAGTTCCATAAACAGTTAAGATCGCTCTGTAAAACATTTTCGTCCTCAGACGAGCCAATACTCCTATATATTATGCAATCGTCGGCGAATAGTCTAACTTTTGATTTTAATCCAGTTGCAATGTCATTAATAAACGCTAAGAATAGCAAAGGCCCTAACACACTCCCCTGGGGGACCCCCGAGGTTACATCGGCATCAAATCGGTAATCAAACTTTTGTCTTTATTAAACAACAATGGACGATTCGTTTGGCATATACGCATGTCGAATATTATCTTAATGATTCTCTTCTGTCTTTACTGCAACTAATGAATAATTTTAAATTAAAGAAGTAACTTATTATTCCAGAAATCTAATATACTCTAATTAGTTAACTACGACTAGATAATTGCCAAAAACAAGACTAAAAAACTAAAATAAAATATATTAACAATAGAAATACAAAACTTAAATCTACTATTTACATCCACGATGTCCTCGGGGAAGATTCCACTTTTTTTCACACGAATCACTTATCTAGAAACAACGCGCGATAATGAGAAATTATTCTGGGAATTTCACGCAGTTTCGCGACATTCCTACTGTTAAATTTGCAACTTGATAACCAGTATTGCCATATAGCTGAAAAACGAATATCAAGTTATCCTTCATTAAATAAAATTTAGTAAAATTATCATACTAATTTTTTTTCAATTTCTTTCATATTACATTTAAATCATATTTAGAGAAAACCTAATTGGGCTAATTTCAATTAAGGTTTGCGTATTGGTTGAAATAAAATACATAATTACGTTGAGAATACAGTTGTAGAATAGAGTAAAAATCGAATTAATACTGGGATTTTCAAAAGAAAATTATAATTAAAACAAGCCTAAGTTAGCCCGAAGCCAGACGTTCGCGCACATTGTACAGAATCGGGACGGTCAAGTCGGCAATACCGCACACGTATCCATTAAGAGAATACGAATGATCGGATAGAAATTGGAATGGTCTTTAGGCCCTGAATGAATCACTCAGAGCAATAAATATTTCAAATTAATCATTTCAATTTTACACTCTTCGAGCAAATGGTTGCGAGAAAGCAAGTACTTCCTCGTAATATTTGTAACGCTTACGTAATCTGCATTTACGTTGCAACTTAGTGTAGATTAAGTTTTCGCACTGAATGTTCTGCGATTTGTAATATTAAGTTAAACAATGAGAAGGAATTCATCCAAGTGCCTTCAAGTTCCACCCAACACCGAGGCGGCCTTGTTCCATCCATGATGGATAGCAGTGTCGGCGCCTAGGCATGGGCAGACCGGGCGATTGCTCGATGGGGGACTGACGGGAAAAAATAGTAAAATATTAAAAAAGAAAATAGAACCCCATAAAATTGTTTTCGTGGTTTTATAAGTCTCGGTTCAGTAGTTAGCTATTTCAGTAGTTTCATAAATTTTTCAATTAATTTTTTACCTTAAATAGTTAATTGTAGTAATTACGTATAAGGTAAGTCTATGAAATGAAAAATGTCAGACAATTCAGAAAAGAATGCTGTCATTGAAAGCTTTTTAAGCCTTCAAATTTTCTCCTCTTAACATCCACGATACTTTAATACACATTTTTGTAAAGTTATGTATTATAGACATATTGGCCATGCATTTTCATTGAAATGTAGGACCGAATAAAACTATTATTTGAAATATATTTCTAATTTTTTTCTTGCTTAAACGTTTTAATTTTTATTATTTTTGGAAATAAAATAATTCTAATAGTTTCATGATACAATTTTCACATAATTTTTTTCAGGGGGTGGCGAGGACTACGTTTCAGGGGGAAAATGGATAAGCTATTGTGCCTCGAATCCGACTTGAGCCAATGAGCTTCAGGCACCAGTTTGCGACACAATATTAGCGGGAATTTTTAATAATAATTATTATATATAATAATAATAATAATTATTATTATTATTATTATTATTATTATTATTATTATTATTATTATTATTATTATTATTATTGAGTCACATACACAATTACAATCGTGTATGACGTGTCAATATGATGACTTGGGTGGAGAGAGCGAAGTTACGAGTACATTACTGACCAGAAGCGAAACGAGGGGCCATCTCAGCATATGCTCAAGGGACCTGGGAAATGCAACCAGACTACCATTATTAACACCTAGTTACAAGTCTTTGAAACAGATATGTGAAGCATTAAAAAAATATTGCATCTCATATTTCAATTTTACCTTAGTGTAATTTTTGGTTCGTCACCGTTAAAAAATGACACGTTTAAAATATTACTCTCAACATTACTCGCTCTCCATGCAATTTGGCGTCTGCCATTTCAAACGAAGTGCCCGAGTTGTGGTCACGTGGTACGTGACGCAAACTGGTGCTGCGTAGAATGAGTAAACATCAGTGCGTCGTATTAGATCACCATGTCTTTCCACCCTTGGTTCAGATTTCTTTTAGGCGCGACTCAAAGCGCAGGAAATTCTAATTAAAATTTCGATATTTTCCAATTTTCGAAAATACAGAGTGTGCCGAAAATGGAACCAGCACCACTGACTACCGTTCCTTGCTTCATACGTAAAAAAATAAAGAAAAAATTCGGAACCCTTTCTGAGAAAATAATTGTTTAAAATGTTAAAATTGTCTCACACAAAGTTACTCATATTTTCGAAAATATTGAACATGACCTTACTTGAAAAACTCATTTTATTAAGAAAAAATATCTTCATTGTATTGTGGTTGTTTAATTAATTTTAATTAATATTTATTAAATTTAATTAATATTTTTAAAAAGCCGTTCCTGAGAAAAATTGCCAATGTTTAACTCAAAATTAGACGAAAAATGCTCATATTTTCGAAAAATTGAACGTGACCTTATTTGAAGATGTTTCATATATAATATATGTAGACACACACACGCACACACACTTTGCTTTTACGATGGTGAAATGAAGCCTATGAGTATTAGACCATTTTTTACGTCAAAACAATATAACTAAAACAAATATAATTTTAAATCATGCCAAACACTTACATATAATGTACCCTGCAGTGAACATGTGAGCACATGCTGCTGCTGTAAGAAATCTCAAGAACATTTGCAGCTCAATAAAAGTTGAAAAGGCGACTCCTATTCCAGCTGCAATCTGCACCAACATGCCAGCCAACAGCAATCTTCGAGGAGCAACTCTAGAAGGCGAAAATGCTTTTATTACTCCGTTTCTTCATTAAATTCATTTTTGATGACTTAATCAAATTTAATCATTTAAACTCTACTTATAGGCATTTGTTTGAAAGTTGCAGTAACCCACCTGGTGAGTAACTTTGTACATACAGCACCTCCTACCAAAATTCCAAGAAGGTAGAAGAATTGCGAGACACTAATTAAAACTTGTCGTTGACACACTAAATTCCACTGAAAAATAAATATATTTTATTCAATAACATTTCGTTTTATTTGCGATATTTGAATTTCTTTCGGGAGAAGCGTCTACCTGTGTGACAGTGGTCACCGATGAATTAAATTCGAATTCTGTGCAGGGCTGAACAGTAGCATTTCCTCTATCAAATGGTAACATTTGTTGTGATGCGAAGAATTCATAAGCCTCTTTGTAAATGTTGCATGAATCATACTGTAAAAGTATTTCGCTACAAATTAGTAATAACACAAATTAAAACATTTTAAAATAATGTGTGAACAAAAGCTGCTAATGATTACTACGAAAAACTTACGTCAAAAATATCTCACGTATTTATTTTAAATTTAATAGAAAAAAACAACATTTTTAAGCTTAACAATGAACATTTTTATATTGGAAATAATAAATAATTTGTTTTGTAATGTAATCTTTAAACCTGTTAGCTTTTGAAAAATATTTTCTATAAATGTACCCTTTATTAGGAGAACAAATCTTAAGTATAGCAGTTAGTCGCATTGCATTTTAAATTGATACAAAGGAAATATGTTAATCACAAATTTTCTTATAGTAAACAGTTGTATGAAATTGTATCAAAATAAATAATATTGGGCTCATCTCCAAAAATGAGGTGACGAGTGTTATGGATGCATGGAAGACGAAGACGGCTCGCGCAGTGTTACGGCTCGCCAGGGGGTGAAGCAGCTTCGAACGCGAGCTCGAGGCGAGGTTCTGCTGTTCTTCCATTTTTGTACAGTGACCGATGACATTAGGGCATTGTTACACCTCCTGCCTTATAAAATGAATCTTTTTAACAGTGATAAGCACATTTCTGAGGCCACGAATACCGTTGAGAAGGACTTTCGCGAATTAATTAAACATATTCATTTTATAAGGAAGGAGGTGTAACAATGACCTAGTGCCATCGGCCACTACAGAAAAATCAAAGTATAGTCGTGGGTGCGTAGTATAGTAGAGAATAGTATACGGAGCCTCGGGTGCCTAAGCAGACAGTCTGGTTTTGCGAGAGAGCTCCGAAGTGTTTATGGTTGATATTTGTAATTCCGCGTACTCCGTGAGTACACGCTTTTGGTTATTTTATTTGGATTTTGGCTAAGAACTGGTAATTCTCCTGACAGCAAAGACAGTGCTTTTATTATTAGGACATTTTTCGGTTACATTGTTTGAAGCATTGTTTTCGATACGAGTTTGGAACTCTGGTATTGTAACAAGAGCACAATAAACATTTTTAACTGTTTATGCCTTTTGTGTATTTTTTTCTGGATATAAAGGGATAAACGTGTTTAAAGCTGACATTTGAAATATAGTAATACCACGCTTAATAATTGATGTATTAAGAGTTACTAAAAGGCTTCATAGGAGTTGTGTTATTATCTATTATAAAATTAAAAATGGTAATTGGTAATGGTAATTTTTCAAAATTCGTATTTTCTGACATGTCAAAGTTGTAGCTCATGAACAACATTTTCTAATCTCCATATAAAATAACTCTTCATTAATTATCCGCAAAAAACTACTTTTAAATTAATTTTATTATGCAAGTTAAATTATTTGAGAAGAATGACCATAACAATAGCTCACCCATTTTTTTACATCATGCGTTTTTGTACGAAAAGGCTTTACAGTAATCGGCAGCAGTAAGTAACGATGCGCATGCGCATATTCTGCGCATGCGCAGTTCGAGTTTTGCAACACTTCTGCATTTGCGCATGCGTAGATTGAAATTGCAGTCGTAATGAAATAGGGAGTTTTTCACGTACCAAAACTCCCTATTTCGTTTTCTGGAGAGCGAGTGTGAGATTATAATGAAAAGAAGATAGTGAGGTTTTTACGTTCGATGTTCGATGAGTGTTTTTACATTACTTCGCATATGAGTGCACATAAACGCGAAATCGAGAAATCATGTGACATATGCGTCCCTTAAAAGAAACAACTACATCGGTTAAGATGGACGGTAGGATTTCCTTCTGTAGGCAAGTACAACATCCGTTTACAGAGTTTGGGAAATACTAAACCTTTTAATTACATTTTCAAAAACATTAAACTTAGTTATCACAGTGAAAAATAATTTCGAGGGAAAGAATTTTGAGGTGAAAATTATCGTCGTAAAAAGGGGGGAAAGTTTCTGCAAATACATACAAAAAGGTGCTGCTGAAACATCTGGATGAAGGTTTAAACCAGTTACGTGAACTCAGTTTCTAGAATATAATTTTGTCCCAAATTGTTCTTCTTCACAGAGTCAGTAAGATGTGATTCATAGTGCTTTATCCAACACTGTAGACATGGAAAACTGTATAAAAATCGTCAGTAGGGGCTGAATCTATTTTTCCCGCGGATCGCGTAGTAGAAAATGCTTCGCAGGCGCGTCAAACTGCGCCTGCACGAGCACTTGGTGCGTTCATTGGTGGTAACGTGGGTGTATTATAGAAACAATTTGTCTTACATCAACATGGCAAACATTGTGGCGTACTATAGCTGTTAAGGTTTTGAGGCAAACTGCGCCGCGTGGGAACCTTGGTGCTCTTGCGGGCACAGGCAACTTCCCCTTACTCCCCTCTGATTTCCCCTCCAAATCCACAAGCGCTGCCAGTGCTTTTTAGTATTGACGGTGACACGATGGCAAGGTTAAACTTTTTCCTCGGGTCACGGGCAAGTGGATTTCTGCACACCGATTGAAATGTCCTGATTTGCCTGTCTGGGCAGCACTTTAAATCCAGCGAGAAAGCGTTAAACTGTTGCAGTAACACTGTTGGAATTTAAATTTGACTTTACAGCTGCAGATTGGCCATTGTTGCTAGTATATAAATTACTTGAGGATTCCGTAAACGATATTTTAATATTTATTTAATATTATTGACTTTTGATTAAATGAGATTTTAAAAAGCTGTTCAAGAAGAGAAAAATATATTTTTTTCTGCCCAATTGTTTAAAAACACAGAAAAGAATGGCGAAAAAGGTTTTAAAGCTTAAAAAAGAGGGAAACGGTGGCAAAATGTAATCTCACAAAAAGGTGTAACAAATTGTATTTATTTCGCTTCATTTCATCACCCCAAATACATATATTAAACTATTTGTATGAAAACAGCTATATTTTGGAAAAGATGTCGCACCTTAAAATCCTTTCCCCAATGATTACTTCGATCCACAATTTGTAAACCACTCATTTCATTAGTCTTAGACACGAAATAATATTTTTGGAGTTTTGATTTTCCATGTAATGCATATATTGAACTCTTCTGTTATAACTTTTGTACAGTTCTACCTTTTCTGTGATGTAATCTCTCGGGTTCAGCTAATTTGTAATTATTAAATTTGGGGGGTCAGTGTGCTCTTACTCAATCGAAGTTTCGCGTATCGGAATTCAGCAATTAAGGCTCGTTTTTTTCTATCGTGTGGTTTCTTTTCCCCCTTCCTTTCTACATTTCTTTTTTAATAATAATAATAATAATAATAATAATAATAATAATAATAATAATAATAATAATAATAATAATAATAATAATAATAATTGTTATTCAATTTTATGTACGTTATGCACTCAAAATAGCAATTGCTTAATGTTCGGGTTAAGGAAGCGTACCTGAAATGTGGTAGACTCCACCAAACAAGCTAATTTATATGAAAGTAAGCGTTTTCATAATTTTAATTTAACAATAGAAACGTAACACGTTATCTATACATTTCTAAACGGGTCATTACGGCATAGACGTAAACAATAGAAGCAGTAGTCTGAAGTGGATGGCCGAGGTGTGTTGCCGCGGAAGGCCTAGTGAGTCTGCCGACTACAGACCGAGGAGCCCGCAAGTGTGTCAGAGTCTGGTGTAAAAATTAATATGTGTCCTCATAAGGGACATGGCACCCGGCGCGGAGAGCCGAAATCGGAATCCCTTTAAGGTGGAAAAAGCCCCAGGAAGAAAAGAAAAAAAAATAGTCTCACGGTGAAGCCGAGGGTGGCGTGGCTGTAGTTCCTCCACTGGCCGGCGTCGTGGTGGCGCGCGGCGCGCGGCCGGCTGCACCAGAACTCGTGGGCGGCCGGGGTGGGCGACGTGAAGAGGATGGCGGCCATCTGCCAGGCCGAGGGCGCCTTCACCAGCGCCACCAGCAGCAACGTGCGCACCTGCCACGGCCCGAAGCGGCGCAGCGCGCGAGCGTGCGAGCGCTCAGGGGCGGGGGCGGGCGCGGGCGCGGGCGCTGGGCGTGGGGGCGGCTCCGTGGCGCCACCGTTGGCGCCGTCTGACCCTTGCCCCGCGGCGGCCTCCGCCGCCACTGCCGCCGCCGCCGCCCCCGGGACACTCCCCGCCCCCGTGGCGGGCGCGCCGCGCACCAGGTACCTCTGCGGCAGGGAAGGGGAGTTAAAGTCCGCTATTCCTCCAGAGTGACGTTCGCCTAATACAAGCTTTTAAGGCGACTCCACTCATTCGGCAGACGCCGAGTAGCGAGCTACTGCTCGCTTGGTCGCTCATGCTCGGTATACACAGGGAAATGATACATGTATTTTGCGATGACATTCACATGTGACGTGTCATCTAGAGTGAGAGGGAAAGCGCAAATTGCACATAAATTATGTTCTTCTGTACATTTTATTCTGCGTTAGGAAAGTAGAATATCAATAAAAATTTGTCAAAGTTCCCGCTGATTCGTTGGCGATTCACATCTAGTAGCGTATTCTAACGAGCGAAACATTACTGCGAGTTCAGTTAAATTCGCGGTCAGTGCAGGAGAGGTTGTGTCAAAGTTAGAGAGTAGCTACCCCGAAACAGGAAAGCTAATTGTTAGTTCTATAAAACTACTTAATTCTTCAAACAGTGAGTCTAATGAAACGTTATGAAGTAATCAGTGTTCAAGTGGCAGTTTAGAGAGAGGGAACTTCGACTAAATGAATCGCCTACCTATGCCCTAACCCCGTTCTAGTATTAAGTTATGCTAATCTGTAAAATCAGTGGATTGAACAGATAAAAAATAAAGCTGATAAAAATGTAAAAGCTTTCCTCTTCTTAGGAAGCACCTTCCATCAGACTCTACTGTCTTGTAATTCAAAAACGTCACAACCTTCAAATAATGAGGCGATGGGCTGGTATTTCTCTTTTGAGACGTTTGTGTTAAATATATTATCTGATAGGCATAGGTATTCCAGGAGTGGAGTTTCTCATTTGAAAATAATCTTCCCATTTTATCATTTACCCATTCTGTATTTACTCGATATCGGAACAAATTTTCCACCCTCGGCCGTCAATCACGTAAAGGTTTTCTGTACACCTGTTTGAATTATCGAAAAAATATTATGCTTTTCATGTAATTATTACTTTTTTGCAACCGCTTTCGCAGAAGAAAGACAGTTACGTAATTCTGGGCGAAAAACCGGCGAATTTTCGGCAGAAAAATTATTATTGCCTGGTAACGGACCTGGTAACGAAAGTGGATAAATCCAATCGTTAAATTTACAAAAAAAATCCACTAACACGTGGTGTACCAGAATCAGAACGGCAAAACGTTTGTGTAAAATCTGTCTGTGAACAACGCTAAACCGTCCAGCTGATTTTCTCCAAAATTTGGTATTATCTAATCAAACAGGCTGATGTCGCGTGAAATGTAGGCATATTTTAATTTTAATTTAAACATTTTTTTCTCAAAAACTGCTCCATTGTTGCTAATGAAAGTTTGCTAGTTGATAGTCTGAAGGACGTTTAAGAAAATGGTGCAAGTCTCATGTTGGTTGAAAACTCCGATTTTTGGAAAATCGAAGAAAAAAAAATTTCGCCATCTTCTTACAATTACAATTATGAAGATACTTTTTTTTTTAATGAAATGTGTTCATCAAAAACAATTTTCAAACGAGGTCATGTTGAATTTTACTAAAATATGAGTATTTTTGTAGGAATTTGACGTGAAACATAGACGCCCGCTCAGTATTTTCTGCGCTTTGAGACCGTAATTTTAGATTGTTTTGTAGCTTCGTAAGTTAGAATTTGTACATTATTTCATATTTCTTTGTGCGTTTCTTCTCGAGCTTTAGTTTTAAAAACAATCTTATAGAAATTATTAAAAACCTTTTTTTAAATTGCGTCTTTTGAGTTAAATGTAAAACGAATAGATTTTGTTTGCTTAATACGATGTGGGAATGAAGAAAAATGCATGTGAAAACAGTAATTTTGATGAATATAAAAATATTTTATTTAATTATTATATTTTTCTATTAATTTTAATTTTCGGTAGCAACAATGCCAATTGGCAAAATGTATATCCCATACGAATTAGCGATCATTGTTGCGATCTTAGTTGGTCGTTGTTGTTGTTGCAACCCATTATTGTAACGCCGCACTGATAAGAAGGCAATAATGACTGCTGCCGATCACAAGAACATATTACGACTTTTTATGTTCGGAGGTTGATACGTATTTTCTTATAATTATTTTACTATTTGTTCTGGGACGGTACGTTTCGGTACTTTTCCTGCCTAGTGACAAAAATGGTGAATTGCATTCCAAATGCTGTGTAATTATGCCTCCCTTTCAAGACAGTCTCGAATGAAGAATTTTTTTTGCTTAATGAAATCTGTTCTTCAGTATTAGATTTTTAAATAATGTCAAGTAATTTATTAAAATATATGTTGCATCTTTTCAAATTTCTTTAAAGCCTCCAAAGCCTGTAATTAAACTTTAGCAATTTAGTGCCGTGCATATGCTCACAGCTTGATAAATCCTAGAATGTAAGTTCGAATCGCTGCATAGTCAACTATGTTTTCCCGTTTCGCGTAGTATTATAATGTTACTTTCGCAAATAATGCGAAAAAGTAAGTGCAGTTGTAGAAACAGTTTTTTAAAACAAATTGCTGAAAAAAGTATGGACCCACATTTAATTTGTACGTTTGTATGTAAATATTTTTTAATCAAATAATAATTTTGTTAACAGCAAAGGTCATAGTTTTATTTTCATTATTCTTGCGATTCCTTATATTCATTATCTTTATGTAGTATTCGAGTAACCTGAGTCTCTCTGTCCCTCCGTCACCCGTCCACCAATCGAGACAAATGAGGTGACATTCGACGCGTTTCGATCTCCTAAATGGGAACTGATGATGAGGTTAGGTTATGAATCGAATCAAAGTCGCGATATGACGGGTCACTGGTTATGTTCTCCGAACACTGTCGATGTTTTATCTTTCGTGTATAAGGTTTCTCAGAGGACTTCTCATTCTGGTGAACTCAGCTCCGTGGACCTGGCAGTGTTAGTGTCAAGTATTTGGTTCGAGAATAACTTCTGTTTGGGTCCAAACCCTCTTTGGATCTGGAGAGGAATTTGCTTTGGCTGGCGTAAACACTTTAAATGAAGAATTAATTTTTCGCTTCTGTCATTACAGTATTATTGCCATTCCTTATATACATTACACAAGTGTGAATAAATGTATTATTATTGCGTCAGTGCATGTGGTATGTGTGTGTGCACGCATATTCACTGAATAAGAGCCGAATTGCGGAGCTGACAACGGGTAGCATCCTAGATGTGTTCAATCTGGTTGAGATCAGGCGAATTTGATGGCCAAGACATGAACTTGAGTTCACTATCATGCTTCTCAATCCATTGAAGCACGATTCTGGCCTTGTGAGATAAACATTTATCCTGTTGGAAGATATCATCGCCGTCGGGGAAGACATTATCCATGGAGGAATTCAGTTAGTCCTTAACCCTCTGATGCAGAAATTGGGCCTTCGAGGTATTTTTAATTCAAAATAGCTTGCTGATGAGATGCCATTTATCGTTATCCCTTTTGGTATTCTTCTACTGTAATGTAAAGAACGAGTTGTGTGTGTTTTCGGCGAATTCGATGTATTCGAAGCCGAATTATGGCTCCCTTTTCTTAAATACGCTTCCATCACAGAAGTAGGGCCTCGGAAGCCCGGCGGACGCGATGTGATGTACACCCCTGCACGTTCCGTTCATTGGAGTGCAACGGGAGCCAAGTGTTGGAAATTTGATATGCGGATGTGTGAATAAAAAATATGACGAAAAACAGATATTATATTGTCTGAGAGTGGTCTGCAATCTAAAATAGTGAGTGCGCATTTAGCTTACTTTGCTCGTAGAATATTCTAAATGAATCAGAAACGAGTGATGTTAGTGAATTTATTTCAAATGACAGTCACGATGATTTCAATTTGGAGCCTTTACCATCTCTAAGATCCCGTAGAGAAGATGAGTACAGTGATGCATGTTCATCTGAATCTGATTCCAACAGACCAGAATCGGATATCAACGAGGGGCCGCGTACTTCATCTTCAAGTTTGGAGATCATGATATCCAGAAATGAATTTCAATAGCTAGTGAATGCCGTTTACAAAATCTTCTCCGCGTTCCTCCTGGTGTATGTTTTTTGTACGTTAAACACCTTTGCCTGGCATTGTTCGGAGAATTCACGTAAAGCAGAGCATCCTGCCGCTAGAGTTCTTATCCAGAAAGCGACTGAATTAGACCTAGCTACATAGCTAGTGTCGAAATTCTGCCACTATCAAGACTCGAACCCTAGGACCTCCCGGTCAGAGGCACTGCGGAAGGCATCAGTTCATGCTCTGAGTCACCTTCGCCGGTCCCAAAATGTAGCGAAATGAAACTAGCGGTACAACAACAGCATATACTTTCTCGGATTATTGGTATCGTAATATTATTATATTGCACCTGCTATATTCAGCCGGTCCTATGGTCAAACTGCGATGATCTCGGGCTCACTGCAGCAGTTAGTGACAATGCCATTGCGGCAACATGGGAAAACGTTGGGGTCGTCTGCTGCGGAGCCCCAAGTTCAATAACGTGCGCTGAACGGTGTGCTCTCAAGTATTTGTACACCTTCTTGTAGTCTCCGCTGTCAGATCTTCCACAGGTAGCAGCATCTCCTGTTTTGCTAAGCGGACCGGCCTCCCACGTCCGCTTTCTTTGATAGGCGATGGACGTCCAACACCTCGTCGCCTGCTGGGGGTCTCACTGTTCATAGATGCTCACGACAGTTGCACGCGGACAGCCAATCAGCTTCGCCGTTTCCACGATGCCAGGCGCAAAGCTATCACACTTTGCCCTTTCTAAAAGGCAGTTATGTCAGATCTCCCTTTTTGCGACGCATGATGATTTGCAGATACGATGCATGATGATTGATAGATTGATTTCTCATTCGTCTCTGCTCCGCTATCCTTATCGCGTCAGAAGCTCCCAACGTACGTAGGGGGTGTTTATTCACCCAAAGGGCAGTAGTCATAATAATTTGGCTGGTCAGTATATTATGTACGAGTGTGTTTATGTATGTATGCATGCCTGCATGCAATTATGTATACTATTTAGTATACAGTATAAGTATAGTAAATATTTACTATAATTCATCATTTAGTTCCGGAAAATGTTAGAAATGATTTTATGGAAACATTCGAAATTTCGTTTTTAAATTTTATTCAGTAGTATATTTTCGTTAAATAACAAAAACGCAAATAGAATTATTAAATCACATAATTTTTTTTTTAAATCTGAATTCCGCTTAAAAGATCTTTGATAGGTTCATTCTCTAAAGATGTCGCGGGTAACAAATTATTCACGCGTTGATCTTATCTATGTCAGTAACGTCTGCTTTCTAAACCCGTTTCTCGCCTTCCAGTATTCGAAGAGAGATTATAATAATGTTATTATGATTAATGATAATTCTTATGATTAATTAAAAGTCAGAGAAAAAGTTGCAAATAAGTGAAATGTGTAGGCACGGTCACCTGTCTGTAAAGAACGTGATTTTCTCTGCTCCCAACAGTACTTACCGACATCGAGACGGTTTAGATTCTTGTAAAAAATGTTCAAACCTCTTTGGCACACAGTACAAACTATATAACATGCAGATAAAGTGGTCATCAGGAAACCAACTTAGAAGAGATAAGCTGACGTAAACAATGACAGGTATAAATTTCGTTGTTAATAAGTATTAGAGATATCTGAATGACCATCACTTATCTAATGCAGTGATATCTTAAACGCTTGAACAGATTAAAAGGGAAATACATCTTGCCTTGATACGAATAAAAGCTGCGTTGTGATCTGCGCTGTCCGGCTTCGGGGTTGAAGTGCAGCACTACAGCCCTTAGACTAAGACCAAGATATGTTGGTGGAAACGTCGGCATCTCAGTCTTCGATGCGGCGTCACCCGGACAGCGCAGATCATGACTGGAAGCGGAAGCCTATGACATCATCTAAAAGCTGCATTATCATGACGATATATTTTTAGATTAGATTTAGATTAGATTACATTTATTTAGTCAAAAAACAGTAAAAACTGTATGAGGGTGAAGATCATCTGTGCAGGTTTTTTGAGTTCCAGAATCCCTTCCCATCATTCTAACTATAAATAGTTGAAAGCTGAGTAAAAGGTAAATAAAATTTCAATAAATAAATAAATTTAAACAAATAAAGAAATTTCAACAAATAAAGAAATTTAAACAAATAACTAAATTTTAAAAAATAAATGAATTTAAACAAATAAATTTAAAAAATAAAATTATTAAAAAAGCGCGAGATTAGTAATATTTGAAAAACAAAACATGTTCGTTGAGACTTATAGAAAACTTATTTGATATGGTAAACGAACTACAGATTTGATTTTTCTGCATTGCTAACAAAATAATAACTCACGCATACTCCTACCACTGCAAGCAAAAGGAGAGTTCAATAAACCGTGTGTATAGTGAAGCTACATTGTAAGATGTTCAAAACTAACAGACTGAATTATTTTTTTGGCTTTGACGCGACTTTAAATTGTCGCTGGGTTACATTCACAAAAGATGAAAATTAATAGACTGTGCCTCATCTGTGAATAATATCTGACTACAAATATTAGGTCTTTGAAGAAGCCAGGTGCAAAACTGCATACGCGATTCTCTGTCTTGTGATTGAAAGTGTTGAACATTGCAAAATTTGGATACAAGTGTTATTTGTGAAGGAATATCCAAAATTCCTTCGTGACACTAAACTGAGAAGATACTATTTTTACACTATTTGATGGATTTTCTTCGGCTTCAATCCAAGATAACTTTCTTGTTCCGAAGCTGGAGAAAAAGGCCGCGTTCAGAGATCAGAGATCATGAACCAGTTTCTCGCAATCTTCTGAAGGTATACATAAATACCGGTCTTATGACTTGCCAGGACAAAAACCGTAAACATAAATAATGTCTCCGTCCCCCTATTCTTCGTTGCTGTAAATTGCGGTATTGACCTGCAAAATGCACGTCACAGTCAGAAGTAGACTGATAAGTAAGTTTATCGGTCACATGCATATCGGTCACATGGGTTTAGCCCTTGTTAACATGCATCCCTGTAAATTTGTTAAGTGCACTTGTACCTACCTGTAGTTAAGAAATTTAAAACCTTAGCAATGGCTTGTAACATACTTAGTAACCTAAATAAACAACCACCGATTCATCGCAAGTCAACATTATTATGAAAAAATCATATGGTAATTTACAAGACAAATAGTAGTATACCCATATAATATACCCAAAATGAGGTTGGCTTATGCACCTGCGACTGTAAAACAAAACGTAAGACAAAGGTTTGTCTTTATAAAAGGAATAAGTGTAAATTACCTTATCAAGTTCTTAGTGTACGCAAGCATTACATCTTCTGTAATCATGGCTACGTGATTTTTTAATTGCCAAGTTTTGAATTCTTCGTATGCCTTCTCGTATCGTGCTTTAGATTTGTCAGGGATTAAATCTCGCGTGGCTTCCGCAGCTGCATCCAAAATTTATTGAGGTACGGAATGTGTCTCATTTTCGTTTCACATGTAGTCACATTGCTCGTTTTTTTCGAAAATTGCAAATAGCAATTGCGTTATAATATTACATAATCCTTACTAAGAGAGCGAGAAAGTATTTTCTGTTGTACCACCACTAGTTTCTTGTATAAATTAATAATTTTGGGTAAAAATAAAAGTATCGACTTCCGTTTAATTAGTTCATTAATATTAGTTTATGTAATTAGTTTATTCTGTTAAGCTTTATTGCATGAGTACATGTTTTGAAAACGAGCGACGTTCGGAGCGAGTTTTCAAATTTTCAATTCAAAATTTCAATACAATAAAACATTATAAACGAGTTGCATACGCTATTTTTTTGTGTAACAACATTATAAATTTATAAGAGAATCAAATTAATTTTGCAAAACAACTTTCTTGTGACATCTCGGTTATTTGACATTATCTGTGCGAAAAAACTGTAATCGGCTGTTCCGTTTACCTCTACCTCTCCAAATTCTTTCGCTGCGATTGCCTAAATGTGTGGTGACGTAATCATTCCTGCCGTAAAATCTAATACGTCATCATTTGTGCCATAATATGCCCGATTATGAACGATTTGCAAAAAAATGTTTTTTTGACAGAATTGCTAAGAAATGCTTCGTCGCTGCATATCAGTTTGTTGACAAATCTTCGTGTCTAATTCTAGACGGTTGGACTTTGTCAATCGCTGAGGATATTTTTAAATATTGCCGAAGAAAAAATATACTTTCTAAGATACAAAATACAAGAATCGAAAATGTATGAATTGACGAAATTGTGGTGCAAATTAGATTTAGTGTACTGGACTTGAATATGTTTAATGTGCTTTGCTGAATTTGAACATTTACTAACATTTATTACGAAGTGATATGTAATATTACCATTAGCTGAAGCGCGCGCACATGTGTATTATCTTACTGATAAGTAATAAAGAGAATAAAGTTATAATTGTTCTTATCTATTTACTTTATTGTGCAACAATCTACTTCAGCATCATAAAATGTTGCATTAGTCCGCTAATTCAATTTCCCGCTAGCCGATTTTCATTTGCAGACTCCACACCATGTGATTTGGTTCACAGAATCAACGAATGTAGCGCTAGTGTTTTCAAATGAAGAGCGATTCCCGCAAAATTTCTTGCTACAGCTGTCTGTTGTGACGGTAGTGTGGTGTTGTCGTTCGTGGGCGTTCGTGGGTCGGCATGAGCCGACGTTCAAAGTGCGTTGTTGTGGTGTTGACTTGAGAGAAGATTCGCGTGCTCTGTGCACAAAAAGAACAGTTAGCTAATGACATCACCTCATTAATATGTAAAGTGTGTTTATGTGTCTGTTACACATTAATTATAAGTTTCAACATTAATGAAAATTATTATTTATGTGTTATAACAATGTGTAATAGCTTTTGAAACAGAAAGGATTAAAAGAAAAATCATACCATATTGTTGAACAAGTGGTCAATGAAAAATGAAATCATCGAAGGTAATTGATGTCAGCCAGGCCTCAGTAAGTACCATCTTCAAAATTGTTTTTGAGATTCTGATTTTGTAATTTTTGAAGTAGGTCTACAGTTAGTGGAAAAATAAGACCTTTTTAAAAGTAATACCTTGAAGATTTTGGGGTACTTTGGTGATTATAGTTCTGAATAAGAAAGCTAATTTACAGTGTATGTAATATGCCCTTCAGAGAAATAATTTCCATTTCCAATTCTTAATGGTTTTAGCTTGTCAGTTTAAAAGCAGAACTTTCAAGAAAACAAGAGGAAGTTAATAAAGCAAAAACAGAAGCACAGGCTTCATTTATTCACCCTGTTCCTCGTCAAAAGAAAGAACAAGAACCACATCCAAAACTTGTGAAAGATGTCAGTGAGGAAGATTCTGAAAAAAGGCATGAAGATGAAGAACTACACAGAAAATCAAGGTAATATTTTGACTCACAGTTTCAAAACTTACAAATAATAATATTTTTTTAGAGATATTTGAATAAAATATCCTTAAAATCTATTAATTTTGTGTAAAATGAAATGATAATTTTTTATTTAAAAATATCTCAATTGTTATTATTGCAAGTCAATATTTTATTGTTCAAAATAGTTTAAATTCTGAGCATCATTGATGGTAAATTTGATGTTTTTTTATGTGGATTTTCACTTCATTCTTCAGGTAAATTAACCATTGATTTAAAAAATTCAAATGTTTGTTTTTTATTGACGGTAGGTTACTGATAATTTTAAGATTTTTTTTTATATTTTTCTTTTTCTCACAGTGAATATAATTTTTACCTCTGTTTGGACATAAACATAATATATTATTTAATCATGATTCAATGAATTAAAATTTACATGGCATTATATATTCACTTTGTCTATAAAGTCTTCACTTATGTATTTCCCAATTCAAATGCTTGTAATCTGAATGTAGGAAATGCAACTTGTTGAAGGACTGTCATTGAAATAAAAGTAGAACTATATTTTTTTTCTTTTTGTTCTGTATTTGAACAGATTTTCTTCTTACAGGGAACAATTATTTGTATGTGAGACATTGCTGTTTATTTAAATTTCTTTGTTGAATTTTTTTTCCATGTAATTACTGATTGAAATTTACAGACAATTCAACCAAAAAGTCATACAAATAAAGAACTTTAGTAACATGCACATTGGAATGAGTAATTGCAAGGAATGAAAATATAAATACAAAAATATAAAATGTATGCAATACTAAAATAATAAAATATAAGTAAGAAACATTTAAATAATGAAACTTTCATACAGATAAAAGCTTAAGTAACTTATTCATTGGAATATGTTACTTGAGTGCAAAGATATGAAAGATAAAAATACAAAAATGAAAACACATGTGATACTAAAATGATAAAATATAGACTAGAAAAATATGTATTTTAAAGTATACATGTAAAGAAACTAAGAAATTATTCAAAGTTTACAAGAACTTGACTGTATTGAGAACATTCATTGGTATAAAAAATAGTATCTTCTCCATTTTTAGTATTTTTTTAATCCTAAGGTGTTGTTGAATTGGTTGGTTGGAATTCAGTTGGTGAATTCTTTCCCCAGACAAGCCTTTTACCTTCTCCATTCCTGGAAAATTCAATAATATGCTGCTTAATACTGTGAATCTTTCTATTAACATATGCTAATTTTCCCAATGTTATTTTGGTTCTGAAGATACTGGAGTTCAGTATTTAATCTTTATTTTCTGAAAGAATGCACCATGCGCCTAGTCATGTAATTAAAGACTTTAGGTAGAACTACTTTTTGTATGCTTATTTAGCTATTTTGAAAATATGTTAAGTTTTAGTGCAGATAAATACAGAGGCAGGGCAAAAATTGGCTGCAAGATATATTACAATATTACTGAATGAAAAAAACAAATATGGCGATGAAGTGTACTTTACATTCTAAATTTCTATGTAAACAACATTCATGCAATAATGTGTAAAGTGAGACGGTTGGCAATTTCTGAATCATTTTGTGTAAAGCATCACTTCATGATAGAATTTGACACAAGATATTTGTGTTGTATTAAATATATTTTGTAAATTAAGTAATGATTTTGTTATTATTTCTGTTAGATGTTACTACAACTGAGGTTACTACAAAATAAATCAAAATCTATTTTAACATTATATCATTTATGAGCCAAAAAGTCCAAATAATAGGATGGTAAATGGAATTGCTGGGTATCGTGAGTGATATGGGTGTGTCTGCTGTAGAACTAATAACTTAATTTATTATTTTCAGGGCTACATTGGAAGCTAAGGCACGCCTGTATGACAAGTTGATGCAAGCTTCAAGTTCAAGAGATGATGATGACAATGAATACTTAGTTAATTTTGAACAAAAAGCATTGGAAAATGATAATGCAGAAAAACAGGTCAGAGATGAGGAGAAGGAAGAGGATGATATTCAACATAACAGTGATGAATATGGATCAGCTTCAGATTCTGAGGAAGAATGGTAATTACGTTTGCTAAATTTTAATTAATATTTAATTTAATTAAAGATGAGTTTTTGAGTTCCGTGCATTTTTGATTAATCAATTTTTGATAATAATTTTTGTGAATGTAATAAAAATAAATTATGAACAACAATCAAATTACTACTTTCATGAACTTGAACAAGTATTTTACATCACTTCAAGTCATAATGGAGTAGTATGGAGGTTCCTGTGTTACATACTTCCAAATACATAAAATTAATTCTTATTCTTTTGAGAAGTTGATGTTTGCTACTCACACACATACACACTAAAGGAGCCATCTTATCTTTTAGGAAGAGTACTTAAGTTCATAATGAAACTCCAACCTAACATTAATTTAAACTTTTAGTAGGATTTATTAATTTGCATTTTACAGTCATTTCCGGTTGCAATGAATCTCTGGGGTCTAATGTTTGTGGTTCAGTATATCCAGTAAAATCAAATATAATATAAAATTTCAACTATTATTGATTTTGTTACCTCAGAGGTACAATAAAATATCTATTCACCACAATTTCAAAATTTAATTTTCTTTGTGCTTTCTTCACACTTGATTCTATTGTCTGTGAATGCACCCTACATATCTTAGAGCGGCCTTAAGACGCTTCAATACTTCTTTTTCTCTGGCAGAGCACTTTGTTCACTTTTGTATCCTTTTCATTTGTTTTCTTCTCTCCATATAAACACACGTTCATAATGTCCTGACTACTTTACATGAAATGGTTGTTTTGGGGCAGGTCATTTTCCTAGATGTTGTACTGTGTTCATTCATGTTGATAGTTCACAATAACTGAATTTTCTAATGCTTATTTTTATGTAAGTTGGATGGGGACCAATTTTATTTCTTTCATTAGGGTGGATTACACAGATTGCTTGGGTCGCACTCGACGGTGCTTGAAGTGTGACTTGGAATTTGTGAAAGATAAGGATATTCAGCTGGCAACATCTCTTGGTTTTTGCGTGGACAAGAAAGGTGACGAAGATGGAGGAAAACAAGAAACCACAGGGCCCTTAAAACCAGATTTGATGTCAAATGACATGCGCCGGGAGCAACTTCGTCAGAAATGGGAAGAGCAGGAAGAGCTTCTGAAAGACAAGAAGGATATTCACTATCAAGATGTTCTCTTCGATGGTGAGTGCAATATTATTTATTCCATATTATTACTCTTTTTATATTTATCAAAAGACGATTTTGAAAATTGATTTTTAGTGCAAATTAATTTTCTTTTCTGTGTTAATAAACTTGAATGTTTATGAAATTGTTAACAAGTTAGTGGATATTTCACATGAAGGATGTAAGGTGACTCTCTTTACCTGCGTAAGTCCTGCGCCAAAATCTTCAGGATATTATTTTGATAAAAAAAAAGTCTCATGTATTTCACTGAAAAATGGACCATAAATAAGTGTACGTTCTACAGTAATGCATTACACTGCGTTCTTGCTTCCTGAGGAAATCGTAATTTTGTTAACATGCTCAATGACAAAATGCCTGGTTTTAAATTGAGGTCAGAGAAACTCCGGCTCTATCACTGAAATCTGCACCATCCAGAACTCTTGCCTATTTGTGCAGCAGTTTTAAAGGCACGGTATTCTGGTGGGAATCTTAACCTAGTTTAGTTGTAGTACAGAAGGATAATTAATTAAATGTATATTTTTCAGCACTTGTGCATCAAAACTAGTTTTTACCATCACTGTTTATTGATTGGAAAGTGATACTTAGCAGTATGTGTTCACCAAAGTAGACTTTCTGATGTGTACACTACTGCAATGAACTCATAGAATTGAATAACAACAATTTAATATCAGAAAAATTTACAAAAAACTGGGGCGACATGAATCAACATAGCTGCCACCTGGCAGCTATTATGAGAATGATCCCAAGATTATATACCTATGAGTTTTAATCAATATGTGCTTAAAAATAGTGTACATCCTATGGTTTCTATCGTCTCCTCATTCGTCAACTTTTCATTCAAACACCAAAAACTCTGTAGTAGTTTCTTTAATAAATATTTTGAAGTTATTTTAAGAGAGAGTCATTGTATATATTGCTTGTCATCTAGTTATAACCCATTTATAAAGAGTTCCTTCAGGTTAAAGCAATTTACCTTGTATATAAGTAAATACAAAAGATACAACCTGGCTATTTTCTTGACTTTATGAAATTGTACACAAATTACGCAAAGCAGTGGAACTTCGATTTTCAATGTATATTTTGGTAAATATTGGAGTATCCTTAAATGTTTAATAAATAAAAAATAAAATTTATATTAGTAATTTAATGATTACAAAATGTATAAACATTTTTGACATTTGAAAGAAAAAAATTGCAAAGGTTTAGAAGTCATTGTTTTTCCCGTATCGAGTTCGTAAATGTAGACTGGTTTCACTGACGCCAAAAGAAACGATTTCCAGTACAAGATCGGACTGAAAAATCTACGCTAGCCTGAAAATTCCAATGAAATCATTAAGCATTTCACCGTATATTTTATAGCTGTTGCTTCAAGAGAAAGATCAAATCTTTGTTGTTTTTGTAAGCAGGCCTTCTGGAAAATATTCTTTCCTCATCACGTTGGGCCATCAGGGCTGCACTCCGTGGATGATTTTCGAAGGTAGTCGCGCGGTTCGACCACGGGAAACTTTGGAGTGTGACGGAAGTCCCTGCTGCATGTGACGGGGAGATCATAGCTATGAGTGCAAAGCGGAGATCATTAGCCAATTGTTACGTGATTATTTTGCTTGTAGTGTAAGAACTTTTAAGATATGGTTGAGTATTTTTCAACAGTAAGGAATTTTCATCGGCATCTTTTGTCGTGTATTTATTTCTGTAAAATATTTTAAGAGATTAAAAAAAATGAATTACGTAATGCTAGCTTAGATCCCTCGGCGAAATCACAAAGAAACGAAAGAAGCGCGGAGAGGCGTGGAAAACGAACGCGGGGCGAACGGAAGCGAAGGAAGCAATGGAGGTGACCCGAACAGATGGCAACGGGTCAGCTCTGGGTCGCGCTCGTTGGCGCGTTCTTCGAGGCCCTCCCATTCCGCAGGATGCATGTTGACAGGGGAAGAAGTTGCAGCGCAAGGTCCCCGCGCCGGAGGAAGCGTTGCGTCACGTGCCGCGCCTCTGCGCCGGGTTCTGCGCCGCTGCCCCTCGCTCGGGACGCGCGCGCGCTTGCGCGGTAGCTTTTCGGCAAGAGCTTGTCATAGCGGCGGGGGGGGGAGGTATTGTATTAGAGAGGACTCCATATATCTGTACCTTATCTACCCATCTCGATCAGGCTTTTGTCCAGTTTCCCTGAGCCATTGAGCAAATGCTGAGATGGCCCCTTGTTTTGATTCAGGGCGTAAATGTAGCTTCTGGAAGAGAATTTTACCGGCCGACTGCTTTTATCGGTAGTTCTCTGTGTCTTCTCCGATCAACACCAGGTAAATGCCGGAGCAGTCCCCTAACAAATGGGTCTGGGACCACGCCTAATCTTCCTTCGTCTTCTCTGTGCTATCCTCTCCCCTTACATACACACTTACATGCGCTACACTACCACACGTGCCGAGAGACGACACAAGAGTTTAGAGTTTGTCCTGGCGGGGACGGTGCTCCAGTGGGGAGATGCCTGGCGAGGGAATGCCCCTACGAGCCGACGAGTAGGTCGGCTCCGGATTTCACCATAAAGGACGACTGCCATTCTCAGATAGGAAAACATTCACCATTCTGACAGGATTAATGTCCACAGCAGTCGATGCGCCCGTAGACAACCAATCGATCTTAATGAAGGCGGGGATGCGATTTGTGGAATTCACTCTGCCGCGATGCATGCGGAGGAGTTGAAAAGATATTGTAATTCGCTTGATGAGCTCCAAAAACTCATCTGAGGTCAAATGGGCAGAAAAAAACAGCACCGTCGGTGACGACAATTGCCCTGTTTAGGAATAAGCGTTCACCATGACTGCAAAGTGCAAACCGTTTTGAGTCACAAGCACCATCAGAGATAAACATTTCCGCGTTTCTTTTGCGAAAGATATGATACCTTTTTCATTTGGATGCCACTGCTGCTGACTATCGTATTTGGCTGCAGGCGCTAAATATTTTTGTCAAATACATAATGTTGCCAGAATATAATACTCCTTCGAGGCAAATACATTTTTTGCAGGAACATCAGTGATGTCGTTGGAAGTTCATCTTTGTCGGAGAATTATTATTATTTTTCTTCTACGTAACGACTAGGATGTTATAAGTCGGATGAATAGAAAATCTACTTCAGGTTGCAACCAGCTTCCTAAGGAGCCTAGTGACTGTCAGTGCCTCTGGCATACTTTGCGCAAAATGTGGGCTGTTCCAAATAAAGCAATTTCTTGCACTTCCCAGTCTTTGAATTACATTATTACTACTACCACTACTACTACTACTATTATTATTATTATTATTATTATTATTATTATTATTATTATTATTATTATTATTTGCGTATTGGCCATTTCTGACCATGCTACACATTCTCCTCCGAAGCTCAGTTGTAACCCGGAGAGATTAAAGTGTGTCATTATAAGGATCAGCTTTTCGGCTGTATCCCTTAAGATTGTTAATCCTTGAATTATGAGATGATAGTGAGAGGTAATCGTGAACTTTTTGAACAATCCCAGCATTCGCCTGTATGATCGAGGGAAACCACGAAAACCCCGCTCAGGATGGCTTGTCCAAGGGTCGCACCCGACCTTTCCTACTGCGAAGTCAGCGCGCTAGACACTTGGCCACTTCGCTCGGTTATATATATATATATATATATATATATATATATATATATATATATATACACACACACACAAACTACTAAAGTCTTAGTTCCTTGAATCTAAGATTGGTCCTATATAATCCAAACCTAAGTGAAAGTTATATCTACAATATTATTATTATTATTATTATTATTATTATTATTATTATTATTATTATTATTATTATTTGTGTGTGGGCCTCACAATCTGGCAACGAAAAATATTTTGACCCTTGTTAATGTTTCAATGTCTATGAAGTATTCTGACCAGTGAGATGTTGAACTTCGTAGACACCGTGGAAGTTTAATTCAAAAATAACAGTTTTATGTATCGTTGTTGAAGAGACTTTTGTTTCAAGTAGGTTTTTTCATAATCTTTGGAAGCCCAACAAAGCTACATTTGATATATATTCACTATTTAAAGTTATGTATTTTCTAATGGTTGAACCTCCGTTGTTTTTTTTTATTTTCTGTACCATCTTTCTCTCACGAGTGAGATAAAAACGCACATCTGAGTGTACGTGTGAATTTCAGAATTTTTTGTCGCTATTTTTTAAAATGAATGTGAAGAACAACAATAATGCTATTTTCCTCACATTTTCTCGAAATAATATTCTATTGCAATGTTAAATTATTTGAACATTTTTGTACTTAACCCTTTTTTTCTAAGAAGGAAATTTGTTAGACATTGACACTAGTGCGTTTGGACTTGATTGAAGGGTCGAGACACGGAACAGAACACATGCAAAACCATTCAAGCGCACGTCAAAATTCGAATCTCCGACATTCCGTTGCCAGACCATACACGATCGAGTCTAGAGCTGAGATACGCCTTGGGACCCGTCCGGCTATTTAATAGGTTATTAGAGCCCGGAAATTTGGCAAAATGCTGTTTTGGTTTTATTTTATGTCTTTAAACAGTATGAATCACTGAATTGTACTTTTGGTGTTGTTTTAATGGAATTTCATTTTTCTTTTTTTTTGCTTATTTTAGTTTCTGATGTCTATTTTTGCCATTTTGTCTTATGTTTGACTTTTTCTTCCCTTTACATCATTATTTTGTTTAATTTTTCTTCTCCTGGCACCGATCTTGTTGAAGTTGGATATACACCTGCAAGCCTTGAGAACAAAAAGGGACAGTAGTGTTTTGTCTTTCTATGAAAGCAAAGGCTGTGTTATAATAATAAAACAGAAAATATGTAAATAAAAAAGGATGATATCAATCAAGATTTTTGATATTTTTCATTGATGCCGATAGGCTTTGTTGGCTCACAAGCTAGGTCGAATTGAGCCGCTATCTGAAGGAGAATTCTAGCAGCCGGCCGTTCTGATTGGTAGTTTTCAGTGGTTACTTTGATCAATGCCAGACGAATGGTGGAGCAGTACCCTAACAAACGGGCCATGGACCGCGCGCGATCTTTCCTTTCTTTTCCTTGTCCTATCCGCATCCTTACTCACATTCACTGCACTATCACTCATGCCGGGAGACCGATCGGGAGCTGAGAACTTAGACCGGCTGGGGCGGTGGCCCGCTGGTGAGAGATACCTGGCTGGAGAAAACCCCGTTAGGCGACGGTAGGTCGGCGTCAGAGCTCACCATCCAGCTGGGAAGATCACCTCCACGTCCTGACGATAAACATGCCGCCCTACACTTACGGGAGTAATGGCCTTAGCAATTGAAGCGCCCGGAACCACTAACCAATCAAAAAAATCGCTCACGAGGAATCCCATCCCACTTTGGGGTGTGGCCTGTGTTCCCTTTTGAGGACAGCTTTCTACACATGGCATTCTTTTCTCAGCTGGCGATTACAAAAATACAGAAAAATAGAAGAACTCCGTTTTCACTAATGCCATTTCAAGATTCAAAAGGCAGCTCACAATATCATTTCGAAAAGTCACCGTCGCGAGTAAAACAAATTCGTATCCATCACACCTGATGGCAATGTGGAATCTAGATTACAAAGAAAAAAATAATTTCCCTCCACTTTAAGTGTTATTCTAAATTTTTGAATTAGAATAAAAATGTGAATATTTTTATTATTAATTTTTTACAAATATTCCTTTTAAATGTGATTTTTCATTGCTTTCATGTCTTTTTACATCCTGCTTCAACTAGCTAGCTTTTTGCGTGCCTATTGTAGGTAAAATAAATGCCTAAACTTCAATTTATTAATAGTATTAACAATTAACATTATTACATACAGTTATTACATACAAATAAAATTAATTCATTTATTAACATCAATTAATATTACATACAATTAACAATATTACAAAGAACAATGAAACTATTAAATAATGTTTGCGATGTTGTTAAATTTGGAGAATATGAGAAGTGTGGAATATTATTTTGGAAGAAATTGATATTTAGCTATATTGTGTGTTTATTTTAATCGAAAATCGTTTCGATGAATTACGATTCCTGTCGTGTTTGGAATAAATACATTCCTTGATCGCTAATAAAGATGCATTGATATTAACCGTTGCGCTTTACTTGCAAGAGTCGCGACAGTATCACGCAGTATGATGCGCTCCTTCAATGCCATCAGCAATAGAGACATTACCGCCGGATCCAAAGGGTACGCTCTCGTTTAAAAGTAATTACGGACGATCATCTTCTGATTGTGTGTGTCTTTTTCAATTCACACATGGACATGTACCCAGAGGATGGCGCTGGAAGGGCTTACCGATGATCGACATTATTGATCAGGAGAAAAATAATCTCGCAAAATCTGAGGTGACTTTGTCGATGGCATTTGCTATATTTTAAAACCGAACTGAAAGATTACACTGGACAACAAATAAAAACTTCGTTTAGAAACAGAAATGAAATGAAAGTTAAGTACTAGTTTGAAAGTGTGGAAATCGATGCAATTTACAGAAAATTTGTCATATATTTAATAGTTCATAATTACATCCCATACGAATACATTCTGTATGCTTCTTTTACTTACAATAAGGCGTAATCCCGGATGTAATGGAGCAATAGTATTCAGAGTTTTAGAATTAAAACGAAATATTAATATATTATAAAATGTGTTCATTAAGTATATAACACCAGTAGAGTGCATTTTGTGTTCAACTGCAAGTTTCCTCGCAAAGGAACTCGCAAAAATCGCCTGTCGTATCAGAATGCCCGTTGCCTCGATATCGTCCTTCCATTTCGGCAATTTTCTGAAATCTATCTCCATGTTCATCTCTCCCACCCAAATAACCAAGGGAAAAGTCCAAGTGGGAGTACGTAGTATTCAACTTCATATATAACAACATTTGGAAGTCAGGAGCGTGATAACCGAATTTTGAATTTTAAACACGACCTTTAACCATATCACGAATCTATTCCTCGTAATTGAGGTCATTTTTACTACCTAGGAAACCATCACGTGTACCTGAAAATGATTTCCATGCTACTTTTTCTACATTCTTATTTCTGAATCTGAATCAAAAAGGTGGTTTCTTATTTGCGGGCCTTAAAAATACCAGCAATAAGTAAATAATATATTACTCAAAACACGCCGCTTATACCTCAAAACACATACCAGAAATTCTGGCTGCACCAAATAGCACTTTCAAAACAAAGCTCGTGCTGAATTTGCAACAAATGCGCGTAAAAATTACGCCCTCCTGTCCATTCTAAAATAATTATTTTCCCTGACTTACGAATTGACAGAAATAATAAACACGTGATGTCACACGCAAGAAAGAATTAGCTCGTGTGGGAAAATTTTCTTTTACATATTATGCATCAGTGCATTGAATATGGCAAGACATACATATTGGTTTGCTGTGAAAAGTTGTCCATTGTCCATTATTGTATACTGCAACACCGCCTCCCGCTGCCTCCTAGAGTTCCTGGGATCTTACGGGCTGAAACTCTTCACATTACTGAGGAGTTGTGAGTCGTCTTTTTACCGCTTAGTCGTAATAATTTTTGCAGGCTTGTAACTCTCGGCCGTAGTGGAGAGAGCAGAAGTTTGAGAGCACGAAGATTGTAAGTTCTGTATCAAAACAAAAAAATGTTGACTTTTGTAATTAGTAATTAATACATTGTAATTTTACAATGTGGTTTGGAAATACAATGTTTTACTTTTTGTTACTTTCTAAATTGAATTATTTGTTTGGAAATGAGTGCGCTAGTAGCATTGAGAACTTTCTAGTGTTATGGTACCTTTCACAGGAAAAGTATTTCATTGGTACCATAAATATTACGTTTTATTACATTATGTATATGTTATAATATGTTTTTAACTCTCAGTTTACGATTGACTGATCATTTTTGGGGAGGTGCTGATTAGGCATCTGCTGTTTTCGAGTTCTTAGTTCACGTATGAGCGAGAACATTTACTTTCAGATATCAAGACATTTGGAACAATCACATGGCAGTGAAACCAGTTTACGAAAATATACAACCGAATCTATTTTATCTTTTAGGGACTTTATAATTAATAAAATAAAGTAATATTTTATTAAAAAAAACATTTATGAAATGAATGCTTGATTCGTACCGAATTTTTTGTCTTCAAATAAACTGAAATTTCAGCTTTAGCGTTGTTCTCCAAGCTCCCCTCGCTAGTATCTCAAGCGCTAGACGATTAAAAAAAAGCGGAAAGGAAGCTGATGGACACAACTAGTGAAAACAGTCCGGTGTTTGGAAGCTGTCACCGGCAGCTTGTGCTGGTCGCGCGAAGGGGTTCTCTCACCCCGTGGCGACGCACGGCGGAAGCCGGCGGATGTTTGATGTGTCAAAAGCATTCTATCTGGCGGGGACGGATGGAAGGCCAATAGGCGAGTCCCATAGACTGATGAAAATTATTTTAATCGGAAACTTGAAATCAGCGCAGAAAGCGATTTCTGCTGATTCATCTCTTCCCGGACAAGCAATAAGACAATAATGAAATATCGTCGGGTAGCGTTCCGATACTAACAACGAACAGAAAATACATTATTTCTCAGCTTTAGAGATTTACACTTTCAAACTGTGATATCTTACAGGCTGAAAAAAATTAAAAACCTATTTTTCAGTGAACTTCTAGAATAATAACACAATGTAACACAATTGTTGTTCCTGGATAATTAATATCATTTTCTAATTAGTGCCATCATGAAAACATGGAAAAGTCTTACTTCCGTACAAAAATGTTGCTTTAGTGATCAGGAGTTGAAAGTTGAAATTTGCGTACTGTCATTAAGGAGACGTACAAATTTTCTTGCTTATCTTTATTTAAAGAAAAGGGGAAACATTATATTTCAAATCAGTAGTATATTTTAACCAAAATTCTACTAATTAATGATAAGGAACCTAGAAATGTGTAGTTTTGTAAGATTTGCAAGAGTATGTCATCATATCGCTTTCACGAATAAGTGCCCAAAATTAAGTCGTCTTCATGTGTTCATTGTAGATTCCCTGGTAACGACTTCAAAAATGTTGCATATCCTCATGAAAGTGCTCTCCTTTTTCCTCGGAATAAGCACCCATGTCTTTGAAGCTATGTAGGTGAGCATTAAGGATATGTACTTTGAGAGACATCCTGCGGCTGAATTTGTTATACTTTTTAACCAGTCTCACCCAATTTAACATAGTTCTCAGATTTATAACGAAAGAAATCTTTAACTACTTTAACAAAACTGTTCCATGCCTCATTCTCCTTTGCTCTTTAGAGCAAACTTGGGCTTGCTTGGGAAAATATAGAGCATGCTTGGGAAACTCTTTACACACTTTCTTGATTTGACGTCCAAACGAAAAAAACAGCTTTAAATTTGTCTTCTGAAAGCTGGGGGAACATGATGTTTGAATGTTGCAGATTCCTTGGCCATCATTGCCACAAAATGCTTCATCAGTCCCATTTTTATGTGCGAAGGTGACATTAATAAGCCTACTGTTCGATGGCTCCCGATTAATGGCTCCCAATTAATGTGATCACCCACAGTGAAATCAGTACGTTTAGGTCAATATCTTCACTGTAATGTGATTTAGTGTACCTACTATCCATCAAAGTTGGCTCGGAAACTTGATAACGCCTCCTTGATACCAAATTAATGGAAAAAACCAGTAAAAGTTGGCAGATGAATCGACCACAAAAGTGAAACTTCAGGTGTACAGTTTAATAGATACACGTAGAATAGTATAACTACTATTTTCTACGTGCTTGCTGTTGAATTAAACAGAAATCAATAATGTCAAACCAGAAGCAGAACGTTTTTGGAAAATCTGTTTCATAGTGTAATTAAAAATATAAAATAAAGTCGTGAATTACGAACATCGCCAATAAAACATTTATTTATAGTCTTTATATTGTAGTTGTAAACAATGCTCACTATTCTAGTCATCAAAATTAATTGTTTTTCGATACGAAGTTCTTTCAGCTGAAATTTTTGCTAAGCAAGAAGGCTGTATCTAATTTTGAAATTGTCGAAAATCTCTAAAGAAATATTACAAATAATCTAATAGAGGTCAGTCAGTTTCATAACTGTAGTCGTCCTTCATAATTTTGTTTTATTGTTTCTTAATCCGAACAACCCAGTGAATGTTATTGTAGATCGTGCCACTTCATGGTCACGCAAAATGTCCTGCCGGGGTTTCCCTTTGCTCTTGAGTCAGACTTATCTAATACGTCGCGAAGTAGATATGGTGAGGGGAAGGACTTCTTGCCCTCATGTTAGTATTGTGAAAAGTAACATGTAGAATAATTGAAACGTACAGATTGTACAAGGGAATGAGTTTTATACAATTAAGGTGAAAATTCCTACTTGCAAGAAAACTGAGCGGTATAGAAATTAGAGGTTTGTATTGTTTGTATTTGTTGAGATATTTAGGTTTGTATGTTACGTTAAAAATTTTCGATACTCATTTACCAATTCTATTGATGACTAATTTTGTTTAAATTAATCGTTTACATCAATTAAACGGATTATTTAGAGTTCATACATATCACTGATCTTTCGTGACACACATAAATCCGATAATGTATTTCTTTTCTGCTACATAATATAACGATTATTCCGTTGTGTAATAAATAGAAAAATGTAAAGTAATTGCAGAAATAAAAAGAAGTCGGTAATCGTCATAAGCGAACACGGAATATTTCTACGATTCTGTGAGTCTTCGTGTGAATTTTCAAAGAACACTATTTAATTGTGATATAAGTATGGAACATGTTCTAAAATCATGTTACATTAGCAAAAAGTCAGAAGCCTGTCTACCAAATGTTTGCGATGTGCATTTCATGTGGTTCGAACCACGGCTAGCATCGCGGTTATCGGTTCGATTCTGGGTCAGTCGTGCATACCCAGAAAGTTAGCCGGGCATCTAACTAGGTCCACGTGCGAACTCAGATACTCAAGGCCTCAAACACAAGAAGCGAAGTTCTTTATATGACTTTGTGAAGCCGTCGCGACGAGTACAAAGGGAAACTAATTCCAACAAGAACTTCGCAGGACTCAAGGACACGCATAATGTATGATTACTTGGAAACGTCAAGAATATTACTCGGCTACATACTTTACTACTATTTGTTTTTCGGGCCAATAGAAATATTGCGTACGCAGGGTGGTCTGAAGCGAGTGATGCGCTGTCAACGAGCGATAGTTCAAGTGTGAAGGAGGTAAAGCGGGAAATTTGTAAATGAATACAGCGCGAGAAAATGAGAGTAATGTATCTGCAATCGAATTTTAATAAAATCTTAGTTTTACTTGTGAAGTATTAATTTATACTTTTTTATTTACAAACATTACGTTACATTAGTTTACGAACATTAATCAGCTGATCGGTAGCTACTTCAGGGTAGACAATTTTGGGCTTCTGTTGGCGCCGAAGGTACGCAATATTTCTACACGGTGGGAGCCTTCGCGGACTCCTGCCCCTGCCCTGGCACAACGCTGGCCGCTTGGCCCGCCCGCCAGCCCGCCTGCCGGCCGGCGCCCCCACTCACCGCGTTGTTGAGCAGGAGCAGTTCCGCGGCGTCTGCTGAGGCCTCGCGCCGCGCCATCACTGCCCGACCGGCTCCGGAGTCGCGGCCACCGCCACCGCCCGCGCGCCTGCCCCCGCACCGCACCGCACCCCACCCCACCCCGCCTTAGCGAACCGCCCACTGCCCGCCGCTCGCCGCCCGCCGCCCGCCGCCGCGGCCCCTGACGCTGCCGCCGGCACGTGACGCTCTACCCCCAGCGGGTTTTAACCTCCCAGAGCTTGCACGAGGTCAAGGTCTGCTTTTCTCTTCCTTCTTCCTCGCATTATTCTTTTTCTTCTTCTTTGTTTTCCTATTGTTTCTCCTTTCACGCTGACATTTTTCTTCCTCGCGTTATTAATGGTCGTTTGCCTCTACTCATTCATGATCTTGAGATAGCTGTATATCGAAGCAGTTTTCAGATCTTGTCAATTGATTTTCAAAGATAACTTTCGGTTGGGATTTAGCCATGGCTGACCTTACACTCATAACGATTACATTCTAAAACATTTTTCTGTTGTTTTTTTTGTATGTATGTATGTATGTATGTATGTATGTATGTGTGTATAAAAATTATTTCATTTTCCTTTTCGGATTTTACGTCTGTCTTTGTTTTAGTGTCCATTGTTCCTTTGTTTTTTCTTTTATTTGATCCGCCCCCTTTTAGTTTCCTGTATTTCCTTTTTTTCCTTTTCTGCAGTTTTTGCCGTGGTAGTTAAGAAAAGACGTTTGTCTCAACGTGTAGCACGTGCCGTAAAATTGACATTTAATGCACAGAGCCAAGGCCCCATTTTGATGTACTGAAAGTTTGCTTCGAAATTAGAATATTCAGCTTGGTTTCAGCTCACTTCCATGTTCAGATTTTGAATCGTTAAACATTTCATTGATTCCCCTCGAAATGTTAATGTGTATATTGTATTGTCGATAGATAAAGGAACAACATTATGTGTATTCCACCTGTATTTTAGATATAAAATAACAGTAATTCACGAAAAGGGTGGATAAAAAGGAGTATAATTGTGCGAGTAGTATGTTCGTGAAAACGAGCGGCGATAGTAGCGAGTATATATATAGTTTCATTGATCAGCTAGTGCCAAACCAACCCACCACCAATTGTTTTCTGTTCATTCATTGTTTCTATACACACGTACGTAATTTGTAATGTGCATTTTTTGTTCATGTTCCATGGCCGACTAGAAATATTGTATCTTGGCCACTTTTGTGTTACAGTGACTTAATTAAACGATTTTTATCCTTTTTCTGGATTCTGATTGGTAGCTGTGAGTTTTAATTGCAAGCGCGCAATTAATATAGTAATATAGATTTTTCATGGAATAAATGAGTTTATTTAATTTGCTAAATAAAAAACTAGATCAATAGACGGCCATGAATTCGTTACGCAAGGGGATAATTATGATTCTTTAAATATACTAGTTATATAAACATTCGGGAAAGAAAATAAACTTAATTCTCTCTCAATATACATAGGAATATTTCTGGATAGGCCGTGACTGGGAGAATCGTCAGATGATTCTGTGTTGAATGGGTGTTGCTTCCCCGCTATGTGCTTACTCTCTCGTATACGTAGTATAGAGAAAGAATTGTATTGCTGCAGCAAATTAGTGGTGCTACTATAGCACATACGTTCTCGCATTATTTGTAACTACTCCGCAGTATTATACTAATGTACTAGCACATGAACCTGCAAAAGTATTTTCAACCAGCAAAAATGTTTTTCGCGCCAAGACTCTAACTTAAATCCTCCGAGTTAACTTGCCATGCACCTTACCTCTACACCAAGCTGCCGCTCTCAGGAATCAAATCGGGCCGACTCTTAATCTAATTGTGTTAACCCAATATTTCGAACACAATTTTTTATAATTCAGAGAGATCAACGAAAATGAAATCTCCGCCGTTTTTTTAAGCATTCCTTATTTTATCTGTGAAGAAAATGTAAAGAAAAATAGTGGTGCTGCTACAAAACATACTTTCTCGCATTATTTCTAAATTTGCAATTTTTGAAACTTTAAAGAGTTCAACGAAAGTAAGTAAGACCCGCGTCATTCTTTTAAGCAACCCTTCTTCCGCCCGTTGAAAACATATTGAAGCGTTTTATGAGAAACTATTTTTTTTAGAAATTGCATAATTTAAGACAAATTCCGCGAAATCTACTCGTGTTATCAAAAAATTGTACGTTACATTTTTAAAGAATTTATTTTTTTAAATACACATTAAGACAAAATTCTCTTTCTTGAATTTTGTAAATAAAAAATTTTCTAGCATTTTGCAAATTTCGAAAATTTGCTGTTCGCAAGAAATGAGACGAGTACCACTTTTTTTCCGCCAGTACATACAAGGAAAACAAGTGAAGAAAAAAGTTGGACCCGTTTTTGAGACAAACAATTGTTTTAAAAAATAAAAATTGTCTATTTTTCACGCAGAATTATGAGAAAACTACTCATATTTTTGAAAAATTGTACTTGAACTTATTTGAAGATCTGTCTTTAAAGAATAGAATTCATTTAAAAAAATCTTCAGTAATTTAATTGTAGGAAAGGGCAAAAAAAGTTTGTTTTTGTCTTGCCTCTCACGGGTTAATATTTATATTAGCGGCAATTTGTTCACATTATTGTATTTATGAGTACATCTGCTTTAAATAATGGCCTATATAGTTTGTCGAAAACTCTACCATTTCTCGAAAACTAGCTCAAAACTACGCTTTTTTAGAATCACTCAAACGCCATTTTCTCAAAAAACTGCTCCAAATTTTTTCTTCAAACATTTCGAACGGATAGTGGCAACTGCACTCTTTAATATGACGTAAAGTTAATATCGGTGTATTTTTTGTTTTTTCAAAAATTACACAAATATAAATTGTTTTAAAGATCGCGCCGTTGAAATGCACATTTTCAGCAATTTGTTGACACTATTCTATTTGTGAGCTAATGTGCTTTAAATTGCTTCAAATTAAGTTTTTTGAAAACTCATTTTCTGTGAAAAAGAGCTTCAAATTTCGAATTTACAGTTGCGCTTAAACGCCAGTTTTTTAAAGACGGACCCAAATTTTTAAAAGAAAAGTGCCATTTGGTAGGAGGTTTTACTGTTCTTTAATAATCTTAAAATAATATTTCCGATATACAATTAGCAAAACAAAAAATTAAGAAATTGTCAAAAAAATTAACTTTGGGCGGCGATAGATGGCAGCAGGTAAGAGTATGTGGCAAGTTCGAGTAGCTAACCGAGACGAAAGGAAATAGGAAAGTTATACGGGAAAGTCTGTGCCATTCTGTAGGACTACTGGTTGTTAATAACTTCGAAAGTTTGAGTAATACGTGAGTGGAAAATAATTCTTCGAAGGACAGAAATGGTTTCAATTGTTTGAATTTTTTACCGTTTCCTTATCTTCTGGGTAAATCATCTTAGTATGGATTCCCATAGTTTGAGTAGTCGAATGCGAAAATGCGATGTGTTATTGTTTCACATGGATAAAGCATCATATTACATTAGTCTAGTGAGCGCATTCTAAGGAAATAGCAGGCAGAGCCTTGGTTATTTGGATAAGAGCTGCCGGAGAAAATAGGATATGGTCCTTGTAAGATTTGTCGTTTTTAGTTCCGCTAGACATTACCATTATATCTGAATTATCATGAAATGACATTGTGTTCTGTGATTCCATGAAAATAATATATTGTAAACATTTACATTATCTGTATCAGTGGCGGCTCGTGCCCTCAAACGTTGGTGGTTTACCGACTAATGGCATTGAAGGGGAGTGGTCTCGGATGATGAGACTGGTATGCTATGAATTCTTACGTTCTACGTTTCAGAAATACACCGTACCTCAAATTTCACGTTTTGCTTCGAGACATTATTTCCACAACGTGAGTTATCATTATTTAAAATTATAAATAAAGAACATTCAAACTTACAAGAAAATTAAAATACGATTTTCATCTGATATAATATCACCACAGTTTGTAATATCTGCAGGAAAGAATCAAAGACACCTTGCGCAGAGACTGGAACTACAAACTTTGATCTCGCTGGAGGCTATGGCTTTCTGTCGGGCGCGTTTAGAACTTGGTCGCTGCGTCTGTTGCCGTTTACTGACATCACGAAGACATCCTCCCCGCGACGCCTCACCGCCTCGTCTCTGACAGCCACTGGTGTCTCTTCGCCTACATTCCAATGTTGAAGTCGAAGGTGTAGAATGGCTGTGTAAACGCTCAGGCTCGCAGTAAACGAGCGGTTTAAATTTCTTTTATCTGCTTTGCAGTTAATGCAAGAAAATTGTGAGGGATTATGACTTACAAGAGTAATAATGAATGATCCTTATATGTACATAAAGATATAATGGCGAAATGTTTTGGTTGTAGTGCAAAAATGCTACAACCGACACGAGCTGTCACTGATCTGTATTGTCTGTAAGTTGTGTTAGTTTGTTATTAATTTGGAACGTCTGTGTTAAAAATCTGGATGGCTAGACTTTGGCGAATTTTGGACACTAGCTATAATAAGTCGTATTCAGTCACTGACTGGAGGAGAATCCTCGTGGACGGCTGCTCTTATCGGTTGTTTTACATGGGTTCTTCGATCAGTACCTGGCGAATGCCGGAGCAGTACTATCCTAACAAGCACTCCACGGACCGGGCACGTTCTTTCTTGTATCATCACACACACACACATTCTTTCTCGCACAAACACACACACACACTCTCTCACACACATACTCTCTCTCACTCACTCACTCTCACACACATATGCTCAATACTCGTCGGGAGACCAGTCGGGTGTTTCGAGCATATCCCGCCCGGCCTGTGCTTCGCTGAAGGAGGCTAGGAGAGGAACTCCTCTCGAGATAAGGAGGAAGGGGGGAGAGGGAGAGTGAGGCCCACACAGAGATAGGCACAAAGACAGCTGGGTTCTGTTATTTGTGTATGCTACTAAAATTAAAAATTGACATATGTGTATTATGGGTAGATTTTATTACTTTGTCCGGAAAGTAAATCACAAAAGTATATGTTGTTTCTTTTAATGATCTAAGAAGCATATAGAATGTAAATAACACAGATTGAAAGCAAATAATGACATAGCGGTGTAGGAATAAAATAAGGTGCGAAATAATTGGTTGTTTTCTGAAAAAGAATATTTTGATATTTTGTAAAATTACTTTCTTAAATTTTTGTTTGGGAGTAAGAAGTGTGTCATGATATAATTTTTACGAATAATTTGTACATACAGTATCGCATTACTTTGAATGGGCCAGGCAATCATATTTGTCTGCTGCCACAAATGCGGTGGCGCCGTCGACCAAGATCCTCACACTTGTAATAGGCGAAATGCAACCGCGTGCCTTGTTTTCCATGGAAATTTTAATTAAAACAAATACACGGCATACTTAACTGAAATGCGTATGTCTTACCTTCCAGTCTAACAGTAAAACTTTAGATGCACTTCTAAACTTTTCTCACAAAAAAGGGGTTCTTTTTTCTAGGGACTTAGGTTTTCAGGAATCTGAGATTCGTAGCACTGTACAAAAGAAATGCAGTTTTTATATTTTCTGATTGGTTTCACACTGAACGTGTTCAATGAAGTTATAATTTAATTTGTAATTTCTTATTCGACTAGTGTATATATTTTCAAATTTAAAGTACGGGTTATGTATTTCAGGATAGTTATTTCTTAATACAAAATTTGTGTTGTATGGAGCTCCACCGAATACCGTGAAAAGCATTCACAAGGGGAAACTGCATATTCCTAATTGGAACGTGAGATCCGGCGTCGACCTACACATCGGCTTGCGGCGTTTCTGCCTCTAGAAATCTCCGCCGGGGGGTGGGGGGCACCGCGCAGCCAGATAATCTCCCGACCTGTGCGGTGATGTAGAGCCAGTAAATCTGTGTGGGGGAGAGGAGGGGACAAGGAAGCGCAAGCGAAGGTCGTGTTTGTTCAGGGAATTTTGCGGTTGATTGACTGACATTGCTCCGAGAAACTACGATCAGAGCAACCGAGTGCAAGAATTCACCTCCTGATAGCGGATGAATTCTGAATAGCTAGTGTCGAAATTTCTCACTTCTGTAAGAACCTCCAGGTCCGCAACGTTGTAGAGCTAAGCACGCTGCCAATGACTCATTACAGACAGTGCAGAGTACATGAGGAATAATAATATCAGCAAAATAATAAATAAATATGAGTGTGCTTACACACTCACATATACACACAGCTTCATTTCATTTCAGAAACTAGTGGTGCTACAGAATGGCACAGACTTTCCCGTATTCGTTTTCTATTTCCTTTGCTCTCGTCTAGCTACACGAACTGGCCACATACTTTTGTTTCCAATAGTACAACGGAAATATTCTTTTAAGAATATTAAAGAGCAGTAACACCAGAGGGGTAATGGCAATTTTCTTTGAAATATTTGGAGCCGTTTAAAAAAATGGTGTTTAAGCGCTATTGTAAATGCGAAATTTGAACCTCTTTTTACAGAAAACTATTGAGTTTTCAAAAAGCTTCATATGAAGTTATTTCAAGCACTTTCATTCACAAATGCAATAGTGTTTACAAATCGCTGGAAATATGCACATTAAAGGCGTGAGATATCTTTCAAAAAAATTATATTAGTGTAATTTTTGAAAAAACAAAAAACAAAAAATGAACTTTACGTCATATTAAAAAGTGTAATTAACACTACCTCTTCGCAAAGTTTGAAGAAAAAAATGGAGCCGGTTTTTAGAAAATGGCGTTTGAGTGTTTCTGGAAATGCGTAAGTTCGATCTAGTTTTCACAGAAAATGGTTATTTGCGAGAAACTTTATCTGACATATTAAATCACATGTACTCATAAGTACATTAAAACGAACATTGCCGCTAATAAAAATTTTAACGACGTGAAAGTGCAGTAAAAAAATTACATTTTTCTAATTTTTGAAAAAACAAAAGAATATAGCAATATGGCGTTTATGTCATCTTCTAGGGTACGTTTAGCACTATTCCTACCAATAGCTGAAGCAAAAAACATGAAGCCGTTTTTGGGAAAATCGTGTTTTTGAAATATTTTAAAATTGCTCAAATTGCGCAAAGACTACTAAAATTTCAAAAATATGTACATGATCTTAATGAAAGAATTCACTATGGTAAACAAACTTTATTTGAAGGAAACATCTAATTTTGTAGTTGTAAGAAGACACCGGAAAAAATCATACTTTTGAAATTTTCGAAAATTCAGTTAACTGTGAAAATCGGACCTATGCCACGTTAATAAGTGTATGTTACTCTAGTATTAGAGCCGTTTTCAGAAAATTTTGAAAATGCCCGGAGGGCTTCATGTAAAGTACCTCCAAATTTTGAAGAATGTTTTACAAAATCTCAAAGCTTCGACTCGTCATATGGACAGGGGTTTCTTTAATTAGGAAAAAAAGAGCTAGTAGTGTTCACAGACACCAGACGGACGTTTTGAAAGAAAAAAACACTTTTCGGTATCTGGGGATCCACAAACGTGTAATTCCGTTTAAATCTCATAATCGATTTTCCGCAGCATTACATAAATTTCCCTACACAAATATATTACTCCGTATATACGTACGTACACGGGAAAGTAAAAATGTGTGGCTTTCTCTTGGCACAAGACTGAAAAAGGAAAACGAGTTATTCGCAACCTATTACTCATTCCGAAAAACAAATTCAGTTAAGGACAATATTGGTTTAAGGAAGTTTACGCAGTTATTAGCGTTTTTATATAGAAAGAGTGAAGGTTACGCAAATAAGAAGGCTAATATTGGAAATGGAAATTTAAACTGTACACCACCCATTTCATCTGGAATTATGAATAAAACCTCCAAAACAAAATTGAATTCAAGGTTGATAATAAATACTATATAATAATTCATACTAAATTAATATAGAAATATATAAATTAATATAATAATACATTAATTAATATAATGATGTTTCAGACATTTTCACTTTCCATTAATACCGACAAGGTGTTTTGTTTTTCTTCTAAACGTCCGTCTGTCGTTCGTCCTTCTGTCCGTCCGTTTGGTGTCTGAACATTACTAGCGCCTAAACCATGCGTAGGATTCTTTCCAAATTAAAGAAACCCCTGCCCATCTGGCTCGAAACTTTGAGATTTTGAAAAACATTCTTTGAAATTTGAGGGTACTTTGCATGAAGCCCTCCGGACATTTTCAAAATTTTCTGAAATGATAAAATTGTTTTATTTATTTTCCGAGCTACAATCACGAGCAATAGAAATATCTTGCAAAAGTAATGGTGTATATGTGATAAATTGTCTGCCATATTGCGCCGTTTCTTGGTGCGCTAAATAAACAAACAAAAGGCTATTTAGAACACTGCAAATAAAATTGAAAATTGTTCGGAATGTAGTTAGGGATATTTGAATGAAAATATAAATATAAATTTTCCTTTTCGTTTGAAAATGCACATTGCATAAGCTAGTGTCAGAGTGAATCTTCATAAGTTGTGTAAACCGTACGCAAAAGCTTGTGCATCTTGACTGGAAAGAGATGGTCTACAAGAAACTATGGAAGATGTTATAAGTGAAATTAAAATTTTCCTCTGATTTGTGCAGTCTTTTCCATTCTTATTATTCTACTCAATTTATATTTCGGCACTAGAAGTGCCAAAATATAATTTGCAGTAAATAATGTTATAATACGTTGCTATGAAACGATTCATTTATTCAGCTACTTCTGAAATATAAACACGAATAATCTCTTTCTCATTTTAACTTTCTTGGATACCATTGCGTTTTCCAAATAAACCTTTTTTGTTGCTAAAGAGCTAAATGAGTTTTCATAAGCAATTAAATGAAATATGATTTTGTTATTGTGTGTGAAACATTACGCATCGACGCTTTGATAATGCTGAGAACATTTTAAATCGTAAATAAGGAATTGAAATTTATTATATGAGAGAATCAAATCTGTTAACTCTCCAGTACCATACATTATTTTATCCATTAACTTTCAAAATTTAATCACATATATAGGGATATTACAGCTCTTCCCAAAGACGCCGTTTTATTGTACTGGTATGCTATTTCATTCCCAGCAACAAAAATAAAACAACTTCTTGTTCGTGAACATGGAATAGCGAGTAATGTATTCTAGTGCAAAAACTGTCAGGTATTTCTGATGAAAAAATGTGCATTTCTGGCGATGTTTTGAGCGTTGCGCAAAATGCAGGAAACTGTCTTTAATTCCACAGAAGTCGGTATTACTGTGTGAAAAAGAGCACATTTTATAAATGGAGGAAAGAACGATAGATATGAGAAAGTTGCCAATGAAGATATTGTATTGGAGTATTGAATGATAAGTATATTTTATCAGAAAATGTTAGTTCCGGGAAGTGATTTCATTGTAATTATATACTTTTTATTCTATTATCAAATTCCTAAATTTTGATGAGAGAATAAATATATAATTTTATTCAAGAAGCTGATGGTGGTAAGAAATATTTGTGGGAGAAACTTTTTCTGACTATGGAAGTTTTTGGTGCTTTATTTTCTTGGTTTATATATCTAATGTTTTAAAAGTTATGAATGAATACTCTAGTAGTGAAATTATTTTTTAATTCACAAATGACAAAACAAATATTGTTTGTGTTGCCAGGGACAACGAAGTAAATGACCGTTTTGACAACTGTATTGGATAAAAATATTTTACTTTCTAGTGTCATGCATTATTTTATGTATTACCAATGAGTAAACGAAAGCGTGAAAGTTTAAACGAAATTGTACATAAATATTCCATGCATAATCAAATTGAAAACCTTTATTAATTTAATGAACTTGTCAAAGAGACTTAATCAAATAGACTCTTCGCGGGATCAGTCAAACGATATTTAAATAGTGATCGTGTAGGAATCGTCATGTTGATCGATATATGATACAATCAGAAATAAATGAAGTGTTCAATGAATTGTTTCTTGAATTAAAGGTAAAGCAGAAATGAGTTACTATGTGTGTCATTATCCTTGTTAATATTTTGGAGGGAGAGAATAAAAAAATAGCAAGCTCTTTCTCGTAATGTGCAAAAATTTATTTTTCGGAATTCCTAATTTTCTTATTTCGAATTGAAATAAATCGATAGCTAAATAACTTTTTTGCATTTACGTTCAAAAAGTTTCTTCAAGAATTTTCTTCTTAGCGTCTTTTCTAATAAGTTTCGCTACGACGAATAAGAATGTTTGCATTCCAATTGCATCTTTCCCCAAGTTACCATAGCAATCCTTTTCGCAATGATGTTACGTTTCTGAAATAAAAACGAAGACTGATAAGACAGTGGCATAGCTTCGCCTTTACCTTGCTCCTGCAGGCTTTTGTCATTTATTTACCGTGCAAGAGAACGCGTGCCGGTGGCAGCGAAGCCACCGGTTCGGTTTGCAGTTTCTGTCACGTTTTGCAGTGCCTTTTGTTGCGGCCTATTGTAAAGGTTTCTGTGAAATCATCTATCCGCTGCTCCCTCGGCCAACATGATTCAGCGTCTCGGAGCAACTGGAGTCAAGTGAGGAATTCCGTAGAGCATCTTTTTATTCTCCTGGCAGGCTGCAAATTGAGATGATAGCGTGATTGAAAGGATTAAGTTGCACATTCGCGCAGGGTACTTGATAAAATAATTCCATTGTCGTAATTAATGCGTAATATAATATTTGAACTTTCTAATGGTAATTTCAAAGGCCATACAGTTAGTGCAAGATACTTTATCATTTTTATTCCTGTTGCGAAACGGAGAAGCGAATTAGAATTGAAGTGTCAGTAAACGCACTCGGCAACTATTTATCCGTGTGCTAAGTTTTGTATAATAATTGCCATGTATTGTATTATTATTATTATTATTATTATTATTATTATTATTATTATTATTATTATTATTATTATTATTATTCGTTTTATTGTAATCCGTGTATTTTTTCAATTGAATAGACAAGTTGGCTGGGAGCTCATTTCTGGTTTCTGGGTGTCCCCCATCAGTATTGTATCAATGTCAACCAAATAATAGATAATTTATTTGCAGAATACTATATGTTAATATTTTTTTAAAAATATTCTGTTAAATCGAATAAATGCAACCAAACAAAAAGCCTCTCATAACAGCCGGGGCACGGTGAGTCCTCCGACTGTGAAGACCAATGGAAACAAAAAAGTTGTTGCAAAAGATATTGGAAGTGCAGTCTTAGAATACCTATACTTTAAGAAAAGGTGTTTATTTTTTTTATAAGAAAGCTATATTACGAAAAGTATTGAACGGTACAAGGCCGGTATTACAAATAAGGTAGTTAGTTATTTTCTCTGTGTGGCTTAATATAATATAATATAATATTGATAAATATTGATAGTAAATTTCCTTTAAAGTCATTTAGCTGTATCTAAAATTGCTACATAAACTGCAATTTTTCATATATTGCTGTAATTTTTCATATAGCAACTTTAATACCTACTCAAGACAAGTTGAACAATGTAAGCCAGATAGTTGAAAACAAGTCTATTTTTGAAATTATTCTTTTGAGTAATTTGTACACTCGATTCCTTTGACGGGTTCTTCCAGGCATTGTAAATAAATTTACTGGACATAATGGAGTGATAATTGTTTGTCACAATAGTCAGATTTTCCATCTCACTTTTTTAAGTCTATTTTCCCTGTTTTGTTGGAGGCTCTGCTTGTAAAGCAATGAAAAAAATCACGTGTTATTTCATGTTGCCATAAAAAATATTTTAACGTGGCCTGGTACAGTGATATTACATAAAAGAAATGGTGAAAGAGTGTTACCTGCAAGTAAATGCTGTACAGCCTTATTTTAATTTATAGTCAAATAATGCACGTGCAATCTTGTACAAAGGCAAGAAAATAAAAAAAAAAAAGTAGTGATTCTTGATTTCATAGAAGTCATGTACTTTACCTCAAAGGTCCGAGTTTCAAACTGCTTCGTATGGTGGTAGAGTATTTCGACATAAATCTCGATCTCAAGAGTATTGTCCTTTACCGTTATTTTGGGCTCGTAATCGCCCTTCGAAGCAGATTAGGGGCTTCTGATGGGGTGCATCTGGTGTTAATTGGAAACAGCGGTACGCGTGGAAGGGATTCGTTTTTCATCTTTGACGTGATTGTTTATATTACACGGAGTAATAAGTGTGATGTGTACGCGGAGTAATACGTGTTTATTTATAGTTGTATTATTATTGTTATATTACTGTGACGAGCATTATTGTAAAATATCACGAAAAATGTCACGATAAATGTTGATTAATTTGTCTGTATTTGAGTGATTAATATTTACAAAAGATTGCTCGTGAGTATTAAAAAGAGTCAAATGTTTATTTGTGAATTAGGACATGCGTTTTCTGTTGTCAAAGTGATTTCCTCTTTTCTCGTATTTACTATGATGTGCAATATTTATTTTGACATTTGAGGCGTGCGGATGTAAGTCATAAAATCTGACATTTAGGACGAAATCGATATTATTGACCACAATGACTGGGAGGAAGTAGCCATGACTTTTTTCTAATAATTCCGAGAACCGGCTACAAGTAACAGTGCTAATTCACAAGAAAACACACGGTTAAAATAATTCACTATTCATCTTGTGTAATTCATTATGTGTAAAACTGAGGTTTTACTTTGCATTTCCCTGCAAAACGTGAAATGTCTTTTATCATTATTTACTCGCGAATTCATATTTGATAACCGACTGTTATCGATAGGTTTTGCCTATTAATTTACCTATTATGTATCTTAATATTGAAATAAATATCGGGTGTGTTTTGGGCAGTTGTGGCTGTATCGATGGTAAAAGAGATGACAAATATTCATATTTAATATCTTTTGAATTTTTTATGTAAGTAGACCAATGCTCGCCTTTTCAACTTTCCACGACCTGTCGAAGTGAAAATTACTGCCCGATTTTTACTTACTAGAATCAGGGTGAAGCCCACGTGGTTGATAGTCGATCGTTCTACGACAGAAGGCGAAGAGGACTTTGATCTGTGACGTCAGACTGCTGGGTGGAATATCACTCTGTCCTTTGTGAATTCATAGTGGAATCTGTCAGTCTGCCAGCAAAGCTTCTGCTCAACTGTCATCAATAAATCCCATTTCTGTGCACAAATCTTTGAGGAAGGATATAAATCTATTTATATAGGACGATACTGGATTGAAGTTTTTGTATTGCAGCTTTTCAAGTTATTTTCTCATGAAGATACTTTTTTTTTTGTTATTTAATGTCGCATCAACCTTTAGGCCATTAACGACCACTATTGGATTTAACGTCATGGTAAGTAAAGAGAACATGATTTGGTTATAAAAAAGAGTGAAAGAACAAACACAAATACAACCGTGCCCGAGGCGGGACTCGATCCCGCTAATCTCCGGTCCGAGAACGCTACCGCAGTACTGCCTTAACGATCTCGGCCACCGGACGGCACCTGTTCCTTTTATGTGAGATAGGTGAATGAAATTCAACGATTAAAGAAATCTGTGTGATTTACGTCTTTTATGTAATGGATCTACAACAGTTTGAACAAAGGACGAGTACAAAAATGCTTTCTATATTATCAAAATGTTGATTAAGAACCGTGACAATATTAGCCTAAGAGGACTGTAATCTAATGGCAGAGTTACCTTTATCTGCAGACCTCGCACTTCCATAGAGAGGTTTTACCCACTATCGTCCATTTATAAAGAGGTGCCATAATTTGTCTGGGATTGATATTACGTGTTTTCGCCTTGATAATATAGATTTCGCGATAACATCATAATACGTCCGAAGGCATCTGGAAGCCCTTCAGGATCAATATAGGCCTTGTTGATCTTTTTCCTCCCAATTAAATTCAGGTGTTCAGTTAGGTTTTCGTCTATAACGTCCGTGCACACAACGAAAAATGAAATAATAATTTAGCGAGAGGAAGTTTTTTATCAATGTTGAAATATTAATCTCAACTGAATTTTTGTAACAAGACCAAATGGTAGGCAACACACTTGTCACTTCATGAAAATGAGCCATTCGTTCTTCTGGGTTTGCGTTGATTCGACTAAGGGGCGGTCAAGAAGATATGTGTTCCAATGGATGAGGGAGTACTGCGTTCGTAGAAATATTATTGAACATTTCAAATTCACTGAGATGTATCGGGGAACCGCTGTTAACAAGAATTTTAGTCAGGCTTCCATTTTTGTCACCTTTCCATTAGATCGTTAACAGTACAAGTAACATAATTCCGAAAAGATGCGAAATAAATACGCAATGAAAATAGATTGGCCACTAAGCCGGTACGTCAAACTAAAAGGTTTTTTAGTTACTGTGGTTGTTAAAATTATGAAAACAAGTGAAAAAGAAGCTTCCTTCTAAAAACTGTTCCATAGATCTAGAATTGTTGAGTTCATTGTTTCGACACACAATTTAGCTTGTTTTTGCGAAGTTGTGAATTCTATATTGTATATATTGTGTCCCGCTATTAATACAGTCATGAAAACCGAAACTCATTTAAATGAGAGTTGCCCGAAGGCCTTTTATCACACATTTCACGTTTGTGATTTTTTTTTCTTTTTTCTTTCGTCTTTTGTAAATTTTGTAAAGGTAAATTGACTTCGAAAAATTTGAAGTGGTTGAAAGGGGAATCGCTATTAAAGAGCATTGCAAAAAATATATGAATAAAAATAAATATGTTTTCAGAATAGATGAAATTCTGCTCTTCATTAATTCGTTAGTTAATACCTTATTTTACGGCGAGACTCAGGTTTGTTGTTCCGCCTTACCACGCAAATTTCGCTACGCTCCTTTCGCCATCTAGAGTCACTTCACAATATAGTAAGTTGTTCCTTGTCTATAGAATTTCATAAACGTGCTTCGATGTATATGTAATCGGGGGATATGTAATGAGGCGATGATTGAATATTGATTTTGAATGCGTCAACGTTTGAAATCATTAGTCCCGTAGGTGGTGTAGTGCATATTGTATCCCGGGAAGTGACAGTATTCCTTCTGTTCTGAATGTGGCACCGATTTACATGTAATGGCTTTATCTTTATGACGTTATTTATGGATTTACGTGTTATGGGTTTATCGGCTTGCGCGTTGTCGGTGTTTGTACGTTAGCGGGTTTTCCCTTAATAATAATATAATAATAATATGCCTTTATTAATATGGCGAGGCTCGGGCCATCAGGCCCGCTCCTCCGCCTGACCACATGTCACAAGTATACAGAGTAATGTATTAAATAGTAAAATTACTAAAAAGTAATGTTATCTAAAAATTTAAAAGTAATATAATCTACAAGTTGTAAGTAGTTAGTGGAAAGCAAACGGCATTTAAAGCAACTTATAAATAGACAACATCAGAGGTTAAATGGATAAAATGTTACAATAATAATTTTGAAATAATTTTAAAATCAAGTCTGAGATTGAAAATACAATTTGAATTAAATAAGATTATGTGCTTTAAATATCTGCGCGCTACGCGACAGCCTGGTATTCACCCCGAGCGACTGTGATCTATTAATACAGTAAGACACCATCACACGTCGCTCGATCCTGGAGGAAAACCCGCTAGTCGGGGAAAACCCACCAGGCAGACTGTGTCCTAATACAATGGAAACTAAGCTAACATGAAGTAACGGGTCTTTGGGATGGTATCCTCAGCTGCGGTCCATGCTGCAAAGGGTGGTTTTCTTGTTTAAAACCGCCTCTGCTCCTACGGATGAAAGTACAGTTCCGGCAGTATCAAACAGGTCGCAAGAAAGTAACATTTACAAAAGAAACATTAATGTTATTTCTAAAACATATTAATCTTAACAATCCTAAGAAATAGCTTTTATTTGACCCGTAATCTACAGTGATTTAAATAGCAAAATGGTGTATTTTACTTTGTAAAAAAGTCATGCAGGTGCTTCTTAAAAGATGTTAATGAAGAGGAGTTTTTAATATTGGGAGGCAATTTATTCCATTCGCGGGCTACAGTAATTGCGAACGATTTATTGTAGTAGCTGGTTTTGCTTTTTGGAATGCAGAGTAACTGGGATTTTTGAAATCTAGATGATTTAAGGTGTACAAAATAATTTGTTAAGTATGTCGGGGAACCCATTTTTAGCATCTTAAATAAAAGACAAAGGCTGTGATACAAGCGCCTATCCTTTAGTGTTAATATTTTGTGCTGTTTATAAACTCCAGAGATGTGATCGTATTTTTTTATGTTATAAATGAAACGAATACAGGAATTTTGAGCCCTCTGTAGAGTTTGAGCGAGTGAATCTTTTAAATTGTTATACACAATATCCCCGTAGTCGAAATGAGGACACAGCAGGGTTTTTACCAACATTTCCTTCGTATTAGTAGGGAGACATTTATCGATATATCTAAGGGATTGCAAAGAAGCATAAACTTTCCGACAGACATTTCGGATCTGATATTCCCAACTTAAATGATCATCAAGAATTAAGCCCAAGTTTTTGACTTGTGTATGACGAGGTACTACAACATTGTCTATAAGCACATCAGGAACATATGAACCTTCAAGTTTCTTATGCATTTGAGAAGAGCCAATTATGATGGTTTGTGATTTTGTAGGATTTAAATTGAGTCCGTTTCTCATTGACCATTTGACTACAGATGAGAGTTCATTATTTAATTTATTTATTAGCATTTCTACCTGTGATGGTTTCCCGGAGATATAAATTTGCAGGTCATCCGCGTACATATGATGACTACATTCCGTAAGTTCGTTTGATAGGTCATTCATGTAAATTAAGAAGAACAGTGGACCTAACACGGATCCCTGAGGTACTCCTCGTTGAAGAGGTTTTGGATTGGAGTGCAGATCGTCAACTACTACAATTTGTTGCCTATTGTAGAGATAGCTTGCAATCCAAGAGATGGTGGAATCAGAAAAACTTAGATTTTTGCACTTCGCTATTAGGATGTCGTAATCTACAGAGTCGAATGCTTTACTAAAATCTAAAAGAGTTAATACCGTTACGAGGCCATCATCTAGCGCTTTTCGTATGTCTTCAGTTACTTTCAATAAAGCGGTTTGTGTGCTTCTACCTTCTCTAAAGCCGGATTGAAAGTTATCGAGCAGATCTGAGTCGGATACGTGTTTTACAATCTGTTTTCGAACAATTTTTTCCAGAACTTTAGACACTGTCGGCAATATGCTAATTGGGCGATAATTGCAAGACGCCGAGGTCAGTTCAGATTTTGGCAGGGGGCGAACATGTGCAAGCTTCCACGCTTGAGGAAAGGTTCCCGTTGTTAATGAGAAATTAATTAAATGCGTGAGTGCCGGAAGGGCAAATGGTAAAACAAATTTCAATTGTTTGGCTGTGATACCATCGGAGCCATTTGCATTTGATTTTAGTGAAAGAACAATTTTACTAACTTCTTGATGATCAACGTTATGGAAATAAAATTTATCCCTGATAGCAGGTGAGTTGCTCGAAAGTCTCTGTAATGTATTACGCTTGACAGAAGGTGGTATTGGTTTTGAAACATTTACAAAGTAGTCATTAATATCATTCAAGGGCATATCGATAGAAATTTCAGAAGAATTTGCTTTCGTGATTCCGAGGTCTCTCAGTTTGTTCCAAACGTCTTTTGTGTTTGCATTTACTTTAAAGACATCATGATAATATCGAATTTTTGCGTTTCTAATTTTTTGTTTTACGGAATTTCGTAACTTTTTGTACTCTTTCATTTTCAGAGGTTTTATTACACTTGAAGCGATGGTAAGCTGAGTCGCGTTCCTGCATGAATTGCTTTAATGTATTTGTAAGCCATGGGGCCGCGGGACGTGTCACACGTCGCGTTTTCCATGGTGCATGTTTATCGAAAAGGTTAGAAATAATTTCGTTGAAGACTTCTACTTTACAATTAAGAGATGTTTGACTATAAACGTCGTGCCAAGGAGCTTTGGCACTGTCGTCGAACATAGCCTCGGAATTAATATTTTTGTAGTCACGGTAGCGGATAATTTTTTGCTTATATTTAGGACATTTTATAGAGTACACCATAAATAGCAAATCATGCTTTGATACTCCCGAAATAGATATCTGACCGTACATTAATACTTTCGAAGTGTCTGACACAATCGCGTGATCTATCCATGTTTCAGCTCCTAATGCTAAGTGAGTCGGGCCAAATTCTAATATTTGTAAATTGTATGAATTAAAAGTATCAATAAACTTTTCGGCCGAGTTTGTGAGCGGTACCTTCAGATCGCAATTGAAATCACCCATGATTATGATATCCTGATATTTACTTGCGAACTGCGAAAGGGGAATCTCTAATTCGGATAAAACTCCCGTTTTCGGGGGCCAGTAAACAACAGCAACAAGTAAATGTTTCATTCCAATTTGGATTTCTGCAAACATGTATTCCATGCCAGGTAAAGAAGATGTGGAGTGAGCGACTACTTTAACCTTAATGTCATTGCGAACAAACAATGCGACCCCTCCACCCATCTTTTCTTTTAAATTGCTTTTAATTATCGACCTATCATTCCGAAGGAGTTTATAATTAGATACCGATACGAGTCCTGATTTTATTGTAGATTTTAGCCATGTTTCGCTTATTAATAACAGGTCTGGTTTCGTTTCAGTTATAATATTTGAAATTTCGGAGTAATGCTGCTTAAGTGATTGGGCATTTACGTGGAAAACAGACAAGCCACGAGGGAACTGAGACAAAGAAATTTGTAAATCCTGGAGGGTTGCGGGGCTACTTCGAGCAGGTATGGGACTTTCCACGGGGCTGGGGTGAGCCAGTATCCTCTCCACTTCCGGATTAGCACTAAACACAGGTACAGAATTCCTGGAACGCGTGGACTGAGGAAAAGACGGTGTTAAGCTTCGTTGCCACATTTATGAAGATATCCGTGGTGGAAAAAAATCAAAAGCAATAAGCAGAAAGGAATTGGAGTTAAATAAGTTGCTTACAATTACACGTGGGGCACTAACTACTTAGAATTAGTCTAATTATTATAAATTTCTTATAACTAATAAATATTCTAGGATAATAGTTAACTATAATTATAAGAATAAGCACACTAGTGAAACAAATAATATAATTAAAATGTTGTAATATAAAATAATATAAGTCTAATATTAGTAATAATAAATTGGAAGTAAAAGTGTTAATAGCAAATATTATGATAATATTAATAATAGTAATAGTAATTCAATAGCACTATAAAAATTAGCAAAAGACGCAAAAAAGTAAAAAATTATAATTAAAAATATTTTTGTTTTAAGAACGAAAAAATAGTACATAGTCTTTGCTCCTAGTTATGTATACTATCCAGTTCTGCTATAGTTCTGACGCGAACTTTGGAATTTCTCACCTTTACGATGACGATACCATCTGTTGTCCAAACATTCTGTTGGCCGAAACGTTCCACAGCCTTTTTTAACACTTCCAGCCGCATCCTCGTCAGGTCCTCCCGAATTGTGATACCCGTTTTCTTCAAATTTCTTTTGGATGAAAACATTTCCCGGCGCTTCCTATAACTGATGAATTTTACAATTATAGGTCGAGTACCACCATTCGTTTTCCGGCCAACTCGATGACTGCGATCAATATCGCTTAGGTCTAATTGGACACCTATCTTTTTGGCAACATTGATTGCAATGCAGTCGGTGTCCTCGCCATCACGCTCGGGTTCCCCAAAGATCCTTAGGGAGTTTCGCCGCTGGTACTGCTCAAGCTCGTCAGTCCGCTCCTCCAGTTGAAGTTTGAGATCATCGATCTCCTTAGTTTTCTCTAATAGTTTCTCTTCGTAACGAGAAACTAACACCTCCAATTTCTTTTCCACTGCTTCCGAAACAACCTGGGCAATTTTGCTTATGAAAACATCCGATGTCAGGATGCTTTCAATAAGCGAAGCAGAGACAGCGTCATTCGCTTTAGCGTTGCGTGTGGCCATGATGTTCAAAAATTAGAGGTAAAACGAACTTATTTTTATGAAAATTACTTTTAGGAAAAAACTAAAAGTATTAACAATATATTATAAAATTAGCGAATATTGTGGTTATACTTAGCTTATACCAAGCAGACACTGGCGATGTGTGCGGCGCTCTTCACTTACGATCGTACTGCTGAACAAAACTACCTGCTGCGCCGCTCACTGACAACTACCTGCGGTGACCCTCGGAGCGCTTAAGAAATACGTCCTCACAGCTCGAAGACCATGACACGACCTCCCTTCAGGTAAGCTTGGAGGTTTTGCGCCTGCCAACGGGGCATCGCTCCAGCTGTGATCAGCTCTGTTTCTGTTCTTCACGTGTCTCTTGTTGTGTGCGGTAGTGTGGGCGTTTGTGTGTGTGTGTGTGTGTGTGTTTAGGGCGACTGGAGGGACTAAAGATGAAGGAAAGATCGCGCGCGGTTCGTGATCCGTGTGTTAGGCATTCGCCTGGTGTTGATCTGGGGCAAGGAGGGAAGCCAGGGAAGAAAGAGGATCGTGTGCTGAAACAGTCTTTACAATTGTACGAAGCTTAATTTGCGGACACGCAACAACATACAAGTAGCGAGAGCCGTAGGGGATAGGGACACGCCAACCACTCGTAAGTCCACTATTCATAAGTTGGGAATAATAGCTATTTGGTAATGCATTGAGAGGTGAGAGTTTTGAGCAAGTAACTGTTTAAATAAGTAAATAAAATTATTATATTGATTTGCCGTAACGTGTAGTTACGTCACGGTGTTCTATTGAAAGAAAGGTTAGGAGTTCGATGATCTTTTTCTGAAGGATAATCATCTTCCCCGTCTTTTTCTTCTTCTTCTTCTTTTTATTTTCTTCTTTTTCTTCTTCTTCTTTTTTTTCTTCTTTTTCTTTTTCTTTTTCTTCTTCTTCTTCTTCTTCTTCTTCTTCTTTTTCTTCTTCTTTTTCTTTTTCTTCTTCTTTTTCTTTTTCTTCTTCTTTTTCTTTTTCTTCTTCTTTTTCTTCTTTTTCTTCTTCTTCATTTTCTTCTTCTTCTTTTTCTTCTTTTTATTCTTTTTCTTCTTCGTTTTCTTCTTCTTCACACTTGGGACTGTAGTTTGGTAAGGTGAATTGATTGCTTTGCTGGTGGGTGATTTGGTTTCGCTTTTTCTACAATGTTTGCGGCATTATCAAGTTTAATTTTTATTAAAGTGATGGCCACGGTCATATCTGTGAATTTGCGTAGAAGTGGAACTCTCGTACTTCGGAGGCTCTCTGTACTCGCATCAAAACGCATCCCATCTTCAACTTTCATCTCTAGCAACAATTAGCGAGTAATTCTTCAACGGATCTGCCGAGTGCGAAGAGTCCTCGAAGCGCATCGTTTGAGCGCGTGAACAATGCGCCGCGCGCAGTCTTGTGCTGCGACGCACACGCGGCGCCGCGCGGAGAGGAACGCGAGGCTGATGGCCCCGCCTCCGCTGCGGTCTCGGGGGCACGCTCCGGCCGCGCGTGCAGCGGGGGAGGCTGCGACCCGCCGCCGCCGCCGCCGCCGTCGCCGCCTCCGCCTCCTCCTTACGTCTCCGCGACGCCTGGCCTACAATACTCATTGCCAATGCGCGTAGAAATTGAAAGAAAACTAAGCAACCTCTAACCGTTTGAGAAGTAAATACTGTTTCGATAGATACACAGGAACGATGGAAAATCCAAAAACAATAAAATATGTAGCTTGAAAATGCAAATATTCAATTGTGTTATTCTACTGATTCCCGTACTGCGCGTACCGACTGGCCTATTATCGGTGCATCACTGCTTACCAAGCGCCTCATGCGACTCCAAGGATGAGAACGCACGCCAATAAATATTTGTTATTTACGTGTTGCGTTATGAAACGGGAACTTTTTTATATTCTTGGTATTAAATAACTGTTAATCGGTATAACTTCAATATAAATGTACTCTCACACTCGTTCTGTGAATCATTGCATGAACTGCGTCAAGCTCATTTTGCGAGGATTCTTACTCCTGGTCCGAGAAGCTTGCGATGTTAGTCGACGTCTGACTGGACAAGTGTCTAGGAACAAGGAGTGCCTGCCTGTAAGTGGACGTATCGTCCCGTGAGGAAACACCTTACGGGCTGACTGAAAAACCTGTGAGCCCCATTTCGTAAAGGCCATCTCATCCAGGGTGGTACAAACCCCCAGGTAGTAACACGTATCAGTAAGGAGCCAAATCCATTGAATTGAGAAACTTGGTTCGTGTAGTGACGTTAGCTCACACTTCACTTCCTCAAATAACAAAAAAGATCCATTCCCTCGGTTGTGATTTTTCCTTTAGACGATGTTCCTCCTACTAGACTGTTCCAAAAAGATGTGTTTTCCTGATACTCTCTGTACCAGGGAAAGATGAATTTAGTTATGGAATTGTTTTGGCCCTCAGAGGAATTTAGCCATGTACTTGCCCAAGCTGTGCGTCGTTTTACTGGACTGCGATGTGTCGTGCAATCTCTAATTACCGCGTTTTTCTTAATTATGAGGAATGTTCCAAGTTGTTCCCTTCAGAGCGAAGTGGATGCTACGATTGCGTCTCGAGCGTTCGCAGCCACAGAAGGTCTACAGCGAATTCCTCTGCGCGGCGACGCCCCACCCCGCGCGCGGGCCAGCTGCAAGCTCTCCTTTGCCCTCAGTGGCCCTAAGGAGGGGCAAACGGGGAGGACGTCCAGGGCTGCACATGTTTACGGGGCGGCACCGAAAAAAACAACAAATTTAGGGACCAATCTTCTTATAATGGTTCCTTAGCTTTGGAGAAAATGGCAGTGGCAGCCCTTACTCATTCGTGTGTTACGTAAGTCAGGAAGTCGCTACATTATACCGAGGCGCACAAGTGATCCTTCTTCAAATCAAGTAAATCGGAGCAATGTAGCATGTCTCTGTCTCCACATGTCAATGCATTCTATTCCCGCCGTCATCTGCTCTTGGTTTTTCGGGTGATCTTACAGGTAAGCGCAACCGTAAACTGGATCAGAGGCGCTTATCTGTTTTTGAAGTGTATTTTTGTTTGATTAATGATTTTACATTCTCGCCTACTGCTTACGCAGTGTGGAGCAAGTATTGTAATGTTGCAGAAAAACAACAATTTTTGGACAGAATCCTTATTTTGTGGGTCCTTGATACCGAAAAATCTATTTCCAGGCAAAACTTTTGTCTGTCCGCACGTCAGCCCGTCTGTGGTCAAAGCTTTCACAAAAGCTGATCAGCCTATTTTCTCCAAAATTGACATTCTTCAATCAATTTAAAAATATTCGAGGTTCTCTGAGTTTAAAACGTGTATTTTGATTTTTGGAGGACTTTACATGACTCAACATTTTCAAAATTTTCTCAAAAAATGCTCCAAATTCGTTTATTAAAAGTGGTTCTCGATTAGCGTACAGTTTCATTTTTTTTGTATCTTTAATTTTCTCAAAAACTGTTCAAAAAGCTTTTTTTAAATTTTCTCATCGTATATAAAGGGCAGTAAAAAATGATACTATTTTCATTTCTTGCAAACAGTGTATTTTAAAAAATTGTAAAAAGTTAACATTTCAAAACTACAAAGTTGAAGATAGAGATTTTTGCCTTAAACAAAATATGTTCTAAAAAATCAGCTCTTAAAAGAGATTAAGTACATTTTTTTAAACAAATATTTTTTCGCGTAATTTCTGCTTGAAATCAATGCAGTGTACTCGTATAAAAACACTTTTTTATCAAAAACCGCTCAAAATGTTTTCTTCAAATCTTTTCCACGTCCATAAAACAAGGGGCGCTTGAAGGAATGGTGTAGGTCTCATTTTCAAAAATTGCCAAAGTTAGAAATAATGCAAGAAGTATGTGCTGTTGTAACACCACTAATTAACAAGTTCGTTTTTAAACGGACAATAATATGTAGTAGTAGATCTGGATTGTACTCCACAAGCTATTACCAGGTTGAGAAGATACCTGCAGTTTCACATTGGAACGTTTAAAACAGTGCGGTTTTTTACAAATGTTCTCTTATCAGAAAGGGTTCAGAAAATTGCCTTCTGCAACACTAAAGCGTTGATTTATTACATGAAATGATTATATTTTGATCTAAAGAAATTATTAAACTAACTTATTTGGTCATTTTATTCGTGCAAGTTATATATTTGATAAATGTTTTTTTTTTACATTTTTAATTTAATTTTGCTTCACATTTTACTCTGTATTTTAATAATTTTTAGTACATTTGTATGTATATATTTAGGTACATGTTATTCCGAATGCATTTGAGCCCCGGTTATAGTTATTGCATTCATTGGTGCGAGCCTGCCGGTGGCCACGCCGCAGGCGAGTTGCAAAACGAAGCGAAGCCGTGGGAAGGGGGGGGGGGGCGTTCTTCGCGCGGGCGCGTACCACTGTGATTGTGGGCGACGGACGCTTCGCCGGGTCACGGCTGGGGCGCGCGGACAACTCAAACGCGGCCCTGCCCTTCCTCCTGCCCCGCCCCCTCCATCGCCCTTACCCTCTTTCGCCCGCACTAGCCTGCCATCCCAGTTCTCTTGCCTGCCCTGTTAGCATAGATTGAGCTGAAGACTAAAGAAAAACAGAGAAAGCTTATTTCAAGAAAACGTGTTTTTTAAAATGAGACAGATTCGCCACAAGAGTTCCAAGCGATAGAAAAATGTTTTCCACGAGCTCATTTTGCGACAGTATTTGTTATGCGTTTTTAAAAAAATCGTCTGATATGGATCAGAGAAACCTGTTGCCCCTGAAGCGCCTCCGTTGGATGGTCCAAGGGTTCGAGTCCCGACAGCGGCGGATTTTCGACACCGGTTATAGAGCTAGGTTAAATTCAGTCGCTGTCTGGAGGAGAATTCTAGCGGTCGTCTGCTCTGACTTGAAATTTTTCCTGCTTTCTTCTAACAATGCCAGACGAAAGCCGGAGCAGTGCCATAACAAACGGGCCGGGAGCAGCGCACGATCTTCCTTTCCTTATCGTTTCAAACACACTAGCGTGCTCCACATTACCACTCTCTTCGGGAATTGAGAGCTGGTCCCGACTGAATCGGTGCCCCGCTGGCTTAGATAGCTGGAGGGGGAAACGCCGCAAACCGTCATGCAGGCCGGAACTCGCGTACTGGAGGTAAGTAGTTCCGTCACCTGCAACATGCACTACACTCACGGTAGTATTGTCCGTAGCAGTTTTCACGCCTGCAAACTCATATTCATATCAATTAAATTTTTAAATGGGTAGGGGAAATGTTCATATCTGCAACAATACTTTTATTGGAGGCATATCGTATTATAGGTGTACCTTTTATTATAGGTACACCTTTTAGGTATTTGATTCCGTGTTGTGTCTGAAACCACACTAATTTAATGTTCAGCTAACTGTTGAGAACAATCGGACCTAATTTTAAGCATTTCTCCCCTTTTACTTTTTCACTACTGCTTATGCGGAATAGAGAAAGTTATGTAATGTTGCGGGAAAAACCGGCGAATTTTCGACACAAAAATCATAATTGGAACTGTTTTTCAGTTTTCATTGCTATGGTTTTATGAAAGTTCTTATAAGCCGTTCTTTATGAAACACTATTGCTTGTTTCGAATGCATGTTAGTAATTGGTAAACTAGTAAACCATAAAATTATATTTCACTCTGTCTCCAAGTGTATTCTAAGTTCATTCTTAAGTGTTTGATTTTCTTTTAAATGAAGACTTCTAACCAAATAAAACCATAATGTAACATACAATGTAGGGTTTCACGGCCGGTTCCTATATAATTAGATATTTCCGGGTTTGTGGGCCGTGGTCCAACGGAGACTGGTCCATACGCTTCGCCTGCAACTGTGGCAGATATCATCAGTGGCGTTGCTGGCGGAGGCGAAGTGTTCTTGGCAGCACCGCGTTGACTGACGCTCCCTCTTTTTTTCGATTTCCCCTCTCCAGTTGCCCTGGAGAGGCGGGAGTTTATTTTTGATATGGGGTACATTTTTCGCTGCAGCCGTTTAGCCTTTTTGCAGATGTAAGCCTAACTCTTCCGCTCCCACGTCCCTGGGACCCGTATTTATGGAGACGGGCGAAGTTCGCGCCTGATTAGGTCGCGACAGCGGCGCTGGCGCTTGATTGGGTCGCTTCAGCGGCGCTGGCGCCTGATTGGGCCGCGTCAGCGGTACTGGTTGGCTGCCGAGTTTTGGTGTTACGGAGTGCTGGGTACCCTATACTGTTTAATTTTTCACCTTCTTCTTTTGTGTTGAAATTGTTTTTGGTCTGTAAATATCGATGGCTTCCATTTGGAGTCTCTTGTAGCAGTGTGTGGTGGTGGAGAGAACATCCGTCGCTTCAAAGCGCATGTCGTGTCCGCGTCCCGACAGCTCGTGATCGGCGACTGCTGATTTATATGTATGTCCTAGACGGCAGTTCCTTTTGTTTTCTTTTATACGAGCATTGAAACTTCTCCCTGTAGTACCTATGTATACGGAACCGCAAGAGCAAGGAATTCTGTATACTCAGGCTAGAGACATGCGGTCCTGGGGATCTTCGGCTGAGCGTAATATGTTTTGGAGTTGGTGGTGGGCTTAAAGATAGTCCTAACCTTGTGTCTTGTTAACAGTCTCCCTATGCGGTCCGTTACTTTCTTCACATAGGGCAGGAAAACTGTATCGAATATAGTATCTTCTACATGGTTTTGTTCAACGGTCTTCCTCATCGGGTGTAGTGCTCGTCTTAATTCGCTGGGCTTGTAACCGTTGGCTTGTAATGCCTTCTCGAGGTGTTGTAGTTCTTCGGGTAGATGGTCAGGTTCGCAAATGCGTTTAGCATAGCCGTAAAGGGTTTTGATCATAGCGCGTTTTTGCCTGGAATGATGATTTGAGTTTTTGTGTAAATAACGTTCCGTGTGCGTATGTTCCGGTCAATTTTATGTCTAAGGGAGCTGTTGACCAAAACATCTAAGAAAGCTAGTTGTTTATCTTTTTCCACCTCCATAGTAAATTGAATTCTTGGGTGGACATTATTTAGATGTTCCAGAAAACCCGGCAACAAGTGTTCAGCGTGACTCCAAACCACGAAAGTATCAATAACATAACGAAACCAGTGTGTCGGTTTCATAGAAGTGTTTAAGGCAGTGTCTTCGAAATACTCCATGTAAAGGTTGGCCACAATCGGACTCAATGGATTGCAAATTAACTATGAATGCGGAAAAAGAAGGTAAACTAGAAGGAAACTAGCTTTCTTAGAGCTTGCTGTAGAGCTCTTATTTGCTTCGAGCACATCTTACAGACAAGCAAAGTTAACTTGCTTGTCGAACTCACACAAATAAATTGAACCTCAAGAACTAAATGCAACCCAATATATCCCATAATGAATGCATTTGAAACTATCTGTGAATGTATATGCTATGTGATATATGTGTGTATACACATATATAATGCAATGTTTCTACATCTCACGTGTGCTAATTGTCATAACTCCCACGCCGCCCCCCTGAAGCTCTTCCCATCCCCATCCCCTCGTCACATTAGCTACGCGCATCTGCCGGCTGACCCGAAGGATCTGAAAACAACACAAAGGGCGACAGCGTTGCCCTTCCAAAGCCACCCTCCCACTTGCAGCAAAGAATCTGAAGACACCACCCCTCTGCGGCTCTCGCCCCCGAAAGCAAGGAAGCCTCTTGACCTTCGTCAAACCGTGCTCCGCGCACTTGGGACCCGCGATGCCGTCACAACTCGGATTATCTTTGCCTCGCAAATGCCCCCTCGCTAATCCTTTGGGGCTAGATGTAATTCTTCACCCACAGCACCGGCTCCCAGCCACCCATCGTCCACAGAAGATTAACAGTGACAGCCTATTGGAACGATCAGCTTAAGTAGGTCATAAAACTGGGAACTATGCCGGCTGATAGGTATTCACAACCCCAAGGAGTATTCTAGAAGCAGCTAAGTGACCGATAGTGGCATAGGACGACTCACACATGACCAAAGGGCGCTCACACACAAGGGATGGTAACACAGATGAGAATGGAGATGCTGTCTGAAATCCATGGAAACATGCTGCCTGAAAGCCATAGAGATGGGTTGTCTGAATCCATCGAGAGAGTGTTTTTATTTTCATCGAGTAAAGACACATTTATTTGAAAAATTTCGAGATCTGTGACTATATGAAACCGCAACAAGAAGGCTACAAAGTTTTCACCTCACCGGATGCCATCCTCTCTGGAACTGGTTCATTATTTAGAACTATTATCAAGCGAAATAACCACGTCAACGGAATATATTATGTTCTGCGGACGAAAGCCAGGATGTTTGAATGGCACTTGTCACGGTGAGCAACATGCCGCGACTTGCATTCCGACGCGGGTAGAGTGATGTATGACGGCTCTACCCAGCGAGAAAAACCAACACCATCTTTGGTACGAGCGCCAGGGCCCTCAACCCGATCATCGGCGCGTGCTGCGGATCCAGGTCTGATCCAGACACGTGCACGCGGAAGCCCTTGGACTTGCGACTCCACCCCTCCTGTAACAGCATCACCAGGCATGCGGGATTTGATCGCGAATCCAGGACGGCGACGAGCAATTCTCTACAGGTAACTTAAAGTTTTATAACCGTAGACCCTTTTCAGAATTAAAAGACTGTAACGCCAGTGGAGAAAGACGGGGATTGCTTAGTTACAAAGTCATTAAATGTCCATGTAATAAAATAGTGCCATTTTGAATAAATGCGTGCCCGCCTTTCTGACGGACAACATTTAAACAATCAACTGGAGGTGTTTTTTTATTAATACTCGTAAGTTAAGCGCATGCGCATCATACCGACTCAGAGCGACTCACCCCTTGAAATCTCTAGAGCTGGCGCAGGAGGCAGGTTGTTATCGCGCTTGGTGCCCACATTTACATAAATTGTCCCCGGCGTACTCCGACTGGTGGGTTCGTTTATATATATATATATATATATATATATATATATATATATATATATATATATATATATATATACAGTGTGCGTGTGCGCGCGTGCGTGCGTAAAGAAACCAAACGAAGTGACTCAGTGCCTAGTGCGCTGGGGAAATCCGGGTTCGATCCCCGGACCGAGGTTTTCGTGGTTTCCCTCGGTCTCAAAGTGAATGCTGGGATGGTTCCAAAATCCCACGAACACCTCCCACTGAGTCGATGGAATACAAAACTGTATCTCTCTAATGGAAAACAATCCGTCCACACAGATACTATACACGTCCGCTGAGGGATTTTCCAGGGTGACTCTTTAAGCCCTTTATTGTTTTGCTTAGCCTTGAATCCCTTGTCTACTCTACTTAATTCATCTAATTATGGAATCGCTCTTAAAAAGAGGAACTCAACTCTTCTTCGTGTCTCACATCTTCTTTGCATGGATGACCTGAAGCTCTATGCAGACACTGAGAGTCATATGCGACAACTAATAAACGTGATGGAGAAGTTCACTGACGACATTAAGATGAAATTCGCTTTGGATAAATGCAGGAGAGTGAATATCATTCGGGGTCATATGCAAGTTATAAATTTGGAAACTGATAATGAACCAAAGATTACCTTCATGGAACCCCATGAAACTTACAAATACTTGGGTTTCCAACAGTCACTCCGAATCAAACACACCGTTACTAAGAACATACTAACAACTGAAATGTATAAACGATTGCATGGACTCTTAAAAACTCAACTTTCTGCTAGAAACCTTGTGCAGGTCATCAATTCATTTGTTATTCCAGTGCTGACATACTCCTTTGGCGTTATGAAATGGAGCAATACCAACCTCGACAACCTTCAGAGGACAATTCGAACCGTTATGACTCAACACCGAAAACATCATCCCCATTCCAGTACTGAGCGTTTTACCCTTCCATGGTCGCAAGGAGGGTGAGGTATTGTAGATCACATAAATCTACACATCTCTCAAATTGCTTCACTCAGAAGATACTTCTTGGAACATTGTGGGGGAGTTCAGCAAGCAGTGAGCGCAGTTGATAATAACTATAGTCCTCTGAACTTGAAAAAGCTTGATCCGCCTGTTCAACCAATCATTGAAACGGAAGAGAAGATACCCTTATGGAAAGCGAAGGCACTGCATGGAAGGTACCGTCACGAGCTGAGTAAACCAGAAGTCGACATCTCTGCGTCGCACGCATGGCTCCAGCACGGGGATCTCTTTCCGGAGACAGAAGCCTTCATGATAGCTATCCAGGACCAAGTGGTACCTACATTGAACTACAGAAAACACGTTCTGAGAGATTCTACCATTCATTCCGACTCGTGTAGAAGATGTGAGGCTGCAAGCGAAACTATCCAACACGTGACAAGTGGATGTAGCAGCCACGCACAGTTGGAATACAAAAAGAGGCATGATGATGTGGCGATGCAGGTCCACCAATTATTGGCGTTGAGAACGGGCTTACTCGCCACTTCCGTGCCGTATTATAAATATGTGCCTCAGAATGTGCTTGAAAGTAGTGAGCACTCACACTACTGGGATCGCTCCATTATCACTGACAGACATGTCGGCGGCAATAGACACGATATAACGTACATTGATAGAAACCATCAGCAGGTTTTCCTTATCGATATATCATTACCCAATACCCACAACATATCAGGATAATATCAAGAAAAGATCCAGAAGTATACCGATCTCGCCCATGAAGTCGCAACTCAGTGGAACTTCAGTAAAGTGACAACTGTGCCTATAATAATATCAGCTACAGGAGTGATCCCGAAAATGACACTTCGGTCACTGGAGTGTCTTCACTTGGATGCTAGGAATGTATATAATATGCAAAAGTCAGTAATTTTGAATACATGCCGTATTGTCAGAAGCCATCTGAACCTTCAGTAAAGCAACCACACACCTGGTCATCATTCCTGTCTGTGGTTGACATACCGACCAGTAAATACTGTGAATAATGTAAGATGATAATAATCATAATCATAATAATAATAATAACAATAATAATAATTAAAAATAATAGAAACAATTTGGGCCTTTATTGAGAATTATTTTACTAAATTGTCTTTACTTCAAGCAAAAATTACATTATTTAAAGATATACTTTTTTAGACCACATTTTATTAAAGAAAATTTTAACATTGATGTTTTGCAGCATTACGTAACTTTCTCAAGTCTACACTCTGTAAATGATAAAGTGAAATTCACTGTATTCTTCGAATTTTTGCAACTTACATGATTCTAACGAAGAATGTTATCATTTCAAATGAAATAATAATGCTTGAAATTTAAAAAAGATCTCAAGTTGTTTCTGAACAAATATGAGTATTTTTTACTGCATTTCTTGTTCTGTCCTGCTATCCAGTTTTGTTGAATTTGTTGAAGAGAGTTAGTGAGTTAAAGTGGATCTTGTTCTGCAAATTTGTATTCCTCAGACAACTTAGCTTGCAAGTGAACTTCCAAAACCAGGAAAATTTTCTAAAAGTGTTGGAGTTTAAAATATTTTTAAATATTAAAGTATTTTTATTTTATTTTATTTATCAAAAAATGTGTGACATGGGAAAAGAATAGGTATAAATTTCTACAAGATACTTACTACTTACTTCCATTTCTCCAATTTGAAATTTAGTAATAAAAATCCCCTTCTCTTTGCAAAGAAATTGTGTGTTGTGCAATGGAATGTAAAAAATTTAATTTATCTTTATTTTGACATAAAAAGGTATGTTTGTGTACATATACATGTACTTAAACTTTTTGTGTTCATGATGCAAAGAATCAAACCAAAGGAATTGCTTTTCCATCTGACATATTCGCTAACGTACAAAATTTCGAGAAAATATATCCTTTTGTATAGAATTTTTGAGCTCTGATGATGATGATTACTATGCAATTGAAAGATTCTTAAGCTAATAAAATCCAACTGCAACTATCTAAGCTGCATTAGTTCATTAATTTAAACTAAAGGAATTCTGCAAATTTATCAAAATACCATCAAAAAAATTATCAAAGTTTTTCATATGTGTCTGCCAAATATGTGTATATATATATATATATATATATATATATATATATATATATATATATATATATATATATATATATATATATATATATAAAGTTTCAAAACACTTTTTAAATCTTGATAGGTGATTTCTATAATTTTTTGGGTGCTGTATCCATGTCTGAACTATGTTCGTTTCCATCACCCACAGTTTAGTCACAATTTGATCTAGTAATATATGGGGAAAATGCTAAATATACATTAAAAATGAAACGTAAACGACTTTTAAAATACCAACAGAACTTTATTTAAACATAGAAGATGGCTTTTTATACTTAACATTACATTCTACAAAGGCTTTACGTGTCCATTGACGTATATTTTCATTGTATTGGGGATCAAACATCATTTTTCTCATAGCAGGCTCAATGAAGAAACCCTCTTTTAATCTTGCTTAAGACAATTGTGGAATCTTCATATAAAGGTCCAGACTACAGGCCAAATTACAGATTGTATGTTACGGTACTGAATCACTTTTTTTTATTTATTTATTTATTTATTTATTTATTTTTTAGTTGTAACTAGTAATACTAATGCAATAAAAGCAGCTAATCATCTGAATGTTTCCTTGACTCCCTCCTTACCATTGGAATGGCAAATCTAATGGATGCTTTCACCTTTTTTGACCATTTTCTAAGGTCTTCTACACAAATATATCATAGTTTATGTGGCTCTCAAGATTTGCCCTGATCCCCAAGTTTAATTCCAAAAGATAAAAAATACACATTTGTAAGTCAGTAATGTTCTGTCAGTGTTTTTAATCACAAATTCACCTCAAATATAACAAAAACTGTCAGGGCTATTCTTACTGGTCACGACTAGCCATGTCTGAACACTAACTGCTAATCTAGTATCTTATCTTGATAGCAATGCAAACATGTGCGCCTCAAATAAAAGTAATCCGGTTCTGCTTATCAAATGCAACTTTGACTGAAACTGCCAAGCATATCGATGTGGAAGGGATCACAATGTAGATATATTTTATCAAATGTATACTACCATCTTTGTCATTCTAATACTTTCTCATTGTAACTTCCTGCATCTCATACAGTTCTAGAGACCCAGAGCTGCATTTGTCTACCGATACAGAGAAAATGTTAAATTGTGAACATAAAGTGGGTGGGCACGGCATTTTTAATGTTATTTTTGCAGTCAGCACATTAAAAATAATAAGAATTAGGTGAACATACACAAAGAGTTTTTTAGCCCTTGGCCTGTGTTGTTAGTGTATGCAGACATTAAACAGCATTCAAATAAAAGGAATTATTAAAAATATTTATAGTTTTTTTATTGATATGTCAGAAATAAATTGAACTTGGACAACAATTTTATGAAAAAATTACACCTCACTCAACACATCAGTTTCGTTACAATCAATTTAAAAACAACCTATGGCTTCAAAAATTTAAAAAGGTTGAATTTCTGTTACTTTTATCTAGAAACTAAAAATATATCTTTTCAAGAACTACCAGAAGGTGAAGCTATACATGTGACATGCAAGACTTTTCCTAAAGCTCCCATGGTACTGCTGAATCAAGTAATCTATATTTGCATTCAATCTGTTCTTAAATACCTGAAAAATAACAACATAATGGCAGGTATCAACCTGAACTGTGAGTTATGTTAAAAGATAAGCCGAAACTCGGAGGAAAGATTTTCTACTGAAGTCTTTAAGATAAAGATCTCTAATAGTACATTGTGCTCATTAAAATATTTCGTTTTCAATTCCGTGTTAAATCATTTATAATAATTGATCAACATTAAGAAAGGAAAATACTTGTTTCCATGACAACAGTTTATGAAAATTGCTTATTTCAGTGATTATGAATTTTTCATGTGTGTCTTTAAAGCAAATTGAACAAAATAGTTTGAAGGATGATATTAAATCATATCTCATTTCAAATGCAACTTATATAGTTTGTCATATTAAATATTTCGTCTTTTAATCTTTGAGGCAATTTTTTTTCAATATTTGGATCTAGGAAGAGGCTTTGTAATGATTTTTCCTACAACAAAAGCACAAGTCCTCGATATCAGCATTATGAAGGAGTGTGTTTATCTACAATTCACTCATTTGCATGAATATAAAAAGGAATTGCCAGTGTTTGCCCATTCTTTTATTTTTGTTTTAGTGTTTCCTGTCGTGTAGAACATTTCAACCTTCCTTCGTTATTTTTTTTTGATAATTTTCTTTTAAAACAATGAAGGATTAATTATATTTTATTTCATCTATATGTTTATTGTTACAAAAGAGGACTTTACACTTTGCAGTCATGACTCTCTTTATCATTTCCTTAAAATGATGATGGTTATATGATCATGTTTTAAATTAGTTTTATATTATTTATATCTAATGAATTTCTCTCAGAGATGTCACATGAGGATACAGATCCCTGTTTACTTACTTATTTCTATTTGTGCTTCTGGCTTGAAACAAGAAACAAATAAATGAGTCATTATTATATATAGTCAGTTTCAGATTTTAACTAGCCAGTCATAGCAAAATGGATATATTCAAATTTTAATAATAAAATAAGAAAAAATTCATTGAACTCTGACAATTTCAATTATATTTGAGACTATTAATTATCATAAAAATCAACAAAATATGTTTGAAGTTATTTTTTCTTAGGAAACTTTCAATATTTTAAAATCTTTTGCAAAATCTTAAAGAATAACATATCAGCCAAATAATTCATCATTAACATTAAATTTGGATAAATAATGAGTCAATAAGTTTCAAAACATGTTGGCAGGCCGATATTGTGAATCTTTTTAGAGAACATTTTGATATATAATTTTGTATGTAGAACAAAAGTGTACATAGCTGAAAATTTTCACAATATAATATTTCCTTTCTGAACCCAAAGAATTGTTTTGATATAATGTACATAAAATGCATATATACGTGCAAGAAGGCAACAGTTATATTCTTTTGCAAGAATATTTATTTATAGCAAGAAGTTGTGCTATAATGTTCTTTTGAATTTATATATATTTGAATATAACTTATAAGATTATAAGATTTGAAAAGAAGATCATGATAATAGCAAATTATAGAATAGTGTTTTCATCTTTGAATTAATGTGTTCTTGAGCAGTGTGAATTAGATCTTGAGCTTCTTTGGTCAGACACAAAGTAGTTTAGAAAATTTGTTCATAAAGATTTTAAACTCTTTAAAATTACATTGTTTTTTTTAAAATAATTCATTGATACCAAATTAATTACGCCTTAAAGGTGTTTGTTTGGAGATTGCAAAATATATGTTTTAATTGATAATACTTGCAAATTTTGTAGCACCTTTTTTGTGATAATGGCTGCATAATTTCTCTGTATTATCTTACCATGTTTATTTGCCTTTAGAACAATTTTTTTCTCCATCAAAGTCATTTTTATTTTATATCAAAGTAACTTAACAATTAAAGAAGACAATTTTAATTGATTTCATGCAACTAGAAGAAACTTTATTCATCTTTATTTTATAGTAACAGCAATAAAATCACAGCTTTGGTTTATGATGTTATAATGTTCATTTGAGCATGTAAGTACTCGAATCTTTAAATTAAATATTTTGCCTATATATACATATATTATACGTTTGAATCTGCCATATATTATTTATGTGTTTTTCGATAATAATTTCACTGCTCATAGGTAATATTTAGTAATTACTATTAAGATACTGTCATTACCTGATCGCTTGCTGAAAAAACTCTAAAATAGTTTAAATATTATTTTGTAAGACTTAATTTTTATAAACATTTCTTTGAGCAATTGCATCACTTAATGAGAAATTTTGATTTTACATTTGTACCCTGTTTTTGTATTTGGCCAATACCCTTTACAAATGTCTTCTTTGCATTATAATTTGGGAATTTTTTTTCCTCCCCTAGGGCCAAAAATTAAAACATACATTAGAAGTGTCTCAACACATTCAGATATACAATTATTGTTTACAATTTATTCCTGATCAGTCTTGAAATTGCAAGATTGATTGAAAGGAATTTTTTAATCATGAGATTGCACTTTTATGTTCAAACAGGTATAGAGACAATGATACAAGACTTTATTATGTAGTACAAATAACATTTTTGTATTCTTAGAATTACTCCTAATAAATATTCTTTTTACTTCTTATTTTATAAATTGATGGATAATATAGAATTGGTTTGGAGAAATCTTTGAAATCAAAGGCCTGATATGTTGGGTTCAGTTGTACTTACTCCTTTAACATTTGTACCCACTTTCACCCTTTCTTTGTTTTTATGACTGAATCATCTTGCAAATCGTTTGTCTTTTGAAATATTTTGTTGGTATTTTTCAAGAGGTCTTAGCATTCTCTGCACATCTGTATTTTTTTAATGTACCTTATTTATTATTGGAATGATTCAATGGAATGGTTTGGGTGTTAAATTTCTATATGCGAGTTCAGTATTCTCATTATTTTGTGTGCCTACTATTAATACTTGGCAAGTGAAATAAGATATGTGCAAGAAGGCAACAGTTATGTTCTTTTGCAAGAACATTTATTTACAGCAAGAAGTTGTGCTATAATTTTGTTTTGGAAATATATTATTTAAGTCTATATTCAGATCAAATCATGCTCATAAAAGTGTCCTATAAGACTAATTTTTAAAATACCTGAATTATTTGTAATTGGGCCCTCATTCTTTTGAGAAAATTTACAAAATATGTCTATTTTAAAAGCATATTTGAAATTCTAATGTGTGAGGTTAGTTCTCACATTTGTTTGTTTTTTAACTTATTATCATTATTAATGATATTAGCAAAAACTTCATGAAGTCCTTGAGAATTCAGAATTAAATTAACTTTAGAAGTTCTGAACATGTTTTTATATTTTTCACAACACATTCAAGGTTTGGCCACCAATATCCATGTATTTGTTATAAGGATGTGTTTAAGAAATATATGAATGTTTTTCAGAGTATTTGTAACAAATAATTTTTTCTAGCATTTGAAATCGCAATGGACAATGAGGCATTAAAAATATGTGTTGTGTAAACATTTTTTTCTCTCTCTTTTGAAACACTGTGCAGATCATTTGAGAAAAGTGGTATGCATTATATGTGAATCACAAATAAAATGAATTTTTTAATGATGAAATATACAATAATGCTTTGTGCAAATTGTGACTACAATATTGTAAATTGATGAGCATTGAAAAAATTGACAAAAATAGTTTAATGTGAGAAAGGAATACAGATTGCACATTTGTATATATTGAACCCTAAATTTTCATGGAGTAATGAAGTCATGAAAATAAAAAGCCTCATCCTCTTTAGTGAATTGATCAATTCACAATGACTGTGATAAATGAGGCACAAAATTGAACTAACACACATAAACCTACAGAATGATTCATCTAGTACACTTATTACTGAGGATCTTGTGTTGTGCTCTCTGGTAACATCCTTAGTTTCATGAATGTAAAGTGCATAATTATGTTTTTTTTATTTTCACTCTTAAGAACAGAATTTTTTTTTGAAATTTATTTTCTTCTTCAGTTTGTGAAGTCACATTGTGCATGTTTAGGAGGCAAAAGTTGACCAGCTGCGTTTTTTAATGCAACTTGTTTAAGTTTGCATTAGTTATCATAAATTTAACAATTATATTTTGTGTTTTGAAAATTTAATTTTAATATTCACCGATGTGGATGTTTGAATCAGTCTTTTGAAGAAATGTCTAAACAGAAAAATGCAAGGAAAATAATTTGTATACTCAGGTGTCATATGAAAGTGAATTTCTTACGATATAAATTTTCCTCTTGAGAGTATACCTTAATATACAGGGTATTTATGAAAACATATTTAAATATAATTTGGTGTTGAAGCACAAGAAAAGTGCCTTTCAAAAAAAGAATCAATTGATTACCTTATTTTACATTTATTCAATGCCATATCTTTTATGATGTTATTTGAAATATTCGATTCTTGGATGTCTGATTATGCACGAGTAATTCAGGTGATGAAGATTTCAGCATTTTACTGCTTGGCTTGTACTATCTGGTTTATATATCTGCAAAACAGATCTTATTAATTCTTTTCCATAATTTTAATAATGTTACATCAACTTTTACCATCCTTGAGTTATTGTGAACATTATCAGATAATATATTTCATCTCAAATTCTGATCTCGACTGGAGAATTATTTCTCTGTGTTGCAAGTAAAATAATACTTCAAAATTTGGAACACAGATTTGAAATAACATTTTTCAACTCTAAAGCATTATTTGTGATTATACTAGACCTCTTGAACTTGTATGATTAGAAAATAATGGGTAATTCCAATCATGTATGAGCAAAATGAAAGCTTCATGTTGAAAGGTATTTAGTGGGACTAAATGTAGTTTATAAATGAAGCTGTTGCAAGTGTGGTAATTTAATAACACTTCCTTCTGTGTGATGTACAAAAGATTTCTCCTCATAGGACCTCATGAAACCCTTTCATTAAAAATAGTGAGGGTAGAAAATTTGTTCAAAATGCAGTTTATGTAGAACAAATAATGGGTTTTTCTTTTTCACATGCCAAAAATGTTGTTTGGTATTTTATGTTAATTGCCTTTGTGTTAATACTGATTTATTACTTTGTGAAGGAGGTTGCTGCTCAGATGTACTGAGATTGTGTGTGTGTGTGTGTGTGTGTGTGTGTGGGCTCTGTTATAACGTTTCTCTTGGTCTGTGGGTTTAGTTAAGAAAAGACAGTATAATTGGCTCTCTTAAACCAAATAATAACATTTTATCATACATTCATGAAAAGTATACATCGGTTCATTCACTGCATAACACACTCACACATGTATTTACTCTTAAGTGCTCAAAATAATTTTATTTTGTGGATTGTGTATGAATGTCAGCCATTATGATTTAAAATCATGAAATGCAATTTTAAACATAGTATATGACAAGATTTTTGTGAAAACAATAAATATGTTTACAAGTTCAAGAGATTCATAGTCTTTGGACAGAACTTAATTATAGGATACTGCTACCTGAGTTAAAGTCTTCTTTAATTTATTTATTTTAATGCTTATTTTCATATTTAAAGAGAAATAGTACGTCGGTGGTAATTCGGTCAGTAGTGAAATTTAGCCATTAAATGCACGGAAGCATGAAAGAAATTGAAGATAGAATCTCCCAAGTTATGTAGTGTTTAACATTTATCTAATTTATGTAACAGAATCTTACATAAATTAGAGGTTGATGAGGATGAAATAATCCTAGAAATTCATGTGGCACAATCTTTGTATGAACATTGCTCACTTACGCACATAAAGGTATGTTACACTGTTGTGTATAATAATTAAAGTATCCAAACATGAATAATGTTAATCTCAATAATATTATCTGAATTTATCTCACTCACCTAAGGGCCATATATAAGGAATTTTTTAAATTTTAGACAAGATAAAATATCTTGGGTTCTTTTTTGAGTTTTACTGAGGCCCGTCTTTGTCTAGAAATCAGTGAAATTTCTAGATGATTCTTTGGTCATCTCAAGCATGCAGTACTTTTTATTTCATATGTCAAAGCTGGTTTACTTTACCATCTTTCCCCATATATTTCTCTTTACATACTGTGTTTCTAATCGTATGCAAGTTCATGAACAGATACACATTTTATAAATAAAATTTAGAGTTACGATGGCAAAGTAATTTTCTGATTTCCACTTTTTTGAATTATATTTATCTGACTATTTCTCCTCTTGACTTTATGTCTGAGGCGGGGTCCACTGATTGTATTTCTGAAGACAAAATAGAGAAAAAGTGTACAAAATGTGACCCTTGTAGATGATATGCATTCTTATTTGGATTTTGCTATTTAAGTTAGAGGCATTGAGGCAGAATATGCTGACTTCTGACAAATTAATAAAGCTAAAGGTATTTTTCATTCATTCAGAATTGGCATTGTTCATTATTAAAATTTTGGAGTTCCTACAAAAATTCATCTTCTCCAATTAGTGGCCATTATCATGAGTATTTGAAGAAATGCACATAAGTCAGTATACATAATCCATGTTATGAAAATCAAAAACATCAAGTGAAAATAAATATTCCGACATTTTTACACTACTGGTCTCAACAGGATTTCACAAAATATTGAGTAAACCAAGGTCTTGTAAATTGTAAGAATACAGGAAACAGAATTGTCTTCATGTAAGGTGAAACAGACACATGATACAAACACTGAAGCATGTTGAAGTGCACCCTTTGAAAAGCAGGTTTTAACAATTAGCCCTACAAAATTTGTGATGAATCTTCTTATATAATTATAAAAATTTTTGTTACTCTTTCTTCTCAAGCAATGTGTATAATCTCATTTAAAAATTATAAAACATTCCATCATAACATTTTCATTTCGTGATGTAAGTGTGCAGTTGTTTACTATACTCAGAAATAATGCTGCAAAACTTTTCTGTCCCACTAATAATTAGTTAATGCAATGCAATGCAGGTTGAAAATGTCATTAATTGACATTTTTGCATGTTGCACACTGATAGAGAGCTCAATGAGTTATGACTTGCACTCATTCCTTTATTTTCTACTTTTTGATCGAAAGGAAGCATCGTCATAGTTCCTCTGATGGTTGTGATCCTAATCGTGTTTAGCACATCCGCTCCGTGTGTGCACAGTAAATACGCGACGTGTTTGTATCATGGGCGAACTTCGGAAGCCTCTCTGTCACGGCCCCACACCGTTTCCTCAGCCATCGCACAGAAGGGCTCCCCGAGGGCGTGAACAGGCGGTCCACGAACGGAGGCGCGCGGAGGGGCCTCCGGCCAACGCCCCCGCCGCCGTCGGCGAGCGGCGTCGCTTCGGATGCGTGTTTCAAGTGCTCCCGAGATTCACAACATTTGTTCTGTTTTCCATTGGTGACGTAAGGTGGGGCGGATGGGAAAAATGCTTGGATTTCTTCGTAATCAGGGGAGTGGCATTGTGTGAGAGTGCTGTCGCGTCCCTGGCCCGTCCTTCCTCCCCAACGCCTGCCTCCGTCCGCGGGCCGCGCTCCGCCTAGTGGCGCGTGAGGAGCAGCGCGAGCCCCGCGGTGAGCACGAGCAGCGGCGGGCGCGTGGCTGCGGCGGCGGGGGCGGCGGCGTGCGGCGGCGGCGGGGCGCCGGGGGTGGCGGCGGCGGCGCCGGCGGGCGGGGTGGCGGCGCTGGAGGCGGGGCGGCGCGGCGTGGGCGGCGGCGCGGGGCCGGCGCCGCTGTGCTCGATGGACGAGTCCTCGTCGTCTGGGGGCGGCGACGCGCCGGCGGCGGATGCCGAGGCGGGGGCGGGCGCGGGTGCCGGCGCCGACACGGCCGCTGCCGACGCCGGCCCGTTGGACAGCCACGCGTTGCACCGCGGCTGCTCGCAGAAGCAGTAGTTGATGTTGTTGAGGCGGTAGCAGTTGTTGCCGGCGTTGTCCGCGTTGGAGCACGAGCGCGCCACGCGACCCTTCCCTGCAACAGGGGACGGCCATGCGGCCGGGTTAAGGCCGGGGGCCTGGGCTTCGAGCAGAGAGAGGAAAAAGGCAAAAAGCTTTAAAAACAAACGAGATGATAGGGGGAAACATTATGAATTATAGAATTCAGAATCCGACATTCAGGCCTCATGTTGTGAAAAAATAATATGTATATAGCAATTTAAAATTGTAAAAAGTAGATGGCAAGGGGTCAGAATCTTACTTCAGTGTTTGTTTTAGAAGAGGCGTTGGAGTACATAAGGACGTTTTATATTTACTAGTCTTTTTTACGCGGAAATTACAACCATTGTACTATTCAGGCTGCTTGGGGTCCAAGCTTGAGACTACGTGAGTGCCCTTTAGACGTAAGAGTACACAAGACATACTTCTCCGCTATTCTGATACTTTCTAAACGAAATCGGTGCAACAGTAATCTAACTCACTAGGTATGCCCAGAATATTTAGCGCAGAAGTAAAAATTTCGCTATAAGTTGGATTCCCTGACAATTTCAGAACTTATTCGGACAATATCAAATTTCATTGTCTGCTGAGCCTCCAAAATAGTTTCTGCAAAGAAAATTTCTGTGAAATTAACTTGTTTTAATTGTCAGAATCCATGAGCTCACGAGTGTTTCGAGTGAAATCTACTCCTTTCGGTCCACTTTTTTTATTTAAAAGCATTACGTATTTTCAGTTCATAATCTATAAAGGTCAATTAAAGTTGTAAAGATTTAGAAAAAAGATAATACGACGTTCTCTTGTCGACCTATTAATACTGAATTCTTTATAAATGAATTATTTTCAAAACAGTAGAATTGAGAATATTGTTTTAGTTTGAGACACCTTTCATTTTCTTCGGAACAAACCATGTTGCGTCGATTTTGAGTTGAATTTTATTTGAATTTCGTAGGAGACGTTAATGAATGTGCTATTAAATTCATGTGACATGGTGAGCCGATCTTTATATGAGCGTCTCCAACTTATTGTTTTCCAATGTCCATTAATCGGTATTTTCAAATCTTTTTCCTGTTAAAGCAATCAGATTGTTCGAAGTTTGATTACAAAGCGACGGAAGCCCAGTTTTACGTCAAAAGTTTTAACATATTTCTTTTCCTCTGGACGTCATTTTGCATAATGTGATTAAGTTTGGTGATCTTAGTATTGACGTAGTTTCATAAAAAGGAATGCGTCACAGGATCGAATGAGTCATTTTTGTGACGAATATATTGTCATTATTTGCGAATTTAATAGTTCGTGAGATGCATCAGATACCTCGTGACATGGAGATAATTGTCCGAAATCATTTACGTCATACGGGAATAACGATTTCCGGAAATCCCCCATGTTGCGCGGTTGTTACGTGCTCTTTCGACATTGAGACGAACATTGTTAAATGAATTTAACCTGAATGAATGTGTGACACAAAGTTATAACATTATTGGAATATACGTATTATATATCCAGATAAGACATACTTCACGAGTGTGGCACTATCATTGTCTTCTTGATTTGCAGAGAAAGGTTATTATTGTATAGTGTTATTATATTATTGTTTCATGACTGTGTGCTATTCTTTACATTTCATTGGTTTTGGAGGAACTGAAAGTTGTGTTAAATTTTCAGGAAATAAATCATTGTGGTCAGTGATTTTCATCGACCTCGGTGCACTTCAGAGATCTCATTCAAATTGAAAGCTTGTATTGGGGCATACTTAGTAAATGTTGGTATTATTACATCTATATGAAAATTTCACACACAGGGATGGTGAGTAATTTGATGAGTACGTGATAGACGTGATGATGAACCTCAAAAAACCGCTATAGTGTCTAGTGTCCAACACAACTTGCACTTTTAGTGACCAATATGTGACCATTGCGGTTCTTTATGGAAAGGGTTGCATCGTGTTTTGAAAGAGAGGCCTGCACGTCGTAGATTTGATTTGGTTTATTTAAGGAAAAAATAAACAGTTAAAACTGTAGGTGTCGTATGGGGGAGAAGTGTAATCTAGGCACGTTTTCTTGAGCTCCTGAATACCGCTCCCCCTTTTACCAGTTAAATAATGAATAAAAGTACTAGCATAATGTGGTTAGCTAGCAACATTTGAAAACTATAAATATTATGTAATAGAGAATTTACAAAAATCGGTAAACGAACTACAGTTTTGATTTTATAGTATTGCTAACAAAAAAGCAACTTACACCTTTCTCGCATCCCAACCAGCACAAGGGGAGCTCAACAAATCGCCCGAATAGTGAAGTTACATTTACGTCCAGAAGCAAACCAAGGGATTGGAGGGTATTATGATTGCAAGGGACCGCCTCAACATATTCTCAATGAATCAAGGCAACTGGTAAAAAAAAAAAAGTGATTGAAAGGGGGGGGGGGTAATGGAGGCAGCGCCGAAGCTCAGTGCTCACCGTCCTGCTCCTGCATGCAGCCGAAGAAGGGCTCGCAGCGCCGCCGGAAGCGAGCGTCGTCCTCGGAGAAGCCCTGGCACGACGGGCTGAGCTCCGCCGACGTCGCGGCCGCCTGCGGCTCCAGCGCCATCAGGCCGCCCTGCGGCCCGCACACGTAGCACTCCGCCCCCGACGCCGACGCCGCGGCCGCCCCTGTCGCACAGCGTGAAAGCGGGCGGCGTAAGTGCGATGGATTTTGAGGCAAAATCGCTTGCAAACGCCAGCACATAACACTTGTCTGTGCTCAAGAAAGGAACACATCGCAACATTTTTCATTTTTAGTTCAAAGGAGGAGTTTAGTTCATATGAGGAGTTTGATATCAAAACCAGCGCATTCTATTACTTAACAACATTATCTTTTTATTGCATTTTTGGAAAGTTTAGGGGGCTCCGTAGCAACTTTTCGAAGGGATTTAGTTCAAAACCAGCTTGCAAGTATATGACCCTAAAATTTGTCGAGATGTTCATGTTGAACCGCGTATGGAGGCGAGGATATTTTTGCTAGTCTTGTAAAATGTTAGCAAATGCTGTGAGATCGTTTATAAAAACTAGATATCAAGCAAGCATTTCATTTTTAATAGTAAAACCTTCAAAAGGAAAATGTAGTTCACAAGACAGTTTGTAAACGTGGTTAATTAGGGAGAAAAATAAACGACTTCGCTCCAGTTAAAACGGCTCTCCTGCGAAAGGACAATTTTTGATAAATGCCACTTTTCATATACTCGTACAGCGACGTCTTGGGGATAGATGGACCGAGTTGGAGCTCTTCAGCGCATCAACACACTTGTTTAAGGTACAACGAACATTCCGCAAATATTCCGCTAATTTGAAAACATGTTCAAGATTCGTAGCTGGATTATCTTAGCTTTCTTCGTATTTTGAATTCGTTATTTCCAAACTTATTTTGTTACTTGCTTTCTCAAATATAGGCTTCCAGATATATTTTGTACTTTAATATTCATAAAATGGTTGGAAGAGACAACATTCATTAAACATTTCCATTCGTAACATATTTGTATAATTTAGGTAACGGACGGTACATTCATTGTCTGGTTTAATTATTGTTAAAAACCCTATATACAATTCAGCACTTAAACTATTTTAGTTACTTAAGAGTTTCTTAAAATATCAATGTTGGCTGGTTTTACTTGTAATGCAAATTTAATACATTTAACGTTGTTAGTGAGATTACATAGAAAGTTAGGTATATTTGATATTTCAAAGATTCGTGAACCAATTACCATTTGAAGCGAAAAAATGATTCTTTGCACGTCTAGATATTGTATTTGATTGTTAGAATGTATTACTTTATTTGTTATGAATGAAAAACTTTGTCATATTGTATTATTAACTGGTGCGGAGTGTCAATAGGCAGCTGTTGAACCTCCTTTAATAAAAGCTCCCTTGCAACATTTCAGTTCTTGCAACAGTTTCCATTTAAGAGATAACACGTTGAATTTCTTTACGCTCAGAATTGTGCCTCATTGAAAACACCAACTTCCTAGAGGGTGCTGAAAAAACGCTTCCTATCCTCAGGAAGAAACGAAGAGTATAGTTGAAGTTGTGTTGTAAAGTCACTTGAGGGACGAATCCATAGGGAGGGGCTAAGGCATAAAAATGTTTTAAAACAAACAATTAAATTAACTATTTAACATTTATTAATTATATTTTATTAATATATAATGTAACCTCATTAAATGTTCAGTTTTTTTATCAATTTACGAATAAATTACGGATATCAAAACTTAGTAATCTAATAATTTTAATCTTAATTTGTACTTGGAACAGTTTTTTTCGAAGGACATGCCCAGAAAAGTTAAAAATTATGGAGTACATTGCAATTTCGAGTTGCAAATACTCTTTCTTGGGAACAATCCTTGTGCAGATGGCGTTTGATGCTGTGAATGATTCACGCCAGGGGCCGTGAGAGCGATGCCGCCTTTGGTTCCTTTGCTCTTCGAAGTGAGTGACTTCCCGGGTCCTTCTCTCTCTCGAGGAATTCCGGAAGGGCGCTCATCGGGTTTCAAGTGTTCGACCCAAGAGCCCTTGCGCGGAGCCCTTCGCTTCGCGGCACCGTCACGTGGTACAAGGTGGAGAGGGGGGCCCCTTCTGCTTTGCCCTGCGTGTGGTGTGTCGGCAAGAGGAAGAATTCGAAAAAGCAGAAAACAAATTTCACGGTCAGGCGAAGTGTTTCAAAGCTACGACGTGGAGAGAGGCGTTGCGAGTCTGAGGGGTGAGGGAACTACATGCGACGTCTCTCGTCAGGTGCTTAGGCGAGTTTTGTTAAAACGAACGTCAGAGAGTTCTGTACGCCATCAGTAAGACATTTAAAGACATTTTTATCATTGTTTATTGTATTATTTTTTATTATCTTCGAGGGATTTGAAACTTTTTTCGATTAAATTGTTCAATTTAGTGTTAACTTAAGAAATTTGTGTTAACGATTATGGCATTTCTGTAGAAAAATATTTACGAAGTATTCGGTTTTCACATTGATGGTTCGCGTTTCTAGGGATTAATTTACGATAGAATATTGTTGTATACAATGTATATTCCCGTATTACAAAACGCGATTAACTTCGATGAAGTTGACACCCACGAAGATCAAATGTAATAATTATTCGGTCATCAAACCACACTTATAAAATCTTCACATCCACTATAGGTTCTACTTGCGAATTCAGTTTGAACTGCGATTTTTCGTGTTTCTTACGGGAAAAGAGGTGCTAACAAGATTTATATTTGCCATTATGTCTTCCGTGTTGAACACGGTTTTCAAACGCGTAACAGTCGACGGTTATTGAAATCAGTTGAAAGATGACGCGGAGCAAACACGTTATCCAAATATTTCGGAAAGGGATCTCACGAGCTGATTGTTGTTTGATGCAGGCACCAGTTGGTTGTTTTTCCTCTTACATCTTTCGTCGCGTTTTTGTCGGGAAATATGATCAGCTTCTGAAGACTTATACTTCTGGTTATGTACCTGTTTTCCTGACTTTCTTGACTCGAACAACACGCGAAGCCGATTAAGCTTTGGTTGTAAGCCACTGCATTAAGCCATGTGTAACCTTGCTACTTGTCGGATTTGTTCAGGTTTTTGTTTTTTGTTTTTTCTTCCTTATTACGTATTGAATGACGTGTGGAATGCATGGGAGTGTAAAATCCTCTGCTCGTTCCATTAGTTTCAAATTACGCTTTAACATTCTAAATTCCACTGTGGAAATTTTGATGGTGATTATTCACCTCTTCTGACATTTTCTTCGATGTTAATGAATATCTATGCCTTTGAAACTTACATCCAAAGAATTTTCTAAATTTACAGAAACTATTTTGTTAGTATGCAATCATAGTATTTTGTGAATACTGACTTCGTAGTCATTGAATGCCCGTTTTTTATATAAGAATTTCTTATTTCTTACATTCATGTTCATTCATTACATGAAGAAGAAAAAAGTGAGGATGGTTATGTATGATTGTCTCCAAGAAACCATCATATTTGACATCTTATTTGGGCAATAAATAAAATGTCACCATTGATCTTTTCTTAGAGTAGATAATGCAATCCACATTGCAGGTAATGAAGAAACGGACGGTGTCAAGACATTTCCAGATGAGAAACTACCTATGTTACCGCTTTTTCCTAGAAAAAATTGTCCTCCCCCCCCTGTGAAATCTGGGGTAGGACTGTGAGCGCGATTGTTTTTTTTTTCATGTTATTTGTTTCGAAGTTTTTAAGGGCTGCTTCGACCCGAGAAGCGAGGATTCTCGTAATCCGAAGCGATCCGGATACAAGTCAGCATCAGAGTTGGAATAAGGCCCCAAGAGTCTCTGTCGACTGTAGGGCCTCAATGGGGAAGAGAGAAACTTTAAAGCTCGCGGAAAACAAGAAAGTGATATTTTTAATCGCATTACTTGATCCAGCACATTCAATATTTAGTAGCCTCAAAAGGATGTGAACGAGACGTGGGAATAAGATATGAAAATGCAAAAATGTGTTGATGAAATTATTAAAGTTATAAAAGTTAGTAAAGAAGCTTGTCTTATCTTTTCTGAAATTACTGTAGACATTGCAATAAGATCGTTGGATTGTATCGTTGTTTAGTATTTGCACAGTGTAAAACGATATTATGCAAATTAGAAGCAACCATGGACCCTGTACAATTCCTGTATTTACCCCCATAATTGTGGTGAAGTATCGTTTTGCGATATAGGTCTATCGTTTCTTTAGAGCTCGTACATGTTCACATACTCAAAAGTAGTTTCATATCGTATACGATAAATGTAGTGCTTCATGCTGTTCAGAAGTTCTCTATTAACGCTATCGTAGATATTTTTTCTTATTTTTCTTGGGTTTTTAAAATTTTCGTTAACCGGAGGCCATGGCACTCGTAGTCCAGTGTCGTGCAGTGTCGGCGTTTCGCAGAGGCACAAAGGAGCAGAGAGGTCAAGCGGTGGACACGTCGATGCGTAAAACGTTTCCCGCAGCGAAGCGACGCGACGCAACGCGACCTTCGCGCGACCAAGCGGCGAGTGCGCGTTGCGGCGCCCACACTCATTCTCTCCTCCCCCTCCCCCTCCCCCTCCTGCGGTGGCGACAGTGGCGGCGGCGGCTGCTGCTGCACGGGCGGAGGGAGGCGGGCGCGCGCGACAGCCACGCGCAGCCGCGACACTGCGATCCTCGGCCTCGGACATCAGGCTCCGCGCCCCGCTCACCGATCGTCCCCGCCTCACGCCGCAACGGAGCCTCATCCTCCGATGAAAACAGCTGTGTATTTGGCCATTTGCATGCACAGAGGGGGGGGGGGGCTGACGCTTCCTGCAAATTTTGAAAGGATTCCCAGAGTCTTACGTAATAGAACTTGTAATAGAACATCTTCGAAAATATGTGAACTCTCCGATAAAAATGACGAGTAGAACGTTAGAACGTATAAATACTTTTTAAACTTTACAGTGAAGATATGTGCAAAGGTACATTAGTCTACCGATATTTTTCTACCGTAACAGTAAGTATTATTGAATAGGGGTGTACGTTTAAAAAAAAATCGGTGTGTTACTTAATACATTAGTAAATAAAAGTCAACACTTAGTGTGCTGTAGTCATTATGTGCTTGTCTCTTTTTTTTCAATATTTAATTTGTAAGATTATTTATAAATTATTAGTTTTTAAAGGAAATAGCTTATAAAGACCAGAAATTGGAAAATGATTGCACATTTTGAAGGCAAAAATGTGAAAAAGCTTTCGAATCTATCCTTAAAAGGAGGCCAATTTTGACTTTTAACACCTCGTTGAAACCCCATAGTTTGCACTACCGAATAAAAATTGGGAAACTGTTCTGAATGCGTTGAATATGGAACGTTTTGCAATAGGGCAAACATGTCTTTTCGAAATTTTTGCGGAAATATGTTTTTGGAGTACGGATTGTTTTTTCCTTCCCAAATCGACGATCCGTTCGGCTCGCTGCTTAGTCTGACGTCCGTCTTCGAAGGACCTTACCTGTTCCGTCCACTAGATACTCCCTAGGAGTTATCATCCTGCTATCATTCTGAGTTTGATTGTCTCTTTTATTTATTAGGGGAGTAGTAATTTACATTAAGCTTATGTTATAAAATGTTAATATTCCAGAACGGGCTGCCGTGTTTACACGAACACCGAAAAGTCCGACGAGAGATACAATGAAGGCCGTAAATCGGATTGTGAGCTGATGGTGTTCATTGAGTCGGGGAACTGAGCGAAGGAGTCACAGAAATAGGGAAGAGAAGAAAAGAGGTAAATGAAAAATGGAAAAGGATACATATTTGAATGGAAGAAGCAAGAGAGTAGGGAGAGAAGATAAAAATGAGAAGAGTGAAGATAGAGAAGAGAGGAGAGAAAGAAGGAAGTAGAGTTAAGATTAAGTCCGAGAAAATGAAGAGAAATGGGGAAAGGACTCGTATCAAATTAGAACTGTCATCTAAGAAGAAGAGATGTGAACGTGCGTATTCACCCGTATATACAGTAGGGATCTGACGAAGAAAGACACACTAACAAAGTAAACACACACAGTAGAGATACAAGAATATCCAAAAAATGAAAAACAATATCCAATAAGCGTTGGCATGTACCCTGAGACATAAGTGACAGGAAATCGTAAGATCAGTTTGCAAATATTTGAGAACATCGGTCCAAAACTTTTATGAAAATAACATCAGTTCCCAAGAACACGAGTCCATAATGTAAATAATAATGTGTGTCTTAGGGGAAATTACATTGAGTAACCCATTCTATATCTTGACATTATAATTTGGTTAAGAAGTAGTAGCTGAATATCATTAACACGGAAGCTTTCGAGGAATTCGTCTCTACAACAGGTAGGGGGATATTTCCTGTTCGGTTTCTTAAAATCGACTCGCATCACTGCCCGTATCGTCCAGCGCCGGCCTGAAATACGCTTCTCGAAACCTTTAAGAGAACGAATGTGCGTGTCCAGGCCCAACAAGGCGGGAAATATGGACGTCATAAGCGGCGCGGCGCGCAGGAGGAGCGTCCTTAGCCTCTGGGCGGCGGGCGAGACGAGCGTGAAAGAAGACGCGAGGCGGCCCGCGTCGTATTATTAGTTGGCTGTACGCTGCTGCTGCTGCTGCTGCTGCGGCGGCGGCGGCGGCGGCGGCGGAATAGGGTTTCAACGAAGCGACGCGCCAGTTGACATTTTGAGCCCGGCCTCAGCATCACGTTCCTGCACGCCTCGACAGCGCCTCCGGGAAATCGCCTGCCGCGCCGCTCCCGCTCCCGCGCCCACGATGCCCTCCCACGCAACGTTTCAAAACACCGAAGATATCTATAGATGATAAAATACTTGGGCAAGTATAGGATATTTCTTGATATATTTTTTAAACCAGGCAGAAAGCCAATGAAGACCTACAATCTACTTCACTAACGTGCATATTTACTTCAGTTATTTATACCGAGAAGTAAGCTAGGTAATGTTATGTTTGCACAAAAATATGTTTTCATACCAAGCATGCTTCTTCTGAACTGTATCAATAAAGCTTTATCCAGGAAATGGAAATATGGTTAAATTTAATTGTATATTAAAGATATTATTTCAGAATTTTTACGTCATAAATGCATAATAAATGCGTATTTCAGAATTTTTAGATCTGAAATGCATATTTTAAAATGAATATTTCAAGTTTTTTAGGGCATAAAAATCTGCTCCTCTCCCGAAAATCATTCGAACAAACGTGGCTCAAGGGGTCAACTGATATCCCTACAGTGGTTCTGTGTAATACTAGAATCTTATTTCAAAAATTCAAAAAAATATAAATATTCAGTTTACTGAGGGCATTTTAAATAAAACGAACTATAAATCGCTCGCTTCAATTACATCAATATATGCACACCATCAAATTTCGCCCGAATTCGTGCAACTCACTCGCTAACCAATCAGAATTGTCTTGTGCTGAATGAATGTGGAGTGTGCTTATACGCGTCCCGACTGGGGAGGTGCCCTGCTGATGGGAGCTACCTGGTTGGAGAATATCCCCGCAAGCCGACGTAAGTCGGCGCCGGACCTCACTAGCGAGCAAGGGACGATCACAGACACCTCCCGCGATAAAAAATGCACTACACTAACGGGACTAATGACCTTAACAGTTGAAGAGCCCGGAATCACTACTCGGTCAATAAATCAACAGAAAACCATCGTTTTTAAAGGTGGTTAAGTAACCTCTAACATTTACATTTGCCCAGAGGAAAATTCAATTTGACACGTTTATTAATGTGTAAATAATTGGGCTCGGGCTTTTAGGTAAATACATATTTTTTCTCGTTTAATCTTGATCTTGAAAGTAAAGTGGAAATTCAAGTAGCTTCCATATACCATATTGCATCCACCATTCTATAGCTTCCATATACCAAATTGCATCTCAACTGAAAATAAATATTTTGATTAAGTTGCATAAAATTTAATATTTTCGTCGGATCAAATACTAGTTAAGATCTGACAAAACAAACAAAAAATAACGATGAACAGTTTACCGTAGAAGAGAGAAGGGGAAAGCCTTGTGCCTACCGGAAATGCATTAGCAGCTTCTTCGTGTGCGAATTACTGGCAAAGCGTAGAAAATACCAGGGCATCGGAGTCACCTCTCGGAGAATCTGCTCGGTGGAGGTAGCATAAATACAGTTCTCTTTGTTCAAGTATACACGCACCCACCCACACTCCTCAATGTTTTTATAGGAACATCGACGTCGCATCCCCATCCCCAGCCCTCGCCCCGCCCCGCCCCGCCCCGCCCCGCCCCGCCCTTCCCCTCTCTGCCCCTCTTCGCCCCGCTCTGCCCCGCTCTGCCCCGCTCCGCCCCGCTCCGCCCCGCTCTGACCCGCTCTGACCTGCTCCGCCCCTCTCTGCCCCACTCTGCCCCGCTCTGCCGCACTCTGCCCCGCCCCGCCCCGCCCCACCCCACCCGGCCGGGCTCCACCCCGCCCCTCCACTCCGCCCTGCCCTGCCCCGCTTCGGGCCGTCCCGCCCCGCCCCGCCGCGCTCCACCCCGCTCTGCTCCGCCCCATCCCGCTCTACCCCAGCCCGTCCCGCCCAGCCCAGCCCCGCCCCGCCCCGCCCCGCCGCCCCGCCACGCCGCCCCGCTACGCTACGCTACGCTCCGTCACGCATTGTAGTGTTGCCGGACGCGCTCGTGGATGCTGACTTAAGAGAGTGGTCCTTCATAGGGAAGGAACTTAGGCCGCAGGCGTAAAACCGTTCCGATTAAACAAGGCAAATGACCATTTTCTGTATGACAGCAGTATGCCCTTATTGACCATCATTCATACAATTCATAAATGATTACAATCCGCTGCTGAGAGCTTTGATTGATTGTTTCCTTCAAGTGTCGGTCACTGATTTTAATCGGATCTTAAACATTCAAGGAGTAGATAACGGTGGAGCCAGAAGTGCCGGCAGAGAAGACAGCAGCGATGACGAATGGAGTGAATGCCAAACAGCATTGCCTAAATGTGGCTTTGCTTTCGTAGGGATTGTTGTCGTTAAATGCAACTCATTTATGGTATAAAGGTTCGTGCTAAAACGATTGTTGTTGTGGAACTTAATAGTTATTCTGCTCGTGCGCAAAGCTTGCTTTTCCTGAACTGTCGTTGGAGATGAACAGGCGACTGCACTCGCAAGACGGATAACATGCTGACATTACCGCAATTTTGAGATCGATCTTCTCATATCACATCTATCTTTCATGTATTTCTTCTTCTCTTGTTTCTCTCTTCCATTTCTCGGTTTCATCTCCCTTCTTTCATCTTAATTTCTTTTGGCAGTCTCCCTCGTCACCCTCTCGTCTACGTCACCGTTTCGTTTCTTTTATTTTTCTCCTTTTCTTTAAATGATCATCGCACGCGGAGCTGCCAGAAAAATGTGGTGGCTGTGCGCGTTCCACGCCTCCTCCACCAGCCTGCATGCGCGGCCCGTCTTTGAGGACTGCTTCATCACTGTCTCCTCTCTCCTTACGCGCCTAACGACAGGCTACTGACCGACAGAGTCGGCGGTCAGTAGGAATCAGCGGATAGCGACCATTGTCGGACACTGACACGACCATCACTGCCACTGCCTCCATCTCCGACGCTGGCACTGTCCTTTCCACCGCCGCCTCCACGAAGTCTCATCACTCCCGCCGTCGCCTTCTCAGAAGGCCCGCCCGCCCGCCCGCCCGCGGGCGTCGTCGCGCGACCTGCCGCGTCGCGTCGGCCTCGTTAGCTCGCGCGTGCAGGGGAGACGCTGGGTTCGGGTTCGCGAGACACCGATACCGCCGCCGCCGCAGGCGGGCAGCACGTCGAGGCGAGGCGAGGCGGGCGCCTCTGAGAAGGCGGCGGGAGCGACGGAGCTGTGGCTTCGTGAAGGCGATGGTGGCGCGAACAGTGACGGTGGCCGGGATGGATCGGCATGGTGGTGGTGACGGTGGCCGTGTCGGAAACACCTCAGTTTCCGACAGTAGTGGCGGACAGTAGCTGGTCGGAATGTGAGTAGGCTGCGAAGCGTGTGTAAGGGCAGAGGAAGGAGAATGAAGAAGGAAGAAAGACCCACGATCTGTTGGGGCATTCATCTGGTAGCGATCGGAGAAAACATGGAAAGCTACCGATCAGAGCAGACGCCCGCTAGAATTCTCCACTAGAAAGAGAGCCCAATTACGATATACCTATGGAGCATGGAGCATGTGTGGAAAGTCCGCCCACGTCGGGACCTCCCGGACTCCGCCGCAGCAGAGGCAACAATGAGCCATCGCTTCCGCTTTTTGTGGAGATGGGAGGGTCGGCTGTTACTGTGGTGACAGGATTTCGCGTAGGAACGTCGATGACGTGATGGTGGAAACCGCGGAAAATGGATTGAATTGGCAGTGGAGGTAATCGGTAGTGGGATGCGATAATTAAATTGGCCGTGGAGGTTTATATTGTAGCGTAAAAATGTGAAATAAAAATGTGATTCTATCGATACGCTTTCCAATGCAAACGATGATCGTAGAAACAGCTTTAAACATTTGTTGTTTCCGTTCGATGACAGGTGGATTTCATGGCGTTGAGAGTCGCTTCGAAGATGACCGCCGCAATCGTGGCGAGTGTAGGTGAGGCTGGCGATGGACCCGGCCCCGGCAACCTCGTCGCGGGCGGCGGCTGGAGGGAGGGGCGCGCGCTCGGGTTGCGTAACGCCCGCCCGTTTCGGTGAACCTTTCTTAATTGATAGCGCGGCGCGGGGCTTAGGTTTCCTACTTTACGCTTTACCAGGCGAAGAAGCTGCGTGTTTACGAGGCAAGAACACAAGGAATTAATTAGTCTTGATTGTCCATAACAAAGTAATTTGTTGGGAGAGGCGATGGAGATGACGTGTGCTGTGCATTTTTAATGAATGAAAAAAGGAATAAAGATAACGAAGAATCGAATAATCAAGTACATTATTTTTTCTTTTTGAACAGTAAATATGTATTATTTAGATAAAAATCGAATATACATACTGGGGGTTTCGCAAAACATTTTGCACTCATTTACATTTTGCATAAAATGCAAATGTATGAAAATATTATGAAAATGCCGCCATTGATGTTGGTGTTTCTGAAATTCCATCAAGTTAATATCTTCCCGCCGCCCGGAAACGCGCTGTGACATATGGCGTTTCTACTTCCTCGTTTGCTTCGTATCCGGAGAGCCCCATATCCCGTGGAGCAAGGTGTTGGCCCATCGCGCAGGCCATTGGGGTCACGAGGGCAACGCGCTGAGGGTCCCATGCCTCGAGACCCTCCTGGCTAATTCATTTACTCGCTGCGGTAACAGGGAGGGCTATTCAGCGTTGGCTGGCGTCCTGTCGTACGATAACAAGTTTGCTGGCGCACTTGTTAACGACGCTGTCCGCTTTTCCCACCGCTTCGAGGCGTTCCAGTCATTTTGCCGTCGTGCCCTCGTTTTCTAGTTTTGGAAGTAACCGATACACCTGATGAGAGCCATTACTATCGATTCACGTCTTGAATCACACGATACTCGACTTATGCTCTTGTTTTCATGCTCTGTAAGTAGCGGTATAACCACTGTATCTTTCGATGCCAACGGAATATCTCCCCTGAAAATAGCATTTATTTTTCTTGAGATTTAGTGGAAAGATATATTACACATTTTGGGTGATAATATTAATATGTTTTAATAGTTTACAAAATTTATGGCTCACAAGACGTAAAAAGTGGTCCCTTATGCCATTCAAGAACAATATGCAATTCTAATTCGTAAAATGCTGCATCTAAATGTAGTCGTAACATGACATTATTGGTTTGAACCACCATTGGAATTTATGAAAAAAAAGATGAAGATGATGCTGGTAATATTAAGGCCCTGAGTAGCAAAAAAGAGTAAATGTCAAGGGAAACCACTTCTATTTCTGTTACTTAGTTTCTGGTTTGTTGAAGCTCTTTGGAACAGCAGAAGGGTAAGCAAATGTTATTCACAACTTGGAAAGCGCTATTCACCAACAGTATGAGTCATATTTACCAAACATGCCGCCTCCGGCGACTTATTTTTCGCTAACCTAACAGGCCATAGGAGGCAATGTTTGTGTAAGCGAATTCACACTGCTCCTTAGCGTACTATCCTCATTTAAGCGAGGTCAGTTCGTGGGTGGGTTTCAGGTGGCAGGGTGACGCAGAGTTAAATAGGAAGAGGCGTACTACTACTACTACTACTACTACTACTACTACTACTACTACTACTACTACTACTACTACTACTACATTCGCAGGTTGAACTCGCCAAGTGGATCAATCCGTTTCTACGCTTAGAATTTCGAAGACTTATCAATTAGAAAACTAGCCGGGAAATGCCGAACTTGTGACATGGAAACCTATTCAAGTTATCTTACTTTATCTTTCAAGTTGGTTAATCGTTTCTAAAAAAAATAGCAGTATGTTAGATTATACAAGAAAGAGTATTTAATTTTGCAGTAATGTAAACAGATGACTTAAAAAATGATAAACCTCGGTACAGCATTATATGTAGAATTTTCTATTCCCAAGTAAAAACTACATGAAATAAAACTTACACTCTGATGATAAAATAATGTAAATTGAAAAAACTAAATACTTTAATATATGTGTTAAATTTTGTCCATAAAAGAGCTTTTTACCTTCAATATTTTATTCTCATTAGCTTGTTCCTTTGTTTTCTTCGTTCTTGTGTGATGTTTCATCGTGTCTCCGTTTTAGCTGATTTCTGTATCTGGATCTATACCAAATAAATATTGCGGAAATTCGTTGACGGTCCTCCAATAAAATAGTATTTGCACAAATCTCAGAATGACATCACGCATATACAAATCACTGGACCCATTTCGTCGTCAGTGAGTCGAAAATGTTTTCATTCATGAAACCGAAGAGACGCATGGACCAGTGCCCAGGCGTACGGTTGTGTGGGCAGGTTGGCAGTTTTCGCTCTTCCCTTCTCCGCCACTTCTCCCCGCCACCCGCCCGTCCCCACGATTGCATCGGGCGTCGTGGCAGCCCGCGCGGCCCCGCGAAATGTCGGCCACAGGTGTCCTGGAGGACGCGGGCCCCGGCCCCGCGAGCTGCGCGCCGCCGCCTCCTCCTTCGCAGCCACACTCACCACCACTACCACCACCTCCACCTCCACCTCCACCTCCACCTCCACCACCACCACCACCACCACCACCACCACCACCACCACCACCAACAACAACAACAACAACAACAACAACAACAACATCAACAACAACAACAAGGCCACCGCCACCATCATCTGTACCATCAAAAAGATCCCCTCCGCTACCGCCACCGGCACTGTCGCCGCCGCCGCCCGCTGCGACTTCCTCCGCCTCCGCCTCCGCGCGCGCCTATTAATACGCGATGCACAGTAAAGATAGCCGCGCGATGGTGGGCGGAGCCGTGCGCGAAAGGAACAAGCGGCGGTGACGGCGTGACGGTGGCCGTGGCGGCGGCGGCGGCGGCAGAGTGGCTACGGTGGGGTGGCGAAGAGGGTGAGGATGAACGAGGCGGATCCACGGACGATATATTTATATAGGTGGGGGACCTAAAAAACTCACAGCAGCTAAGCTTCCGTTAATGCTGTGTTAACGTAGAGAAAACATTCCCTAAACATTCGAATATGTCGTAATGTAAAGACGACGCTTGAGATTTTGTTCCAAGGATGTGAAGCGTCAGAATTTGCTTCTGATGGCATTTTGATGCGTCAGCTGTGGCATTGACGGTGGCAGTAGCAATACACTTGGTGGAGGTAGCGGCAATGACAGGGACGGAGATGCTACTTCGCACACACTTAATTGAGATCGTTCACGACGGATGCATTTGACAATCCACGTGACACGATATGACATACGGTAGCGAGAATATTCAATTTGTTTCGTTTTTGAAATAATCTTCAGGTAGAACTCGATATAGGTTTCGGATCTGCGCCAAAAGCGTCTGAGACGACGCCTTATTTTAGCATTTTTTTTTTCCTTTCCTGGGCTTGACATTTAGTGATGTCGAGTTGTAATCTCTCCCAAGCCGTGGCGGCGGCCCTTTTCGTTCTTTTTCCTTTGGCTGTCTCACCGCTAAAAAATAAAACGTGGTTGTGTCACGGTCGTGACATTCACAGAATATTTGTATTTTTATACCTTCAGTAATTAACCAAAATTTAAAAAAGGAAAACGTTGAGAAAATGAAACGTATTCGTGGGTCCAGTGAAATATGTTTGAATTCATGAAGCTTGTAGAATGTATGGAAGACACTTATAAAATGTCGGCAGAAGCAAAATACGATATTTGAGCATGCTTCTTATTGTGTTAACATTTCAAAATCATTTCATATTTTCAAGTGAAGCATCGTATCTGTTTAAGGGACCCATCATATCCCGTAGATTGGGGACGATAACGGGAGTATGTACTAACATAAATCTGAGTGATAACGGATGTTTTTTTAAATTTATTTTCTTCCCGTTCAACTTTTGTCTTTCGGGGGTTTTAACGGGTACAATGTTACATACAATGTTACTTGGTCATCCTCAGGCAAATGCTGGTCTCGGAACAACCCTTCACTATTTTTAAATTTCTAATTTGGATATCTTCACTATGAGAAGTTTGCATTTGTGGTTTAGAGGAGGCGGGAGAGTGCTTGTGGGAAGAGGGGGGCAAATCATTTTATGAATTAGGGTGGGAGAAAGAGATCTTTGGGGAATCTGGATCTAATGCGTGATGGATAATGTGCGTTTTGGCCGAGATTGAGTATTGGAGTGTTGGGGCATGCTGGGAGGAGAGAATAATATTTTTCAGAGGTTTGTGAGATGAATTCTGAGAGGACAGGTATTTGGAGCTCTCGGTAAATCTGTGAATTTGAAATGAACCAGGGAGCTTTCAAGGTTTGTCTTAGATATTTATTTTGGATTAATTTATTTTGGAGTTATTTATTTTGGATTATGATAACGGATGAGGGGGCTGGCGAACGCGTGCGGAGGGCGGAGGCGGGAGCGAGAGCCTCCGTCGGCCTTGCGGGCTGCACCGGCGCTGCGGGGCGGGCGGAGTGCGGAGCGGGGAACGGAGCCGCGCGCGCGGGCCGACGCGGCGGCCGCGTGGGCGCCGCTTCCGCCGCCGCCGCAGCTGCCCGCGGCACTCACCGCGCTCTCCTCTCCTCTCCACCCCTCCCCTGGCCTCGTCCCCTCCCCCCTGCTTCCACCGCGCTCCTTTTTCTTGGGATGTGGAATCCTCCGCGTCTTACAACGAACGCTCACAGTGGACCTTGGGCGAAATTGAATGAACCATTGCTAAATTACGGCTTTTGAATGCGCGCGGCATTACAGCTTGCGTAAGGTGAATTGTCAGCTTGAATCATTGCTCAGCCTTGTGCGTAAGAGTATGTTGTAAATACTACCGAATGCGATTTGGAAGTGAATACGAGTTCGTATCTAAAAAAAGCGCCCATATGAGGATCTTCAGGGAAAAACACTGACGCTACTTTTTGTTAGGATGGATGTTGTTTTAGCAAAGTCGACTTTTTATTTTAATTAAAGAGTCCGAACGATCAGATAAAAACAGATACTCAATATTCGTACATTAACACATGCTAGGAATAGATTGAATGTCATATTGTTTTAACATGTTTGAAGAAGTCCAAATAAATCTAAATTTTCAATAATTTCAAGTTAAAAATTGTTACACGTATTCTCTCACACATATTTAGATGGTAACATGCCTTATTTATACAAGCGCTAGGAAATTTGAATTCTATTGTTTAATATTTTATGAGTAATGTAGTCTTGATTTGTTGGTTCTTGTCATTGGCGAGAATTTATCATATTGGCAGGCTAATCTGTTACATTTTGTTCACTGTTGATTTCTGAAATATTCAAATAGCTGCCAATAGTGACCTTTGTGCTGTTTTCTCTGCCCCGTCTCCTCCCCTTCAGTCAGACGTTGCTATCATGAAGGAGTTTGTGACAACAAAACAAAAGTCAAGAACGTTGCTGATTCGGATAATCGCAAACACGATTTTCGAAACTTTACGCATTATTGTTAGGTTATATTGGGAATTGACGTTTTTTTAAAAATCCAATTGATCTTGACATGAAAATATGAATTATATATCAACAAAAACAATATTCTCTAATACTTATAAGTATTATCATGCAGTCCTTTGTTTTAGTGTACATGAAATATTCGAGAAACAAAACAAATTTTAACATTTCTACATTATTTCATTAATTTTGACATTACAAATTCAAATGGATACATAAAAGTTAACGTGGATAAAAACAGAAATTAGAATTAAATTTCCGAACATTTTGAAAAGAAAATGTATTCATGAAAATGAAATTATGTTTCAAAAGTTATAAAAATATTTTTTACAATATAAAAACAAAAATAGCTACAGTTCCGGAAAGTGATCCATTAAATTTTGAATTCATACTAGCGTCTGTTAAAAGTTGTCATGAGAACTTGAATTAAAAATTTCTAATATTGCTGATTTTATAAACATTTGAGCTCATTTTTTTCATACAAGTTATCTTTACCTTGTTCTAAGCTTTTTAAACTTCACAAAATCAGTGATCACGTTTTCGGAGTTAAGTCAACATGTCCGAAGGAGATGTTCCGACTCCGTTAAACTGTTATCTAGTGATCCTCTTTTTCACTTTAATTCATTCCTCCTTTTCATTCTGTTTAGAATTATTTTAACTGCTCAAATTTAACGCTACCCATTTAGTATCACAGTTCTTCTGGACCAAGAGTGGTTGTTTTCGTTGACAATATGAACTTCTTTGAGAAACAAATTTTGTTAAGCAAGCTGCAAAGAAATTTAAAAACTTCTAAAATTTCATTTCGGCATGGTTTTTGCTTATGAACGTAAGGTCTCATATTCTGGACACGTTACGTTTTGAGCATTTGGTCATTCGTTCCTGCGCCGAAGGGGCAGATAAATTCAATGAGGGTCGTTCAAAAGGCCTACCGAATACCTTTCAGCCGACTATTGATATCAACTTTCAGCTTAGCTCTTCAAATGAGTAAGGGTTTCACATCAGTGCACTTAGAATGTGCGACATGTGGCGAGAATAGGTACAGATAATGCTACTGTGTATAAGTAATCTGCGTTATTTTATTTGAAGTTGTGAATTGAAGATGTCGTTTCCTCATGCGTTCTAATCTGCTCCACAAATGGAATAAGAAGGCCAGCTTTGAGGTAGTTACGACCTACATGAGCAGTGGGGAATGTCTTGTTCAAGTGTTTTTTTTTCTTTCTTTTTTTTTCTTCTTTTCTTTCCTTTTTCTGGAAACTCCATCGCTTTGTGTAAGCAGTGAGTGCGTGTGGAAGCGTAAACCTCCCCTTTGCTCGTCAGACGCCCCTAAAGGGCGTCTGACGAGCAAAGTCTTTGCTGCTTCCTGCACGAAGCTGAAGTCAGCCACAGCTTACGCGACGTTCGGAAGAAAAAAGCGCAGAAAAAAACTACACTTCCTAGAACCGCCTCCATCGCTCAGCTTAGGGAACTATTAGCTTTATCTAATTGTCGTCGTCTTTCGCTGTCGGTGTTGTAAGGCTCCGTACTCGCAGTCCCGCGAAGGCACCGCGAGGAACTTTTATGGGGGCAACGAAAGCGGATGATTCAACGTGGACAGCGGTTTGTCGCTGTTGTTGGCAAATTAGTCACTTTCATTTACAAATAATTGCACGCATGTCAAGAATGCCGATATCGTTTTGTCATGCAGAAGCGACGTTTTGTCTTTGCGACCCACTTTGAGGTTGTTTTGCGTCGATAACGTATATCACAAACACTGCTGCACGCAGTTGTGTAATGTGTTTGCTTCGTCGTAAGCCGAGTCCACATTCGGAATAGACTTTTTGTGCGAATTCAAAGCCGTTGAACACCAGTTGTGGTGAAAGGAATGCGGCATTCTCTACGCATTCTCTGTGCACATGCCAGGTGAATGCTACCCAATTACATTACAAGGAAAAGGCACCACAACAGTGAGCCATTCAATTCACAGTATGCAGTATCTTTTCTTGAAATTTTATAAGTTCTGTACTCTTGTAGTTTTTTTTTTAATTTTGCAAAACGAGGTGACAGAAGTTGAACGGTCGCGCTTGGTTTGTGGTCCGTTTTTGGGTACTACTTCAAACGGAACTGGTGGGAGAAAACTGAAACAACGAAAAAACCATTCGGTTTATAGAAATCTCATCCAGATGTTTCCACTAGCAATTTACGTGATGTCTAAAGTACGACTCTGATGTTGATCGAGCCTTTGACATAAAGGTAATACACTAAGGAGAGATTACGGTTTCGTGCCTTTTATAATAAAACATCGTCACAAAACTCTGTAAGTGTGCTATTGCTGGATATGGATTTACCGTTCAGTCCTGCATCAAAGAGATTTAAGTCGAAAAAAACAAAATTTTAAAGATTATGCAGGATATGAGGGTAACACTAGGCGTGCATGCAACCTGCAACACTCGCCATATCGTGCTTGTCTCGGAAACGATGCTTCCCAGACTCTTAAACTGCGTTTTCGTGTCGGGACACAGGTTATGTGTCGTGTGATGATATTTACCCAATGCAACCTGTTTTAGACATTCTATGACATTTTTTGGAGGATACTTCGTGTTATTGAACTTCGTCGTAACGCGGTATGTCAGAAACGTTTGAAGTTGGATTCCGGCATGAAGCAATTTTTACTGTCTCGCCTTAAGAAGGTACTTTTTAAGAATAATTGAATTGAATTGATGCCTTATTTTACGTGGCGAGACTGAAGAATCTTAAGTTAGAGATAAATTGCGGTATAAATAGTAATACGTAAGCATTACTAAGGGCGAGGAAGTATGAACCGTTTAGCACCACTAATTTGCGTTTGAAAGTATCCGAAGTGGAATGTTCACGCCTGTCGCGCGTTCTCGTAAAATAGAAAATGTAAGCATTTCTGCTTCTGGAGCGAATTTCGTCATCTTAATCCAATATTCGAATTCATGCAACTAAAGGCAATGAGAGAAAAACTCATGCGCTCGCGCAGGTTGTCATTAATCCTTTTTAATGAAGTGATGTGATGATGATGAAAGGTGAAGGGACGATCTCAAGTACAGCCATGCGCGAGGCGGGATTCGAACCCGCTATCCTTCAATCCGACCCTGCTGCCTTAGCGATTTCTGCTTTCCGGATCGGCATTCGAAGTTAAAGAGGGGAGGGGATTTGAAGCAACGTTAAGCCGCATTACACAGAGGTAGGAATGTTAGCTTAGTGTTACGTAACATATTAAAACAATAAGATACTAACAAATTAAATACAAAATATAAATCAATTTAAGAAATGATGGTGTAATTGTGACAATAAGTGGAATGTTTTTCATTAATGACATATTGATTGCATCCGTTAGATTACGAAAAAATATTCAAAATTGATCTCTTGTATATTCTACCAGAATCCTTTTAAATGGGCAGAATAGTCTCTCACCCATGCATTACCCACGACGGCGGCTACCCGGCTTGTCGGAAATTGTCTCGCTTATGCATCATTCTTTCACTCAAACTTTTTCTCCAATCGTATTGTTAGGTGCGGTCAGAATCACCAACTCAATCCAACTTTCATTATAAATTATAATATATAACACAAATAAAATTACTACAAATGGTTTTTACTGTTACTTAATATCTTTTTACTTACTATAAATAGGTAGGGTGTTGTTACAAACGTTACGTAATTATTTAGGGGGGGTGAGGCGTGCGTTACAAAGGGAGAGGGGTATTCAAAATATTCCAAATTTGCGTTACGTAATTTACGGATGACCCTTTACCATTTGTTGGATGTAGCGGGGGGCCTTTTCTGGATGAAATGGACTTCCTCTTTCGGCCTCCCGCAGCCTGAAGCGGCGCAGGCCCGGGCGCCGGCGCGGCGCAGGCAGCCCTTCCTAATCGCGCGGCGGGGTGGGCCGGCGCGCGCGCGTATCGCGCCGAGACGAGGCGAAGCGTGACCCCGGGCGATATCGGCTGTCGTCGCTCGCCCGCCGCCCGCCTCCGATAGCCCAGGAGGGCTCAAATGCACGGACTTGGGCGAAACATGTTCACCCCAAGTGTAGGCAAAGAGAACGGACGATGGGTCGATGGGGATATTGAGTCATTCCATTTTGTTTAAGACATTGACGGGGCACAAGAAATGACACTCTCATCTCTAAATTGCTGTTCTGCTGGAGAACGTGTTTATACTGAGCAGAAACGTTTATTTGGCGCCCAAAATCAAAGTTGTACTAGTTGTACCAACCGCCTTAGAGATATTTTCCGATAAAAATGTATTATGCCCTAACTATATTTCTTCATTTAACTAAAAACGACGATTTTGAGGATATGTCATTTTTCTTTAACATCGTCTATACGCACAAACCATCTCCACATCTGTTTTCGGTCCCATTTCACCTGCACTACAATTTTACCTACTGTATTTTGTTGCATGATTATTCTTTTTCCGTCACTCTGATAGCACACTTTGTTAAACAAAAATAATTGTGAAGAAAAATGATGATTCATTATGCGACCTCAAAAGGTGTCGTATTAGCAGTTTGTTACTGGAAATATTTTTCCAAATTACACAAAATGGGCAGTGGATTTCTTATTTTTCTAGCACGCCAAATGTTCATATTGAATTTTGTTTCATATCTGTAATGAATACTCATTTTACCCTGTTGCACAATATTTTCCTCTTCGGTCATTGCCAATTGTACGTCGTTACTCTCTTTTATGTCTTCAGACAGTAGTGGCTGCACTGTTTATTCTTATTACCGACTCGTCGTTTTCGTTCTTTCAGCCAGGAGCAGGAGCTTTTGACACGAATAAAGACATTTTTACCCTAAAATATTTATATTTAAACATTTAGTTTGCAGTCCAGATTACTGCAGAGTTGTTATACTCGTAAAACGATTGATAGATCACTTCCGTACTTTGTACGAGCAAATCACGCACGTACTGCTGCAAAACAAGATTTAATCTTGTAACTATTGGTGTTTCTATATATGAGTCTTATTTTCTAAAACGTCTTTTGCCAGTATAGATCTTCAAGTCACGTATTATTTTAGTTTCCGTAAACATTACTGTGAAAAACAATTTTGTTGATTCTCTCAGGTGTTAGTCGATTAGAAACACGAATGCTCTCCTTTGATCCCTTTGCATGGTCTTCCGAAACTTAAGTATTGGCCGTTAAAGGTTTTATGCGTGTTCTCGATCGTTCGTGGCGCTTACATAATGGATAATTAGTTGACTGACTGAACTCACTGACATGGCGCGGGGGTCGGGCGTGTACGGAGATATACATTTACGTAAATAACTGAACTGGATCTTTGACTCTCCGCGTTGGTACCGCGTCAGAAATTATGCTCGTCAGGATTGATAAATGCAAAGTAAACAAACGCTTAATTGAATTAACTCAAAATGTGCACATCCATGTATATATATTCCATAAGCGCAGTGTTCATGTGTGCTTTGTCAGATCATTTCATACACTCAGGAGGAGGATTGCGTTGAAAGCCATACGATTTAATTCATTATTCTGTCATTTCATTAAAATACGATGTGGACCATTTCATAACCGAATCGTATAGGTTATTAAAACCATGACCAAATTTTATTGTGTGAGAAATAACAACGAAAATGTACACATTGTTAGTACGATTTTTTTATCTACAATATGTACATAGCAATACACTTTGTAATTCTGCCTTATCAACATGCCCGTTTGGGGAACTGTCTTCTTTTGTGTATTCTTATGCCAAGGCACTAGGTCAATCGGAAGGAATAAGAATCGGAAAATGATATAATTCCAGAACGAGACTGAATTGAAAGTCATAACCATTTTTTAGTAAACCCACGGTTCTCATAGCATTTTCTTAGCATACTACCTTTGTATTTCTGTTGATGTGTTTTAATGTAGTACGAGTTTTTAGAACACATTCACATGCTTCCAATCGCTGCAAAATTCCCGATATTTTTATTCACAGTTGTTTGGGAAAAATAAATGACAATGTTAATTGACATATTGATATTCTGCGAATACTTCATCAAAATACTTCGTTCACGCATGCAAAGTAATATAATTGATTTTCGTTACATTTCTCTTTCATCATTTCGTACTGACAAAACGCATAGATCATGGCAATACAAATTCACAGAAAACATTCTCGTCATACATTCACTTACTGGCAATTAAATTTCTCCGTTTGGTTACATCTATTCTCCTAGAACGTGCAAAACTATTAATACAGTGACAGACGTGTGGAAATACATTTACTGAGGTGTTTATTAACACGCATCATGGGCTCATCAAAACACTGACCGGCAATAGTTTGGCAATACTTTGTAATAAATGATACGATGACGAAAACGGCGGCGACGAGGACGAGGATGACGGTGGTTGGTGGTAGGAAAATGAATGTTGGTGCAGTGGATTGACGTAGAACATTTGCGTTCTTAAATTTAATCTCCGTATAATTTTCCTTAGTTTTGCCATAATTAATGTAATATTACGCAGATGACAGTGGTATTAGCTTGACATTTAAACCACAAATGCAAATGTTTCGGTGTTTTCGTGCAGATGCCAGCTTGATCTGGTGCATCACCATTGTATCGGCCGAATGCCTTCGTACACTGTTGTAGTGAATCTGGTGGAGAGACGACTGATTGAATAATCTTGGTCGTTTTTCTGTGAATCACATCGTAGCCTTGACGCAACAACATTAATCTAGAAGTGGAATTCACTTTGTATTTGCCAGCGCCAAGCAGGAAAACTAACATGATTCAAAAAGTATAGAAGTAAGTGTATTAGAACCCACTTGGCATCGGCTAAATGCAATAATGTTCACTAAAAATTTAAATATATTAAAAACATGTTCTGTATATTTAACACGATATACAGTGTAATGAACCAAAACGGTGGACGATTATTATCATAATTTGCGATACGCAATCGTGTCCCCAACACCACTCAAATGTTGATATTTCTAAATTTGGACGTCAGATCTGCACGCCGGACAAAAGAACGGCTCCCTCTTATTTACAATATACCCAATCAGGTTTCGCGCATGGCGAGTTTATCAGTAGTTTGCATTTCAATAATTTCAGAATATCATTTTTACTAGTCGTCTTTTGTTTTGCTCTTAGGTTGGTTGAATTTTATACACTGCATTTGGCATTAGGCTTCCCCGTTGGTAAGGACCATTAGTTTCATCGCGGTACAAAACGTTCCGGAGCCCTCCGCCCGCTTTGCGGCGCGGCGCGGGGTTTCCGAAGGCAAAGCGTTCGGGGGCGGGCGGGCCGGCGGCGCGTTGGAATTTCAGAGCCAATCGACCGTGCTCAACACCCGCGCCCCGCGCCCCGTGCCCCGCGCCCCGCGCCTCGCGCCCCTGTTTGTCGCTCTCGTTGGCGGGCGGCCGCGCGACGTATTGTCTGCGGGTTAGCACCGGGGCGCCCAGTGGGTCAAAGCACGCCAAACGCCTGAGCTCAGCTCGGATTCTGGGATTCCCAATCTAGCATTGCGGCCGTGCGATGGTTTAAAAAGCGTGTGTAAATTGCGTTGAGATATGGTCGTACGATTCAGCGATTTTTTAAATTTATTGATTGGAGTTGTGACAGATTGTTTCTTTTATCCTAGCTGTTTCCTTTTTGTACTAGTTATACACTTTTCCTATCAGATTTATTGTTGTTAGTATATCGTCATTTCATGAGCATTTCAATTATACTCGGAGTTCGAAATGTTATTATATATCGCAAAAGTTATGCACTATAAATTATTGGCTGTCGTTGTTTCCTGGAGGTGGATTACACTTACATGATTTGGAACCTGTGTGTTGTGGGGCTTTTTGTACTTATAGATTTTGTAGTTTTGGAACTGGGAATGTCCTGACACAACAGGCCACGGCGAAATTATTTATTTAGTCTTGTCATCACGTTTAATATCGACTGAAAAAAGCATAATCTGGATATCGACCTCTTGAGCCTCTATATTTTCATTTCATTGTAATTATTATAGACTGGCTGTAAAATTGTTCTCTGCTTTATTGCAATAAAAAACATTACTAATAACAAGTCATGGATAAGCATTAAACAGGAACAGAAAATAATACGTAATAATATAATTATTATAGTAACCAAGAAATTGAAGTGGAGGTATTCACGTAATATTTCGGAAGTGTTACCCACCTCACTTTGGCACTGAGTACAATATGCATATGTTGCAAATAAAAGAGTTGCCTGTTTCATCGAATGCGCAGTGACTAACGGAGCCCAAAGAAGAAATAAGAGTTTGTCGGGAAGCGGGTCAGCGAAGGCGTCTGCTGTGGAGGCGACGCGCGGTCGGTGGTTGCCGCGTTCCGCGCCGCTGCGGGCGGACGTCGCCTGGCGCGGCGCTGGGCCGGGCCGGGGACGCCGGGCCGTGTGCCGCGGGGCGGCCAGGCCCGAGGGCACTGGGCGCCTCCGCCTCCGCCTCCGCCGCTGCGAGCGGAATGCAATTACGGCTCGTCATTAGCGCCGCCCCCTGGCAGCTGGCGCAACGCCCCGGCTGCGGGCCCTTCGCGCCCTCCCGCGCCCTCCGCCGCCCTCCGCCGCGGCCCGGTCCCTAATAGTCTCCCAGAATGTTTGCTTCCACGAGGTTCTCCCGCCGGCGTTCGATGGAGGAGGAGCTCCAAGACGTGCGTGTCACTCTCGCTAGTCGCCTGAGTTGGTGCATCGTGGGGGCGGTTTTGGGAATATCGAAGAATAAACCGTCCGCGTTTAGCTCAGAGCCAGCGTTACCGCCATCTCTGCAGCGACTCTGCCCTGGAGGTCCTAGGGAGCGAGTTAGACGGCGGCGAATTTGCGACGCAAGCGAAAGAGCTATGTCGAAATCAGCCGCTGTCTGGAGAAGAATTCTAGTGGCCAGCTGCTTTAAACGGTAGTTTTCCGTGATTTCTTCGATCAGAATCAGGCGAATACTGTAGCAATACCCTAATAAATGGGCAACGGACCTCGCGATATCTGTGCTTCCTCTACCCTTAACTTACGTACCCGTACACCCTATCTTCACCCCTCATCTTCACACTCTTCCACCTACATACACTATACTATCAGAGATGTTGGGAGCATAAAGGCTGGTCCCGGTTGCGGCGTGCCCTGCTGGTGGGAGATACCTGGGTGAGGAATATCCCGCAAATCGACGTGCAGGTCAGCGTTGGATATCGACATCCAGCTGGAGAAAGACACTGCGACCTCCAGATATAAAGTGTGCTCTACACTTACGGGATTAATGACGATAGCGATGACGCGCTCAGAAACAAAATGACCAGTCAACCAATCAGTCTTCAAATAGTTTGTATTGGGATATCCTAGATAGTTCAGATATTATGAAGGGGTTATTTTGTTCTAAAAAAGACCTCTGCCAGAGTCCCTGTCACGAATTACTAGTTTTGGACAGAAAAAAGTCAAATGTACCATGAATAGCTATCTCTGTTTAATGGATGCTGCGAGACTATTATATCCTCGATTATTCGGTATTCATTTAATATTGTTACGTGTAAATTTTTTATAGAAACCAGTACAGAGATATGATTTCCAATGTTCTCGTATTAGCATTTATTTAACTTAAAAATATACTGCCATTCAACAAATGCTTACCTAATTTCTATTTTACACTCACGAAATTACTGTCAAATTTGTACGTAGTAAATATCACAGACGTAATGCTCAGTGAAAGTGTTACACGAAATAGAATTGCTTCTTGAAACCTGGCCTGTGATATTTTTGCCATCGAATTGAAAACTGTTCCAAACTATCACATCTCAAGAATACCATTGCTCAAGAAGAATGCGTTGTGAACAGATCCGCCAGGGAACAAGTGGGGAAAATACGAGTATTATTACAATTAGATGTGATTAAATATCAGTAGAAATAATTATTAGTTATTAATTCTTTAAACATTAACAATTTTCGTGATATATAATTCTAGTTTCAAAGAAGTTGTTCTGTAAAATTATAATAAACTAATATTATTAAATGGACCTACATCGTTTTGGTTAATTAGAAGTAAGATAATGTCCTGCCGAAAGAAGCAAGGAGACCAAAAGCATTTAAAAAGATTTCTAACGAACACATTTTGCACCTCCACCCCCCAATTTGCCGTCTGAAGATTAGTTTCACCTCGCAGTGTCTTCTTTAAGCATCGGAAACTGCGGCAGCAAGTGTGGGAAGGTGCGTGTTGGGTCCTCGCGCCATGCTCCGCCACATCATCCCACCCCCTGTGCCACCCCACGCCACGCCCTGCCACCCTCCCCACCAAACTATACGATCCTCCCCGCCACGGCAAACCCCGTGAAACTACCCGTCCCGGCACGACCTTCCCCGCACTGTTTGCCACGCCAAGCAACCTACCCCGCGAAACCATTCGCTCCCTCGCCCAACCCGGTCCTCCAAGCCTCGCCCTGCCCACCTCTCCTCTTTGCCCCGTGCAGTCATCCCTACCACGCCACGCGCCGTCGTGCTCCCCTCCCCTCTCCACACCGCGCCGCCCGCTTCACTCCGCCCAGCGCCGGCCACCCGTCGTAGGCGTGCGAGGCGCTCATTTACGTGGCGCTGCGCCCGAGGAGCCGGTTCCTGCATTCGCTGCGCCCCAGTAACAGCCGTTTAGGCATTCGAAGGCGCCCCATTACGCAATCGCCGGCGCATCGCGCCCCGTCCTGCCCTTACATCAGAATTCCGCTTCGCCCCCGGGGCAGAATGGAGATAAGCGTGTTTTCGAGTGATTTGGAAAGAGCTCTCCTTCCGAAGATTAATGTGAAGGAAGTTTTTGAACGTCGGCCGTTGGAGATTGGATTTCCTAATGATATACTTATAATTTCATTGAATTTAATTTTCATAGCAGTAGCTTAAGCGTCGTAGTGAATCCCAACCACTTAACTTGTTAGAACATTCGTTATTTTCTTTATAGGTGCTGTCTTCACTTCCTAACCTATGGCCCCTGATTGGAGTCAACCTTTGATCGTTATATTTATATCTACAATGTAATAGGTCGAATTTGTGAGGAACGTAGTAACGTTTCCTTTACTTTATTTAATGTTTCGGGTACGGTTATTTTAGAACAAATTCTTAGTTAATTTTAGAAAACTGTGATTATTTCAGACATTTTCACAGTTTTGTTTGAATCCTGAAAAGATCCCCTTTTATTCGCCAAACGTGCAATTAGCTGAATAAGAGTGCATTAGACTGTTTATTGTTAATTGTATGTGGGAAACGATGTAGGAGGTGGAATCGTAAAGGAAGATCAAGTAGTGAACAGGCACCTGCCGCACTTATCCTGTCTTCTTCAGTCAGCGTTTCGTGTAAGTATTTCGAAAAGGCGGCGTCCGCCTCCGGGGGAAAATAAGAGCTCGCCGGCCACGGCGCGGCGCATCCTTCCGTGAAGGCGGCGGAGGAGAGCGCTTTGCGGCGCGCCGGGGGCTGGCTGCTGCTGAGCGAGCACGGCGCTGCACGCACACCGCGCCCTGGGGCCTCTTTAGCCTGCGCCCTGCGCCCTTCGCCCTTCGCCACGCGGCTGGTCCGCCGTCGTACACGGAGGGAGGCCGAACGGAGGGATCCTCTCCGGACGGCTTGGTTTTTAGAAGCGGCGCCGCAAGAAAATAAAATGGAATTAAAAAAGGCGTTGCTGCCAAACTTCCAATGCCGACGTAAGCCAGTCGAAATATTTTCTACGACGTGAATGTGTTATGACATTTAAAAATTGTGATGTTTTAAAACGAAAAGTGGTGACGCGGCCGTATCTTTGCATCTTTCCAAACGCATCTCTCATTAGCTCGCAGCTAATCGTCCTTCACGGTTCGGGCACTATATCGCGACCATATCCCCGACATCGCCCATCTGTGCGACTATTGGCTGTCGGCGTCGCGCTTCACCTTGACCCGCTGCCTCGGTCCTGTCGCTTCGCGTCACTAATTTGCTTCCTAAGCTCCCGCACACCTCGTTTGTCTTGTGCCACCTCCTCTCCGGACACGACCCACCTCGCCTTCCCGTGACATTGCTCGCCTCGTTCCCTCGCGTTTGGTTCCGCCACGCCTTCCTCCGTCTCCCGTGCCGTCGGCGTGTACGTGTGTGTGAATCGCCTCTTCTCGTTTCCACTTTCTAACGAACCATCTCGTCACCTCGCCCCACTCGCTGCACGACTCTCACGTCGCTTACCGGGCCCCGCCCCGCCCATTCGCCACCGCGCCGCCTCCGTCCCTCCCCTCGCCGCCGCCCCCGCTCCGCTGCCCTGAACCAGCGCGCAGACAGGCGCGCCGGAGGCTGCGTCTCACCTGGGCAGGGCGGGCAGATGAGCACACGGGCGCGGTCGACGCGAGATGAGCGGGGCGGGGCGGGGCGGGGTGGGCAAAGCGGACGCGGCCGGAGGCGGGGCAATCGATAGCCGGCGTCGCCGCCCGCCCGCCCGCCCGCCCGTCTGCTTGTGCCGATACAGTGGGCGGCGCAGCCTCCGCACGCGCCCACGGCCGCCGTAGCCGCGCGACGGGTGCAGGGCGCCGTGTGGAGATCGGTAAAGGGATACGCCGCCCAACTGCGAGGGCTGCTGCTCCTCCTTCTCGGGTAATCCTGCTTGCATCACAAAAGCCGCTTTTTTACTCCCTTTCCCCCCTATCGCGCTCGCTTTCCGCGTGGGTGGCCGGTCGACCAGCCACAGATTGTCGTCAAATGCAGCACTCAAAAAGGCCGAGCCGTGACTGCAGGCTCCATTGTCACGCGTGCGGACGGTCGGTCGAAGTGATATTTTACGTGCGTCTGCACGAGAGAGAGAGAGAGTCGTGAGGCGTGCGCGTTGACACGCCGCCGCCGCTGCCGCCGCCGCCGACCTGATGAGTGAGAGCACGTGATGAAGCGGGAGGTGGTGACGTGTTATTTATGGGGTCGCTGGTCGCGTTACGTAAGTGACGTCGCTACTCGCTATCCTGAGAGGAATTTTTACGTTAATTCAGAAGTTTCTGTTGCTTGACAGTTCGAAGCATAATAATGAGCCATTATATTAAGTGTAATGTAGGAAGGTCTCAATTCTTTAAAGCTTTCATCCTTAAACGGGATGCAGAAATTTACTAGGATTACGAAACACAAAATATTTTATGATTTTTGAGTTTCGTGATTTTATTAAATTAATTTCCCCCCTGTCCTATCCATTTTCAATATTCTTGCCTAAAATCTTCACAACTGACATGCCAATTGATACAATTTGTTGTAATTATTTTCAAAACTATAATTTTATCAAATAAATTCTGCTGCAATAGTGTACAATGTGCATTTTGAAGAATTTTATTCTCTTGTGATGTGCCACCCTCGTAGCTGACTAACCAGCGTATTCCTAAGGCGGGCTCCTCACTTGAAGTACTGTGGTTGAATTTAGTAAGATGTGAAAGTTGAAGGTAAATGGAGAGATGCTTTCTCAAGAAGAAACCATGATCAAATTAATGTGCCATTTAGTACTAAAGAAGAGAGAGAGAGAGAGCGCGAGAGAGAGCGAGCGAGAGAGAGAGCGAGCGAGAGAGAGCGAGCGAGAGAGAGCGAGCGAGAGAGAGAGCGAGAGAGAGCGAGCGAGAGCGAGCGAGCGAGAGCGAGCGAGCGAGCGAGAGAGAGAGCGAGAGCGAGCGAGAGAGCGAGAGAGAGAGAGCGAGAGAGAGCGAGCGAGAGAGAGCGAGCGAGAGCGAGCGAGAGTGAGAGCGAGCGAGAGTGAGAGCGAGCGAGAGAGAGAGAGCGAGAGAGAGCGAGCGAGAGAGAGAGCGAGCGAGCGAGAGCGAGCGAGCGAGAGCGAGCGAGAGAGAGAGCGAGCGAGAGCGAGAGAGCGAGAGAGAGTGAGCGAGCGAGAGCGAGAGAGAGAGCGAGAGAGAGAGCGAGAGAGAGAGCGAGAGAGAGAGCGAGCGAGAGAGCGAGAGAGAGAGAGAGCGAGAGAGAGAGAGGGGGGTGGCGATATGCCGGGTGGGGAGAGATATGGGAGCCGAGGTCAGAGATGACGTCCTCTTACCCCATCGCTCCGTGGACCTGGTGTTCCGGCAGGAGCGTCATCATCAGGAGGGCTACTCTGACTTTTTCACACGTGCCTCTGCCCTTCTCGCTCCACTGGGCCCGTTTATATTGGCGCCTCGCTTGCATTCGGCAGCGCATTTTAGAAGTCGCTGCCGAGTGTTCGCGTCGTTGCATGCCGCTCGCCTTGGGAGCCGCCTTCGCCTCAGTGCGAGGTTGTAACGAAGGCTCGCCACACTCTTGTTGTTTTTTCTTAGCGTATCACATTAAAATCACAATCCATTCAAATACAATCGACTGTATCTTTGTTTTACAATTTTATGTTCCTTTCTTTTGTCTTTAATTATGGGGTTCATTGACTCGACCATGAGAAGTAAATTATCAAGAAGGTTATAGGAAAAATGTTTGAAGATGGGAGATTTATTGTTTAAAAAACAAAACGAAAGAAACTTCGTAGTACCCCCCTTTGAGGTAGAAAATTTAGACTTGTACAAGTGTCTCAAGCTCTTTCTAATTTACGACTTCATAAGAAACTGCATGACATCTTTCAAATCGTCATGTATGTTGCATTAGATCGTGATGTCCAAAGTATGTGAGCAACAACCGTGTGTACTATAAATTAATATATTATTTTTGAGTGAGAGAAAACAGGAAAAAGGTGAAATAATATACCCAAAGTACATTTGTGGAAAGTTCTAGGAACATTTTCCCTTCTAACCTTTCACCCCGTCACTTATGAATCGTTCGCACTGACGTTAATAAGTTAGGTACATTGTGAGAATTTTTCTAAATTGTTTTATCTTTAGATGTATATCACTTCGAGACAAAATTGAAAGCAGTATACAAAGTGTCCAAATGAAACTGCCCTAAGAGAAAAATACCACAGAACACACTTTATTTGGGAAAATATTCCATATTTCAAACCCATTGTTTCTAAAACCATTGAAGTATCCTGCGCGGTAAGGTCAGGAGTGTAGAAAACAGGAGCTGGAACCGTCGCGAGCACGAAGTGCCTTGATCGTCCCGGGCAGTAGCAGGATACTACCACAAAGAAGTCCTATTACTACGGCGTAAAAAAACTTGGTAAAAAACTTAAACCGCGAGACGTCTCCCGACTACTCGTGATCGAGAAGGCTTTCTCCGCCTCTGCGTTTCCGGCGATCGGTGCAGCTGTCCGTAATGCCGCCCTCATCGTCACCAATGCCGTTGATCGAATGCTTGTAGTTTCCGCCTTGGTCCTCATCCCCATCCCCATCCCCTTCTCCATCCCACCGTCTCCATCCCCATTGCAACCTCATCCCTCAGACGCCCTACACATCACTCCTACGGCCTATGCTGCTACTCCCGCCTATACCGCCTCCCTTGCTTACTCCGACGGTACCGCCTGTGCAGACCTGGCCGCCTTCGTCGCAACCCGCCGCCTTTGCCACTGCCCCGCCCCCGCTCCGTCGAAGCCGCAGGAGCCTGCCCGCGCCCGCCGCCGCCTCCGCCCCCTCTTGCGGACGCTCCTCACGTCGGCGAGACGCGTCGCCCGCGCCCATTGTTTTCTGGTAATTGCTTTCCGAGCGACTCGCGCGTATAAGCTCGTCGAAAACACGGCCTCTAATGAAGACGGACAGAACGTCAGGTATCGGGAAGGTAACAAACGGGCCGGGCCCGGGCGGGCGGGCAGCGCGGTCGGCCGCCGCTCCCGCCCCGCTCTCGCCGCGGGGCGTCCGGCTGCAGCTCCACGGGGAGAAGATACTCGCCACGTTCCGAGCTGGAAGAGGGCGCCGTTTGGATGAGAAATGTGGAGTTCATTGACTTAAGTATTCCTTTCAGTGCGTCGAAGTTGGCGGTCCTTGGATCAAATAGTATTTGGGTCGCGCGGCGTCACGGCAGTGTTTGGACTGCCTTTCTCGTGGATGCGTCTCACGGGGGAGGAGAGCTTCGCCAGCGCCCGCGCATTCTCACGAAACATCCTCTTTTGAAAATGTTTGATTTTGTACAAAAATGTATACTGACAGTTTTGCTAAGAATGAAACGCGCTTTGAAATACAATAATCGCAACTTGATCCACACTACCCAGACGAATAGAGAAGGTATATTTCGCTGTGACATAAACCCGAGTCGCGTTTAGTCTTTCTGAGCGTTTCACTATCTCGTGATGGTAGGCGCGCGTTCCACTATCGGGATCTGCTACTTCTCTCGCGAAGATGATCTCCGCAACAGTCCATTTTCTTTGTGCGATGGAAGCAGAGCTTCAGAGAAATGCTTCTCTGAAGCAGAGCACTCGTGGAGAATGTTCTCGGGTGTAATGAGAAGGAAACCCACACCGGACGAATGCATCATCGTGTCGATGATATAAAAGAGATGCTTTGAAATAAGCAGTCCTCTCTGCCGACCTTCTACCTTCCTGCGGGAAAATGGAATTTACAATTCTCAACTGAGAGACGATGAATATTTCTGATGCTTTTTTAAAAATTGTATTAAATTTTCAAATTTCTTATCTGGCACTTGTTCTTTCAGATCTGTTGATATATTTCCAGAAAATTCCAATAAGTAACATAATGGTATAATATGAAAATTAGCTGTAAGTATGTTAGATTATGATTCGATGTATTTTTACAAATTTTCTTTGTAGAATTTTAAAAGCTGTCTGTGGTTCTGTGTTAAAATAATTTGGCATGACACATTCTTATAATAACCGTACGTATTAAGGTGCCCTTAAATCCTCTTCATAACCACCACTACCATCATCATCATCATCACTACCAAAAGTTTTACGACTTGATCTTAAGGCTTTATATTGATCTTCTTCGATGCGCAGCCTTTCGAGCTTCGCCAGGCTTTTGTTTGGGGTGTGCTCGCGCCCTGGCACGCGAGTAGCAGCGGGAGGAGGGGGCAGCCGGGCACGAGCAGGCTGTAACTACTCGCTAGGAGGAGGCACAGGAGGGCGGACGTGGTTGTACGTGTTCTGGAGGAACAGGAAGGAAGTTGCTTGATACAAGCAATTCGAACTCGCCGGGAGGAGGATGAAGTATAGGCATTGTGGTGCGGAGAGCTTGTGGTTGGAGGTTTAGTTCGAAAGAATCATGTTTTTTTAAAGAAAACAAACCCATTTTACTGTAGCCTGATTTGCTCACAGAATTAACCCAATATTTCTTCTTTTATGATTAGGTATTTTCTTTGGTTTAAACTGTATTTTTTTAAAAATAAAGGTCAAATTCATATTATTTTTAAAAAGTATTGAATTGTAGCATTTAATCGTAAATAATTAGTTCACATTCATTTCTTACAGAATGCTTATAGAGAAAGACGAATTCTAAATATTAGTTTTTTTTTTGGTTCAAACTGTTAATTACCTTCATACTAATTCTCCAATTCGTTAGTTCATGAATTTTTCGAGGTATCTTCGCTGATTAAGAATAGAAAAGTATTTTTTCTTCTTTTGGGTCATGATTTGTGTATTGATAAATATTATGTAGAATTATTAGAGAATAATAATTGTAGTTGATCGTAATTAAATAAGCATAACAATAATTATTTACTATTGAAAAAGAGACGTATTTTTAAATGTGACCAAACGGGTTTTTCTCTCCCCTAAGTAGCAAAATAATAATAATAATAATAATAATAATAATAATAATAATAATAATAATAATAATAATAATAATAATAATAATTAGAGATCAGCATGATCTCTTCATAAATTATCTCTGGAAAATATCGTTTACTAACGCAATCGTTTTGTGAAACAACAAACGTACAAGATTTGCATCATCTTACTTTCCGTCGTCGAAGTAGCGCCTGTTATTGGAGAATTCACGAAGGGAATTCCATTGAAGCACGAGTGGAGATATTTGCGGGGGTGGAGAGGCTGAGTCACGAAGCGATGACGAAGGTGGCAGAAATGCGCAAGTGGCGACCGGCGGCGGGTCGCGTGACCACGGGTGAAGACGTCGGTGCTCGCGCGGGCGTTCCCTGTCACTGGGATCCCCGGGGGGCGACTGACCTCAATGCGTACGGCCGAGCAATCGCCCATCTCCTCGCGCGTTGCTGCACGTAAAGGTCAGGTGTGCAGTCATCGATTTCTGGACGGCAATCCGTATTCGGAATATGGTATTGTTGTTTGATTCGTTGATGTTTCCTGGCACGTCCACTGCTATGGTCATGTTACCCATCAGTGCTGTGAATGTTTTTTTGATCTCGGGAGATGGTGATGGATGGTGACATCCAGCGCTGACCTACACGTCGGCTTGTGGGGGATTCTCGCTTCTAGTGTCCCCGCCAGCGGGCACCGCCCCAGCCGAGATCAACTCTAAGCTCCCGACGAGGGTGGTAGTGTAGTGCATGCCAGTGTGAGGTTAAAGGGGAGATGATATGACAAGGAAGAGGAACGAAATATCGCCCGCGATCCTCGTCCCGTTGGTTAGGGTATTGCTTCGGTATTCGCCTGATATTTATCAAAGAAACTTCGAAAAACTACCGATCAGAGCAGCCAGTTGCTAGAATTCTCCTCCAGAAAGCGGCAGAATTCGACGTAGTTATCTAGCCGGTTTCGAAAAGCCGCTACTGTCGGGATTTGAACCATAGGACTTCACAGTCAAAACCGCTGCAGCGAAGCGGAAGCCTGGCGTTGAGGTAAACTCAGCCACTGGTGTTGTGGTATTAATATCGTTTTTTTTTCTTTCCCCCCTTTTTTTATTCATCTCATGCTTTGAAACGAACGGTAGGGAGTTATCAAAGTGAGTGAATAGACTGACTTTAACGGTAAAAATGGGAATATATATTGATGGGTGTTGGAACCACTGTTCACTAGAAAGATAACGTGGGAAACACATGTGTTACAGTATGTACAATATATTATTTAAACGAATTAATCAAATTATAATGTTCTGTTTCAATTCGGAATGCCTCTAACCACGAAATTTAATTTATTGATGGAAACACATTATTTTTCATTCCGACTGCCTCGCATGTGTCGACCAGCAGTTGGAACCCACAAGAAATTGCTCACTGTATCGTGGGATTTTCTGTTGTCAGTATTGGATGCACATTTATCTGTATTATTTGTATTATTGAATTATACTTTGTTAAAATTTGTAGTAGTGTCGATGATTTTGAGCAATTTTTATAGATTCCGTGGAGGTTATTCGCTTGCTCCTTCGTTGGGTTTGATTTAGTATGGCAAGAAGGCAAGACAACGTAATTTACGAAATGTTTATAGAAATTTGTTTATATACTTCAAATTACGTGTTTTTATATATGACGAACATATTATCAGGTAACGTACGTATGTATGTGCCATCGATGTTTGTTTATCTTATTACTTATCACGCCATCAGCCTTCAAAGTTTTCTAGCTCCTCAAATGCTCTTAAAGAGTTGATAAAATCTCCTTGGCGGGGAACTGAACATGAGTCAGTGAATAGACCAAGAGCACCCATACGGAAAGAAAGTCTGCGTGTCAATCATTAAAGGAATCTTCATTTTTAACTGCGACCAACGTATCCGTGAGCAGCTACTCGTCAGTCTGCAGGATGAATTCTTCTTTCGGAAAGAAGTGCGGCATTGTCAGCGATGAGTGATTCAAGTCACCATCATCATGAATTCTCTTTCCTTTCCGCCGTCTGATTACCTGTGTCGCGTGCTGATCTTTCTGTTAATTTGTCGGATCGCATGAGAGCGAGGTGAAGATTGTGACGTCCCCGTACCACTCATGGCGATAGGAAATAGGGATATTACACTGCCTATGTCCTAATGTTGCAACTAGTTATTTACGTCCCGGATAAAGTGCGATAGAAACCGGTTTGAAAAATACTCTGATTTGATAGTACAACAATTGTGACACTGAAGATTTCCAATGTGACATTGAAGTTTTGCATTATCAGTTTTTAATTTTCCTCGAGTATTTATTTCTAATGTGCCTTAATAAGCAATCATTGAACTGTTTTACACGCCGAAATAATCGCTGAACTTCCTTCATTCCTCCAGATATTCTGTGACTGAAGGCGTGCTAGGGTCCTACCGAGACGGGTGAAAAACACGTCCTTACATTGAAATATTGCCGTCACTCGGGGCACCTGCCGGCACGCGCCCTTCCGCCCCGAGCACCCAGCTGCCCGCCCGCGCTGTCCCGCGCCGCCCGTGCGGCTCTTCCGATGTCTAAATGCGGGCCGCGTGTTTGTTTGGGCGCGTGTCGTGGCGCGCGCGGGCGCGGGCGCCGCCGCCGCCGCCGCCGCCGCCGCCTACCGCCCGGCCGCCAACGCCGCCACCGCCTCCGCTCGGACGGGCGTTTGTTTTCGGAAAACGCTGGCGCGCGCCTCACACGACCCCGCGCACGTCCGCGCCGCTGTCCCCTTCCCCCCGCGCCCCCCCCCCGCCCCGCCCACGCATCGTGCTACGCCGCTCCTCTCTCGGGTGCAAGATAAAGGCTTCGAAATTCTACACGGCGTATTTGGTCTCTACTTCTCAATAGATACTCGCACACATTCAGTCAACGACATTGCTCTTGGCTCTGGCGAAACGGTTGGTTTTTTTTCGCCCTTTATTTCGTTCCGTCCTTTTGATCATGTTTTGACTTCCTTCGCCTGTAATGGTCATTTGCGCACCCCTGGACATTAAGTGATTTTGTCCGCGCGCGGGTCGCTACCCTGCGTGTCGTCCCATTCAAGCTGCTTTACCCTAATTACTCCGTTTCCTTCATCCCCGCCGCCCCTCATGCTGCAGGCGCAGAGCGGCTGCGAGATGCGGCGGGCTGGCGCCCCGCCACCCACGCACGCCCCTCCATTGAGGAAGAGCCTCGCGACGCCCCCCCCCCCTCCCCCCGCACGATGAGGTCACCTCGCTCCGCCGCTTTTTAGCCAATCGTCCTCCTCGCGCCCCCTCGCGTACGCTAGCGCGCCGGACTCCGCCTTCCACGCCCAGGCACCGCGTACTCCACGGCGGCCCCGGATGGGGTTTCGAAGATGAGCCGGTAAGAAACAGTAGGTTTCTTCGTCTTGGTTAAGCGCTCTAAAGGCAATACGCTGATACTGTTAACTCGCTTATCGTGGCGTCTCCGGCGAGTATTTTCAAGGGGGGGGGGAATGTGTTTTGCAAGTTCATAATAAAAATTAGTTTTAAACATGTTGCTGTTGACAGGATTTTCAATTTTCGACTTTGAATGTTACGTCCGAATAAAAGTCCTGTTTAAGTTTTTGTTTCATTTCACAATTGCTTAATTATCGTCATTCAGATGAATCATATAAATGTCTGAAAGATGTAGTGATTTATAGCGTTTCACCACTGGACTCGTACGCGCCTTAAAACCATAAAAAACAGTGTAATTTAATATAATTCTTCCAGAATATCCCAGAGGTTAGTTAAAAAGCAAACAAAAAATCTACGTGTTTTTAGAAGAAAATCTTAAGGAAAGGTTCTAACCATGACTGACGTACAGTCGGACGCACGTTGTTCGTTTACTATATAAGCATAATCATAACGAATTCGAGGTGTAATGCCGATCTTTATTCTTGTATGAATTTTTTAAGCAGGTAGAGACCAAAGGTTTATAAATATAGCATTGTAAAATAACATGAATTCTTCAAAATTGACAGTTACTGAGTTGTGATATTACATCAACAGTAAAGTAATGCTGTAGGTGAAATACAATATCAGAAGTCATTAATAAAACAAAATACTTATAAGCTAATTTTTTTTTAAAAGTAAGTAGCAACCGAAAAATAGTTTTTCAACTTTCGTATTTCCAATTAGTCATTACCTCATTTCGCATCGAAAGGAGTATTAAATTGAATCCTACTTGTAATAAATTGTAGCTTGTTCTTCTTTTATGGAAAACGTCAGGGTTCAAATAGCGTCGAAATAGAAAAGAATCTTTCTTTCTCTCTCTCTCTCTCTCTCTCTCTCTCACACACACACACTCTCTTTCTTCGCATCTCTCTCTACTCTCTCTCTCTCTCTCTCTCTCTCTCTCTCTCTCTCTCTCTCTCTCTCTCTCTCTCTCTCTCTCTCTTTACTCCGAAGCTGGCAGGAGCGCGCAGTCTCCTGCTCGTGATTGATGTGCCACTAGGATAAACTTGTTAGTTTCTCTAAAGCGTTGTGATCTACAGTTTGGTATAATCTCGTATTTTGTTAATGATTGCTTCTTTTTAAGTGTTTCCAAACATAACATTTGAAATACTCAACTTCAATTAAAATTACAACTTTCGGTTGAAAGAAATTCTACTATAACTTTTACTTCTTAATTCCTTTCTTTTGTAATTCATATAATATTGCAACTATGTATTATATATGTGTTAAAATAGTGTTTTCATCCATACCAGTCCCATATGTGCATCTTCAACCCTGTTTACTGTCGTAGTATCTTTTTTTTCTCAGAAGTTGGGTCAATGACTCCTGCCGGTTATCTGTTTTGTGTATGAAATGAATGTCAATTAAGACTACATCAGGGAGGCTTCCCAAGAAATACGGACAAGGAACCGCGATGTTATTCTTACTCTCCTTCGTGTTATGTATATGGGTGTGGGAGTCGACTCTTCCCTCCTTCCGTCTCTCTCTCTCTCTCTCTCTCTCTCTCTCTCTCTCTCTCTCTCTCTCTCTCTCTCCCCCTTTGTCTCGCAGTCTCTTTCCGTCTCTCTCCCAGAGGCGCGAATTCTCGTTTCGCCGAATGCGTTGCAAACAAGATTTACTGCCAGGGCATCTCCAGAAGAGAGGACTAACAGAGACGCTGTTTTCACCTCGTCGAGTTCGCAAAGCGGGAGGACTCCCACACCCAGCACTTGACACAAAGGAATCGCGCTCTCAGGGAATTATCAACAGCCGCAGCGTTGCCACCTCTCCTTCGCATGCACGTATTCATTTACCATCGTCTCAACAGACAAACGTGTTTATTAGCTTACGAAGGTATGCCCTTTTACTTCCTGTTTGTTGAATTAATTGGGCGTTAAAATTAAGTGAAAAAACTTCTTAACCGTGTATTGCGATCCATTGTGCGGTGTTCGCTTCAGTACCCTCGTAACCATTGATAATATTATGTTTATATGTATCCTTCTTTCATATTCTAAATTTAATGATGTCACGTTCGAAGGGGGTGACAGATTCTGCACTCACAAAAGGAAATCTCGTAGACGCTCTAGCGCATTCACACACTACTCACTGCCTCCCAAGAATTACAGAAAGTTGATAGAGCCTCCTGGGAAGTGATGTAGTTGTTGTCTAATGAGTACAACAAACAAGGAAACAATTTGTCGCTTAAGCACAGATAAACAAAATTTCCCGTCTCCCCATTTGTTTCAAAATGTGCTGCCACACTGGAGCCTGTTTAGCGCTTGTAATTCAAAATAAGCGGTTTCCGAGTGCAGAATGCGGTAATAAACGTTTTCGCCGTGTGGGGACCTGCCTGCCTTCCTGTGGCCAGAGGTTGACGAACGGACTCCCCCGCCGTTTGAAGGCTGCGCTCACCCACCCGTGGTGGCACGTGCACAAGTGGGGGCGGCCGTCATCAGCCTATGCGAGTGCTCTTCATGTCGTGTGGGGTGTCATTTTCCATCTCTTTCGTACCAAGTATCTCGTACAAACTTCCAACATGTCGGTGGATATCTATTTGACGGATTTCCATTTTTACATATTTGAATTAGACTCTTTTTGAATATGCAAATATTTAAATGTTAATAACTGAGATGCAAATAACTAAAGATAAATACTAGATACTTTAAAAAAAAGATAGTTATTCGTTGATAATATACCAAGTTGTATTTGCGTTAAGTTAATCGTTAATATTATAGAATGTGAAGAAATATTCTCAAATCACACAATTTAAGCTCTACGAATCACCGATCCAATCGTTTCATCCCTTCGATGATATGCGGATTGCAAGATAAAAAAACACTAGAACAAGATGATCTTGAACCTGTCTTAAGGACGACAGGCTCCGATTTTCTTATTAATGCTTGCCACGCAAATTTTCTAATACATGGAACTGTTCTCTTAGAATCCTTAATGAATGTGTGGAAGCGTCTGAATCTTGGTCTGAATGTGGTCCTGTTATCCAGAAACGAAAGATACGAAATGAAAATCGTTCACTATACTGTTAATTTTGCAAGATTAAGTTTGGAAAGAGAACAAAAAATGAAAATATCAGTCTTACAATATCAGACAGTGTTCCATTGGCCACCAAAAGTCTGTTCTTAAAACTTTATATCATATTAAATGGCAAATGCAAATCACTGTGTGTCAGTCATTAACGTAAGACAAAGTAAACAGTCTCTAACCGTTTCCGTTTTTTTTCAAATCATGTGTCAATCCACAATCTCCTTCAACATCGGAAGTAAATGTGTCTCCAACGTGGAGAATTCGCATGGACGTTCATTAGGTATAATGGCACACAAGTGAGAGTCCCGAAATCTCGGTCACTGAAGAAACAATTCGGTTTCCAGCGCCACTATCGTGGCCTGTCGTCCGGCATGACAACCGGCGACACAACGGGCAGCGGTAACGGGACCTCTTTACGCCCCGAGGATTGCATTCTGCCAGCTTGCGTCTGCCTCTAGACAAGGCATGTGGCATTTTCGGTTGCCGAAGAAGTGTGCAGTGCCGGTGGCATTACAATAGATGCTCGAATCAATATCCAACAGTGGGTTGCTGAATATGATAGTGAAGATGAGTGATGGAATTTGAAACAAGCAGCGTAATTTGATGTATCATTATTTGTGTGTTAACTAAAACATATTGATTATACTTTTCTTGGTGATACTAAATGTAGGTAATTGTTCTTGTATTTTCAGTATTCAAAGGAGACATGAATGCCTAGAAAAATGCTTTCCTTCTGACAAGCTACTGGGCTTGTAATGTCAAGAATGAAGTGGTACATAGGCGGAACTAAATCTTTTTTTAAACTCTAGTGGTGCTACAGATTGGCACAGACTTTCCCATATTAATTTTCTATTTTCTTTGGTCCCGGCTAGCTATACGGACTTGCCACATACTCTTGCCAACTGCCATCTATCGCTGCGCAAAGTAATACATTTGTTTTTCCAAATTTTCGTAATTTTTCGATTTCTTAATTATAGAACGGAAATATTATTTTAAAAATATTAAATCACAGTAAAACCGCGTTCTAAAAAAAATTTAATTCGAAAAATTTGGAGCCGTTTTTAAGAAAATGGTGTGTAAGCGCTATTATAAATTCAAAGCTCTTTTTCTCCGAAAATTTTTGGAAAACTTCATTAGAAGTCATTTGAAGCACTTTAACTCACAAATACAGTAATGTTTACAAATTGCTGAAAATGTGCATGTAAAAGGCGTGAGAGGTCTTTCAAAAAATTACATTTGTGTAATTAAAAAAAAATCCCGAAATGAACGTTGCGTCATTTTAAAGAGTGCAATTAGCACTATCCTTTCGAAAAGTTTGAAGAAAAAAATTAGAGCCATTTCTGACAAAATGGTGTTTGACCGTGTCTGAAAAAGCGGAATCTTGTTGAGTTTTCACATAAAAAGGTTGTTTTCGATAAACATTATATGACATTATTAAAAGCACTTGTACTCTTAAATATAATGTAAACAAATCGCCGCTAATGTAAATATTAACGACGTGGGAAAGCCAAAAAATGACGTTTTTGATAAAACAAAGAATGGAGCAAACTGATGTTTATGTAATCTCATAGAGTTCATTTAGCACTATCCAACCAAAAGTTTTGAGATAATCTTCATTTTATAATTTTTTTAAAATGCGCATATTACGCGAAAACTATTAATTTAAAAAAAATGTGCAATGACATTAATGAAATATCTAATTATGGACAACAAATTTCATGTGGAGGAAAGAAACTCTGTCTTTAATTTTGTAGTAATAGGACGACTCGGTAAAAACTTTAAACTTTTGCAATTTTAGAAAATTCGGAGTTAACAGTGAAATTCTGACCTATGCCACCTTCATAAGTGTATTTTACTTTTTTCTTACAAGAAATTTAAAGAAAAAATTGGAGGTGTTTTGGAGAAAATTTTGAAAATGTCCCAGGAGCGTCATGCCAAGCACTCCCAAATTTTGAAGAATGTTTTTCAAAATCTCAAAGCTTCGACTCGAGCCTGATGAACAAGGGTTTCTTCACTTTGGAAAAAATCATACGCATGGTTTGTGCGTTAGTAGTGTTCACAGACAGACAGACGTTTTAAAAAATACACTTTTTCCGCATCAGGGGACCCCAAAATGTGTATTTCCGTTGAAATCTCGAACTCTATTTTCCGAAGCATTACATAATACGTACTATACTACGTAAACTATGTGATCAAAAGTATCCGGACACGTTCAAAATGGAGTTGTGGTGTGGTTGTGTTGTTCATGGAGGGGGCTTTCACATCTTGTATCGACACTATCACGGCACGCGGATGTTTTAAACACCTTCTTACTTCCCACTTTTGACGAGCGATACGGGGATGGCGATTGCATCTTTCAACCGATCGAGCACCTGTTCATACTGCTCGGCCTGTGGCGGAGTGATCACACGACCATAACATCCCTGTAATGGACTGTCCTGCACAGAGTCCTAGCTTGAATCCTATCGAACATCTTTGCGATGTTTTGTAACGCCGACTTCGTGCCAGGCCTCACCGACCTACATGGGTACCTCTCCTCAGTACAGCACTCCGTGAAGAATGGGCTGCCATTCCTCAAGAAACTTCCTTCCAGCACCTGATTGAAAGTATGCCTGCGAAAGTGGAAGCTGTCATCAAGGCTTAAGGTGGGCCAACACCTTATTGAATTCCAGCATAGCCAATGGAGGGCGCCACGAAATAGTAAGTCATTTTCAGCCACGTGTCCAGATACATTTGATCACATTGTATATATTACTCCGTATATACATATGTATACGAGAAAGTAAGAAGTATATTCTAGTGTTGGGCAATTTATCTTATTGGGGAAACTGACTTCTGATACCTGAAAGAAGTTAGGTCATTCCATCAACTCCTGAGATTGTTAGGACTGTTGCGAGAAACGGAAAAACTTGTTAAACGTGTACGGATCTAACGACATGTTTTTATTGTGTATTTGCGTGCAGTGTCATTAAAGTTAGTTGTTCGGTGTCGACTCTTTTGTAAAAATTACTTGCTGTTGATTTCACGAGCCAGTGACCATGGATAGTTCATTGCCCTTAGAATTGGGAAAACCATTCATTTACTGCGATATTCAGTGACGAACCTTGTTATGCAATCGCGGGTTTCATGGGTTCCCGTATCTCTTTTATCCCTGTCACCGCCCCTCCACTTTCCCCAGACCTCGTTCATCTACGCTATTACAACATTCATAGCCCGCATCTCCTTTGCCGTCAGTAAAATCATTGCCATCGTAATTGCCTTCACCAACATCGCCACCAGCTTTATTATCAGACCTACCATTTCTACCATCGCCATCACTGCATCAACCACCATACCACGATTATAATCACCTCACTAATTCTTCCTCCCGTTCGTGATCACCACATCAACTATAGCCATTTACATCTTGATCTTCGCCACAATTTTCAATAATTATTCGAATTCCAATGATGTCATCGCCACTGTTATAATCACCAGTGCAATTGTTCCAATTCCGCAGCCTGCTCACATTCGTCGATCCCATATTGTGTGATCATCTGCAAAGCGAAGCAAGCATACGATTCTCGAACTGTTGTGCCTGCTTGCCTTCTTTGCACATGCAGCAATCGATTTTCTCATTACGATACACATAGCGGCCTTGGATCGTCGTGGTTCTGCCCGGTGTCGCAATCCGTCCCCTACGGGCAGGCATCGCGAGCTGTCCTTTCTCTCGGCCGACCGGGCCGGCGGGTCATTACATAAGGAGGAGCGTGCGGGTATAACGGCGAAGAGTAGTAGTACCCGCGGCGCCGAAAGTGAGTGCGCGGGCGGGGATGACCGGCGGCGGCGGCGGCGGGCGGCCGGCAGCAGCGGCGAGATGCCCTTGCTGATTGCGAGGGCAGCGCTGCGGCGCGCCCGCACGCCGTGCTTCCGGCAGCGCTTCCTCCCGCGCAGCGCCCGCGCCGCCGGCCCCCGCCCGCACCTCGCGGCCCCCTGCGCCGGGTCCAGGTGCGAAAAAGGGCGTTGTTTAGGTAACAAAAATAGCTTATTATAATTGAAATACTATATCTATTCGCGGGGCATGTAAGCCCAAACGTCATTTGCGTCGCCTGCGTGCTCAGCATTAGTCGAAATGTAATATTTCCGTAAGGGCTTATTTATTTCAAGAGGGTATAAACACAGAAGGTTACTTCACTTTGATAGGGCCATAACGTCATACATTGAGTTAACAACTTCTTGCACTAAGATCTTGTGCAGTTAATACATTTTGGTCTATTGGTCTACTTCTGAGATTATTTTATGTGTTATTTTCACTAATAATGAAGTAATGTTAATTAAAGAGATAAATAATTAAGTAAAATATAAATAATTGTCACCACCGTGTTACCTTTTTGGATGCGTTTACGCTCAGAAATATGTTCTGCCTAGAATACCTAGAATACCTAGTTGTGACCTTGTTGCTGAGTAAGAAATTTAATTACTAAAATATTTATCAAGGACTTTTAAAAAATATATAAATATAAAGTTATCTTTTCAATAGAATTGATCTAAAGCAAGAAGTATAAAAGGTCAAAAAGTCCGACACAAATTTTGCGTATAACTAGGGGGCGGACTTTGATGACCTAAAACATTGCCAATAATGATCAATAAAATGCTCTTAAAGTGCTTTAAAAATGCCGTAAAAACAAAGAAAAATGACGTTAAAAATGAAAACCACTTCAGATGAACAACTCAAGCTGTTAGGTATGTTACTTAATCGAGGCTTCTTTCTTCTGTTAAAGTGAACTCAGCTTGCTAACTTTTGGTTTGGTCTGTTCTTTAAAAGAAAACCTCTGCATTTATTAATCGCGAAATCGGCCGAACTGACAGTGGCGCCGATAGGCGTCACAGGAACCTTATATTAGATAGTATACGGCTGACATTGCAATATACGAGCGAAGAAATCGAATGGGCTACTCAGGAATTCTGTGGTGAACATTTGTTGCACCTGCAAATTTTTTTTTCAGCACGTACTATTAAAATCGATATCAACGAAAAATGCATTAAAAATTACGTTAAAAGGTAAACAATGAAGTCGTTAGTCTAAATCGTAAAAAGGTACAAAATGAAAAGGTTAGTCGAAATTGACGAAAAATGCAAGGAAATGACCTATAAAATGGGTTATTTCGTTTTTTTATAACATAAAATGAATTTCTATACTAAATTGCATTGTTCTAAAGTGAACAGAAAAGCAATGATATTTTATTAAAATCCGCCTCCTACTTATAACGCTCCTCTGACGTTGGCAGAAAATCCTTTCCCCCATCCGTATTTTATGTTACGTAGGAGCGTTTACTTGGTTCCGAAATCTCAGTGCGATTTTAGTACTTTTGATTGAGTCATGGAGCAGGGTTTGTAAATGTCATTAATTGTTTGTATTTGATTGAAATTGAATGTATTTTACTGTGAGGGTGGTGCCCCCTTACGCTCTACCTTCACCTCCTTTCACCCACCCGCCACCCTTGCGCACACCAATTCCTCTTCCTGAAGTAATGGTGCTGATGTGGGGATGAAAGATCCGCTGTTAGATGACCCGACACGCATGACGGAAACACTAATATCACTGACCTACTGCTAATATTTTTGCATTTTTTGCGATATATTTTTCAAATGCTGTTTCTATTGACAGATAAATATCACTACTCTGCAATAATCGAAACTTAGCACAAAATGTTCAACAATAATGTGACCTGCTGTATATTTCTGTCCAATATACTTAAAGTTTTTTCTTTTGATGGTCAGAGAGTTGGGTTTCGGGGGTTCATTTCGTTTGTTGATTCAGGGAAATGAAATATTTGATCGATTCTTCAAAGTAGCCTTAAGGGTATAAAAAGTGGATTTCTTCTGTTAATTTACGTTACTAACTTGCACTACACTACCCACTCTATTGAAAAAAGAAGTAGTTGCTAATATTGTATGCTTTTTGAATTATTTAGATGATATTTTATATTTTCAATTGGTATATACGTTGCCACATACATTGGTAGCTTTATCTTTGCTTCGTAGAATTCGAAAATTCGTAAATTTACAATCTTTGCTTCGTAGAATACCATTCTGGTTATGATGAGGTATATCTTTGCCTCATACTAACGATTTTGAGTATTTTTAATGTTCTCGTGATCCTTAACAGAGGGAAACAAAACATCAAAACAGTGTTCGAAAGTCACATGATAATTCGCACTAACGTTCCCGGATGCACAAAATATAGAAGACACCGAGTAATTTGCACAGAGTGCAAAAGCTTTCTCTCGAATAGTTAACTCTAAAAGTTAAATTTCTATTCATTTACATTATGTTAAAGAGAAACAAACCTACTCGTCAATTAGATTTCTATTAATCTTCAATTAGGAAAAGATTGTGGTGCAGAAAAGGTGCGCTGCACGATCTACTTTCCTAAAATGTTTTTTGATCTACGCCTAAACACACCTACCCCCAGGTTACGCATAGTAAAGTGACCTGTCGCCCACGTTGCGTCCCCCCCCCCCTTCTGCTCCGAGAGAAAGTTTTTTGCCTGTTGTGCGTCAGTGTGCGTGTGTGGAAAATGTCTCCAGTCCCGACGACACCTGCTCCCCGAGCTGTCGTTCTCTCGCCCGCGACCTCGCCCTCGCCTTCGCCCCGCAGACGCCGCCCTATCTGCCGACGTGTGCCCTACTTCGGCCTTCGCTCGCACGTTGCCTCCCACGTTTGAGCGCGAGCTGAGCTCGCCAGGTGTACGGCGGAGATGATGGAAGTAGAAGAGACTTCACTTTACTCGTGGGAGCCGTAGTATGTAAATTTTGTATAATGTACACAACGGAGAACGTACTAAAGAAACTACTGTGTTGTGAAATTGTAATTGTGTTCAGGCTAGTTGCATTTTTATGTAAACTCAAAATTGTGCGGAAATTTAAAAAATATACAATTTTTATTGAGAGTTTAATAAAATTTATAAATGTAATACCAGATATAAAATATTTCTCTACAAAACTTTGGTCGCCGTTTGTACTTTGTTTTGTAGATTTCTCCCAGTTTAATAGTATTTTGTTACCTCTTCTCGTCATATCAAATTAAGTAATTTATACTTTTTCGCATTCTGCATGTAGAGATACATGCAGTGTAGAGAAAGAATTGTAATGCTACGGGAAAAATGGCGATATTTTGTTAGAACAACTGTTGTTGCCGGAGCCTGGTAACAAAAAAAAGAATAAATCTTACTCCTTATATGGTAAATTACTTCCTCTAATACGGTTGTAAAATACCATCCAGTCATTCCCCTGGCAGCCCAACTTCATGGAGTACCCAACGCCAGAATCCTGCCAGTGGTAGTTGGAACCTCTGGGGCTATGCCAAGATTCACAGTCAGTGCCCTCAAGACCCTGGGGATCACGTCTCGAGGCGATCTACTATCTCGTTAATTGCTCTCAGATGCTCTATTAAACTTTACACACAATTTGTAAATTACGATGGAACAATTTAGCATTGCTGGTAGAAACCCATCGGATCCTAGAATGCCTAGTAATTACCCAGTTACCACGACTCTAAGTGAGAAGTGTATGCTATTTAATGTAGCATATAGAAAATTATGTTGTCAGAATCCATGTTTGGTGGGTCCCTGATTCCGAAAAATCGATTGACGGAAAAACGTCTGTAGTCAATTTCCCTCTCTGTGAACGCTAGCGGCTATACCATAAGTAGGGTTTTCAGCAAAATTGACATTTCCCCATTGAGGTTTACCCATCATTTTTTTATTAATGAAGTGTTCATCAACTTAAACAATTTTTTAGGTCTTTCAGTATGTTTCAAGGAGTTGGTGTTCATATATTTAGCTGGTAATAATGAAATTGATTTAAAAAAATTATTTATGTTGTTACGGATGTTACACGTGACAACTCAATGCAACATATCACATAAATTTCTCTTAATAACAGTAAATTATATTAATTATAATTTACTGTAATTTTATGTTATTACTGTTTTCTTAGGAGAAACAACTTGTATTTTCTTTCGTTCTGTGTTATTTGTAAAGCTTGCCAAACAAGTTGTTCATCAAATCTCTAAAAATTATTGAAGTTCCTACTCGAAGGTTCTTCACAGATTCCCATCTCTTCTGTAGAAAAGAACTTTAAAAATGCCTTCAACACATTTGGCAATTTTATGTCATAATAATACATTCGCATTTATTTATCATGCAAAGCTCTCTTTCAAAACTACAGCACATCATGTCGAGAATTTATTTTTGGGTTAATGAAAATCCACAAATGTGGGAAAAAGCTTCATTTGGGGCATCAGCGAGTGTACACATGGTTAGTCGCATCTGGTGAAACTTAAAACGAGTTTTTCCACGTAAAGTGCATGGACTTCTGAAATAGTCAACAGCAACTCAAATAGAAATATTGGTTGTTTTTTGTGAAAGCCTTTCATTAACATTAAAGCAAGATATATTCCTTGCTCTAATGCCAACAAGTATGCATTGTTCGATCACAGCAAAAAGCTTCACAAACTGTCCGTAGTCGCAGTAGTATGATTATCGTTTGCTTCTGCTAAAAATTGAGAGCCGAACATGAAATTATAAACTGTGAGAGAAAATTGTTTTTCAATTGAATGTACGAGTATTGTAATTGAACCACCTTCTTTTGTTGCTTCCATCGTGCATGGTTTCCATCGCGCTAGTTAACTTTTACGAGTGATGCTGTTGTGAAACATGAAATGTATTAGTATTGCAATATGGCACATTTGGTTAATAATACTTCATGACGTTCGTGCAAAGGCTCATTGTGAAGTGCATTGTGCCGTCGAGAAAATGTAAGCCGCAGACATGAATAAGCTTGACACTCCATCCCCATGTCTTTCGTCTCCTGTGGTGTACCCACTTCCCGGTTCCCGACACCTCGGTCGGCATTCCATTGCAGAAACGAACGGCCCGAGCCATCCTTGATGCCCTCTTATACTGTGTACTGTACTGTACACTCTTATACTGAGTGATAAATAACTTGGGTGTTCGATGCCTTTCTTCTGTACAGTACTAATTAGTTGTTTTTTTAATGCTACTAAATGTGACTTCAATGTTAGTTACTCTTATAAGGATCTAACAAATTAAAGAACATTTTATTTTTGCATTTTCAACCTGTGCTATCAGAATGTGTTTATAGAAACAAATAATAGATGTTTGTTAAGAAATTTTAGAAGTGCGAGCGGGCAATTTATTATTGTTGCAATGCACTTGAGATTGAACAAATAAGGTGTCGAGTTGTTGATTTTCATTCAGTTGTTGAGTTTTCCTCATATTCAATCCAGCTGTAAACATGTAATCAGGGAACTTGAATAAGCATATAAAAAGGCATTACGGTTGTTTTTTTCTCATGTGATAAACATGTACTTATTGACTGACCAAGGATAATTGGCAAAGAAATGTGGTCTCAATCGTTCAGTTGCATCATTCGTATTTGTGTAGTTGGTAATATTAGTACGTCCCTACTTTGGACTGGAATTACATGCTTTATAGAAATATGCGGGTGTGAGATATCATCTTCAAAATAAGATGAACAAGAGCTGCGCTTCTAGCGAATAAAGAAGTTTCACGTTCTCGGAACAAGAACCTAAATGTGCTGAAGAGAGTGCGAACTCATTTCGTCATCACTTAGTGTGTTCAGTAAGTGAACTTATGTATCTGGAATTCCTCTGTGGATTTAGTGATGATGAATCATTTTTACAGAGTGCACAACACATCGAGTAAAAGCTAAATTGACAGAAAGTGCCATCTTATACGCATAAAGAGCGTATTGTGACATTTCTAGCAGCACTTTTATGCTACTAGTAATCAGTGTTTTATAGTTTCCAACCGTATAGTTGCAATAATGACGTTCACAGTTAACAAGTTGTTGGGATTTGAAGAAGCTGCTGCTGCACGGTGATTTTATGACCAATTGATTTAGTTAAAAAAAACTTGTTTTAGCATCACCTACACACTCATGTTATAATTATTAAACGCGAATTATTTAATTCACATGAATAATTACGAATAATTTCTGCTTTGTACTATCGCTTTGCAGTATTGGTGAAATCAGACTTGAAGGGCATTTAAGTGGGCTCATTTTCTCGAAATCATGCAAGTGTGACAAAGTGGATAAACTGTGTTTAGAAGGAAACTGGTAAATGAGTGAACATCCCGTTCAACCTGACCATCTCGGGAAACGTTTCATGAAAAAAGATTCAGATTTTTGTTCATGAAACATCATGTACGGTATATGGGCAACCCCTTCGAGAGTTTATTTCGTGAATGTTGCAAACTAATTAATAGTAGAATAGCCACAGTGCGTTTCTTATTTAAGACATTCACGACATCAGGAAGTCGCTCCTGTGCAGCTATCGGTAAGCATGTACGGAAGGCGGAAAAACCTCATTGCGTCTTGGCATTTATTTTAACAGAACAAACAATAACGAGAAAGTAAAAAGGTGTATGTGAAGTATGGGGGATAAAATTTACAGCGAAGGCTATCGTGCGTATTTGGTGAGCCCACTAATACTCTCGTAAATACATCTTTGAATGCACAAGGATGATGATCTGCCATTCGATCACAACGTTCTGAAAATACAACTTCGTAATCATGATAGGAAAAATGATAGTGTAAGTCGAACAGGCATGTAGTGTGAAGAACCAGTTATAAGTCTATCGACTACTATAAGTCTTCGTCAGCGTTTTTTCCTCCAATTGCTTTGGGGGAAAAAAATCCTGTAGTTTTCGTATTAAGTTTTCCTTTTTATAAATAGTGTTTTTTTTAACATGTCAAATTTCAAATACACAAAAATAATCGGTGTTCAATTTCATCCAGTTTAATTAATTTTATTGACGTGCATTATTAATTACGGAATGTTAAATGAAGTTTTAACTGCTTTCAAATTAAACCGTCATTTAATTATGAATTAATTAACCGATTTTTCGATAATTGGGGAAATATCCCCTTATTTTCCCTTTCTCCTCCCCGTCCACCGATGTTCACCCTTGTTCCCCCTCTTCCTCTCAAGACCACAATTGCTAGTGTTTCTACAATGCTGTAACGCGTGCGTTTTGATTTCCGTGTCCCCTACCCTTTAACGCGTGCTTCCTTGCGTGGCGCCTCGCGGGGCCTCGCTCTCCGGAGTGGGCGCGCGCGCGCGTGGCCTTGGCTTCGCGGCGCGGCGCGGCACGGCGCGCGGAATTAAGGGCCACTTCTTGCACTCAGCGGTGCAGATGATCTCACTGTGGGCGGCGCCGCGCGCGCTGCCTCTCGCCCTCCCGGCGCGTCCTCCCGCGCGCACTCGCCCTCGCCCAAGCCCTTGCTCTTGCCCACGCCCTCTTCCTCTCTCACGCGTTCGCCCTCGGAGTGCTCGTGCCTTCGCCTACGTCCTTCCCTCCGCCGAGCCCATGTGCACGCATACGCGCTCGCCATTGCCTTCGCCTTGCTCCTGCCCTTGTCTGCGCTCGAGGTGTCACCCCGTGCCCTTCCACGCGACACTTCTCCGCTCTCTGCTCGTCCGCCCCGCCTCACCCCTCTTCTCTCTCACCCCCTTCTACATCACTTATCGCTTGGCTCTCCCGTCATCTCGGAAGATCTTCACATGACGGATTTCTCCGTCGCTTATGAATCCCGACCCAATTTACTCCTCTCGTGAAGAAGAATGAAGAACATTTTGCATCTGTGCTTTTCGTTGCTTTCTCCCATCTTTGTCGTTCGCATATTCCTTATTCTCTCGTACTCTTCTTTTCTCAATACCTGGTACTTTTTTTCTCATTTAGGTATTTTTGACTTCATAACCAAATCATAACTTGTTTGTAACTCCGCTTTTGTCTGTCAGCGTTCTAAAACAATCAACCAGTTCGCAAAAAAAAATGCACTTTTATTTTTGTACTATGTTGAAAAAGATCAGTGATTGTGGTATTTTGTAGTGCATGCTTTTCCTAATACCATTAGTTGGAGGGTCAGAGAAAGGCCTTATTTTATAACGCAGTAGAACAGACCTCTTAAACCGAGACATATCCACGACAGGTACCGGAGAAAGCACTCAGGAGTTAGTGAATCCCAAATACGAATGGGGTCTATCCAAGGCGAAAAAGTCGGGTCAATAAACGTATGCGTTGCTAGAGGGTCCCGCGGAGCGAGGATCGATGAAAGAAGCGAGAGTGGCGCAGGCACTGCGGGAGCGGCGTGGGGCGGCGGAACGGTGACCGCCGCGCCGGCTGTCTTGTCACGCCGCCTCTGCCCTGCCTCGCTCCTCGACAGCGACAGGCTCTCCGGCGGCGGCGGCGCCAGGAGACAGCTGAGATGCGAACGCGCCCGCGCGTCGTCGATAAGGCGCGCTCCTCCGCGCGGGGGCGGGGTCAGCGCCCGGCCGCCGCGCGCGCTCTTCGCCCGCGCTTCCTCCTCTGGGCGGGGCTCGGCCTCCTCCGGCCTCCGGGCGGCCGCCGCGGACTGCTACTTGCCTTTCGCGGGGCCGGCATTCGGGAACGGGGTGGGGGAGGGCGAGAAGTATTCGCTGCTGGTTTTGCTTTCTCCTGCTCTCGTTCCATCTCCCGCATTCTCAACTGGTCATTTGCTCCAAACCTGTATCTCCTTATACGGATAATTTACTTCGTGTTGTCGGTATTACTCTGTCGTGGCCCCAATGCTGCAGATCGATGTACAACACCAAATAACAGGGATTATTCCGCACATAATTTTTAAAAAAATATACGCATCTCATCTTCGTCTACACTTGCATTCTTGATCTCATTTTAATATTATTGAAGTCTTCTATTTTTCAATTGAATCGCTGCACTTTGTTTATGATTTTCAGAATTACGGATATGGAATAAACCTTCCCTTGGTTTGAATGCTCAAGACATTTTTAGAGATAGTTTCACGGTCTTCGAAGCAGGCTTGCCAAATTCGGGTATTTTATCCCCTAAATGGATATTTTTTTGCGTTGGCGGAAAGAATGAGGAACATAAATGGGAAATTTTGGGGGAAATTATTTTCATCCGAAGTGGAGATAGAATTGGGATTATCTGTATTATTATGAATAAAAAAATAATAGACGTTTTCTCTATTATCTTTATGCAACAAGAAGAGAATATACAGTCATTGAGAAAGAAAAACGTCAGAAAAACGAAGATGGTATAGGGCCTCTAGTAGCTCAAAGGACGATGATAGGTTGATGTCAATTATTTGAATTTAAGGGGAGAGCCAATGGAATGGTCAGGCACAGCTCATGTCATTGGTCAATAATTTGGAGAATATGTTTCGTTAAAAATTTGCGGAATTTTGTTTCATTGGAGAGGTTATTTGGGGAAATTCCATATTAGTGGTGGGGGAAAAGCTCGCATCACATCTGGCAACCCTGCTCCAAAGTATACGCAACCAAAGCGTTGCTGTATAGTTGTAAAAGAAATCTCTCATATGCAAAGGGAATTTCATATCCACTCTGACCTACTGTGAAATCCAATTGTGAAGTACTCTTATTCGAGAGTTCCGGCAAGTCCATATAAGGAAACTTGGCGACTCAAGTGACGCCGTTCATTGCGGTGCCAACCACTCTGCCCCGAGCCGCCCGTTGCTGAAACGAGACCGGCGTAGAGAAAGGATTCATTCCCGAGATTGTTGTAGTAGACAAAGGCAGACCGACGCATACCACATTACTTAATTGCAATCTAGTTAACAGCATTGCATTTGGAGGCGACCTCGCTCGTTTTGCACCCCTGGGTTCAACCATCAAATGTGTGGTTCGTCGGGCGGTGTGCGGTGGACACTGCGGTTTTCATGCCATTTCCTGACTCATGTTCATCATTCATCTTCATCATCATATTCTCAGTTATGTTTGTTGCATCCCTTCATGACTGGGCACATCTGTATAATCAGAAAAAGACCGAAATAGATGAGTAAACAAAATAGCATATTTCGTGACAGCTTAGAGATCATGCACGCTCGTATCAGTCTTAGAGATGATTGGGTTTCAACGACACCAGACAGAATCAAATGATGATGAGTGCTTCATTCTTATTTTCACGTGAAGAGTATAAATGATCCCGAATAGGAGGGCCGGTGTCATAATTTTCTTTCGATGGTATCTCCGCAAACATTAGACGTAAACTATGGACAAGAGCCTTTTTATGTATCCGCAAAATCCTGTTACAAAAGGTGGACATATTTGCATATCAAGGAAATGGAAATACCATTATATAATTTATTTGCTGTATTTTAGAATGTAAAGTAAAAAATTGGTTCACTTAACGTTTGCAACTGCCAAAACACTTAATCACGTACTGATTATAGGACGTGTGGCGAGATTTTTTTGTTTCTATTTCGAGATAGGTTGTAGCCTCCTACGAATCTGGATGTCGGTGAGGAAAGGTGGGATCCGCAAACAAAAGCTCACAGGCCCGCCCATAAGTAAAAATTATGATGATGTTTAGAATGAACAAATGAAAGCATTGTTGATGTTCGAACTTGGAGGCGCGGCCGTTTGGCTGTGGCGGGCGGCGCGGCGTCCGAAGCGGCGGAGCGGCGTATTACGCGGCATGGCGCCACCGACACCTGCAGCTGCAGAATTATAGATGCGGCGGAGCACGGCCTCCCTCCGTGCCCTGCCCCCGCCCCCCGCATCTCTGCCCCCGCGCCGCTGCAGCCTCCGCAGCTGCGAAGGGCGGCGGTGCGGTGCGGGCGGGCGGCTGGTTAATGCATGCGGCAGGAGCTGCCGCCACCGCCGCCTTCGCCCGACAAGGCACCCATTAATTCAGCGACGCTCGCTAACCCATTTGCATTATTCTTGTCATCGTGTTAGCGACGGCCGCTACCCGCGCCCCTCTCTTGGCGCCCCCCGACCCTTCCCTCTTCGGCGACGCTTTTGTCTTTGGGTTGGGTTGGGTTTCTCTGTATCGGCTCTCGTGATTGTCTTACTCTCGCGCCATTTGTCTTTTAGCCCCCGCTGTCCTTATCACTTTACTTGTTTCTCTTCTGGCTTTCCTGCTGCCATTTCCACTCTTCGTTCGTCTGTAGCTTTCTGGTAATCAGCTATTTCCTTGTAATTGTACAAAATCATTGTATTGTCTTGCTTTGATCGTTTTCCCGACAATCCCTAATGCCCTGTCTGTTCTATTAAACTGCAGCGAATAAGGGCGCTGGGCCAGATTATGCCAAATTAGCTTTGCTCAAGTGCAGATTTTTTGTTTAAAATGCAGCTATTAGAGAGTTGTTCATTGTGTCAGTCACCGTGATATCTGTTTGGCAAAGAACAATATATAAACCCAACAATGTATTGACTTACGATATCGTTTCCAGCTTTCTCGTTTCCTCACAATAATTAAAGCATTCATAAATTTCGTGACTATATACAGGCAATAAATAGACGAAACAAACGAACGTCATGGATTTCCAAGTCCGGTAGTATTGCCCGAATAAACAACTTGAATCAATTCAACCAAATCATAAATAGACTTCATATGCTTAGAGATCTGATTGAAGATGAACATTTTACTACCTTATCAAGAGGGCAACTTTCCAAAAACAAAATGCAGCAAAATATTGGCGGTGAAAAATTGTTTTGTAGAAGTAATTGTGTTTACAACTCTACGAGATATTTGCTTGATTAGTTGATTGGAAAAAAAATCTGAAAGTCATATATCAACAACGGGAATTTCATGCTCTCGGGACGTGAATAATACCCATTGTAAGTGATAACAAGGTCCAAAATCTATCAGCTTTCATGTAAGTGCTTTAATGAAGCTGTTAAGGAATTATCAAATGCAATACTAATTATCTTGCGTCTCATGAGAAAAAACTAGCATCTGCGATAACTTTACTAAGAAAGTAGTAAGTAAGCGAAATATTGAAGAAAAGTGTGCTCAGATACGCTTATAACGAAATTGAAAACTCTCACCATTGTAATTATAGAGTGGAAAATCAGTTTCTAGTGGGCAGTCGTTTGTAATTGAGTTGACCCGCTCCAATACGAAACCCTGATAAACTTTGAACCCCAACCGTAGGGGCTGATAGAGCGCTTGGTCGCCTCGCGGCTGACGTCCGCCATCAACACTGCGAGCGTGGCGAACTCTGGAATTGGAGATAAGAGCGCTCTGCGCGTCTTGGGCAAAGAAGTACCCCTTCCCACTACCAAAGCTCAAAATTCTTCTCACTCGCGGACAACATGCCACCTACGCTGAGTGACAGGGCGCTGGGCCGCGGATTGCTTTTGCTATTAAGGCGCCCTAAGAATGAAGTTACGGGACAGCCGAATTATAATGAAATATGAAGCATTTGCCATCAAAATGAATATGTATTTGAACTGTAATATTTTGAATTTAAAAACGTAATATTAAAATAAACAAGTAATGATACAACACCACATTCTTCTTTGTTGTATATCTTGTGCAATTTTCGAAAATTCTGAGTTCAACCAAAAAGAGACCTGCGCCGTTTCTATGCGTCCTTTGCTTCATCCGTTAAAAAAAATGTTGGCTGTTTTTAAGTAAATATTTTTTATTAATTGTATTAATTTGGAGCAGCTTCTTCGCGATGGCTACTCTTTTTCTTCAAAACACTGTGATGACCGTTTCTTACAGATTTGAATTTTCAGAACAGATTGCATTAAAGACAATAATGTCTACCTTCACTTGTATACTTTTCTAATGTTTATATTTTGCAATTTTCGAAAATATCCAGAGTTCGCAGAAAATGGAACCAATACCACTTTTTGCAGTCCTGTCCTGTACACCGGACTGTACACACTTCTTGAAAATTTAAAGAGCAAATTTGTAGTTGTTTTTGAGAAAATATTTGTTAAAAAATTAAATTCTCTACGTTATCCGAGGAAAACGTTTAAACAAATAATTTGGAGGTACTTTTGAAATAAATTTGAAAATGTTGGGGCTTGATGCAAAGAACGTCCAAAATTCCATTTGAAAATCGCAGGTCCAACAAAAGGGCCTCGAATTCGTTCCGATTGATCGGGGAATATCAATTTTGGAGAAAATCGTTGGTTAGCTTGTCAGTCGGACAAATAGGCAGACGACAGACACACGTTTGATGTCAATCAAATTTTCAATATCACGGACCCACGAAACAAAGACTCTGATTACACAACGTGAGAGTGGAAGTAATTTACTACACGTAGGAACAAGATTTATCCAAATTTTGTTTCCAGGGCCCGGCAATAAGACTTTTTCGGTCGTAAATTCCCTCCTCACGATTGCAATAATTTTTCTTCTTACGAAGTAAGTCGAAAAAGTAAAAGTTACAAAATAGTCATATGAAAATATTTTAAAATAATCTGTCTACTTTTTGACACATTGAGTTGACACCCATATGAGGCGCATTAGTTTCATCAGGGAACAAACTGTGGTACAACATACTATCAACAATATGTCATTTGAAATACAATGTCGACATTATCGGGCAAACAGGCAGCAAACTGTCGGCAACGCCTTTGAAATGTTGTATGTTTCATCCAGAGGGGGGTGTGATCTGTCATTCCATATCACGAGCTAAGGTTCCTGGAATTTCTATGTGCTGTCGGTGAGCCCACCAGCGGGCTCGTGGCCCCTCAGAGGGAACTTGAGGGAGGCCTCATGGCACCTAGTTGAATGTTGTTTTATCGTAATTCGTTTTTTCTAATATGAGTAGTATGGTGCAAGGGCTTATATTGTTAATGTGCTGAATATTAATAATGAGCTGATTATTAATTTGCTTAATTTTTACATTTTATGAGTAACATTATTTTAGTTCAAAGTTTTGGGTGTCCCTGTAGCGTCTGCCCGTAGCACGTGCTTATTCTGCATTTACTTTATTCCATCCTACCACGTGGGTAGAATGAGATGCAGAGGCATTTCGTTTGGTTTTTGTCCAGCGACTATTGGTTGGAAATTGCTTTGAATGAACACTTCGTGTGACACCAATAAGAAAGAGCGTTGTTAGCCGCATTGCGTAACTACGCTCCATGAACTCACGGAAGGTAAGCAACTCGAGACATCACGGGTTCCTGGTTCCTGAATGGGTGATCGTAGTTACTAACGGCACAGAGCCTCTGTCTGAAGAGATAAAAGAGAGAGATAATGACCGACTGTAACGTTACGAGGTATAAAGGAGGATTACTCCATGTATGTACGCGTATATACTCGTGACAGAATGTTTCTAGTCAAACGTGTTTGTATTCTTAAAAACGCGTTTTGCGTCTGTCGATATCAAGTTGTTACTGCTAGAAATGTGTCTTGAAGTGTACCAAATGTATTATTTATTAGATCAATCATTATCGTCTCTTTGACCCATGTAACTGAAGTTGCGCCGTATTGTTTCCATTTGTTTGCTCAGAGAAAATCGCTATACCAGGTGGTTCGACATTATTCTTCCGTGACTTGTTTCATGACTTGTTTGATACAGCTTGCCTTATGCAGGACCCATGTGGTCGTGCGTTTTGTTCGTCTTCTTTTTGTTTATAGATAAGCTTGTACTGAATGTGCCACCACAGGGCAGCGACTAGATCCAGTATCACAAAAAGAATATTCAAGCCAACGAACTGCTTGATGTTGCATCATCGAGATTAAAATAAACAACTCTTACACGACTGTAACATGTGGACTTCAAATAATGTTTGATTTAATACTGTGTTAAGTCACATAGTGTTAAGTGATAATACAAATAATTAAATATTAATAACAATGAACTCGATTTCCTGCATTAAAAGAGTTATTTTTTCTTTAATTCTTTGAGATATTTCGCCAGTTAACGTGTTACTCTTTCGATTTCATTGTGTTGTAGTTATTCTTTGTTACTGATCTGACTCTTAGCCTGGTCTTCTTTGAAGACTCTCGCTCTACAACTCTCTCTCATTTGTGTTTAGATTGCCCTCAGGGCGATACCTGTCAACGTGTCGAAGTTTCACCTTATCAAAAATAGAAATGCAGTGTTTAAGAGAGGAGACAAATGCTCGATCGAAAAAGAAAAAAAACACAAGATACCGAAAGAAAATTTTCGACGGGTATTGAAGTGACCTTTAAAAAGCATTCCAATTACAGACCTAAACTTTCGTCATGTTGATCGTTACTTTTTATTACTTAGCCCACGATAACTCAGTGATTCTCGCATGCAATATTCCACGTAAGGTATGTCACATTGATATACATTATGCATGTATAGTATATGTAGGAATGTGACCTTGTTAGCCGCCAAAGCATGCGAGTCGTGTTTTTGTTGGTACTGACGAAGAGAGAACGCTGTAGATGCAAACTCGACCTACTTGAAAATGCTGTCTCGTGAGTGTTCAAACTCAGAAGTTCTTGGAACATCCTCGGATGAGTTGTTACTAATGAATTATGTGCCGCTCACCCATTACAGCGTTATCGAAATCTCTGAGAAAAGTTTCTAACCAAATACTGTTAGGGGAAGTTTGCCGTCGTAGCTCAATGTTCCGGAAATTCCAAACAATGCAGCTTTCAATAATTTCCATGACTGTCCTAGTTCGGCTGTGGAATGTTGGGACTTCATGGTACTAACATTGCCAATGTGTTTGCAAAACTGACATCGAAGTTCTAGACCTAATCATAATGTTTTTCACTCGGAATTGTGTCATGCAGAACGTGACTGTAGGAACGAAATTGTGACGATTAGTAGTTATAATGATATTTAAAAAATGAAGGACTCTTGACCAGAAGGCAGACTAATTTTCAAATGAGGCGATTAGGTAAGTATACAAGTGAGAAAAAATAGAACATGTACGCTTGGCTACTTTATCACATTCTTTCCACTCCCAGTTTATAACATTAGTGTCGTATTACAAGTAGTGTCGTTCTTCAACGACGACTGGTTCCAGCGAGCACCCGTCGTCGAGCAGTCGGGGCGCCGCCGAGGGCCCACCCGCACCCCTCGAGGGCCCCGTGGGCGGTGGGGGAGGGGCGGGCGGGTGGGCGCCGGCTCGAAACAAAACCCGCGCGCACAAAGGCTGCCCGCGCCTGCACCACCGCCCTCGGCAAAGCGCCGTCGCCGCCGCCGCTCTATTCACCTGGAGAGGCGGCGGCTGAGGCTCTCGCGCCAAGGTCGCTGCTCAGGCGGGAGAGGGCTGCTCCGCTCCTGCGCACCAGACCCGCCCCGGCCCGCCCCGCCCACCTGCCTTCGCCGCGCAGGTGCCACCGCGCCCGCCCCGCGAGCCGATGTGCTCCCTAACGGATTATTATGTGCTCAAGAGCCCCGGGTGGGAAAAACGCGTCGGATGCGAGTCGCGCCCCGCCGTCACTCCAACTCGTGCAGCCCGCGCGCGCCTGGCGAGAAGGGGGTGCCTCCAGCGACGGAGAATGCAACGAAGTTGAGGAAGGAAAGTAGGGGGGGCGGATATAATGGTAACTTAACCGTGTTTTACGGAGTAATCTGTGGCATTACGACGGTAATTTGTTCTGCATCTTTTAATTTATCATTTACTCTTCAATTTTACGGTTTATGTTGGGGTTACAGAATGCGTTTGTAATTATAATACACATTTACTGAGGTATTAAACTCAGTCCCTTATCTCAGCCCCTTATTTCAAGGATTAAGGGAATTGTGATAGAAGATTGTCGAAGAGGGAATTGATTAACGGAAAAGGCGAGTTTGCAATGGGAGTATGTGAGAATAATCTGCAAGAAAATAGTAGATGTTGCTTTCTTGTGCAGAGAGATTTGACACTTCTATTTAAAAAAATTAAAGGTGTTTGGAAAGGGTGAGAAAGAAATTGAAATACGTACTACTTTCTGGAGTGAATATCACAACGCGGCCACCAACAATTAGCCTCATGATTTAGGAAAGGAAGTTGAAATTAACACATTTACATCTTTCTTAATAAACACAATGAAATTTTGTACAGCTCCTCTAAGCTTTGTGGAAACTATTTTGCCGAAGAGATTCTTTGGCGAGTTAATTATTCATTTAAGTGGCGTAATTCGCATAGTTATTATAATTTAGAATCAAAGAATCGTGGTGGGGAAGATGCTCCTGGCGGCTGTGCTTCGTCGCCCTTTCGAGCGCAGCAAGTCCCTTGCGGATTCTCGAGAGTCTCCTCGGGCGCGTTCCTCCGACTGCCAGCCGCGCGCCCGCGCGGGCGAGAGGCCGAGGGCCAGAGGGCGCTAATGCGGCCGGTGGCGCGGGCGCGGGCGCGGGCGGGGAATGGCGGGGTGGGACGGGGCGGGGTTGGCGCGCGCGTACGCGGTCGGGGGGCGAGAGGGCAATTCGTTCCATAAAAAAGTTTATATTTCGCCGCGGGGCCGCCCGGCCGTAAAGCACGCCCTCCTTTGGCGCGAATAGGGCGCCGCCTCGACCTCCGAACTGAACCCGTGTGCTCGGGCCCCCGGCTCGTTCCGCACTTCCGCGAACTCTGTGGTGACACGTCTTCGAGTGGCCGGAAAAGGGTACTCTTCCCAAGGAGTAGCGCCTTTTGGAAGACGGACGTGAGAGGGCTTCAGAGAGAAAAGTGTTTCATTGTTTGCGTCAAAAGTATCGTAGGACATTTTATGTCAGTGCAGGTATGCACATTGTCAGACGAAGATCAATGTGACAGGATTTTTGTAGAAATTGATCTGCAGTAGGTACTACGCCAAAATTATCCGTAAACTTAGTAAACTGCGTTTATCTTAGTAAGATGAGACATCGAAATTTAGGAATGTCGTAATCTATTTTTTGAGATACTGCTTTCAAAGTTGATTGATCAATGAATTAAAAATTTATTGCCACGAACGAAATTAGCGTGTTAATTCGGGGCAAAATGATCGCGATTTAAAGAAAACCGAGCTCCTATCTGAAACGCGGAAAGAGCGACCGTTCCAAAAGAAGCTACACTTAAACTGTGGCAAACAGTTCTGAACATTAGTCACATGTAGGAGGAGGAGGATACTTCAAAGACACTATTTCGTGTTTACATAGGGAGTACATATTAGCTATCTAGTTACTTTTCTTCTAAAGTAACCCTGAATCGTAGTATCCTGGTATTGCGGTACGCAGGTCATCAATGTTGATATTAGAGAGGAAACAGAACTAATTGCGAAAGTTTCTAGGAAACCGCTTTAAATTCTCTCTTGAATCTGGCAATTATAAACTTAAAAAACGGTTAGATTACGACTTTTCATTAGAAAGGCGCAGTTATAAAAACAACAACTTTTCAATGTACTTCCAACTAAATTTTGTTTTATGAGACGTTTCGCAAGGGGTTGTGACAAACGTCCAAATCCTTTCTCAGAATGGCGCTGGGCCCTCGACGTGCATCGTGCCGCAGACCTCTGTTGCTCCCAATGCGGCTCCTTCGGCCCGCATCCCGCGCTTGAGATTGGCTCTCGCGCCGAATTATTCAGCGCTGCGAAGTGCTCGGCCAGAGCTGAGTGTGAAGATCGCGCTCTATAAAATTCGCGGAGGCTGCGCTCTTCAAGCTGCACGCTGCGTATATAGGCTCCGTCCAAGAAGCCGATAAAGTCACTGAAATTGGTTGCTATGAAGGCGAATTTATTTGAAGTTCGGGAGAACCTGCGAAATGTTTATAAAATCGACAGATTGGACCCGTGCTTTTGAAATGGGAGGCAGTCAAAGAGCTTTTAACACGTGCGTCTCATTTCTCCATTTTTCATCTCGATCGTTTCCTTAGAAGCAATCAAATTGTCGCCTGACATTTTGTGTGTTAGATTATTTGAAATTTATTTTATTGTGCTTTCAGAGCGTGGCGTGAAACCAATGTGCAGCAAACAATGTATTCGAACTTGGATGGTTAGTTCGTCATACACGTTGGTTTCAGGGAACTGCCTTTCTTAATGTCAAGAACTGTTTTTAACTTGAAGTATTTCTCTACGTAATCCACGTTGACTGACAGTTCTAGCCAATCTTCAAATGCATCAACGTAGGAATCTCTCTACGGAAGAAGACTGTCCCAGCGTGAAGCTGATTACATTACCATTATTGTAGACGACTGGAATTATAATCCTTTACATTCATGAATGCCAAAAGGATCCCCTAAGCCTGATTTAATAGTTTCTTTATCGTAGTTAATGATGATCCCTTTAGAATGTATTCCTTTATGGAGTAGGTGAAAAAAGGATCTTTCACGAAATTATGCGACATATTTCCACGTGCTTCTCACGTGCTAGAATTTGTGAATATAGTATAACACAAAAGTTCAGGAAGATGACTTCTCTTCTATAATGTCTGCGGTCACAATGAATGTACTTGTGTTTGCCCTTCTCCTTTGACTCTCTCGTGTATGTTGGGATTTGTTCTTCAAGAATTAAAATTACGAATTATTGCTTTTGAGTGTCCCGAGAGTCATTTCGTAAAGTTTAGGAAGAGAATAGTGAAGTGAGTAGAATAGAAGGTGCAGTAATGCAGTAAAACGAAACCGTCACTGTTAATGTGAGAAAGAGTGTGCTGTTTTAGAAATGTTAGTTCAACTTGGCTTTAAGTTGATGAAAAGATGAATTATCGTGTCAGCTGACGCAGTTTAAAGGCACAGTTGAGTTCGTTATGAATCATTTAAATGTAAATTTTACTTTTCCGTCATTACTTGTGAGCAAATGAACACGATAATAAACTTTGCGTTCAAGAATTAGTTAACAGGGAAGTTTGTCCTATCTTAACTTGCCAACTTTTTTTTTTTTTGAAAATTTATTTATTAGCATTTACACTTTGTGATTTCAACATTGATTTATATTTTGCATTCAGAAACTATTGCCGAGAATATAGCGCCTTGTGTAGATCCCCACAAAAGTAGAGATGTTTACTAACGGCTTGTATAGACTTCTGGGGATACTAGTCGGATGTACAGGTAGCTTCATCTGCTCGCGGTTCTAGTTGCTTTTTTTGACTGTTGAATACTGGGGAAATGCTGAGTAATTTGACTCAATTCCCTCGCAAAACCCAACATTTTACCCTGTTCTCCTTGCCCTGAAATGCTTCTTTCAAGGTTGAAAGAACAATTTGAGCGGTAATTAAACATGTCCAAAAACTCTTTTTCGCTCCAACATGTGCTTCGAGGAAAATGGTGCAGAATGGGCGAAATGAAAATGTTTTTTAAAATTCACTTTCCATCATACCCTGAAGAAATAAAAGCCTTCAAGCATACTGCACGTTGCCTTAATAGAAATTTCTCATTTATTATTAAATTGTCCGTGAAATGAGTTGGGTACGTGTCTGTAAACAGGTATCAACAGTCGATTAATGGCTGTCACGACACTTTTTATCTCTTTTTGAGAAAATTATCGTTTGTTGCGGAAGAACATAGACATTTATCATTTGACGATTTTTTTCCATTCCAGTTTAGAAATGTTATTACTGAGAAAATTAAGAATTAAAGAAATTAATCAGTAAAACGGATATTTGAGTTTTCGATGTTTCACATGTGTTGTCCTCAAGCAAGGGATTCGGCAACTCATGTCAGTCGCTTCAGTTGAATATTATGAGTTACTAGATTAGTGTGGCGTGTCAGACGCTTCAAATACGGAAATGTATTGTCATATTTATTAATTAGAGTATTTTTAATTACGGAGATTAGAAGGATTTAAAGAAAATGACCAGCTCCCCACCACAAAAGCGAGACGCGTCGAATGTCACCTCGCGTAATTCGAACGGGGGACCAGAGGGTTCTAATCGTGAGAATGGGGCAGACTGACGAACGGACACACGCAGGTTATTCGAGTACTGTATGTAGGAGTTGCTACATTAATACATATTTTGTGAACTTATCGTCTTTTCTGCAGTAGCGAAATGGCAATAAAATGGTTACTGAGAACTAATGGGCCTACAACACTCCACATTACTCTTTATTATTCATGAGATGAAACTATGCCTTAAGCGAACCTCGAACAACATGCCCCGATCCTGGGCCGACGGGTGTCGTTGCTGAATCGTTCTCTCTCTCTCTATCTCTCTCTCTCTCTCTCTGGTAAAAGAGCTCGGAAAATAACGATTTGTGGTTTCGGGCAAAATGGTATATTTGCGAGATTGATGTGTTTTTTATTGGCGTCACCGTACACAGGGCAAAATAGTGTAGTTGTTATACGCATTTGGTCTATTAGAACTGTAAGGTCTCAGCGATTAGAGAAACAAAGAAGGAACAAATGGATGATTAGGCATAAGACGCTTCTCTAATACGCAAGTTTATTATTCTTATTTTGTATGCATATCTTCTTACCTTGCCACCCCCCCTCTCTCTCTTATTGCCATCAGCATGCGAGTGGGCTACACGATCTGGAACCTTTTAGATTGTTGAAAAATTTGATTAACCATTCAATTTGCTACTTTTAAATGTTTTTTCTCCGTCTTCTCGAGGTGCCCCAGCTGACCGAGTCCCCTGGGCTACAGTCTCCGTGTTGTAATAATCCCTGGGCGTGGGTCGGAGACGCCGTCTGGCGGCTGCACCTGAACCTTGAGCCACCTCGAGCGGGAGCGGCCTCAAGGCGCCCGTCAGGCCGATACCCCCACGTGGAAGGGATGGAGGACCGCGCCTGCGTTTACAACATAAATCTCCAGCAACTAGGCCCCTTGCCACCGCCGCCACCGCGCGCGCGCGCACGCACGCATACACGCACGTAGACACGCACGAGGCCCACACGTGTGATGGAAGCTGCGCTGTGGAGGAACCAGCTGCACCCGCTGCTTTATAGGTGCGTCGGAGGTACATGCTGCACCGGAGCCTTTGAGAGTTTTTTTCAACCCCCGGACTATTTTTACTCGAAAACAATTTCCATGACGTGTTCAGGAGAGGGTCTAAAATACTCTTCTTTCGATGATAGAAAGGTACGCAAGGTGCAAATGCAAGGGACATTATTTAATATCGATTTTCGATTAAATAATTATCGGAGAATTGCATTCTCTCGTAAAAATGTTTCTCCAATCAACAAATAAAATAAAATAACATAAATTTACTATTTCTAGTCATATTTTTTTCTCTATATGCATTCAAGAATAAACGCTACCCATACTTCTGCTTGTTCTGCAGTGAAAAATTAATAATTTAAACTCATTATGTAAATGGAATTAATATTACGCTTCACAAACCAACATATACATTTTCAGAACAGCTACCGTTATGAGAACTTGTTTAATGCTCTTCCAAGTGCGAAATTTAATAAAGCATCCCCAACGGTCATGTGTTAGGGATCAAGAAGAAATTAAACAATGTGAAGTATCACTGTCAGAGTGGGTCGTGTCGTTGCATAAGAACGCGCACGACTGATTTATGTTTGTATTTGATAGCTAACATGCTCTCCTATTGAAATGGTCGGTAGTGTTTGCTTATCCAAAGCAGCAAAGATCTACCAATCGCTTACCAGTAATTGAAAAGAAAATGCGATCGTTTGACTCGAGAAGTTTCACTACCTTTCTCAGATTCACGAAAATTGATCTTCGAACTGCATTTCTTCGTGCAAAATTCAATAAATTAGTGCTTTAATAGACCCCCGAAATGTTTTGGAGCTTAGTGTGTTTTCTTAATTATATTGCAGATGTATTTAATGAAATTCCTTAGCGCTTATTATCGTATTAGGAATTCATTTATCAACTCTTAGACTGTATAAAACATAGGTTTTACACGTATATGCATTTGGTATGAATGGTATGCGTGCGTAGTTTCTGGATAGCACTCGGGAACGAAGATACCTAGTGTTATAACAAGTGAAAACGTGTAAAGCTGCAATTATAAACTTTTATTTTTTACTGACACATTATTGCTTTCGATAAGGAGCTCGATATTCACTGCATAACCTACCTATTGAGAGGATCGTAATGACGAGGGAAATATGAAAAAGTTGAGTGTTGTTACATGTTGTCTTACGGAGGGAATAATTGGAGGTAAATATGAAGTCAGTCAAGTTATCAAATAGTTAATTAGTAAATAAGTAAATACGAATAATTAAAATTAGGCAATCTATGTACCACACGCGTGAACTGGTTCTAATGATCGAGCGGTGGCGAAAAGCCCTCGGGTCAAACGCCCTCAGGCTTTTTGTCCTTGCTCGATCATTAGAATTCATATAACGCTCTTAGTGCATAAATAACTCTTATATCACATCGCATCATCACATCACATCAATGAATAAAAAAGTATATAAAAATGAAAAAAAGTATCTGGAGAAAAAAATGCGAGAAAGGCCTCAACCTCTACATACTTGATCATCCGGACCGTGTTGTAAACATCGCATTAGTGAAGTTGAAATCTTAATCTTCCGAAGAACATCGCGAAGGACGCTGCGGTGCTTTGCGCTGCCAAGGAATAGGAATAGAGGCTCCCTGATCAAGCGTTCGGGATAAACTACATTCGTGCGAGCATGTAGGAGGTGTTCATTAATGATGAGTTGATTCGTTAATATTCATATGTTTTTTATGTTATATCTTTGAACTTGAAAAGCCGGTTTGGAACGCCGATGAACTTATTAGCGTATCTCATTTTACCTCTTTGCCCGAAATGTCGTGTGCCCTATCAACATCTTTCTAGCACTACCTACAAATTTTCTTGTCCAAGTGACGTTGAAATAACAGTGTTCTTTAACCGTGAGAGCTTTTTTTCGAAACGCGCATTACATACTTTCTAAAGTGGATTTGCAGCTTGATGGCGTCATCAGGTGGCAATATTTCAATAGAGATTGCTTTTCACATGGGTAGCGTTCACGTGTAAAAGTCCTTTTTATTTGACGTTGCGAGGTAGCCCTGACGATTTATAGGTTGCATTCGTGAATTGATATGTTTAAATAAGCCATTAATATTTCTGCCGCGAGATTTTCCTGTTTTTCTATAACTGGTAATTCAACTTCTGTTTCGGTTTTTTTATCGCGGGTGTTCCGGTAATTGTTAAGGTGTGGTGCGTTTCGGGAACTTTTGTAAAAAAATAGAACTATTATTTATTCGGCACCTTCAAGTGAAAGTCTTCACGACATTGCGTAAATGTTAATGTATGCGTATAAGTCAACTATGCAGGTCTGAGTTGAAAACAATTTTTTTCCTTGTATTTCTCATACTTCCTCTTACATTAATGAACCTGCACGCGGAATTACGAAACCATTAATTCAACTAATTGATTCTTGTAAATTTAGTTATTAGTTCGGGATTCAATTTCAGATGTAATCTCTGTGTGGGTCCCTTTGCAATGCGGTAAAGGTCGTAGTAATCAGTTCTCCGTAACGGAACATAGACGCACTAATTGTTTAGTAATGCAATTTGAAATATCTATGCAGCGTTATACCCATTCATGAAATTTCATTTCGAAACTCAGAGTTCAATTTGCACTGATTGAACCGTCCCAATGATTTCTACTTACTGTTCAGGTATTTACAATCAAAACTTAGTTTATTTTCATTCATATGTTCTTGATATAATTGTTTACTTGCATGAGCTGTTTTTACGATTGGTGATCGTTTTGATTTAGTACGGTGAGATGATCAAAGGTTCATTTTTTAAAGATGAGAACACGGTTAGATTGAATATGTCAAGTTACTTCCCAGCTGTTTATAAATACAGTAAACTGAAAATAACCTACAAACTGTACAACATGAAAAATCAACATAGTGCGTTCATAAGTAAAATAGGATTGTCTTAACCTACATCATATGCTATTTTGCAACGCTCATTGAATCAAAAACGTAGTCCTGCGATGGTAATTAGTTGCAAAGCATACAGGAGAAATCTAGTTAATACGTCATTTACGTTAATACAAAAAACTAATAGTGCTAAATCAGCACGTACTTTCACCCAAAATTACGCAAAAAGTACTCGAATTTTCGAAAAATTGTATATGTCTTTATTTTAAAATCTATCTTTAAGGAACAGATTTCATTAAGGGAAAAATCTTCATAATCGTAATTGTAGGAAGACACCAGACAAATTTTGAGTTTTTGCAAATTTCAAAAAAATAAGAGTTTTAAACGAAAATAAGCCCTGCACTATTATCTTAAACTATTCTATTAACTTATCCAATAACAAAATTAGTAGTAAAAGCTCTGGAGATATTTTTTGAAAATTTTGAAAATATCCTAGGGGATTCATGTAAAGTACCCCCAAAGTAAAAATATCAGCCAGATGGATGGCGGAATATTCATATTGAAGAAAATCGACCGCACAGTTTAGCCGCTAGCGTTGTTCACGGACGGACAGCCGGACAGGCAAGCAGGCAGGCAGACAGACAGACAGACAGACTTTTGCCGATAATCGACTTTTCGTTATCAAGGACCCGCAAAAACATGGATTCTACACCATGTGTTAGAGGATTTTTTTCTTCTAAATTTAGAAACTGGATTTATCCACTTTTCGTTACCAAGGTCCTGTTTTAAGAGTATTTCTGCCGAAAATTTGTCATTTTGCCGCACAGCATTACATAACTTAGTCACTACTGCGTAAGTGGTAGCGAGAAAGTATAAACGACAGTAACGTAGACCTACGTTCTGGATCTACGTGTCTCGGAGCGATGCCCTTGGGGCGGGCGGACGAGCCAGTTGTCGCACCTGCGAAGGAGAGCGCGGGAGCGGGTGACGTGGGTCAGCGGCGGCGGTGGCGGCGGCCGAGAGTGGGCGCCCCCGCGGCGCGTTTTACTGCGCTCGCCCTCACGAGAAAATACGCCGCGTAAAAGAGCGGCTCGCCGCCGCCGCCGCCGCCGCCGCCGCCGCCGCGGCGCCGCCCGCCCGCCTCATCCGCAGAGAAAACACGCGCCGAAGAGGCGTGTGCCCGCGCGCGTGAAGTTTCGGTTAAGTTAACCGATTGACACCCCCTCACCCACACCCCACTCCGCAGTGCATATTTATGGGGCCGTGTCTCTTTCTTTGCCTCGTCCTTTGATGCGGTGCGGGCCGTTTGCGCCGGTTTGTGGTGGCTCTACGTCCACGCGCGGCGCACTGGTTGAATGGGGGATGGGACAAGGCTTAATGGAGTCGGGTTCGCTCCCGCCGCGGGCGAGACCGTGAGCCGACCTGAAGCATTTTGTTCGCGTTTCGACTCGCTATTGTGGTGTTCAAAACATGCCCTTACCGAGACTCAAACCTGGAATAAAAAAACTTAATTTATGGACGACCTATTTATTCTCGTCTATTATTCATTTAATGGTCTATGAAATATATATTAAATCATAATATACGGTATTATTTGATGAAATGCTGTCCTCCATAAGCAACATTATGACAGCAATTGAATTCATGATTTTAAAAGAGAAGTAAGTCCCCCTTTTCATAAAAAAGAGTTGAGAAATACATTTTCTTTGTTATTCTTCAAGCTATAGATGAATATAAAAATAAAGCTTGTCTGGCTTAATGTATGTGTTCTATTGCCAACTAAGAATTCTAATGTCTGGAAAAGAGAAAGAAGTTCCGAAATCACGCTAGTATTGTCAGCTAGGAAATGCATAAATGCTTCATGATAACAGTATGAGACACTGAGGACATCATTGACTTCAAAACCTGGTGGTCGAACTATTTTAAGAAGACAATCAAGTCTCTTGATCGACCTGACTGTCCTCGTTGTGAACCTGGTGTCACTCTTTCCAAGTGAAGCAGCTACCGTATGATAGATAATATTTTTGTTACCTCTGGGCACGTGAATACATATATTGATGTGCTTATCAAGTACTCATTAATGTTGGCAAAAGGGAAAGCACATCATTTGCCATTCAAGAAATTTGTTCAGCTGTTCTTTGAATCAACGGAAAGAAAATAACCGAAGTTAAAAGTAGTAAAAGAAATACCACACGAATATCTCCATTTCTCCCAGAAAGTTTTGACAGAGCTACACTCTCAAGTGGAAATCAATGATGAGTAGATGCTGATATTATTACTTTAGTAAGAGCATTTTTCATATAGCACATGTAAATTCACATCATTATATTTCAAATATATGATTTTATTGTTTCATAACATCGAAAATAAATTTTTTGAAAATATTTCATAATGTAATATATAAAAATCAATGTTTGTTCGTATTTTATACACTGCCGTACCATTCATTCAATTGCGATAAAACTTTGTCATTTATTGTTTGGACTTGCGCGAAACATATGGGCATAGTACAATGGTAATGTGCGTATGTCTGTCGCACATAGACGCGTATTTATGATTTTTTGTATTTATGTTGGCTCAAGCGCCCCTGAGTATACACAACCGCTCTACGCAACCCGCCGTACGATCAAGTATTAGCGCGTCTTAGGTACATATTCTGCCCCTGCGATTGTGAAACATCCTCCGGAATTATTACTTGAATGTTATTTCGAACAAATAAATCAAATTTCTCCAAGACAGTGTCACAACGAATGCATGCCCAAACTTGAGGGAGAACGTTTAAACAATAGGATACTTGACAACCATGTTCAAACCAGCATATAGAACAAACCCATACTTGCGAGAGTCTTGAATCTATTAAAATTTTTGCAGAGCGTAGCCTAAGACGTGATTAACTCTCACGTAATCAGTAGCGTGTGAAATGTAATACATTGCAATAGTGAAGAATTGCCGGATCCGCTAGTTATTTTATAAAGGAAATAAGTCCAAGGTTTAAAAACGGTTCTGTACACCACAGAAAAATGCAAATTTTGAAGTTTCAGTGTAGCCCAAGCAATCAATAACAGCTAGTTCTACACCTTTTGTATAAAAGATAAATGTCCCAGAAGGCAACTGTTGAAGTTATTAAGTTTTTCTTCTTCTTAGATGTATGAAACAAGGATTTATTTCCCTTTACAAATCACCGATTTAATTTTAGAAAACAATTAGCGAAAACAGTTTGAGTGAGTGAGCTTATATTCAATCATTTCGGGGCTAACAATTACTTAGGTTGTTAACCTCGTAAATGTCGCGCGTGTAACATCCCGGGAGAAGGCGGTGTTCCTCCCGCGCTCAAACGTGAGATCCGGTGCCGACTTTCACGTCTGCTTGCATGTTTTCCCCTTCAGGTTCATCTCCCAGTGGGGCACCATCGCAGCCAGGACAAGCTGTGGGTTCCCGAAATGTGTGCATATAAGCGCGCGCATATTTGTCTATGTGGGATGAAGGTACAAGGCCGAGGAAGGAAAAATCGTGCGCAGGCCATGGCTCGCTTGTTAGGCTACTCGCAAAATGAGACGCAGGTCAGTCACGTGACTCGGAGTAACTAATGGTGAGTTTCTGCGAACCACTATGCTCATTGGACCCGTGCATGTCAGAGTGCAGGGTGAAGTGGCGCCTTTCCTGCACGCAGTTTCCTGCAACGGTTCGCCGTGACTTTGCTGAAGATGGAATAAAAACTGATTGAAATCGTGCGTGTTCGTAAAGTTCTTTGACACAAATCATGATGAAGTTGAGGTGTTTTATAAACCGTGGTAATAATTTATCAGTTTCAAGATGTTTGACTTAGACTTTTTTAAAATTAGCTTATTATTCACTAATATTTAAATAAATTACCTGGTTCCCCTTATCCTTTCAAACATTTCGCTGAAAGTGCATTGATATGCAGTAACCTTCAAATAAACGAAAATATGCACATTAAATTTCGCGGGAAAGCTCCAAATAGGGTGATTCGTAAAGAAATGTGATAATTTTCAAAGAAAGCAATAGCAAAAAATAAATGCATTTGCATTCAAATCCAGATTTCATTAACAACTAAAATTCTATTAAATAAATAGACTTTAACAACCATTTCCCCCGGTTCCGTTTGACATTGTGGCGTAACAGCCCTTTGCAAATTTCATTTTTTGATCCGATCATGCACTTCTTTGAACTGATCACGATTTAATCCAAAAATAGTTCTAAAATTTGACATCACAAAATTCCTTAGAGCAAATTCTCCATGGTATTCTCATTTCTTCATGTAATCGCTTCTTTCTCCTCTTTGCGTAACGTTTCTAACTCGAACTCGCTTTCGGAATCCGATTCAGCACTCAAATCCAATATCATCGCGGAGATACTCGACACCTTCGCGAGCGCTCGTACCGGAGCGAACAACGTAGTCACTGCGGCCCATCTTGAGGGGATTGCCGCTGTGACTCGCTCTGTCAAGAGGAATTCGGCGTTAGTCACGCTGCGACACGTCACGGATCTGTGTCTCATTTGGCGTCTAGCCTTAGGGTGTTGCAACGGCATTCGCCATGTGTTGATAAGATAAACCACGGACTATACAAATCAGAGCAGCTGGCCGCTAGTATTCATGCAGAAAGTGGTTGAATTCGTTCCAGCAACGGAGCTAGGGTTGCCGCTCAGCTTTGAAAGATGGAAACAATCCGAATGAATAAGGAATGTGTTAATGTTATTGATCTTTTAGCTTGTTTAAGTTTTATCTTTTGCATTTCTCACTTGGATCGTTTCAATGCCAAGACATTATTGTAAACAAGCATTGAAGAACAGTCGTTATGTTGGAACATGTGGAGTTGGGGTAGCATGAAAGTTGGCTGCTTGGGTATGAGTGGGTGTGAATGGGAATGAGTGTGGGCGCGAGATGGGTCGGGCACAAGGATGGGGAGCATTCCATTGGGTGCTGTTGTTTTCCAGATGGGGTGCTTGTGAATATACATAGAGAATAGTTGAGGGAACTCAGGGCTCCTCTCGGACCCTGCCATTGTGTAAGAACAAGTTGGAACTACGTGCGAAACCACAGGATGGTATAAGCAGGAAACTTTCACCGCTACAGACTCAATAGGCATATATTTTCATTATGTCAATACAGCTTTAAGTTTATTGTCAAGTTTACACTACAATTTTCGCATATGAGAAATTATCTCGCTCCTTGGGATATACTTTACTCTTCAACTACTTTAATTATAGAAACATTCGGAGTTTTCAGACTTTGTAGATCCACAATCACTGAGTCCAGTTCCATTAACGGTTGAGGTATCAACACTGTTACCGATGATTTATATTGATTAAAAACGTGGGGGGAAAAGATTTTCGATTGAAACTAAAAACTGACGCCGATAGAAGCGAGATGTTAATGACAGTCCCCGTTAAAGGAGATAAGAATTGGCCGAATCCATTTTGCAACGTAATACTCATAACGAAAAAAGATATTAAAAAGACACTAAGAGATGAAAAACTATCAGAATTAAATTTTTGTTTACGCCGTGTTCGGCTGTAACTCAACATTTTGTTTTTCCAATTTGAGATCTTATGCTTTTGAAATTCAAAATTTGAGGAAACAGATGAAGTAAATATTGTTATGAAAACAATTCAATAATATCTTTTTTTGTAATTTAATAGAGGTGATTTCGTTCGTTTTTATTGTACTGTATTCTTGTGAAATATGCGTATGTAAATCAAAATATTCAAAGTGTGTCTATCCGCTATCTTTAAGCAAACATGCTCCAAAGTGCAAATGTGCATGTATTTTTAAATTTGTTTAAATTGAATTTAAATTACAAGCATCTGCATACATTGACGTGTCCGAGATGTCTTTAAAGGTTGTTTTACCTTCAAATGTAGCCCCCATCCGCCGGGGATCCTAAGAGACGCACGCGAGCACGTTCTACAGGTAGGGTTCGCTTCGCCGAGTACACGACGCCCGGCTCCCTAACCGTCCACCTGCCACACGCTCTCCTTTTTACGGTAGAGCAGTACATTTTTCATGCGACGGCAGCGGCGAGGCGAGCTGGGCGGGGCGGGGCGTTCGGCGATGCGCGGGGTGGCTGGTGAGGCCACCAGAGCGGGGGGTGCGCAACCGCACGCGCGAGCGCTCCCAACGCTGCGGATAGGAGAGAGAGGGAAGGTGAGACTGCTAGGGTGGCTGGGGGTGAGAGTCAGGGATAGTGGGAGAGGCGAGCGTCTGCCAGGCATCCTGGATTGAAGAGAAGAGAGGGAGTATAAGTATATATATATATATATATATATATATATATATATATATATATATATATATATATATATATATATATAGATATAGATATAGATATATATAGAGAGAGAGAGAGGAGCGAGGGATGGTGATAGAGAGGGAGAGGGGGAGCTGTCAGGATAGGTAGAGTGTAAAGGCCGGTGGTTAGAGGAAGGTTGTGAATGCAAGCGGAGACTGACACTAAGGGCGGTGGTGCGTAAATGTGGTTGCGTTCGTGTCGTTCCTGTAGTTGGCTGGTTTCGGGAGTGGTGTACATTGGTGAGCTGCAGTGGTGAGGAGCGACGCGCGTGGAAGCTGTAGCAGTGTAGCTAAGGCGCCGCCGACGGCGCAGGGTGTGGGTGGGGCAGGGCAACGTGGGCGCGGGCGGGGATGCGTGCACGGTGGCGGAGGGCGCGGCGTCGCGTGGGGGCAAATGGGTGGGCGGAGCTGCGGGCGAAGGTGGGTGGCTGCTGTCGTGGGAGGGGCAGTAGCGTCGGGCAGTGGAATGGTTTAGATGCATTTTGTAATATTGTACGTACATTATGTGTAGTTCACTGTAGCAACGTTTTTGTTTATGTCAAAAAAATAGATGGTGAAAATAGAGAAGTCGATGTGAGTTGATGAATTGTAAGATGTCAAAAAATCGTAATGTTGAAGTAAGAATTTGAATGTATTGCATGCTTCACAGGTCAATAATTGAGCCTTCAAAGTACGTTCAACATAACACCTGCAAAATTCCTTTCATAAGGTCTGCATTTCATACAATTACCCATACATTCAAATTCGTATTTCAATATTACTTTTTTTTCACCATATCCTTTTTTTAGATAAATAAAAACGTTTCTATAGTGATGTATAGATGACGTAGTACAATACAGTTCGTTAGAGACGTATGCGCCTCGCTGCAGCGGCGCGGGCGCGGGCGCGCCGCCCACGCGCGGGGCTGTGCCAAGGCGGCGTGCGCCGGGGGTGCGATTGCCTGCGTCTCTGCGGCGATCGTTGATGGCCTCGTTGAGAGGCGACGGAGGTGATGCTGTGGTAGCCTTCGACTTCACGGAAACGATAACATCGAAATTCGTGAAGTATAGCGTTGTCCAATGATCAAGGGGAAACCATTCAGAAACCAATGTACGGTGCTCAGTTTCTCATGCGATTGCTCTGTTTAAAGTCCGTTTTGTAAAGATGTACGTTCGTTATCCAATTTTCATTTATGTCTTTGACATACCACGCTGACATACAGTGTTTAATTGTAAAAATTAGTAGTTACCAATCCATTATGGGTTTGTCATAAATTATTTTTAACTGGCGCATCGTAGAAATCATGAATACAATAATATATGTAATAATGATAAAAATTGTGTCCTTGTTCTTTTATTGACGATTTAACCTAAAAGGAAATTCACTTTCAAAATGCAGAATTCACTTACTATAAAATTGAACTATTTGAGATATTTTATTTTTTCGCGAAATTTTTCAATATTATAATTCCTTCATCCATTTTCCTCGTGCACCATACTTTCTCCATTTTGTTGATAAATGAATTTAGCATGTTAGGCCCGAGCGCCATTATCTCCGACATTGTCAACATGGCGGCATATAATTATCTTCGTTAATTTCCGATAAAAATTAGTAGTATATAATTTGTTGCAAAACAAGGTTAGGGAAGAGGTTTTGTGGAGAAGGTACGAGAAGGCGATGTCGCCTTCTCGTCCAAATATTCGCAGAGAACATCGTGGTACTTAACTTAAAGAGACTACATGAGCTTAGGATCAAATTTAAAGACAGTCCCCAGAAAACATAATTGTTGTACTCAAGAGAGGATTGCAGCTAGATCTACATTCTAGTACGTTCGAGACGCGTAGTTTTGAAGAAAGGATTGTTGACGCTTACTTCCTTTGTATTGGAGGAGGTGTTTGAATTTGTTTTTTATTCCATTAGTCTGTAATGAGGGATGTTAACAAATATCTTAGAATTAATTGTTTCTTAAGATCGTTTATTAATTCTCCTGAGGGATAATGCTGATACCGTTAGCATTTTTTGACGCCAATATTCATTGCGCGCAAAACTTCGTATACACTGGTTTATTTGAAGAAGTTTATAAACATTTGATTCGTGCCTCAAAGAATCTAACGTTTCATTTGGATGACACGGTGAACCAAATGATTCAGTCCAAAGTGCTCGCTTTCATATTATGATACTCAGAAAATCCCGTTGATATTTAATGACACTTCTTTCCTTTAAATGGTGTTCGCATATAACTACGGTTCAACAAGTAATTGATCAGAATCGTAGACGCGCAACGTTGTCATGGTAACATGTTCGCGCTAATAGTTTTATTGGAACAGGTATCCCAGCTGACGCTCTGTGGATCATTGTGAGCAACAGGATTTCTAATATTGTTTCTGTATGGACTTATTAAGTTCTGCCGTATCGTAAAATCCAGCATGAGAGCAAAAGGAGAATTCAAAGGGTGCGACGAAAATTATCATAAAAATTGTCTCCTTAGATATAATTCAAATGGCTTTCGTGCGATTATATTTTGATAGTCATTCAAAATAATGTTAATATAGAAAGAAACATATCCGAAGATAAAATTCGAAATCGACCAACTCGGCAATATTCACCTGGTTTTCTTCGATTTTCAGATACGGTATGATTTCATGAATAATAATCTCGAGTTGTATTCTCATGTCTGACGGGACATGCACTTTCCTGAAACTTTTATCGTGAGGAAGGAGATGTCATAATTCTGGCAATAAGTTGTTTGATGATATACTTCCTAGTAATGATAGTACTTATATGTAGAATTCCTTGCCTTCGATTGCTTAGAAGTCCCTTTACGCAGAGAATGAACTTGTCAACAGGAGCAATCACTATAATGACCACCATGAAATGTTGCACCTACGCAGTGGCAGAGACTGCGAAATGCGCAACTCCTACGAGTTATCCCAAAAGGATGTACACATTTTGTGTTTTGAATTTCCCACTCGGGTATGTCGGCAACCGCTCCACGCGGAACCAAAAGTTGTCGGTTTGAATCCAGTTTCTAGCGTGGGTGACGTCACCGTGCGGTTGCGACGTGAGGCAAACGTAATCTACATGTCATTGAAATCACCAGACATTATTCACATGTGGCCAAATACGAGATGCCTAATCTGCTTGGCGGTGGAGGTGAGAGGAACGGATCGTGGAATGCGTGCGGGGCCCGTGAAGGGCGTGACGAGCTCGCCGCCTCCGGGAGTCGCGTGGCCGCCTAGCCGTCTCCGCGTGGAGCTCGGAGTGCGTCGCACCTGGCGGGGCGGTTGGCCGAGGCATTATTGCCGAGTTGGTCCGATTCGTAGCGTCATCGAATTCATCCTCGTTACTCCATCGGATATGAGTTTCGCTCTAAATTTATTTGGTTATTGTAATAAACGTTATTTTAAATGCTTATCAAAATATAATCAAACGAAATGAATTCTTTTTAAGTTTTTTTCGCCCGTTTGAATCCGTGTGTTGCGCCGTCGTCGGTGGGAGGGCGCGGGCGGGGAGCGCGTCTCACCTGGCGGGCCGGCGCCTGGCAGGGCGCAGGCGAGCGCCAGCAGGAACAGCGCAGCGGCGGAGGAGCACGAGCGCGGCGGCGGTGGCGGCGTCCCCGCCGCGAGCGCCGTCCTGACGGCGGCGGTGCGCGGCGCCATGCGGGGCTGCTCCTCTGGTTGTGTGGTGGCGACCGGGCGCGCTGGCGGAACACGCGCCCTCCAACCGTCCGCGACGCCGCACAGCGGAGCACTGGCGGTCCGCGCCGCGCCGCGCCGCACCGCCGCCGCCCGCGCGCCCCCACCGCCGCCGGCGCCCACGGCCTGCTGGGGCGAAACGACGCTCCGCGCGGTCGAAATTTTTACCAAGCGCTTTCCGAACTTTGTGGTCGAACTTCATTGTGGGGATTTTGTGATGCCGATGTAACGTCAAGGTTTAGAAAAAAAAGTCTGCTGAATATTGCTACAATGGTCATGACCCTTAGGAGAGATACGGGTCAAACGTCTGTGTGCTCTTTACCTCAGCATTGACGTGACCATGGGATCCAAATGACAAGATGCATTTTTCTTATAACGATAATCGTTTAATTTGCCAGATTCGTAAAGTCATCTGGCTAACGGGAGTTAATATTGTAACTTAATGGAAACATATATACCTTAAATTGGTGATGGAGATATTATGCGGAACTACACCTAGGTCCCAAATCGTTCCGTGGGGGCTCTGCCATGAGAGGTTCGTAGCGTAAGCCGTGCAGTGACTGCCCCCGCACAGAAGTCGTAATTATGAAATAAAAAGTTCTTTTGACAATTGGAACCTGCGAACGGAGCTTGTGAGGGCTGAGCCAATTTTCTCGTGCAAAGGGTGAACGAATGCGTATCATGCATGAGTCAGAGTTCACGGCGTACGTTTCTGCGTGACCTTTCCAAAGCGCCTTTCAGTCGTCGCGGTTTCGTCGTGGCGCAGTGTGTCCTGGGACGTTGCGTCTGAAACCATGTCGTTTCCCTTCTGGACCGCAATGGGAACGTGGAGCTTGCAAGTTTCAACGATGCGGTTTCAGCGATTTGTCCATTTGGTGACACAATTTTTCTTCACATTATGTGAATTTTATAACTAGTTAATTACCAAAATTCAAAGTTTAACAAACGATGAATAGTTGCGGTTTCATGCTGATAAATGGTAGATTCGCATGTAAAGTAGTAACATATTGGTAGCTCGAACTTGACAATATTGCTACGCTTGTTATTCCTATGAAAATTATCGTAGTTCAACTTCTTCGCATTAGATTCTACAGATAGAAATTTCATTGCAAAGAATATAATATCGTATTATAATATAGATGTTCTTTCATATTCATTATTCAGTAGTATATTGAATTATATCGTGCCTTACTTTTTGTTAAGAGAAATATGAATAAATATAATTTGATTCTATCTCGAAATTACTTAGCATGACAATAATAGGGAATTGTAGGGTAAATGACGTGTTGTTAATGAAATGTTAGGTTTATTTGTGAGTAAAAATTGTGTATTGTGTTTGTTTTTTTTTATCAATCACTTTCTCATCGCGAGATTGTACCTAAACCTTTTGTATTAGACGAAAGGGATCTCCTTAATGAAGAGTTTTGCTGATCATGGCAGATAATACTTTGCTACTTAATTGTTTGATTAGCAAAACCGTTATTGATACACACTGTTTTGGTTGTCGTCTGAGGAAAGTCTAAAGTTTCCTGTTAATACAAATAGGCAAAAACCTACAGGATAAATTAATTTTTCCTCGTTATCTCACGCGCGTCTTAAGACACTTTCCCGATAGGAAGAAGTTATAAATATGTATCAGTTATCAGCATTTGTAGTTGAGAATTGTGTTATTATTTGCACATAGATTTATTGTAATAGAAAATCAAAATATGTAGACACATATGTATTTATTCTTTCCAAAATATGGAAGAAAAAATAGAAAATACGATTATACTGTATTACTTAAAGATACTCGACAGCACTTTTCAAACTAGAAACGTCGCCAATTAGATCTAAAAATGGATTTGTAGCAGCGTCCTATATATATCTACAGAAGCAATGTGGACTCTAATCGTCACCACGCAGTACGAGCTTTTTTTTCTTAAGCATAAAAACCCTCAATATTATAAACAGTGGTGTTTACCAGGAGCTGGTGCGTACTTGAATATTTGTACCGCCTAGTCAGTTACAAATAAGGGGCGGGGAAAGATGACCATCTCCCTTCTCAAATGTAACACTTTCTGTTATTTGAACGCAATTTATTGAAAACAATTTTGCTGGCTTTACACTCTTAAGAAGTTTTCACCATTAAGTCTGAGCATTTAGAATCACATGAAAAGAATGGTGTATAGTTTCTCAGCGATGTGCTGGAATTGCGATATTGACGATATACTTATTTATGCACTAAGGGCGTTATGTCCGACCGGGCTTTTCGTCGACCGAGATCATTAGAACTTGTTAATGCACATACATACATAATTTCATTTTTTACATAATTTTATTGATTCAGGTTTACTTATTTTCTAATTAACTAGCTGTTAACTTGAATCGCTTTGTCTTTTCATATTTCCCTCCCATAATCCACTTTCATGATTCCCTACATAAGAGAACATGTAGCATCATTCAACTGTTTTCATATTTCCCTCGTAATCACGATCCTTTCGATCCTGGTAAATTATGCAGTGTATATTGAGCTCCGTATCGAAGGCAATAACAAGCTATAACGTGTCAGTAAAATATAAAAAGAATGTCAGATTTCGATAGAGATACTCATGGGATATATGAAACATTAGGGAGAACGTAGAAGCCGTTACTTTTGCTTCGCAAACATCCGCTCAAGCTTTATTCCGAGTTCTACGCGATTTCCAAAAAGAAGGTAGAAGGTTGACAATTCAGGGCGAAGATACGAAAGCTCAGTATTAAATTGATTTATTTAAGGGAAAGACGATTCCAAGAAAATATACTCGTATTTGTAATCTTATATCTGAAATGTTCTTTTTTAGAAGTGTCAGCATTTTATAAATGTAACAAAATATGTAGTATTACGAGTAGATTAAAAATGTAAAAATTTGGTAAATGAAAATGACTAATGTATCTATATTGTTTTGAAAATTATTGAATGAGTATCTTCTACCTCTGAAATAATGTATTTACTTGAAAATCTTATCTAATTATCGCCATAACTTTTTTCTTTCCTTAAAACTGACCATAACTAAATTGCCAAACTAAAAAATTCCAGGTTTTCTGTGTTCAGTATTTCGACAGCTGTACCGGGAGACGTGGCTCAGTGTATCAACTGATGTCACAGCAATGCCTCCGACAGGGAGGTCCTAGATTCGAGTCCTGACAGTGGAAAGATTTTCAACACTGTCTTTGTCAGTTAGGTCGAATTCCGTCGCTAGACGCCGGTGGCTTTAATCGTGCTTTCTCTGATCAACACCAGGCGAATGCCGGAGCAGTACCCTAACAAACGGGTCTACGATCGTGCGCAATCTTTCCTTCCTCTTCCTTTCCTATTCGCGCCCTTTGCACACACTTACATTAACATGCACTTTACTACCACACATACCAGCAGACCGGTCGGGAGCTTTGGGCTTGTCCCGTCTGGGGTGGTGCCCTGCTGGTGGGAGAGATACCTTGTTAGGGAGAATCCCCGCTAGCCGTCGGTAGGCCAGCGCCGGATGTCGCCATCCAGCGGGGGAAGATCACCTCCCGAGGAAAAAATAGCAGTGTACTTACGGGACTAATCTCAGTAGTTGACGCGCCCGGAATTTTTAGCAACCAACCAATCGAAAGCTGCCATTTATCGCATAATTTAACATAGCCACGTAACCCTGGTGGCAATTGTAGTATGTATGTACTAACATAAGCAAACACAACATAAAAAGGAACGTTCATTACGCACGAGATGAACTGGCGGCTTGCTGCATTAGGTTGTTACTGAAATTCTTAGAAATAAAATAGTGATCTACATAAAGCGAAGTTAAAAATTATCAGTAAAAAAGTTTACCAATCTGAAATCCATTATTATAGTACGTACTGTGAAACATGTCATTCACATTTCCTTGGGGAGATTTCTTGATGACTACAACTGAATTTTCACTTTCTATGGGAAACGCATAGACACTGTAGAAATTTCTCTCGGTAGCCTTCAGCCTCGGTAGTTTCTAGCTAATTCGAACTCTGCAATGAGGGGAGATTTTTCGGATGAATATTCGAACATTATCATGATGTAAATTTGCTTATTGAAATGCTGCATAACCTTCTGTGCTCTCGTCAATATTCAAGAACAATTTGGCATTCGAACATAAAAAAGATAAGAGTAATCCAATTCAATTCGTTTAATAAATTAATAAGATAATAAAAGTGAAAGGAAGAAATGTATAAAATGGATATGTAGAAAAAGACCAATCTTCTACAATAAAAAAGTGTATTGTGGAAGAGTACTTCCTTTTACATATCCACAAGATATCTGCGGTAACCACCGAATTTATGAAATATATAAAAAGGGGAAAAAAGAGATGCCGAGCGAGGAAGGAACTATAGATTATAAATGATTGGAAAACAAGTATTTACAAAGTGTTTAAAAGAGGAACATTATTTATCTGTCATCTAGTGGTACGTTACTAGTAGTACATTCTTGGGTCTTCGTAATATGAATGTGAACAAGTTTCAGATGGCACGGCTCCAGCATACCAGCCATCAAAACTTGAAGAATTTCGCGAGTCGCAATGTGTATCTTGTGATTGTGGCAAGGAAGGCAAAGGCAAACTACCCCGTTTCATATATTACGTGGATGATAATTAATTTCGCGAGATTTCATTATCCATTGTTCGGGAAAGGAAAGATCACATCTCACACTTGGACGCCTATACGCGTAGCCACAGGAAGAACGTGCCTGCGGCGGTAAAATTTTAGGAGCGGCAAAAATTGTGGACTAAAATTGTGTCTAAGGAGCCTCTTCTTTGTCGCATAGGATTTTTCTTCTTTTTTACGAGTAATTTGTATGTTATGGGTTTTTGAACTAAAAGGTTAAGTATTGGTAAATAAATTTATTAAGAGGCTTATTAACTTCTGCTCTAAGATTTGTGATAAGTCAAAATGAGCGATGTTTACATTTACAGATCATACAATTGAGATTTAATTACAATTACCGAAAGGAAATCATGTTCCATCTATTCTAGTTACTTTAATCGGAGTTCTTAAAACTTGTGACTCTCTGGTGTAGTCAGTGGTGCCAGATCAGCGGAATTCCCGCCAGATTTGGCAGTTTTTCAATGAAGTCAGCGGGGAAAAAATCGTTTTAGCGGTTAACGAAAATTTAGTCTTTAATATCTGACCAATTTTTAAACATAAATTATACTTGTTATTATATATTACACAGGCGGCAATTTTCCGCATACCTACACGCGACCAAGTTGTTAATCCGTCTACATCTCACCTGACGCGGGAATACCCGTTGCTTAATTTCCTGCTTTGGCAAGTACCGAGGTTTTCGGGCCGCATGCGCGCAGGGTGGATCTCAATCTTTCGCTTTACTCTCACAACCATCATGTTGACAAAAACGCACTAGCAGATTTGGCGTCTACTGGATACGCCATCAGATTGCCATGCTCTCTGAGAAAATCTACCCACAACCTAGTTGAGACCGCTTCGCCTGCTCGAGGCTTATCAGCTTTCCATGCTGGTACCGGAGTGACATGCTACCCCCTCTGCACGGGACAAGAATCCCTTCTCTCTGTGTGTTTATGCGGGGGGCGCCAAAACAAAGCCGACACCCAAACGGGGGCCGCACGAGTTGAAGAAACTGGCGGCTCGAGACCCCACCCGCCTCACTAGGCGGCCACTGGCGATGGGACTGGCGCTGTCAGTGACAACGGGACACTGAACAGCGGGATGCGAATTTTCGAATCCCCGACAGGACTTTTATTTGTAGGTCCAAGGTCCCACGGCCACTAAGAAGCCGGCTAAGTGTATCTCAGAGCAGCTTTGCTGCTGTCTCTGCAGGTACTCTGACCGAAAGGTCGTAGGGTTCGAGTCCCGACGGTGGCGGATTCTCTGTTTAGCTAGGCTAAATGCAGCAACTGTCTGGAAGAGAATTCTTGCGGCCGGCTGTTCTGATCGGTATTTTTCCGTGAGTTCTCCGATCATTACCAGGCGAATGCCAGGGCATAACCTAACAAACGGAGAACAGACCACGCGCGATCATTCTTGTTCTTCGCTGTCCTATCCTCGCCTTACTTACATACAGTTACACAAACGTGTACTACATTCTCACACACTTCGGTAGCCTGTTGGGGACAGGGGGGGGACCCGCTGGCGGAGACACCTGGAAGGGGAGATCTCCCACGAGCCAACTTGTCGGACGCCTCCTCCGGATAAAAAAACATAACTTTTCTAACGGCAGTAATGACCATAGCAGTTGACGTGCCCGACTTCTCAGTGAATGAAGCCACGACGTGGCGCGCGGTCGTGGTCCAGCCTCGCGTTGCGGCCCACTGCGCCGCCCGCGTGCCCCCACCGCCCGCGCTGCACCACTTCGCCATTGGGCGGCTGCGCCGGCGCATCGATCCCGCCGCCCCCGCCCCGCCCCGCCCCCCTCGCCGCGGATGCTGCGCGCCGCCGACGCCGCCCCCGCTGCCGTTGCCCGCTTCGCGGAGCGAACCGGAACATCCGCCGGGCGGGTCACCCTCTGCGGAAATGTAGCAGCATCCCCCTCGCGAGAGTTGAGAGCGAGCGCGTCTGGTGACACGGCGTTTCAAACTTCCTCCTGCGCGCCGCGCCAAAACCAATTTGATATCCCATCGACAGCGCGTGTCGCTCTCGCCCCGCCCCGCCCCGCCCCGTCCCGTCCCGCCCCCGCTCCGCCCCGCCCCGCCCCGCCCCGCCCTGCCCTGCCCCGCCTCGTCTGGTCACGCTCCCCCTCCTGCGCCCGCGGGGAGCGCGCTCGTTCTTGCGCATACAAGGTGGTCGCGGGAGGCGCCAGCGCGATGACCCCTTCAAGGCGCCCGTCCAGGGGCGCTGTGCGGTTCGGAGCTCTCGTGCTCTGTCACCCCCTCCTTTCCCGAAATGACGTGGGAACGCGCGATATATCGAAACGTTTCCTCCTCAGTGTTATTACTACACAACTATCCATTTTTTAAATGTTCAAGACCATTAAAAATGTCAATTGGGGAGAAAATAGAACCGTTAAAGAAATCTCCGGCTTTAATATTAGAGGTGTCGGGCATTTGAAAACTTTTCCATTTTTTAAAATTTCAAAATCTTAAAGAAAATTGGAACTACGTCATAATCATAAATCATTTTTCTTCTATTCGAGAATTACATTTAAATAAATGACAGCACATTACATTACAATACATATAAAGAAAAATGCCTAGCTATAAAAAATCAAAATGTCTCAGGGGCTGCTTCATATAAAGTAGCCCCCCCCCCCATTAAAATATCTAGATGATCTCCGGAACGGCACCGCTGTATCTTATTCCTGACATATTTATCAATTTCCATATCCAACGCTACCACACATTCTTAACGTGACACATTCTTGAAACCATCCATCTATCCATTTCGATTTTAGCTTAGAACATTGCGTGTATATCCTCGTCACCTGTACCTATCTCACAATTAACTACCTTTCGAGCAGTACTAATAGACATTAATCCCTACGCGTGTGTGAAGTTACACAGTCAAAAGAACATTAAACACAGTGACCGAAACTTCGAGACTATATTGTTGAAGAGATTCCAATATTTTTCCTCCCTCTACTATACAAGAGGGATGATAAGGAAAAATCAAATGAAGAAGAAAACTGCTCAATGAGGCTAAGGTGTAAGAGCAAGTTGAAGGCCCTACCTGATGACAGCTTTGTCATGATATAGCTGGAAACTTCAAAAATTTAAGATATCCCCAACCAAGACCACGAACAAAAAAACTCACTCTTGCAAACAATAATAGATTCAATAACAACGTATATAGTTAAGTTCACAAACACCTTTATTGCTACGATATTAAACTTCGTTAAGAACACAGTCTCCAATTATACTAGAACCAGTTATGGCAACGCAGTTCCATAGAAATCTAATCCTTGCTAATTAAAATCCTAACGGCATCCTCAATAAAAAAAATTGAGCTTATACAATTCCTCTATTCCCATAAAATTGATATACTCTGCGTAACGGAAACCCATTTCATAGAAAACTGCAAGATCTTCATCATAGGATTCACAATTCATAGAAAAATTGTCACACTACCAAAACTGGAGACGTGATATTTAAAATTCAATTTAATCATAAATCATTATCTCATAAACACACCCACAATTATTAAACTCGAAACAGTTGCAATAAATGTAAAAATTGCTAACCAAATTGCTTGGTAAATAATTGCTGCCTACAAATCCTCCAAAAAACTGTACTAATATTCTAATCAACTTATTTAAACTTTAAAAATACAATATGGGGATGCTACTCAAACAACCGTGATAGCAGAACACTGGAGAAAATATTAACAAGAAACTCATTCAAAGTAATATCTCGTCTAACCCCCACATGTTATTCATATGCTCATTTAAGAAACCTGGAGATACTAAACATAGTTATCTAATCTCAACTGTGAATTTTTACGTCTCCACCGTATTTGACCTCCAGTTAGATCACTTACCGGTTTTAATTACAACACAACTACCTCCCCCGCACTCACCGCCTCCAAAACCAAATACACTAAACATTAATTGGAATACATTCACCCAACCACATACCAAAAATAAAAATACTGCCAAACGCACTAGAGATAGATCAGGCTATAACACATTTAAATTCTGTAATCCGAATTGCACCAATAAACGCAGAAATAATAACTAAACCCTCAATTAAAAGTTGTAATGAAAAACTACCGAGTGAAATAATAAAATTAATAAACGAAATATAAAACAAGAAGACCTTGGACTCGACCAAGAATGTGGGGTCTGAAAGCTGAACTAAATCTAATAACTAGTATAACAAGGAATGTACTAACAAACTACAAAGACCAACAGTATGCCAACTTTGTTCATTCCGTAGCACTAACAACAATTCCGTATGGATTTCCACAAGAAAAATACTTGGTCAAAAAGCCTCCAATCTTCCACTAAGCACAAGCACAGAGAAAGTGTTCACAACAAAACAGCAGAACTAGCCAAATTTTAGAATTTGTTGGTGGTTTTAAACCAACAGCTGCACAATGAATTCCAACCCGAAACAATAGAAAACCACATCACATATCTCTCTATCTCTCCACACAGATTTACCATAACTTACCTCAAATTACCAGATTACGTCCCCTCCGGTTAGGCAGAAATCCCACTCATGATACCTATCTTAAAAATAAATTTCCCTTTCTAACAAAGTTTTCCGAAATGTAAATATCCTGAGATCTCGCCATAAAGGATTCCTCTCCCGAAAATTCAATTTTTGGAATTAAGTTATGAGGATTAAGTTTATATTAAGCCAACAATACAAATGTAGAGTGTGAACTGTACGTTGTAAAACCTTTGTAATAAAAAAGAGCTAGGAAATTTATGCAGTTTTTTGCCCATAAAATATGTAAGCAAATATGCCACAGAAATGCACAGGTGTATATAAAATACGCATCATTATAAAAACGTAAATTTTGTAATAACAATCACAATTTTTTGCAACCTAGAGAAAGAGAGTGTTCGCAAATTAAAAACAGATTATCTACGTCTTTACATTTTATTTTTAACCGCATAGAGAATCATAAGCAAACTGCTAAGATTTTTTGTTCTTTGTAAGCGTCTCCAATTTAACCATATTGTATTGTTCTTTGTAAAAGACCTTTCAACATTACATGGTGTGGTCGACGCATATTTGTATTTTGACCTGTTTGTGCTAAACACTGAAAAAGGTATATATAGTGTGACGTACCTGGTGATGCCGGGTATTTCACTGCAATATAACACTAAAGGAGGGTATCTTTTCCGTGAATGGGTCCCTGGATAAGTTGGTATAACATTGGGGAAGTTGATTAGAAATGGAAATACAATCATGAACAAGATTTATTTGCAAATCAAATTGGTTAATTACATGATCTGACAACATTTATACACTCTGCCTTGGTACCAAGATTAGGTGTAATATGAATTTATCATACCTTCGGGGCCCCGACCAAATACCTTCGATGCTCGAAATGCAGCTCGTGTCGGCGGGGGTCGCCGACCTCGGCAGCAGCTGCGTGCCGTCGGCGGCTGATGGCGGGGCGGTCGCCTCGGCTGGTAACCTGGCGAATTCTTCCTTATGCAGCTCCTGGCACCTCGGCGCCACACATGCTGGTCACAGTTCCGCACAACACAATTCCAGTATTGTCCTCGCCACGCTAATTATTACGAGCGCGATTAATTGTTCTATCGGCACTAATCTTTTATTCTACTGATACTTTCAATATCTCATTCACGTGTCTACTGCACTTCAGTTGCTGATAGTTCATAAACTATACCGCATGTTCTCATTGTCCATGCACTACTGGCGAGCTTTTCGCCACACGTCCGAACTCTTCGCCGCTCCGCCAACGTCTGTCCTCTTCGCAATTCTCCTAACGACTGCTCGCACGTGCTCGCTGCCCAGTTTGTAACTGACATTCTCACGCTGGCCTCCCGGCGGTGGCACCGGTGGCGGTAGCGACCGTTGCTCGCTCCCGTCGTTGTTCGCAGCGCTTGGCGTACGTACCGCGCAGTCCAAAATATATATTGATTACTTACACTAATGTTTTAATTAGTGTAAGGGAACACATTCTGTGTTTCAATAGGTACACTAGAGAATCAATTTTATCTAGTGTAAATCATCTTCAATTTTATCATTTACCGATTCTAAAATCACTCGATATCGGAACTAATTTAACTTAGTCAGTCTTGACAGTCATGTAAAAGTTTTGTATACGTCTGTTAGAGAAACTTTTTGTTTTGTATTAATGAATCGTTTTTTATTGTAAATGTGTTTTTATACTCAAAAAATTAAAATATGCATTTAAATTCATATTTATCACCCAAACCCCTATAATATTGCATGCAAAAAGGGTTCTATCTCAGATTCATTATTTTTCTGTGAAACAGAGATTTTACGTTTCTGATAGATATGAACAAACACCATGCCATTGCATCAACTTCTCAGCTTTAAACGTTACTGTGCTCTTAAAAGAACATAGATTAGGATCCTGAACGGCAAGGGATAGAGCACAAAAATATCATTAAGCCTGTTTCCTGGTAGTAGCCTCACTTGCCACTTGATATATCCATTCGTATCAGTATTCTAAAAAATAATTGTATATATAAGTTGGTCTGATCGATTGTGGTTTGTGGCAAAAGCACTTAGAATATAGGGACGTGAATTGGTTCTTGAAATGGTGAATGAATTGGCTTATACAGCGTTAATTTGATCAGAAAAAAATAAAAACATTGAGACTGTATATTGGAAACATTCGTGCGTTTCTTTTTGAGAGAAAATTGAGTATGTTAAATAGCTTATAAGGTTAAGAATACTGCGAGGTGCTTTTAAGAATATAACCTGTTTAATTACACGAATTTCCAATAATTTATTAAAAAAAAGTAACCATTTAAATGAAATCAAAATTTAATGTAATTCAAATATTTTTCTTGCGACCTTTTATAACGTTGAAATATATCATAATCTTAAGGACTACTAGATAACTAAACTCTTTTTCGAGTGTACAGATTTGCACGTTTCGCAAATTTTCATCACATCGAGCTTCGATTTTCAATGGAACTACATTTTTATTGTGCCCATAAACGCTCGAATTTCCAGGAAATTAATGCACTAGCTTACAGGCATTTTTTGGCTTTGCCACATACAGGTCAAATCAATAAGTGGTCCTATGCTACCTTCGGTAAATTAAGTAAGAACCTTAATTTCCGGGGGAAAATCGCATCAACAACTTGTTTCTTATCTGCATTGCGATTTTAAGAAAAATATATCTAGAAAAAATATTTTATTCTTAATATAGTTTTTATTACATAGATGTGATTTTTAGTGTCCGCTAGGCCATACAACAGCATAGTGCATTTTTTACCAACTGTCGCATGCTGATATACTGCCTGGCTACTGCACGGGTCTTAACTTTTCTATCACCCCATCGTTCCATATCATCCCAAATACTTTGCTTCCTCTGTGATGCGCTTTCTTTCGTTCGTCGCGCCCATAAACAGCCGTGGCAAGTAATGGTTTCTAACGTAGCCTCCACTCTAGAGTTCCAAAATATGAACCATAAAAGACGTCTCAGGAGAGAAGACAGAAGGGGGGGACTGAGAACCTTTTTTGTCCCAGCTGCTTTCTTTTTTTAAAACAAAAACTGAGAGCAGCTTCTTGTATTTCTTTCTTAACATTTATTCTTTTTGTAATGTATTGTATGGATTAGGCAGATTGATTTTAACAACCTTATTATGTGATCTTTAATTAATTAATTATTTCTCCCAACTTGACTGAACACAATCGTTTAATGAGCAAGTCTTTAATCGGAATATGTTGATAAGTGACGCATTCTTTCATTTACGCATCAAACAAAAATCCTAATTATTCATCTAATAATGCACTATCTCTAAGCCGATGATAATGTGCTGCTGCGAGACAAGCAATAAATGTTATCATATTTGTGTTTCATTGGATTTTCTGACCGTTCGCCTCTAATAATATTCAACGGGGGCACCCCCACATTACGGTCGCAACATCGCCGCCGGGGCCGCTCAAATCTCGCTGAGCTGCGTGTAATTAAATGGGCCGTAATCTTCCTGGGAGTCTCTGGCAGTGCGAATGCGAATAGGCGCAGGCGGGCGGTGCCGCCTCCACATTCCTTTGTGCCTGGGAGAGCAGGTCCCCCCTCGTGGCCCCGGGTAACCCCCCGTTGGAGCGCCGCACCGCGTCGCGCCGCGCCGCCCCCGAGAGAAACTGACAGCGTTGTTTTGGAATAAAAACGCGCTCCAGATGTGGGCCGGTCCCGGGGGACGCACGACGTCGTTTTGCGGCCCCGGAAAGCGATATTGTAGCAGTCAGCCCGCCCGGTGCTCACGGTACCTGCCACTGGCGTCGGAAGCGGGGGTTATTAAAAGAAAATCTGCTGCTTCTAGTCTGCGCTTCTAGTCAAAAGTTTAAACTTTTTTGTGAGTGTCCGTTAATGTAGGTCAGAATCTCTTTTTTACTTTCTTTTCTTTTTTTTCTCGTTTTTGGGAAATACCTCTCTAAAATTAAGTTAAGGCTTAAAACGTGCTGCTTTCCTCCCAAACAAGGTGGTTTAAGTTAAAGTTAACTCTTAGTTTATTTTCCGAGCATTACCTCGCAAGTAAGGATTGTTCTTGCAAACTTTCTGGACCTCATAGAATACTGATTCCACTGAGAACAAGCCTTGATGCAGACAGGAGGCGACCTTTCTGTTTTCATGGAGATTGTATTGAATCTGTAATGCCTTTCGCTGCAGGTGTAGTGCTGCTAGCAGCGATTGCAGGCAATTACAATTGCTTCCAGTACAGGATGCAATAAAAATTGGGTTCGCAGGGAAGCTAAGTTCCCTGGAGGAGCGTGATGGTCAGCGAGGTTTCAATTAGAGACCAAGTCCGATGAAGTATGAAATTTTAATAGAGCTGCAGAGCAGCGTGATGTGTACACAGCAAAGTCTTTAGGCGGTCTCTCCCTTCTTCTCAACGCTACACGATCCTTATATGGGAAACAGAGAGTTTAACGAGGCTATTACGCCGCCTCCCCCGCCAGAACTCGGCGCGCCCTCGACGCCATAAACTGACATAACTGTCAGAGGACTTTTGCCCTTCTTGAAAACTAACAAGTTCCCAAACATTCCTGTTTCGTCTGGATCGTGTCAGCGTGACAGCGGTTCGGGTAGTTTAATCACCCGTGACCGCAGCCGGAGCGCCCGCTCCCGGCGCGACCCCAATTCAACCATGAAGGGTAATATTTCTTTCACGTACAAGTTGAAAGAAATATTCATTGCTCTTCTTAAGCAATGCGTACTTCACATGTACGTAGGTGCATTTGCCATTACACCTCCCCCCTTAGAAAAAGTTTTGATCAACAGATGAAAACTTTTCTAACGGAAAGCTTTACTTGAGCTCCTCGTTCGTGTGGATATGGATAGATGTTTCTCGCCATCAACTTCAGTTATACTGATAAATTTTGATGAGTGAGCAGGAGATATTGTGGAATTTATTTCTGCAGTGGAAGACTGCTCGTCACGAGTACCAGTTGCTTTATAACACAATTCTCCCTGCTCCTGAATAATTACTAAGAATCTTTCTCTTGTTTCTTTCCATTAATTTTTTGGCGAACATCTGTCCCATAACCAATAAGTACAATTTCTACCTATTTTAACACATCAAAACATAAAACAACATGAAAATATTACAATTAATATGCCAAAAACTGAACTACATGTTATTACATGAGCGTACCACTAAGAATAATTATTTCTTTCTTGTTGTTCAATTAATTTCTCTACCTCATCAACTTTAACACTTCTTGACATACATAGATTCTTCCTTACATATATAGTTTCTTTCTTACGTATATAGTTTCTTCCTTACGTATATAGTTTCGTCCTTACATATAGAGTTTCTTTCTTACATACATAGTTTCTTTCTTACATACATAGTTTCTTTCTTACATACATAGTTTCTTTCTTACATACATAGTTTCTTTCTTACATACATAGTTTCTTTCTTACATACATAGTTTCTTTCTTACATAGTTTCTTTCTTACATCATAGTTTCTTTCTTACATCATAGTTTCTTTCTTACATCATAGTTTCTTTCTTACATCATAGTTTCTTTCTTACATCATAGTTTCTTTCTTACATCATAGTTTCTTTCTTACATACATAGTTCTTTCTTATATCATAGTTTCTTTCTTATATCATAGTTTCTTTCTTACATCATAGTTTCTTTCTTACGTACATAGTTTCTTTCTTACATCATAATTTCTTTCTTACATACATAGTTTAACATACTAGTTTGAAAACATTTTGACAACTCATCATTTGACATTTTACCATAATGTTGCCTCATGGAATCACTAAAAATAAACTCTTTGCTTGAACTTAAAAATACATATGTGTTAGTTCCTTTGGACACGGGAAAAGGTAGGATCTTATAGAGATGATAGATATTGGGGGAGAGAAGAGGAATTTCTAATACATACACCAAATATTGCTTTAAAGCGTACACATGGGGAATCATTATCTTTTGGAGTTCAGGAAGGGGAAAAGGAGGATAATCCAAACCATTTGGCAGTGCCTGGCTCTCCATTACCTTTTTGATCTTAGCAGTAGTAATGAGTTGTGGCTGCAGCGTTCCCTGCTCTGCATGGACAAAAGCATCTAGCAAAATTTCAAACGAATGCTGACATTCCTCGATACCTCTTTGCAATATTCTTATTTGCTCATTGATCTGACTGATGTTTTCTATCTCCACTTCTAATGCATTAACTTTGTTATCAGTATAATTAGCCAATTTATTCAAATTTTGTTTTAATGTTTTCTCATTTTGATTCACTCTTTGAATTGTTAAGTTAACAGAACTTAATGTCGATTTTATTACCGTCATTTGATCTTTGGAAATGTGTAAAAATTCGCTTTGCTCTTTTTCTAATTCTGAAATATGTTTATTATATTCCTCTGCATCCGATTGTGTTAGAGTTCCAAAAAGTACCTTTGCTATTTCTCCCACCAAATTTAATACTCCTCTCTTTGTTCTTACCGCTCTTTTATTGAAAGATTCGACATTTTCTGAATCTACCATATATTCGCTTACTAAATCTCTCAAATTATCAATATAATACGTTTTAGATCTCATGTATTGCTGAAAAGCTCCACAGTCTGTCAGATGATACCAATTTGCTTCCGATACTTTATTACAATATTCGGCTACCTTTCTGTGATGTTCTTTCGTACTCTTCCAAAGCTCCTTAATTGGTTCTAAATTTATATAGCTTACTACTTTCCATCGCATTGGGTAAAAAGAGATAGTTCCAGCTTCATCAAAATAAATCCCGGTTTGCGATTGTAGCTGCTTCACTTCCTGTCCATTTGCCATTTCCCACCACCATAATAACGCCGTTAATATTGCCCAATTCCTAAGAGCCCTCATGCTTCGTTTCGTTCCCTGAAACGGAAGAAAAATATGGTTTCAGTCGGTTGGTATGTACTTCCTGATGCTTACGTTTACCTACCTCTAGAATAATTGCATTAGGTTCCTTCATCATCTTTACTTCATAAGGACCTTTCCATAATGGTTCTAACTTATGCCTAGCTTCAATTCTTAATAGTACTAAATCATTTACCTTAAACTTTACAGGATTGGCTTTTGTTTTCTCTCTTTGATTTTCCTTGAATTGTATCAATCTTTCCTTAGCAATTTTATGACAATTCTGCATTTTAAATTTAACATTCCGTATTATGTCATCATAGTTGTACAAAGGTTGCGGAGTACTTTGTAAAATCCCTGGAATATTACATCTCCTACCGTATAATATCTCATAAGGTGTGAACTTAGTGATACTATGCGGAGTAGTATTGTAAGAAAAACATGCAAACGGTAACCACGTATTCCAATTAAAAGACTTTGGATCACAAAAACAACGTAAGTACGTTACAAGCGTTTTATGAGTCCGTTCTAATGCTCCATTACTCTCCGGATGATACGCTGCGGTATTGATTTTTTCAATCTTAAACAACTTGCATATTCTTTTGAATACATCAGACATAAAATTACTCCCTTGATCAGTGACTATAGAGTTTGGAATACCGTATATTAATATCACCTTGTTCACAAACGCATCTGTTATTTCTTCCACAGTTTGATTCTTAATAGGAATAGCGATAACATATTTACTTAAATTGTCTTGGCAAGTTAAAATATATCTAAAATTGTCTTCCGTAACTGGAAGGGGACCTACCACATCGAGATAAAGTTTACAAAACGGTTCGTCCTGAGTATCAGTGACTTCTAATTGCTGTTTTATTTTGTGATGGGGGTCTTTATTCATTTGACACACCTTGCAATTCCTAATATAATCGGCTACGTCCTTCTCCATTCCCATCCAACTTGTATATAATTTTATCCTTTCTGTAGTTCTTTGAATTCCCTGGTGACCACCTACCGGGCAATTATGCATTTCTTTAATAATTGCTAATTTCCTCTCATTGCTTATTTGCTCTACATTAAATTGCATACATTCTACAGGATATCTACTTAAACAATCAGCATTACAATTTTTAATCCCTGCTCTGTATTTAATTTCATAATCGTATTCTTCTAGCAATAATGTCCATCTCAATAATCTTGAACTCGGATCTTTCACATTAAAGATCCATATTAATCCTTTGTGATCCGTAACGACTGTAAATTTTCTACCTAGTAAATAAGGTCGAAAGTGTTTACAAGCCCAGACGATTGACAAACACTCTTTTTCCACCGTACTGTAATTAATTTCTGCCTTGTTCAGGGTTCTACTGGCGTAAGCTATTGGCTTATCCTCACCTAATTTTCCTTGTGAAAGTATTGCTCCAATTGCATATCCACTAGCGTCAGTCGTCAATATGAAAGGCTTGGTAAAGTCGGGATATTGTAAAAGGGGTGCTTCAGTTAACTTTTGTCTCAGTAAATCAAAACTGTTCTGTTCCTTTTCTGTCCACTGCCACTCGACATCCTTCTTTAATAACTCTGTCAAAGGTCTTGCTATTGTACTAAACCCATCGATAAACTTTCTGTAATAACCTGCTAAACCTAAAAATGACTTTATGTCCTTCGGGTTTCCTGGTCTGGGAAATTCTGTTACTGATTGAACTTTTCGCGGATCAGGTTTTACTCCTTTTGTTGTCACCACATGTCCTAAGTAGTTTAATTCTACCTTCAAAAATTCACATTTGTCGGGTTCAATTTTGATATTATGTTTCCTGAGTTGCCCGAGTACTTCCCTTAGCTTTTTGTTATGCTCGGCTAATGTTTCTCCCATTATCAGCACATCGTCCATGTAGCAAAAGCATCTGTCACCAATTGACTCGTGCAGAATAGAGTTCATCATGCGTTGAAACGTAGCAGGAGCTGATTTTAGACCAAAAGGCATACGCGTGTATTCATAATGGCCGCTAGCCGTACTAAATGCAGTTTTGCATTGATCCTCTGGTTCGATTGGCACTTGTAAATACCCACTGGCACAATCGAGAGCAGAAAAGTAACGCGATCTTCCTATTTTATCCAAAATATCCTGAATATTTGGAAGAGGATAGCTATCTCCTACTGTTACGTCATTAAGTCGTCTAAAATCCACGCAAATTCGCCACTTCTTTTTGCCAGTCGCATCGATCTTTTTCGGAACTACAAGCAAAGGAAAATTCCATTCGCTCTTACTATGAGTAATTATTCCGTCATTTAGCATTTGTTCTACTTGCCTCTGAATTTCCTCCTGATGAGCCTGAGGTAACCTATAATTCTTTAAAGTAATTGGTCTACCTTTAGGAATAGAGGGTGTGGGAATATAATGTTTTGCCGCTGTCGTACTAGTCAGTTTGTCTCCCGGTAATTTGAAAACATCTACAAATTCACTACATATGTCTCTAATATCTTTAGCTCCTTCCTCTATATGATGCAATCTCAAGTTATCATATAATAATTCTATTCTCCGCTTCGTGAACGCGTCTTCATTCGTCCTATCAGTAGCATTATTTAACTGAGTCGGAGGTTTCTTTAATATTGGTGTTTCTCGTACTATTAACGTTTCGGGCGTGACATTTACAATAAGACACGGAAACGTTTTATCACAATTCGTTAAAGTTGCCGCACAGACTATTCCTGGCTGCAATAATTGTTGCTCTACATATCTCACTCCTTTTTCTGTGGTCGGGAATTGAACTACTGACTCACTGAAAGGTGGTATTGCAATATTTTTAGTAAACACATAATTATTCCTTAAAAGCCAATCTTGTCCTAATATAACATCAATATTTCTAGGCAATTTATTTACAACATAATATTTGGATTCTATTGACTCACTGCAATTATTCAGAGTTAAATTTACCATACCTTTTACCTTGATATTTTTTTCACTAATACCTTGAATCTCAATTACATCATCGCTTTGGGCAATATTTTTGACTAATGAGGATTCCCTTACCAATGATACCTGGGCCCCTGTATCAATTAAGGCTATTCCTAAGCCTCCCTTAATTTCCGGACACAATACATATACCTCGTATGGTCCCAAATCATTTTTCATGTAACTGGTTTTATCAAAGGCGTCCCCTTGTTCTACGCAGTTAACCTCCCGCGACTCCTTGCCGCATCCAGGGTTCATCACAGTAACTATATCACGTGAATCTCTATCACAAGAGCTATTCCTTACAGTATCTTTATCACGCGAATCTCTTTCACGGCTGTGATTTCCCCCAGTTTCCATATCACCTACGCAGCCATTTTGTAGTGTTACTTGCGGCTGCTCAAGCAACTCTACTGCCTGTTTCCCTGTTTGCAATTCCTAGTTTCATGATTTCGCCTACCACATTTGGCGCATTTCGGTTCATTATTGCAAACCCTAGATATATGACCCAGTTCCTGACATCTATAACATTTCACAGTATTTACAGCAGTAACATTAACTTCACTTTTAATATGCGTACTTTGTTGCCTCCTAGAATCATATCGCGTATTCTCGTATCGCGAATTCCATTGCCCCTGATTATTCTTATACCTTTGCGATTTCACTTCGCTTTCTTCTTGTAAAGCGGTTTCAACTATTTGTGCTAAAGATTCCTCTTCTCCTTTAGCTTTAACAATATACCTTATCCTTTCATCTTTCAGTCCCGCAATAAACGTTCCCTTTAAGAATTCTCCTATTAACTGCAGACCTCCTTCTACGTAACGCGCATTATCTTTCTGTTCTAATTTTTCCAACCTGCCTTTTACTTCTCTTCTCAGATCTATAGCCATACTATCTACTCGCGAACCCCATTGTGCTACTGTTTCATTTGATCCCTGCTTCGACGTGAATAATACGCCCGCGTAATATTCTAACGTACGCCGTACAGAGAAGTTTTCCTCTAATATCGCTCTAACCTGTTCCCAAGTTTCGCGCTGTTCGTGCTAATAACCTATCTTTAGCATTGCCAGTAATTTTTGATTCAATGAATTTCAAAAGCAATGATCGTTTATTGGGGTGTACTACTTCCGTTGCTGCCTCAACTCCTTCTATAAATTCTCTAAGATGTCGGGGATTTCCATCAAAGTTACGCGATATTAATTTTACTGCCTGTATAACTGATATATAATTTTCCTCATTATCGCCAATATCATTGTCTGCCATGGCTGGATTAACCTCTTACCAAGAAAAAGATGTAGGGTGGCTTGAAGATGCGCAGTTCGGGCCTCCAGTGATGGCTTCGCAGCTCCCCTCAGGGTAGAGGACCCTCTCGCGGCGCAGGCTGCCAACGGCTAATCACCGAAGACGTCCCTCGGGCTCGTCAGCGGCTGCTGGTGCTGGCCTCCAAACCACGGACTCGGCTTCTGCAGGCGGTGAACGGGTACCACGGCGCCTTGTGGATTCCTCTGGAGCGTTGTTCCCTCGAGAAAGGCTCCGGCCCACCTCGGTACAGGCGCGAAGTCTCTCCAGCCCGGCCGTCAGCAGAAAGTAATTGAATTCGCTGTGCTCCTCAATCCAAGCCGCTGCCACCATGTAATGCCTTTCGCTGCAGGTGTAGTGCTGCTAGCAGCGATTGCAGGCAATTACAATTGCTTCCAGTACAGGATGCAATAAAAATTGGGTTCGCAGGGAAGCTAAGTTCCCTGGAGGAGCGTGATGGTCAGCGAGGTTTCAATTAGAGACCAAGTCCGATGAAGTATGAAATTTTAATAGAGCTGCAGAGCAGCGTGATGTGTACACAGCAAAGTCTTTAGGCGGTCTCTCCCTTCTTCTCAACGCTACACGATCCTTATATGGGAAACAGAGAGTTTAACGAGGCTATTACGCCGCCTCCCCCGCCAGAACTCGGCGCGCCCTCGACGCCATAAACTGACATAACTGTCAGAGGACTTTTGCCCTTCTTGAAAACTAACAAGTTCCCAAACATTCCTGTTTCGTCTGGATCGTGTCAGCGTGACAGCGGTTCGGGTAGTTTAATCACCCGTGACCGCAGCCGGAGCGCCCGCTCCCGGCGCGACCCCAATTCAACCATGAAGGGTAATATTTCTTTCACGTACAAGTTGAAAGAAATATTCATTGCTCTTCTTAAGCAATGCGTACTTCACATGTACGTAGGTGCATTTGCCATTACAAATCTTGTTGCCATTAAATTCTCGACGAAATGGTTGAATGTGTTTTTGAGGTCAGACATAAAATATCTTTATATTAACATAGTAGGTACGGATTGGCTAAACTCGACAAGAATTCATTCAAATCTCTTTTTTTAGTACGCAGGATGTCTGTCAAGAGAAATATGAGAACTAACAACAATACGAGACATTATTTTATTCTTTATTCATTCAGTATCTTACATTTTGTACATGATAATATTTTATTCAGTTTTTTTACTTAAATAATAAATCAGACTCTTGAATTTACAATAGTTCTTTTCTCGACTTTGTTTCTACATCTTCCATATCAAAGCGACACAAATAAATAAAACTCATTATTATGAATTTTCATTAAGCGTATTGATGCTGCGTGTTGTAACATATTGCTAAATACGTATCGAAATTCAGTGGAAAAAAATAAATGAAATATTTTTATTCCATTCTTTTAACCAGCCAGATTTTTAAACAAAAAGGCAGATGTTGTCCCCATTAAAGTGTATTGCAGTTGTTTTATTGGCAAAAACTATTGGTCATTTTAACACTAATGTTACGCTCGTAAATAAGTACATTTTGTGCGTACTAAAATAGGTGTTGTGAGAGCGCTTAATTACGTTTCCAAAATTAAGTTCGAACGCCCGAATAGAAAACATGACGTTTTCTGTTCTTCCTGAGGTGAGCTGGTAGAGTCGGTCACGTTTTTTCCATCTATCTATAGATTTGGCATCGTTTCCTAAACCATTTCCGCGTTTTCAGAAAAAAATTGACTGCTATAAATCGCTTTGAAATGACGCAAGATTACACACGACACACTTAAACGTTGCTTAATAAGCGTAAGGTGTGAAATATTTCACGTGAAAAGTGTAATAATGTTGGATAATCCCATTCGAAGAAAGATATAAACTAGTGATGCTACAAGACCATAAACGTCTTAATATTATTCGTAACAGTTACGTAATATAACATAGTATCTTCTATCCCATTATCATGTCAGCCATTACACTCCTCACCTAACGGAGAAAAAACATTTAGCTGTATTTATCTACTTTTTATTGACATTTCAAATGTTTAAATGAAAATAGATTTCTACGTTTGAAATGAGTATATTGTGTACCTGCCACAAAATTTATAGGAAAAAATAGGCTGGGATTTCAACTAACGTGCTATGGTTGAGAACCGCGTGCTCTTACGCTCTGATCTTACTGGAGAAAACATAATAAGCGAGTGTTTTCTGCACTAATTATATTCGTAACTATGATACCCCAAATTTCAACTCGAAATTTCGCGAAAACTACTGACGTTTTCAAGAATGTGTACATTGTAAGATTTGAAGACCAAACAATAATTAATATATTTATTAACAAATAAATCTCTAGATATATTATTAAAGGTGCAAAAGGAGTCTGAAAACGAGTGAGAATGCTCTGTGCCCGATTTTTGTTTCTCCTCTACCAACAGGGCTTTCAGCTGCTGCGATGTCGGAAATGGTGCCAAACCGTTTTCCTTTTCGCACACTTTATTTTTTGTGGAAGAGGCAGAAGTCGCATGGTGCTAAATCTGAGGAATAAGGTGGATGGGGACAGACAGGAACACTTTTTCCTTCAAAAGCTCGCGAAACAAAAGTGACGTGTGACGCGGCGCGCTGTCGTGGTGAATAAGGAAGCCATTCGCTCATTTTTCTGGGCGACTCATTTGAAAACGCTTTGCACGGACCCGTACGAGGTTAGTTCTTCGGTAAGCCCTCGAATAAAATCATTCGTTTGTTTGAACGAATACTTTTTGCCATTTTTTAAATACGTTTTCCTGTTTTTGGTGTCGAGGGACGTCCCAACCGTTGCTCGACGTCAACCGACTCTTTTCCGCCTTTAAGTCGCTCGTAAACAATCCTCAGAGTTACATTATCACCATTCACTGATTTTAACATTTCATGAGCTTTTTTGCCACTTTTTTACCACTTGAAGCAAAACTTTATGCGTTTTTCGAAATCCACGATTCGCGACAGATCCCGCCAGATCAGGCCATCGGACATATCAGATCAAATGGCGTCAGCAGTTGTTGCTATAAACATTCATCATATTTTTTTATCTCTCCTCGAATGTTGATGCTGAAACGTTAATGCTAACTGAATAGTTTATCAATATTATTATTAATACTGTCCTTACTATAGTGTACTCACGAATCAGTATGACCAACAGAAGACTCGTTTTATAAGGGGCAGTTCATAAATTACGTAACGAAAATTTGGAGTATTTTAAATTCCCCTTCTCCCGGTATAGTTACGTAACTCTGGCGACAAGACCCCCTCCCATTTACAAGATATAAAAATAAAATTGTAAAGCTATAACCACGAATCGTATTAATTTTATTTGTTTTACTTATTAAAATTAATGATAATTAGAAGCGTGCGATGCGGACTGCACCTAACAATTGATTGGGACAATTTGTGAATGAAGGAAGGACGCATAGGCGAGAAATTGTCCGGCAAGACGTGCTCCCCGTCGTGGATGAAGCATGAGCTTCGAGTCAACTGCGCTAATTTAATGGCATTTTAGAATATTCATAGATAGGTTTTGAATATTTTCTTCGTAATCTAAGTGTCAATCAACATACCACCGATGAAAAATATTTCCATTTATTGCAACAAAGTGTGCATCATAATTTTTTATTTATTTATATTTTTCAATTTAATTTGTTTATATTTTATTGTTATAGGGTATGACTGAATAAAAGGAATTATTTCAGCGAATACTAACGAAGGATAAAACACATCTGTAATAAACACTGTATAATGCGCTCATTATCAACAGATATATTTTCCGAAGTTTGTTGTGACATTTAAAAAAAATAATATATGACCAAATTAACAATGGTATATTTTGATACTAACATACTTAATTCGTTCCAATTCAACTGTTAAAACACATTTAATTTCATCTATAATATTTCTACACTGCCACTAAACGTGCCAGTCTCCGTGGAAGCGCATGCGCATGTAACGTACTCCCAAGTTTGCTGCCCACTTCCTCCCAACTACTCCGAACGTGTCAAGGAACCAGTCGGCAACCAGGGTCCGCCGGTGTCCGCTATTTTACCTGAAGGAGGGGAAGTTCGACATGCAATGAACGCAGGCTATATCGATGGAGGAGTAGCCACTGGCTTCCAGCGGTTTCTTAGGTGATGTGGCGTCGTAGAGGACTGATGCGTCATCGAGCAAGTGAATTTAATACACAGCTCAACGGAACATATCTTTATAGAATTTTGAAAAATGTATGCTATTAAAACAAATGTGGTCCACAATTATTTTTATTTTTTTCTGCTACGGTATAGCTTGTTATTGCCTTCGATACGGAATCTCCATAAATACTACATAACTTACCTGATCGGAAGGATCGTGGTTACGAGGGAAATATGAAGACAGTTGAATGATGCTACACATTCTCTTATGGAGGGAATTATGAAAGTAAATTATGGGAGGAAAATATGAAAAGACAAACCGAGTCACGTTAACATCTTTTTAATTAGTAAATAAGTGAATCTGAATCAATAAAATTAGGTAAAACATAAAATATGTTTGTACCACTGGCGTAAACTGGTTCTAATGATCAAGGCGACAAAATTCCCTCGGGCCTATAACGCCCTTGGGGCATAAATAACTATTAATATAATTGGTCCTGAAAGATTTTTATTTTTGTAATTTTCTTGGCTACCGCCGGTAGCCCACAGTGTGCGCCAGCGCTGTTATTATACCAATGAGGAGAATGCTGGACATCCGCAACTTGCTGACGACAGTCAGCTGGTGAAGAATCTTGTTTTTTTGTTGTCTGTGTGAAAATGTTAAATGTATTTATCCCCTTTGATTCTCTAAAGTCAAACTTATCAAAACTGAGATTAGTCTCATAAAAGAGTTATGATATGAGAGTAATAATCCAAGGCCAACTATTAACAAAAATTATCAATTTCGTAATTTAAGTACAAGTACTTGTAATACTAGAATCAAACCATGATATCTTATTAAATTCTATCAACATCAATATATCATCTTTCACAGGTCGAATAGTCAAAGCTTAACGAAAAGTATAGTTCATTGGAATGCTTAAAAAGTGGACAAAACGTTGCGAAATATTAGTATAGTAACATCTTACTTTAATATTTGATTTCTTATCAAATTTGGCATAATCTCGTTTGATAATTCTTCAATCTCGTATTGTAATCTCGGCATAGTCAATATATAATATTTTAGATAACCATTTGTAAAAGCTGTTCTTTTGAAGAGAGTGTTTAATTTCTAGCACAAGAAATTGAAGAAAGTTTAATTTCTAGCACTAGTGCTAAAAGGAGACAATGTTCAGAGAAATATGTGACTAAGAAGAAAATAAATTAATTTAAAAAAAAAGAAAACTTTTGTCTGACTGCACCAACTACTACTGACTTTTGTAACATTGTACACTTAAGTAATTGTATACCCGAATGGAAATAAAATAAAATGAAAGTGAATAAGGCTGTCTAAAATATAGTTTATGACACACGGGAGACGTGGTGAAAGTGATTTTATTTTGCTCGTAAGATTGCTCCACTCATCGACTTGGAGTCGCTACCTTACGTACTGACAAAATAAAATAAACCTTTTCCACTCTTGTCTTCAATAACTCTCAAGCAGTTGTCTGGTGAGATAATAAAACGTAAGCTACAGAATTACTCGTAATTGCTACAGAAATGTGGTTGCGGTGTGTTCTGTTTTTGGCTTGTAACAACAGTTGACCTGACCGGCGCCCGTTCGCTTGGTTGCAGAGGCGCGGTCGCACGGCGTGGGCTACTTCGCGTTCGCGCAGGACGAGGAGGAGCGGCGGCGGCAGCAGGAGGCGCTGGCGAAGCTGCGCGAGGACACGCACCGCCAGCAGGACGCCGCCAAGGAGGTGCGGCGCCGGCGCCAGGCCGCGCTCAGCGCCCGGGTGCGCGCCGCGCGCAACCGCCAGCGCGCGCGCCTCGGCCTGCCCCCCGAGCCAGCAGGTGAGGCGCACCGCCACAGGTCGCAATCATTCAATTAGATAATAACGTAACTACCAACTAAAATATTGGGTAATTATGCTCGGGCTCATGCTGGTAAAGCTAGCATCCCCACGTTCACAAAAGAAAAAAAATCGTTTGCTATTATTTTGGGGTAATTTCAAGTGACCCCAAAAATGGTGTACCTCCCAACACCCTCAAGTTAGGATATCAAAAATGCACTGGTAAAGCATCCCCACTTTCTTCAAATAAAAAAAACGGTAAAAACAGAATTTTCGGGTCCTTTGAGTCACTTTTCAAAACTTCGAAACTCATCCCTTACTTACGAGAAAAAATGAAAACTACCCCATTTTCTGAAAACTTAATATGTCTTGCACCATACGTTCTAGCTAATTGTGGGCCCTTTAATGACTTTCAAAATATATTTTTGTTACCCCACAACCTCTAGAAAATAAAGTTACAAAAATGGGTTTGTATAGCTAGCAACCTTTAGTTACATTTAATTTGTTTACTATTAAAACACAAATTTTGAGCTCTCTTTGGCAATTTTTCAAATTTTCTGAACTCACCTCTACGAATAACAACGCTAAATACGAGAACAAAAAATAAATAAATAAATAAATAACACACCACCTTCTGAAAACCTAAAAAAATCTAGCGCTAATTTTGGGCTCTTTAGTGACACCAAAAACATTGTTTCTGATGCCCTACATCCCCAAGACGTTTTCAGCAATGTATGTGGAAAAGCTAGCACCTTTGTGCTCAAAACTCAATTTTTTTTCTTATGTATGAAACTCAACTAATATTCAAACGTTACAACAATTTTACTTAAAGGTTAGTACGTGACTATACTTCGTCAAACATGAAAAAGAATCACGATATATCCTGAAAATAATTTTGGACATTTATCCACAGTTCGAAAATCCAGAAAAATCTCATTCTTACTCTTGGAGAATTATTCCTTAAACAAGCATTTTGTACAATATAAAATCAAAAAAGCTATTTGTTTAGAGTTTACAATTCTATATTATACATTTTTATTGATTAATTATTGATTTCGGACACGTCAACGGGTAAGGTCATTAGTGGCGTAAGTGTAGTTCATGTATTCACCGCGGGAGAAGATGGTGATCTTCCCCCGCTGGCTGACGACATTCGGCACCGACGTACGTCGACTTGCCGGGATTTGCCCCAACCAAGTATCTCACACCAGCGTGAACCGCCCCTAGCCGGGAGATGCTCGAAGCTCCCAATTGGTCTCCCGACAAATGTGACGGTGTAGTGCACGTGAGTATACGTGTCAGTAAGTAAGGAGTGAGGACAGGACAAGGAAGAGGAATGAAAGTACCCTTAGTCCGTGACCCGTTTTTTAGGGTACCGCTCCGGCATTGGCTCGGTGTTTAATCAGAGAAACCACGGAAAACTACCGATCAGAGCGGCCGGCCGCTAGAATTCTCCGGCTGATTGACAGCGGCTCATTTTGACCTAGCTTCCTGTACTAATGTCGAAAATCCTGCCACACCGTCGGGTCTCGAATCCTAGGACTTCCAAGTCAAACGCTCTGTAGTGCCAACCGTTGATATGCTGAGCTACCTTTGCCGCTCCAGTATGTAGGATATCAATATAAACCCTTACGATAGTTTTTCATTCGTATGGAAAGTTTAGAATACGGAGGGAATGTAAATGGAGGGAGACGGATGGGGCGGGATGGAGGGAGGACGTAAGGCAAATTTTTTGAATTATCTTCCTATTACTCTGCGAAACTGAGCGACCGGTGCCAGGCGACCCACGGGGAAATCTTACATAGTTCCCCAAGTTCATTTAAAATCAAAACTCCATGTTAGAGGTGCTTCCAGGAGCATTCACAGTTGATTCCTCACCAGCGAACGGTGGTCGCCTAAACGGCAGGCAATTTGCCAAACACATGCGTGAAGGGTGTTGTATCGGCAGGCGTAAAAATTCAAAATCATCCTTGCTTGTTTTTACTCGCGTCTCTGGACTGAACATTATTATAATTGGCCTGTCCCTTACCTCCTGTTTCACATTGGAAAGGAACATGTACAAACGATTTAATATTATTGCAGCTCAAAATTATAAAAGACAAATACCAATATGCACATTCGGATGCAGGAGAGGGATGCGGGGATCATCAGTGAAACAGGATTATTCATTTAACATAAAACAATGAAATAAACGTATTAACAGAATTATAATATTAAATAAAACCGTACAATTAATGTGTAACAAAGAATTCAAGACAAAATTATAATCTAGTGATGCTACAACAGCACATACTTTATCGTATTATTGATAATGATTATTGTCATGAAATTATAATGCAGCAACTTTTATCTTCCTAACACCTCAACCAATACTTTCAAAACTAACTAAACAAAGTGCGAAAATCGTTTTCTTCATTTTATTTCATTCGAAAGTTTAATGGAAATTACTTTCTTTATATGTAAAATGATGCCCATTAACCCTGTCCGTCGTGTATTTAGCCGTAAAGAAAATTAGAAACAGTTTACTACACGAAACAGCAGTGCTGGTGGCTACTGCCTCCTCAGTTGCCTTTGCCACACAATTGCCTTTCGTTCGCAGGGTACGTTTGGACACGTTTCGCACCTACACTCATTTAAGAGTGCTGACTAGAGCAACAACAAATAGCAGTACGAGAAGTATCAGTTGTACTAGGAGTAGAAGCAGGAGCGATAGTGGGAGGAGGAGCAGTAGGAGTAGTGGTAATAGGAGGAGGAGGACGAGGAGGAGTAGCAGTTTTATTAGTAGTAGGAGTAGTAAAAGCACTAGTAGTAGGAGCAGGGGCAATAGGAACAGTAGGAGGAGGAGTAAGAGTAGTATTATGAGTAGCAAGGGTAGTCTAGGAGTAGTAGTAGTAATAGGAGGAGGAGAAGTAGAAGTATTTGTAGGAAGACCAATAGTAGGAGTAGTGGAAGGAGTAGTGCAATTTTGAAAATGTCGAAGCCCCTCAAAAGTACTCCCCAAAATCAAAATATCGGTTTCTATCTTAGAGGGCCTCGAGTTCATTTAAATCGATTGAGGAATATTAATTTTGGAGATATCGGCTGAACGGTTTAGACCCTATCGTTGACCACCGACGGACGGAAAGGTTTTCCAGTCAATCGATTTTTCGGTATCCAGGACCCATAAAACATGGATTCTGTGTTCACGCGTTAGGGTATGTTGGAGCTGCGACAAACGATGAGAGCAGCGATAAGTGCGGATCATCGAAAACGTCCCCATGGAAACACATGGAAGCGTTTATGGCAGCATGCTCATCACGAGATCAGCGCTGCCACCCACAATTAGAGCGGAGGTTTTCACTGCTAGTATCACTTTTCCGCGCTGTTCACAGCTGACACACTTCAGGTGTTGTAAGTGTCGAGTAAAATGATTTAGAGAAATTTATCAGTTTTGGTTTTGTTAGGGGACAATTATGGGACATAAATCGCCGCAATATGTTCGTTTTATACAAATTGTGGGTTTAGAACGAGGCATAAGTTTTAGAGGTTACGTTACATTCGATTTTCAATGAACAACAAAAACTCAAATAGTTATGCTGTGACTGTAATTTTTATTATTATATTGTGTTGTTCAAAACTAAATGTTAACATAGGTAAAGTACATCATCATCTGACAGTGATAATATTTTATTCTAAGTCATTTTTGTATTGTAGATACTCAAAAGGTACCCTCGTCATTTTGTTTGCCACAACCACCCACTTCATCTGTTAATGAATCTGTAATTTGCATCTACAACACCTTGTAGATAGTTTCATGCCACAATTTGTCAAAATATTGAGGTGTTACACTCTAAACAACTCTCAGCCTTCCGGTTTATCATTGTTTAAGATTTAAATAAAACATTTTAAAATAAAAGTACCATGCCAATTACCTTTACCACTTCCATGATAATCTGTTTTCCTTGGAATTCAGTCCAGTTTCTAATTCAAAATTTAATATAATTAATTTACAATGTTGTTGTTGTTTTGTGTGTGTGTGTGTGTGTGTGTGTGTGTGTTTTTTAATCTCACTATCATTTTGGAAGTTTTACATGTAAACTTGGATCAAATTTCATTAAAAATGTAAAAAAATTAGGGAGAGTGTGTTATATTGTTCAGTCAACATTAACTGAGGCCAGCTAAATAATTAATCTTTTGGAAATGATTTTTAACATTGATGCATTATTATATGTCTAATCTTCAGACTTCATATTCAGTTAAATTGAACACTGACGTATCACCATAATATAGGCTCTTTACAAGCACGAGGAAACAACTACCGAAAATTCAATTAAGATTGATAAAATTATCACCAAAATTGTCTTAGGCAATATTAAATTGTGAAGAAATCTTTCTTATTTAAAGAACATAACTCATTTGCAGTAGATTTTTTAAATTTTATTTTTATTTACTCCATAATATATATTGAATAACAAACATTTTTCTTATATCACAGAAGAAACAAAAATAAAACAATAAAATCTTACTTCACATTAATTATTTTCTTTAAATAAAAAATAATACTTCCCTTTCTAAATACTGAAAATGTACCGAACTGAAAACTGTTTTAACAGATGAAACTTAAAGTTTTAACAGAGTAGTAGAGCACTGCACATGTTTGAAATATTCTGTGCATAGTCACGTTTCTTCACACAATTTCACTCTTGTCTTCACTGTTTTTACTTTTCATACAATTTGTCAGAATATACTCTTAATTTTGGTGATCCGCACAGGCCTATAGTACACTGGATTTCCTTTCCTCCATACAAGACCCAATTCCATAATTATTTCTTAAATACTCAATTCACATACTGCCAAATTTCTTTCATCAAGAGGCTAGGCTTCTCCCTGTAAAAATAAAGGAAATGGCCAGTGAGTTTTTCAAATGTAATCTATCACTAACCACAATACAAAATAGTATATTTATAACCCTGCTGGTAATATATGCAAACCTGCTTCTCTTCTATTGTCGATGTAAATATGTTTATATGTAAGCCACTTTTAATTTTCTGCAAACACTAATTTGCATAAAATTAGATTGTATGATAATTTTTATATTGATGTAATAAATATGTGCAAATTCACGTTATCTTAAATAATTGTCAAGTAATAATTAAGTACTGATTCAATTACTGATGTTTATAGGGATTATTTCTTCTTATGACGTATTCGAAGCAAACCAAGTTAATAATTATCGTAGGAATTTTCCTTTGCCAGGCCAAATTCTTTCGAGTTTAGACCGGCAAGAGTCTCGGCACTACTCTAGCACACTTGTGGGAAGACCAGTTGAGAGCTTGGGGCGGTGCCCCGATGGTGTGATACTTGGTTCGGGAAAAACTCTGCAAGCCGACGTAGGGTGGCGCTGGATCTCGCCAACTAGCAGAGGAAGCTTACCGCCACCTCCCGTATTGCAACATGTACTAAACTTACGGGACTAATAACCTAAGCAATTAACGCGCCAGGAATGACTAATCTATCAATCTAGTTTAGACCGCATATTCCGTGTAAGAATTAGGTAACGAAGCGGAACGGTTGAAGTTTTGTAAGAAGGCTCGGAATAATTCTAAAAATTAAAGTTGCATATTTTATGCTGCAAAATTGTTCTAATACCATCAGTGACTACTAATGAAAATAGTAATGTTTATTATTAATTTTATTGTTATTATTTAACATATTTCTACGCTGAGTGTGCTAAGCTGTAATGTAATGCACTACAGCACTATATCACGTAAATGATACAATTTTACAGTTTTTCTATCTGTAAAAAATATGTTTTCAACTGTTAGGTCAATGACGTCATCTCGATCTGATTCTCATCCAGTTACCTTTGATCCGTTAAACAAACGCTAATATAGCTCATTTGCCTTGCTTTTGAATAATTAAAAGTAGTTTTACCACCGTCAAAAGCTACATTCAGGGTCATACTATTTTTGACAAAGGTAAATACGTTCATACCTCTGTACTGGAATCTCTTTGCTACCAGATGTTAGACAAATGTACCACACAATTAACCGCAAGGTTATTCGTGAAAAGATCTTAGTATTACATACGTTACTCTGTAAAAGGTAATGTTAAATGCGCGATTATTAAGACTCATCATTACGACTATTCGAAATATAGTGTTTATCTAGATAAAGTATGGTTTTAAATGCCATAATGCCATACAAACATAATTATCAACTACAACTTTAAACTAATTAATTATTCAAGACTTTGATAAAGCATCTGTCTCTCGTTTTTTCTTATCTTGTTAAGATGAGCGTGATATTAGAAATGTACAATATTCTCTTCGTGTACATATGTTAGGTATTATGAAAATTCCTATGGAATTTTTGTAGACAAAGCCTGTAGGCATCGTAGAATTCTTACAATCATAAATCTACGTGATAAAGATATCGTATTTTTGTCACAGGATATCCGGCCGTCGGCTTTAATGCCCCACAATTCAGATTTCGAACGAGATCGACCGTATCGTTAGTTTAAAACCGACTAGACATTTTTACGGCTATAGTATATTTTACCGTTCAAGACAACGGTGCCAAACCAACGGCCCACTTGAATTTCTTCCTGCAACCCGCAGATATTCGAAAGAATAAAATTGATTTTCTGAATTTAATTGGAATATTCAGTGATGCCATTGTATGTTTCTTGGATATTTTAAAAAAGTTTCATAACGTAGAAACAAATATTGTGGGTCCCAAGTCCTAATAAAAATTTCAGAAAGGCCCTTTTATTTCTGCGAAGCCGTGGAAAGCCTGACAGTTTCTGTATACAAGACGAGTTATTTTGGGTGTAAGAAACACGCCAGAATGAACTGGGTTATGATATGAACAAAGTTTTCTATGCCATTTTGCTGAAAACTGTTTTTTACTGTGTTAGAGTTCGTAAAAAAAATTCTGTTGTCTAATAAGTCCAGAAGCCAGCGGCGTGGGTAGACTCTTTGTCTTCCTGGGAAAAAATCAAGATCAACCTTATTAAGATCAGTTTTAGAAAAATTTTATAGATCTGAAAATGACCGAGTTGAAGAGAGAGAGAGGGGGGGAGAGGGAGAGACCAGTGGAACGAAAGCAATATTACAAGAACGTCTTACTAATGCGATGAAAGCAGCATCGAAGAGAGAATTCAGTGAATATTCTCTTCGAAACACCCGGAAACTTTGTGGACTTCTCTGCAATATTAAAAGAAGAATTGTCAGAAACAGTGGAACAAGAGTTGTGCGAAAATTACAGAATTTTAGAAGAAAAATTGACAATCTCAGCATTGTGGAAGAAAAGGTATTAGAAAATCTAGGACAAAACATAGACCAGAATAATAAATTGGTCCGACAGGAAATTGAGGAGATAATTTTGAAGAACGAAGAAAAATTACAATTTTTTCTTCACTCAAGAAATACCTCCTTTCTTCATTAGTTGGTGAAAGGGACGTAGCGCAATTTGCGTGGTAAGACGGAAGAGCAGGTCTCATGACCTAAGTCTCGGCACGTAAAATAAGGCATCAATTAAAATCAACTGAAGAGTCAAAAATAGATACCGTACAAGAACCACTGGGAAAGGCACGAGTGAAACCACCTACCTTTGATGGCAATTCCTTGGGGCCAAATTATTTCAAACAATTCGGGGCTGCTGCATCAGCAAATGGCTGGACCACGATAGATTGTGCTATGGCCCTGATTGAGTCTGTGTGGCCGCGCCGTTGACATTGTGAAGGCAATACCGACCAAAGACGTGTTCTTTAGCCAGCTAAAGAATATTGTACAGTCTTCAAGAACTGGAAGCTGGTATTGCTCGTTTGATGCGCCTTTCTGACACTGATCCTGAAAATTCCCTACAATGCAGCCGGCCAAAGCTTCATTCATGCGCTCCATGACGCAGAAACTCAACAGGCATTAAGGCTGGCAAGACAGAAAACGTTAGCTGTCGCATGGAGTCACGTGCTAGACTTCGAGGCCGCAAAAAGAGTATCGAAAGGTAACGGACGAGTGCGAGCATTGCAGCACGACGTAGTGCGACGAAAAGTATTTAGAGGCCATAATGGAGAGATTGTTAGGCGCACGCAACTCTAGTGTTGAAAGGCGGCAACCTCGCTGTTGAAATTGTGGAGACATAGTTCTCGTCAAAGTCTCATCGTGATTGCCCCCTAAAGCAACAAGGTTTGGAGCAGTTTGCTTATAAATGCAGCAGCCAGCACAGAAACTAAAGCAGGTTGATAGAAGGAGGAACCTATGGACCTGTGAAACAAGAGCCTCACCTTACAAGGTACACGTTGCGTCCTTTTGACACTGACATGACAGCCTTTTGTAAGTCGCACTCTTAAATGGAAGGCGATGCGTTTTACTCCTGAACACCGGTGCAACAAAGAACATTATAAAAATCGATTTTGCCAAGTCATTTCACCTTGTGTCATCCAAATGGAAACTTTGAACAGCCACTGGGAACTCGGCGAATGTTGTTGGAGAGATGGGTGCTCTCCTTGTCATTGGAACTGCTGCTTTCAATCATCGTCTATTGATCGCAGACATAGAAGAAGCAATTTTAGGAATGGATATCATGAAGACATGGATGTCAGTTGTATTTTCGAGTCGTACTGAGGCTCGACGAAGTAGAATTGGTCCTGCATTCGCGTAACAACATCGACGTAAATGTGATTACTGCTATCGACGTAGCCTTGACGGAGCGTAGCGAGATATTTATAGAAGCAACCCTGACAACGACGTACCAACTGGAGAGATTGCTATTCTGGAACCCATAAGACAGGGACAAGACATTGGCCGAGGAATTATAGTAGCCAAAGAACAGGTCAGAGTGAATCGAACAATACCTGAAAAAGTAATGAACATTAATCATAATCCTGTTAACTTAAGAAAAGACAGTAATTGGTTATTATTCTATGGCATCCTCTGTTTTGCATAATGTTTATGCCGAACCACTACCTAAAGGATTTCTTCTGAACGACTAAAGAATCTGATTACTGGGGCTTGTCAAGAATGTCAGGGTCGAAGAGCTAATAAGGCGATACCAGAATGTTTTTAATGCAATGGTGGTGTAAGAAGAAATACTGACATTTTTCGACAAAAAATAAACGCTAGCAACGCGACACCGATTCGACAAGCTACTAGAAGATTACCTTTGGCTACAAACGATGAGGCAGATGAGATTATTAAATGAAGAATGATGGCATGATCGAACCATCGAGCAGTCCGCGGGTTTCCCTTTCGTATTGGTAAAGAAGAAAGAAGGTTCGACTCGGTTCTGTGTCGATTTCCGACAGCTCAACAATGTAACGAAGGATAGCTATACGTTGCCCCGAATTGATGATACGTCGAACACGGCTTTCTGGGGCCTAGACTTTCTCGACTCTTGACTCGAAAAGCCATTTTCTCCAAAAATGATATTCCTCAATGAATCTGGCTGATGTCGCGGCCACTTGAATTTGAAACCGATATTTTAATTTTGAGGGTTACATTTCACAAAGATTCTGGGACCTTTTCAAACTTAAAAAAAAAGCGGCTCACGATTTTTGATTCAATATTGTTATTGGATAGGGTAAAGGACGCTTAAGAGAACGATGCAGGTCTCGTTTTCCTTAAAATCCCTGATTTTTCGAAAATTGCAAAAGTTTAATTTTATTGGCGTATTTCTACTACTAAAATATTGAAGATAGGTTTTTTCTAAACGAAATGTGTTCATTAGAAAGATACTGAAATAAAGTCATGTTGAAATTTTAGAAAAATTGAGTAGTTTTTGCGTGATTTTGGGTGAAATATAAGCAATTATTAACTTTTAAAAGAATTTTTATCTAAAAAATGCTTTGATTAAACAGAGATTTGCGCAGGTCTCATTTTCGATGAAAACATTTACTGATTTTTCGAAAATTGCAAAAAAATATCAAAATTTAATTTTTTGGCCTCTTCCTCCAACTTTATTTATGAAGATAAATGTTTTATTAGTGAAGTGTGTTAATCAAAAACAGCTCTCTAAATAAGGTCATGGTCAGTTTTTTTTGAAAATATCAGTATTTTTTGCGCAATTTTACGTCAAACAGACAATTTTTAATTTTTTAACAATTTTTTTCAAAAACGGTACCATTGTTTTTTACTTTTTCGCTACTGCATACACAGTATAAAGAAGGTATTGTAATCCTGCGAGGGAAAAACTGCGTATTTTTGAGACATACTCTTATTGCCTGGCCCTCAGAACGAAAAAGGGGATAAATCTAGCTGCTAAATTTAGAAAAGAAATTCACTAACACATGATCAAGCCAGAATCCATGTTTTGTGGGTCTTTGATACCCAGAAATCAAATGACTGTCAGTTCGTCAGTCTGTCCGTCTGTGAACAATGCTAGCGGCCAAACCGTTCAGCCGATTTTCTCCAAAATTGATATTTCCGCATCGATCTGGCTGATGTCGCGACCCTTTGAATTCGAAACTGATATTTTAATTTTGGGGGGTACTTTACATGAAGCCCCGGGGACATTTTCAAAATTTTCTCAGAAATCGCTACAATTTTGTTCTTTCAATTTCTGAAAGAATAGAATACCCTTATAAAGTTATCGATTGACGGAAAAACGATTCTGTGGAGTAGTAGTACGAGTGACGGCATGTTAACTCTGAGGATCATTGTTCGGGTCTCGGAGCGTAAAAACATGTTTGCTGGTTGAAAACACTTTTGCGAGTTATGTAGTAGTATTATATAATTAGAAATAATTTATTAAAGCTATTAGAAATAATGCGAGAAAACATGTACTTTTGTAGCCACTAGTTTTATTTTGTTTTTCAATTAAATCTTTATTATCCAGCAATAATCACGGCCACTGACTATTTAAATTGTTGCCCACAAATTGTATGTTAAGAAGCTTTTAAACCAGCGTTAAAACATCGATGTTTTTTGGTCTTCATTTTGGTTTTAATTTTGAATATCGATGATGGGTAACACGTTCTGTTGTCGATGTTGCATCATTTACTCGACCTCCCCTGATTTCGGTCTGCGAGAAGGTAGTGCTTATGATGAATCAATTCAGCAAGCATATTGGTATCTCCGGAAAGATGATGTACTCTGTTCGGATACAAACGATGAAAGGAAGAACTTTGTAAATTAAATTTGGGGCGTGAATAACAAACATTCTATATAGAATCGAGAGCAAGTAATATCTTTTATACTGCACTCCCTCTCATGCACTGCGGAGCGTCTTTTCGGGTATGCAAATGACATCTCGATTCTACGACCGGCGTTTCGTGCGTAGGAACAGTGGTATGCACGAGTCGCTCCGTGGTTTATTTGCACGGTGTCCACTGTAAATAGCATGAAAATGGGCCCAATGACAGTTCATTGTCAACTCACATCGAAGAACCAGGCCTAAGAATGTCAAACAATTATTCTCCAGTAAGATTTCTATCGCAAAGTGCAAAAAGATTTGGAACTAGGTAGAAGAAATTAAAGAAGTTTGATACTGAAAACAGTAGACAATTTAAGTTTATACTGTTTAAGGTAATACTAATTTAAATTATAGCTGTTTAATTCTATGGCTGAGGGTGTTATCATCTTCAATGTTCTGTACAAGGAACTAACAACTACATGTATATATTACTATTTGTTCTAGCTCCCGAGCCAAATGATGTCGATGATGATACCAAAGAAGATGAAGAAGCGAAGAGAGTTGCCGAAATGGAAGCTGACAGACTTGCAAAAGAAGAGGAGATTATTAAGAAGGCTCAAACAGTTCGTCCATGGGACTTTGGGAAGGAAAAGAGGAAGCCATTTCAAGGTAAAAACTAGTGGAAATGCACGGTATACCGAAGTTTTCCTCCCCTTCTTGTTATTACTCAACAATTGAATCGGTTTATTTCAGAAACCCGTCAAACGAGAAAATACACTAGACACTTTAGCGACGGATTATTGTTCAAGGAGGATAGACACATCGTTTAGAGCATATTTATATGAAAAAAAATCATGTATCTACTCATTTAATTAAAAAAATAGTTTGAAATATGAAAAATTGGGAGTCTTATTCTCAGTTTTCTCGAAATGAGGAATTTGTCCTTTGACGGGTTTCTGAAATAAACTATTCAAGTACTCAGATTTTTTTAAAAAGTGCATGGCATCATTTAAAGATCTGTAATTGAATTAAGTTATACAGAAAGAATCCAATCCACCACAATCTTTCAACAAATGATTGAAAAATATCTCGAGAAGTTGGGACGTATCTTAAAATTTCGAGCAGCATGGATGCTCCCTGAAAATGAGATGTCAAGGATGCATGTTAACACACAACTAACATTAGTTTTAAATTAATTGACTATTTTTTTTGGTAATTTTGTGCAACTTATAAACTTAAGATTGTAAATTGTGGTTTAGCTTTTCTGCGACCAAAAATCAGCACAATGGAAACGTCATTTGCATGCCATGCGAAAATCAAAGGAATGGTGCTCATTGCTTAATTTGTATATTTTTGTAGGGTTGGTTGCTTTCTGCACAACGCCATTCACTTGAGGGATAAATTGTATTTAAAGAAGACTCTAGCTGTAATATCAGATGTGAAGGATAGATCCGAAAATAAATTTGAACTTCCTGAAACCTTGCCACCACATCCAACTAAAGGAAGTGCTGTAGAAAAGTTCTCCTCCGCCATCTTGTCTGAGTTCTAACTCCGGTGCCAACCCAGTCGGATTGAGGGGTTCTATTTTAAAACTTCAATTTTGTCGCTCATAACTGCAATCGATCTGATCCAAAATACTATTCACCAAACTTGTTGAAACAAGTATCTAATTCCGATTATCTTGTCTGAGTTATAATTCATACGGAAACAGTGCTAAAGTAATTCGTGTAGTAAATGTAATAGTTACAATTAAATACAATTACAATAATTAGTATGTCGAAACCTACGTAATGTATGACTTGTTTCAACTAACTGTTGCAAAACTATTCTCATCAAACGTCTTGAAACATAGTATCTGCTATCAAATTTTCTAATATGTTCCAAGATACGCCCAGTGGCGAATCCATGGGCGGGGGGGGGGAGTCATGCTCCCTCAACAATTTTACTAAATGACACTGAACTCTTATGTATTATTACATTTTACCATTTTGTTTCAGAAATGTCTCAAGAAGACTGGGTGAAGAAAAAACGAAAGGAAAGAAATGATGAGTTCGCTCCTCCTCGAATGTATGAAGAAAATAAGGCTTCCTCCTCGAAATCACGTGCTTCTAAATCCCCTGATAGAGAGTCACCAGAAGTGGAGATAGGACCTGTACTCCCCATGCATAAGCCGAAGTCGCTTTTCTTTTCCAGCAAAGATCAGAGACGTTCTTCAAAACCAGAAAGTAGTTTGGTTTCATTACCAGACAATGTGTACATTGATGTTTCGAAACCACCTCCATCTGTAAACAAAGCATTTATGTACAGCAAAGAAAGTGGAAATAGAGAACGAAGCACTAAGAAGGTAAGTTGTATGATTTTTTTCTCTGAATCATCTGAATCAGTCTAATTTTTGACTACACAAGAAGGGGAAGAGGTTGGGTGGTTGAAACTTATCTTGAAAATTGTCTAGTGTGGTCCCAAACCATGTTCAGGTACTTTTAGATAATTTTAATATTTCACCCAATTGGAGCTATTATGTGGATGTGAAATCAAATGTGAATTCACCAAAATTGCTGTAAATGCTAATTATTTTCTTCAATGTGTAATTTACATAGTTGTTTTTATGCTTCAGGAGGCGGTGCAGCAAAAATACAAAAAAATTGTGAATGAAGTAACGAATCCCATTGAAATTTCATCTGACGAGGAAACTGTAGAGCAACCACGAGGAAAAGGCACTGAAATTCCCCCTCCTCCCACATATGAGTATTACGGCCACAGTGCAGGACGTGGAAAGGGACCAAAAAAATCAGCAAAAATGGATGAAATTGAAAAGTCAATTTCTGTTGGCCTCAAATTTTTAAGAAAGCAACAGGAAGAGAGAGCAAAGAAGAAAGATAAAGGACTTCTTGATATTATATGAAATATATACTTTATAATATGTAAGGCACAATAAATATTACATTATTATTTTCCTGCTTAATTGTATTTCGTGCGTCAGCCCTTGTATGGGCCGTGCCCTACCAGCGACGTCCCGGCCTTACTGCCATGGGTGAAGGGACTGTGTGTGGTTGGCACGAAGACATCCCAAGCCATATTCTGATCTTCTCAACCTGAGAAGTAAATTTGGTCATTGTCACACAGCAACATTTGCAAGGAAAACACAGACTATAATCTTGCGTGACTGGGAATTGAATCCGAGGTGGTGTCATACGAAGCATGCTCATATGACATTTAACAAAGATGATCTTGATATAACATTTTGACAACACGAACTAGCAAACTGGTAGACCTTGCGGAACATGTCTGAACCCGGACTTGCAAATAGGAAGTACACCTCTGATTGGCACAGTGGAATTAGTTTGCATATACAACATTTTGCGATACATACAGAGGCTCACCTTAATATTCAGTCACTGTCTTATTCTAAAGATTTTTAATTTTTTACAAAACAAGTGGGGTGAAAAACAATAAAATAGATATGTGCATTCAATAGTAGCATGTTTATTAAAACAAATCAAAGAATCAAAATTTCTGAACTTTACAAATACATTTTATATTTTGGGATAAAATACATTAGAAAGAATAATACATGCCACTTTACTATTCGTTCATTTAGATAATTATATGAACAATACTGACTACAGAACTAATATTTACAAACAAAAATAATTGTAATATTTATTAGCTTTATGTAAGTAACTTCTATGGTTAATAACCTCTCGTAAACGTTTAGGCATATTTAACACAATTTTCTCTATTTCTTCAGGCCTTAAATTTCCCCATTCATCTTTCAATCTTCTCTTCAGCTCTTCTTTTGAAAAAATTGGGGTTTTCCTGACTTTCCTGTCGAGAATTTTTCAAAGATTCTGGATGGATTGGGGAGGAGTGTCCAAAACTTTTGAACTATTGTAAAGTAACCATTGTCTTACAATATGCGCTGTGTGTTTTGGGCCATTGTCCTGATAAAAATAAAACATGTGTCTTATTCCCCAATTTTCGGCATTTTTGTCCACATTTTGTCTCAGTATTGTCAGGCAGTGTTCCATATTCCGTGTGTCGTCAATGAAAGTCATTTGACCCACACCAGTTACTGACATGCACCCCTATACCATGTTCCCCCACCGTGCTTTACCGTGGGCTGCAGATTTTTTTGTCGAGTTCGGTATTCACTTTAGACCACACAAGAACTTCCATCTGATTTCATAATATAGAATTTGCTTTCATCACCAAATATCACATTTCGCCACCACTCTGGTGCCTTGTGAACGTAAACACAACACAAACGAGAACGCAAAAAGTACTTTCACAATGCACCAGAATGGTGGCGAAAATTGGCGCTCCATATATCGCCCAAACTTGATTGACGACAATAAAGCAAATCCCGTACGAAATACGACAGACACGATGCCACTTCCTGCGTGAATGCTTCCGTTCTCTAAGCTCATTAGACAGGATGTTGTGTATCACTTCCCGTTATCGTGTCACTTCCCGTTATCGTTATGTATTAGACGCGACACAGTTTTATTTGTCTATCATAGTCATCGAAGCATGGAACCAAGCAAGAGAAGCAGCAACAACGAAAACTTGAATGACAACGAACAGCTCGAAATCAAATTCGCTAAAAGATAACACCTTGGGACATAAACGAAGCCATGAAACAATACTTCTCAACGCAGCCGATCTCTCTCAGAACGCTCGACGACGAGTCTTCATCTTCTGCCCGACGCAATTCTCTGCCATTCATCACCAGCGAGAGACATGAGAGCTGTTTTCAAATGACGTTCAAAAGCTCCCCTGCAACATTCCAACATTAGGCGCACCCAAATTGACGGACCGGCACCATCGAAACACGACTGAGAAGCTTGTCGCCGTGAGAAGAATAAACGTATAATATATCACCATCATTATCATGGATTGGGTAGACTGTGTAATGATTGTGGGATGATCAGTCAATTGTTCATGATGACCGTCGCTCTCGTGTGCTTTCTTTTTTGTGAACTTTTTATTTGCGTGGCATGTGAACTTTATCACCATCATGAATTCGAACACAACAATTTCTACACCACTTTATACCATAGAGACTAGATATAACATTCGAGATGGAACTATTTGTCCCATCTGTCATAATGATTTCTTTCACTATTGGGTTAATACAAACTAATCATATATTTTGCAAAGATTGCGTTGAAAAAACAAGTTGAGTAGTGGCAAGATCAAACATGTCCGATGTGTCGTTTAGGCTTGGTACCCAAAGCAGCATCAAATGATGCATCGACATTAAATGACGAGGAAGGAAAGATGCAAAGAGATGGAGGTACTGAAGATTATGTTACGAGTGTGATAACTTCTATTCACTTGTCTTTTAGTCGACATGTTCTTCGCACCGTGAAGCGGCGGTTAAACGAGACTCTTAGATTACAACATTCCTTATATATGCCCTTCATCAATATACAGAGGCGATTAGGACTAAAAAGTACGGTGCGACATATTGAGAACTTTGACATGCATGATCTTGTTGGTCACTTCCTTCTCTCGGTCGGGTTGGAAACTTCTCTTCTTAGGTGGAGGGATAAAGGAAAATTGATGTGGAGTGGGGTTTTTCGACAGGGGACAACGTGACAGCAGCGGCGTCAACAGTTCACAGACAACTCCTTGAGTCATCTGTGAAGTTGAATATTCCACGGAGGGGGAAGTGTACGATGATATACGGGAAGACACCAGCGGAACCACCAACTATACCAATCCCGTCGACGGACAAGATGCTGTCACCAATAATGTTGACGCACGATTCTACCAAGCGCGAGAATGCTCCCTTAGTATGGAGCGAAGATATGCGCACATGATTTTTTTTATCAATCTGTCAAAATGTCATTCTCAAGAGGAAGGCGATGAATCTTTCAATCCTACTCTTTTTCGAATTTCAAATATTACTAACCCTTCGGAGCCATGTGACACAACCCCGCAAACTCCGTCGATCGCCGCGTGAATGATATTCAAAAACAACTCGAAAAAGTTCGAAACTTCGACTCAGCAAATATGGTAAGCTCAACGTAGAGAAGACACGAATCGTGAACGCAGCGGTGCCCACTTACCAAGAAGACGCGTTCACAAAACGCTAAGTCAACGACTTCTTTCAAAGTCAATAAATTTCATTTATCACAACACCCATCGTCGCACCGATGACAACGCTGAAGACTATCACTTTCAATGAAAACAACTCGCCTGTCCCGTTGAGAAACATGATGCTGTCAATCTCAAAATCTCGCAGTCTTCTCAACGAAACAAGATGTTTTTTTTCCCTTTCACTCTGTATGTTTTAATAAATTTATTTTAAAAAGATAAAAACAATAAATGCTCTATGATTTCAACGATATTCTTCGATTTCTTACATCCCCGCGTCAAGCAGGGTCTCCGCTCCACTTTTTCTCCCCTAGTCGACCAGTATTTTATTCATAAGTTGATAGGCACGGGATTCTTAAGCTGATGCCGCAGCACTGGACACCGCACAGTCACGGGATTCTCAGCGACCTTGTGATGTCACACCACGGCACCGTATGCTCACTTTCGGAGTCAGCACACTTCGCCGGATGTTAACACCGGACCTTCCCAGATCAACACACCCCGCCGGATGTTGTGTTCCAGAACCTGCCGCTTTAGACCGGAAGTGTTCCAAAACTCGCGATTTCTCACTACTTCCCGAACCAATAACACGCACATAAAATATAAAAAACTGTTAAGTAAGTTAAAAAATTATTTAAAAGTTAGACACTCTATGTGTCAACGCGCTGATACCGAATCTGAAGCTAGAATTGCGCCAGCAGTTTTTTTATTCGCGAAAAACTATCGTGACATTGTATTATTTTTTTGTTTTCGTTGGTTGTTGTCAGACCCAACACTTGATACATGTATCTTTACGTTTGTCGACGCGCTGAATCCGAAGCCAGAATTACGCCAACACCGTCCAGTTTTTTAAATTGCGAAAAACAATGAAATTTACAATTTCACGGTGGTTTTTCACAATCGAAAAACTAGAGGGAGACGGCGCATTTCTGGCTTCAGACCGGATTAAGCGCGTCAACAGAGAAATTTGTGTCAAGCCTTTGGGTCGGACAATAAGCCCCGAAAACAAAACAAAAATACAAGGTGGTTCAAATATGACCGGGACTGATTTTTTTCAAATACCCCGACATACGCATTAACTGCGCCGCCTGGAGAGAATCTAGCCACAACCCCCCACCTCCCTCCTTTGCAGGTTAGAACCTGTTCAGTCGCGTCTGGGTCTTGCTAGAACGATGAGTGAACAAAAGGTGCCGCGGTGCGTGGAACAACGCATCATCAAATTTCTCGTTGGAGAAAACGTTCAACCGTCGGAAATTTTGCAGAGACTCAAAAAACAGTACAGGGAAGAGTGCCTCTCACGGACCCGTGTGTTTGAATGGTGTAAGTGTTTCAGAGAGGGACGAGAGCGCGTTGAGAATGAACCTCATAATCGTCGGCCGCGAACATCCATAACCCCAACAAACATTGATCGTGTTAATGCGGTTATTTGTGAGAACAGGCGTATCACTATCAAAGAAGTTGCATCAGTAATTGGCATCAGTGTGGGTAGTGTAGAAGACATGATAAAAAAACACCTAAAATATAGAAAAGTGAATGCTAGGTGGGTTCCACGCACTTTGACGAACGAGAACAAATTGATGCGCATGCAAGCTGCCAGTGTTCTTCTAATGCGGTTTGAAAATGAAGGAGGTGCATTTTTGAAGTCCATTGTAACCACTGATGAAACGTGGGTTCACTATTTTATTCCTGAGTCCCAGCAGGCATCACGTGAATGGCGACACGCCTCTTCTCCAAAACCCAAGAGAGCGCGGAAGATCCGTTCGGCGGGAAAAGTGATGGCAACATTTTTTTGGGACTGGATGGGTGTTATCCATGTAGACTTTCTTACAGAAGCTAACACCATCAATGCAGCTTATTATTCAGCACTTTTGGAAACAGAAATCAAAGAAAAGATCCGATCCAAACGGAAGAGAGGTGGGAAATGGGTAGCATTCCTTCAAGACAATGCACGGCCTCATACTGCTAAAACAACCATGGCAACCATCAGCAAATTGAAGTGGGACCTTCTACCACATCCGCCGTACAGTCCAGATTTGGCCCCAAGTGATTTTTACCTTTTTGGGCAGCTTAAATCACATTTGCAAGGCATGCGATTTGCGGATAATGACGCAGTCATCCACAGTGTTCGGGAATGGATATGCCGACAACCAAAAGACTTATGAAAAGGGCATTAGGATGCTCCCAGGACGTTGGAAAAAATGTATAGAATCTGGAGGGGAGTACTTTGAAGAATGACATGTACAAATAAATTTTTGCTAATAAAGTATTTCGTAAAAAAAATCAGTCCCGGTCATATTTGAACCACCTTGTACAATGTGAAGGTGTTTCTTCGCGATTCAAAAGCTGGGGGTGATGGCACAATTTTGACTTCAGATTCGGACTGACTTCAGTCTTTGGGTCTGAAAATATTTTAGTTTATGTGCCTATGTATTTAATGTTAACAAATAGATACCCGGGAGGGATTACATGGGAGAATTTTAACTCGAGGCTCAATTATCTATACAGTACAGTTTTGTTTGATAATGTAAAAGCTCGTGATTTTCAATTATTTTGTCATAGACAATGAATGTGAGAAAAATGAATGAGTGTTCTTCCCTAATTAACTTTGTTAACCAAGGTATTCACTATTTCGATAATATTGTAGAATAATTTTTTGTTCACACAAATAATGTGTAAACTTGATTGGCAAACTTACACTTGACGTAATGATACATTAGCAAACTACAGATGTTGAGATCCACACAATGTTGTATGACAAGGCCCATTTTCATTGAATATAGGATTGAAATCCCTTTGTACTCATGATTGTCTTTAAAATTAGAACGCATTAATGTTCTAGGATTGACAAACCTTTATTTAGAAGATCCGTAGGGAAGTAAACTGACGAAGCCCTCTTCAGTATAATGATTTAATGATAAATTAATACTAGATGGGTGTGGTTAAAGTCAAGTAAATAATAAACTTTTGGTAAATTTTTAAGCAAGTGAAGAAATGCAATTAACAATACTAAAAAATCTTCCTATGGATACCGATTTATATCATTTGACCCATTCACTACAAATGATACGACTCTTTTTTTAATATTCTATCTTTATTGACATTTATTCTTCTGCGATAATAATCAGCGTTGACCTAACTAATGAATTAACTACACATTTTATGGACTTTCACTGATACTTTGCCTATTTCTTGTGAAGCCTTTACTACGTATCCAATGAATTACAACTGACGATGATTTCGGGCAATTGAAACTTTGAGGTTAGTAGAGCACTAATCAAACTTCAATAATATAGAAAAAAGCAAATACCAGCAATCATATAGCAAGACAGCACTCATATAGCATGAATCAAACTTCAATCAATTCAATTGACAAACACAAAAAGACAGCGATTGTATTACCATGGGAATACAGTAAGTAGCACACTCTACCGCCACAGGGAACAAATTCATATAAAATGGCCGAATGTTCGATTATGATGGCCGAATGGGGGATTATGAAGTCGCCCACTAAATTCGGTGAAATAGCGGGCCTCCATTTGGAGGTGACGCATGCATAGAAACTCAAAAATAAAGTATATTTCTTCCCACTAAGGCGGCCGTTTATGCACGCCATAGCGGTCAGCACTATCGATCTTCTGCGCATTCATAGGTGCACTAAAATGATACGAAACTTGTACTTCTTATGCGCAGAAGATCAATCTTCTGCGCGTGCGCAGATGGAGTTTTGATCTTCGCGTGCGCAGTTCGATAGTGCTACCGCTATGGCGTGCACGAACTCCCTACTGATTCAATACGACCAAAGATCCGGAGTTCGCGGAATGCACCCCAGACGGATGAATTCTCACACCTACCGACAGGCAAACACGTCTTAAGGCATGGACATCCTCCACTAAACACCTTACACTCCGATTTGACAACAGGGCACGGGGTCCAACAGGGGTCTCGCATGAGCGAAGTTGATGTTTTTCATTGCGTTAGAGGTGGTTTTGTCGTGTCTACGATCTGAATACGTATGTATGAGTTGAGATATATGTGAAAACTGCTGTGCTTAACAGTTTGTACATGTCACGACGTATCAAGCCATAAAATATTTTTTAAATACTAGTTTGCTGTCCTTTTAGAGAAATTGCTACTGTTTCTATCTGGAAAACCGGTTTACGATCATTTGTTCTCCGGGTTAAAGTCATCCAAAAATCCTATAATTTACTTGTTTTTAAAAGGAGAAAGTTTCTTACTTTCTTTCATTTACGTTAGAATTGTAAAACGATATGTCTGTACGAGTTGTTAATTAAAATTCAGAGTTAACACTGTAAGGACCGATTTCACCAAACAAAGAGTAAGAGTTTACTCTGGAGTAAATCATGTTTACTCGAGAGTAACTTCTTGGAGCGTTTCACCAACACTTTACTCGAGTGTAAACCGCTTACACGAGAGTAACTTTACACTGCGAAAATCCGACGGGTAAAGTACGGAGTAAATTCAGTTTTCAACGTGCATGTACCTCCGAAGTGTTGTTACGGCTCGACGATTACGAATGATGGTATTTGAAGACGATTCCAGCAATGATTCGGAATATTATCCACTAGTGCGAAGACAAAGGGTGCGAGAGAGAACGGATTGGTTTTAATTATGACGATCGAGATTTTGTCATGAGGTTATGTTTGACCAAATCAGCTGTTTAACTTCATCAGATACATTGTAAACTGTAGAGAACTTGTAAATTTATTTTTCTCCCATGTGGATACGAAATAAAGGTAGTACGTACCGAATACGACAACAAAAGGAAAAATAATAACTACAGGCACTACAAGAACTAAGAAATATTCATGTATTTATTCAGTAATAACTGTATGTGACGTATGGGGGAGATCATTTGCGCCCTTTTTTTTCTTGAGTTCCAGAATCTCTTTCCAACATTTTAACTACAAATAGTTGAAAGGTGAATAAAAGTTTAAAAAAATTAAAAAAACATACAATAATAAAATTTAGAAAAACACGAGATCAGCAACATTTGAAAAACTAAACATTTTCGTTCCCTAGTTATAGAAAATTCATTTGCACCGCCATCGGTAAACGAACTGCAAATTTGATTTTTCTGCATTGCTAACTAAATAGTAACTCGTCTCCAGAGAAGAACAATGAATATTTATGAAGAAATAAAGATACAGAAAGATATATACTCTCTGCTAGGAAATAAACTACGCTAACTCAAACCACCATAACACCACACCAGATTATAACGCCAAGAACACCGAAACTGAAATGAATTATAGAACATAAGGAATTAATCAAAGATTCCCGTTGGTCCGCATTGGTTCCCAGCGTCATTCTCGCTCACAGCCTCTTGAATCGCTCTCAAATATTGTGTGTTCAGCTGATTTGCGGAGTAAATCGGAGAGTATGTACTCTAGAGGAAAATAACCCTCTAGAAGCATGGTGAAACGCTCATATTCTACTCGAGAGTTACTATCTTAGAGTAAATGGTTACTCTCGGGTAACTACTCTCAACTTTACTCGGCTGTTGGTGAAACCGGCCCTAAATATATTTGTGTACACCAACGTATTTTTTTCACATATTCTATTTTTTCTATTGAAGTTTGCTTGCTTGCTTTTAGATGCCAAAACATTTTTGTGTGACACTGCCCTGGTTTTGTGCATCAAGTAAAGATTATGTTTCGTCTTTAAATTTCCGTATGGAGGTGAGAGAAAGGCTTCATACTTTAAAAAAAAAAAAACTCGAGCTAACTATATACGCAGCAGTCGTTAATACATAAAACATTTCAATAACTTTTGAAAACAGGGAGGGAAGGAGAGAATGTTTTTAAATTAAAACATAGTATGTGTGTCTTCCTTGTTATTATTTTTCTCCTTTTTTCGTTTAATAAACTCTCATTCGTATTTTCAAAAGAAATTTAAAAATATTTTTTTCAATATAAGATATATCTAATGGCTTGCAGTTTACAATTAACTAGTGTTACGTCATTTAAGACGTTGTGCATAGGAAAATTCATACACATTACGGAAAGACTTGAAAATAAGACCGTAGTAGGATCCCTACTATGCAGGCTTGCAGTGTTGCCAAATCGATGTCATGGCTGTGTTTAAGGCCTTCGCCTCAGCCAAACCTTATCGCCATTCAAACTCCGGCGTTGAAAACGTTAAGCGTCAGCTCCGGCTGGTCTCCTTCACTACTCAGCTAAAAAAGACGCACTACCAGACAAATTCACGAGCCTGACTCTTTCACTCCACGTTTGCGCCGTGTGTAGGCACGCATAGGCGCTCGGCGGATGCACATTTCATTTCGATTCTGTCGATGCCAGATCTTAGCGTACTTCTCGAACGACTTCGTACGAGTCAGGGGAGTGGCAACGCTGATCCGTGGTTATGGCAACGTTTACAAATCCTCGGAAGCCCATTGCTTCAGAGTAGGTTACATGATGTACCAGAACAAATTGCGAGAGAACTATCAGAGCCGCTTACACGCTGACGGAACTGTTAGGCTTCTTTTTGCTGAGGAGGGGTGAATATGCAACAAAAATATGAAATTATGATGATATATGCGAAATAAAAATAGCTTAAATTGATTCTAAATGCCTCAAAGCGCATACGTGTTGAAACGGGATATTTTAGTTAAGACAAAAAATATGCAAACGCATATAAATCACAGTCCTATTCAACATCATTTCACCTCATCGCCCCAAGCCTAACAACCTTGGGGTGTAAAAATGGATTCAGTATTGTTTGGCTGAAATGCCCCCCCCCCCCCCCCCCCACACACACACACACACAAAAGTCACGTGCACGCATTTACGTACGGGAAGATTACGGTTGAGCCTCAGTTGCAAGTTCATGCGATTCTTACGGGGTTTTTCGTCCAGTTTCCCTGATCCATTGAGCAAAAGGTGATTTGCCCCCTTGTTTTGCTTCTGGTCATAAATTTAACTTCATTATCTGTGCAGGTCCGTTAGTTCAGTGGGAAATATAGTTATTCAAATTATCGATCTCCATATTATCGTATATTATATTCTTTCACGAAGGACATGAGGGATAAGATCTCCAAACTATAGCTGATTTGCCTTTGAAAATAAATTTATTACATCGGAGCGAATATTTTGTTGACGATTCTTGCCAAAAACACTCATTTCTTTCAGATTTTAGAATTTAATTTGTATGTATGGTTTAGGGTAGGGATCTCAGAATTAAGAAAACCTGCACAAAATACACTTCTCCCCGACGCACGTCACGCAGTTTTTAATGTAAAATAAATAAAAAGAAACTTAAAAAATCGTGTTGACAGAATGTATCATCCAATCACCAGAACTTTCAATCACAAGTTTAAGTAAGACCTAAAAAGATCAGTATTTAATAGCTATTTTTAATTCATAATGACCTTAGGATCTAAAAATAGATTAACAGAGACCATTTGTAATTTGGGGCAACTTGAGAATAAAAAGCAAAATTTAGTGACATTTTGAAATCTCGTTGCTCTTTTACTATTTGCTTGAAAAATTTCTAAACAATTTTGTCCTGTACATACTAAGATCAACCATTAAAAGGTAATTATTCAAAAACCAAAAAATGCCTTTTTTCATGCAAAAAACAAAAAATCTACCTCACCTTTTGTGAGGTAGAACTCTTTATTTCTTCCTGTAACTACATAGTTGGGCGAGAAAATTAAAAAGGTACTGATGGATAAGGAAGATAAAGTACTAAAATTTGGTAGAATGAAAATCTTCCATAACAACTCCAGAAGTGCAGTTAAATAACACCTGTTCCAGTTTCTAGTGATGACAGTACAATTCAAAACGAGAACCCTGAAGGTTCGTGGTTTCTGCGGTTCAATGCAGGTATCAGGTATATAGAATTTCCACTCAATTTAAATTTCTGGTTACAATCCAAGGAGTACTTGTCAACCCCTCTGAAATTTTTTCCAGCCATTTTTTTACTGAGAATTTGATGGAAGTTAACATGGTCTAGCTGAAGGATCTAATATTTGTGCAAGCAGCAAGAGCCACTACACCATGCTATTTCAAAATGGCATTGAAGAGATGCCGATCAAGCTGCAGGGCATAGAACTTCTTATCTCTAAGTTGGTGTGTGTGTGTTGTTTCAAGATGACATCTCTACTGTTCAAGCACAAAAGGTTAAAAAATGATTTATCTTTGGAATGAAATGCTCTTTTTTATCCAATTCATGCTGCAAATAGGTAAAAAATCATTGCATTTTACTTATAGTGCAAACCAACACAAGTCTGCACTTGTGTATTATTTTTTATTATTACAATTTTGGGTATACTCAACTGCAATATTAAACATTAATAAATATGACAATCATGAAACTTAAAATTATATCTCAGCAGATTAGTTATTATTTCCCTGCCTATTTCAGAGTTGGGAAGGTGCAATTGCACTTTCATTGTGACCTCTTTATCCAAAATATTCCCTTTTGAATGAAATGTATTGGATAACTGTACATGAATCTCTTTACAGTCAATACAGGAAAGTGGTAACCATAATGGCCTTGCAGATTTTGTTAGTTAAAATAAATTGAAAAGAAGCACAAATGCGGAGATCATTAAATTAAAAAATTAAAACTACAAAAAAGATCAGAAAAAATAAATACTTTTTAATGTACAAGTATATTTGATATATAAATTATTTTCTACAAAGTTTGTAACCAAGCTTTTCAAGTTTAATTAATTTAATTAGTTTTCTGAAATAAAATTCCATTGTTATTGTATGGATTTAATAATTATGCATCCTTGTTAGTTTAATGCTTTATTGAAACCAACTTTCACTTTGATTTCAAAGGCTGCAATAAAATATAGGCATGGTTTCAGGTAGGAGCTACAATCAGCGAGAATAAACAGAAAAAGACAGTCAATAAATAGACATTGATAACTTAGAAATAATGAAGTTATTAGAGTGTAATTATATCCCTACTTCTGTGGCTTGTCATAAGTATTAAATACAACACAATACAAAAATTTTAATTTACAACGAGATTGGTAGTCACATATATTCACACAGCCAAACCAAAAACTGAGACAATGCAGTACATGGTCTTATTCTCCCAACGAACAGTGCAGCTTCCATCAGTGCTATTATCCCAATAACAGGAACTAGCTGTATGTAGTCCAGCTCCATTCTTCTGCATTATTGTGCATGTTACTAGATAAAACACAAAAACAAAATTCAATTTAATTATGCAAATCTGTATATTAAGTCATTTTGCCAATAAATATATTTGTAAGAAAACAGAAACCCACAAAATTTATAAAATATATTAATATAACATTTAATTTCTAGATAGTTGTAGGAAAAAAGAAGCAATTTTAACATATTTAAAAACTAATGTACAAGGTAACATCTTCATGAAATTAACAGAAATGGTATTTCAAAAAATAAAGAAAATTAATACAAATATCTTCAGTTGCTTGTATTACAATGAAATAGCACAACATTTATGTACACTACAAATGAAATAGAATTCATTGGGCGAAATGGGAACTTTGATTTCTGAATATCTAATACATATATTTAATGTCAAATTCTTATATAGGTAGGTATTTTCACTCTTCTTGAGAATGTCCTGCAATTTTAAATTAAACAAATAATTTTAAGAAATAATATTATTTTTCATGTTTGGCTGACCTTCTGGGAAGACATTGGATTGATTCTAGTCATCAGTTTCAACTCATATTAAAGAAAATTTCAATTGTGCTTTTGTTTTGTATTTAAGGTTTACAAATGACTTAATTAATCTTCATTACAAGTAAAGCTTACAAGGCACTTTTACAAATGTCTATAATTACCATATATACAAACATTTCAACGAGTTTTAAAATATTTTCTTAAAGACAAATATTGAAGAAAAATACTTCATTTCACAATTCTGTTTTTTTTTTTATCAGTAGACATTCCCTTCAAGAAACATGTCAAGGTTTTGCTGCAAGGTTTTCGATAATGTACTTGGTTTCATTTAATTCAAATACTAATGTAATTTTATCACAATATTCAATATTTACTTTAATTCTAAGTGTCATACTCTTATTCAACTACTTTACCTATATATTTAAAAGGTTTTTGCAATTTTGTTAGAGCTCCTAGGCAGGATTCTACAACAGACGATGTCCACTGATTCACTTTATTGTGTTGATACGCATTTCCACCAATTGAATTTTCGATAGCTTCTTTTATAATAGCACTCACTTCATCAACAACAAACTGACTCTGCAACAAGTTCACAATTACATACATTACATGACAATTCATGATACAAAAAGTCAATATTCTATTCATATTATTAAAAAAGTACTGTAAATCATACTTCATCAGCGAAGGCGTCGTCTTCCATTTTCATTTTGAACAATACGAAATTATATCCAATGCGTCAACACACTATTATTGCCCCACGAACACTGGTACAAACAGATTCTCATTGAACTGTTTTTTCCCTATTTTTTGTGACGCATGCTGCCTTAGGCAGAGAGAAAATAAGTCAATACACCAGAGCTCACTGTGTAATCTCCATGATTCATGTGTCAAATCAGCTGTGATTTCACGCTGTCACGCCATCCGCCCTATGGCCGCATTTGGGCAGGTTCAACCTCATTACAATATCTTTTCACAACACGAACTGTTTCATTTTAAATACTGTAGTACTCCTTCTTTGAACAATGCAGGTGAACTTGATTGGGGACAAAACACAATCTACATTACCAGAAAGGCAGGTCATTCGAGTAACAATGTACGATAAGATGCGGATAGCTTACTGCATTCGTATCTTCGGAAAGATGTTACAACTTTAGAAGGTGTTGATCGCAGATTCATTTCTTTCGATTATGCAACAACCAGTGATGGTATAATTTACCAACACATGAAAGGTATTGACAGAAAAAAATGATTTGCAAAAAATGAAATGTTAAATTCATTCAACCTTGGTCGACATTTCAAAAATTCGATGGACTTTAGTAAAACGGCTTTAAAAATTGAAATACCTTCATGTTTTACTTTTACTCTTCTAAATTGCTTATTTCCCGAATGTTATTGATCATTGCAATAATTAATTTCAGTTCTCCAAATAATCAATTAAGTAATATCATTTCAATTCTGAATATTTAATGTCCGGCGAAGAACAATAACGAACTACCAACCAGCTGCTAAACGAGCAAGAATGAACGATGATACACCATCCTCAGTGCCGTAGCCAGCAACTCACGAAGGTAAACTATGGTGACACCGTAAAGCAGACGCTGATCCTCCCGGGCCGGGGGGAGGGAAAACAAATTCAGATGCGTAATTCAAGCTTTTGTATATATTACTGATTGCACCCAATATTGCGCGAAAACTACTAAAATTTTTAAAAAATGTACATGACCTTAATGAAAGCACTAGCTATAGAGAAGAAATTTTATTTGAGGGGAAAATCTCTATCTTTAGTTTTGTTGTTGTAGGAAACACCGAAAAAATTCATACTTTTGAATGTTTCAAAAATTCAGAATTCACCGTGAAAATCGGACTTATTAAACTTTTTTACGTGTATGTTACTCTATTCTTACAGGAAATTTAAAGAAACTCAAGACTAGAGCAATATGGCGTTTATGATATCTTGTAGAGTACATTTAGCATTATCCCTAACAAAAGTTTAAAGAAAAGAAATTGGAGCCATTTTTAAGAAAATCTTGTTTTTGTAATTTTCTAAAATAACACATATTGCACGAAATATTGCGCGAAAACTACTAAAATTTTCAAAAGAATGTACATGACGTTAATGAAAAAACTAAATATTTAGAATAAATTTTATTTGAAGGAAAAATCTCTATTTTCAATATTGTAGTTGTAGGAAGGCACCGAAAAAAATCCATACTTTAGAAATTTTTCGAAAATTTGGAGTTAACTGTGAAAAATGGACATACGGCACTTTTATAAGTGTGTTACTCTATTCTTAAAGGAAATTGAAAGAAAAAACTTGAAGCTGTTTTTGAGAAAATTTTGAAAATGTTCGAAGGGCTTCATGTAAAGTACCCCCAAAATTTGAAGAATGTTTTTCAAAATCTCAAAGTGTCGACTCGAGCCAGATGGACAGGAGTTTCTTCAATTTGGAAAAAATCCTATACACATGGTTTATGCGCTAGCAGTGTTCACAGACATCATCAGATGGACAGTCATTTTTAAAATAAACAAAACACTTTTTCGGTATCAGGGGACCCCAAAACGTGTATTTCCGTAGAAATGTCGGATTCGATTTTCCGCAGCAGTACGTAACTTTCCCTATACTACGAATATTACTCCGTATATACGTACGTATACGGGAAAGTACAAATTGTAGAAACGTCTAAAATGTATCGAAACAAGTGGTGCTACAACAGAAAATACTTTCTCTCGTTACTGGAAACAGACGATATTGAAATATTGCTTTTTCTGCTGTACTAGCGTCTCAGCTATTATTTGAAAATGTCCCAATTCAATTAAGAAGCGAGCAACGCACTATTGCCAGCGCAATTGTCAAAACTATGTGCATTCGTTTGGCTAATATTATCAATAAAGTAATTACAATATGTGCAATTTACATCAAAATAATTACGAAAATTCTGGCTGTTCACTCGTGAGTTTGACTTTTGTCGTAAGATAAGTTTCCATAACGTTTCTTCGTTTTTTTTGTCATTCAATTCTCAGTAAATATTTTTAGGAACCAGATATGAAATGGTATATAATTTACTTCATCGGGCATTCCGAGGAGTAATTTATAAAAACCCACGAAATTCATCGCAAACGGAAGTACTGGCTCTCAGCATTAGAGATACACGACTACCACCAGCTGGACTAAATAAAACATCTGTATCTTATCACCACCAACATTCGACGTTTGACAACAATTAGCTTCTCAAATACTGATGCAGCATTGTTATTTGAGCTTTGCAAATTGTGTAAAAGAAACACATCAATTCACTGAGAATACAAATTGAGTAAAAAGTAAAAAAAGCCAGACTGTAAAAATAATATTAATTTTAGCTTATTCAATAGTAAATTATAATTCAACTTAGAAGAGGGAGCCTAATTAAAATTAAATTTATTATTTTTTATATCATTCATTCAATTTTTCTCATGGACCGTAGTTGGTGTGTTTTATTAATTTCAAGCTGATAATACGCAAAAACTACTCGTTTTTGAAAAATATTGTACATGACCTTTTTTTAAAGAGTTAATTTGGTACAATAGACTTTGTGACAAAACTCTCTATCTCCAATTCTGAAGTTTTAATATTTTCCCAGTTTTCGAAAAATCGGGGATGTCAAGGAAAATGAGTCATGCACCATTCTCTCCAACGTCCTTCGCACTAATCAACCACAAAATGTAATAAAAAAATTTGAGCCATTTTTTTACTTTCCCGTATGCATACATACGTAGTATAGGGAAAGTTAGGTAATTCTGCCTGAAACTAGAGGTGCTACAGAATGGCTCAGACTTTTCCGTATTAGTTTTCTATTTCCTTTCGTCTCGGCTAGCTATTCGGACTTGCCAGCTGCCAGAGGCGGGATTTCGGATCTTTTATTAATGGAGCAATGGGTGCCCCCAGATAAGATGGTACAAAGTTCCCGTAAACCAAATGGCATATGAGTTACACTATAGTTCTAATATAAACATAATATTTTTGAAAGATTTCTTAGCTCCCGTTCCACCTCCCAGACCCATCTACAGTCAGTTTTTTTTTTTAATTTTTTCGTCAACTTAACACCCATACAACAAAAACATTTTTTGATATTTTCTCTGTGCCAAATTCAAAAGCAATTTTTGTGGAAAAAAATAACCAAACATTATTTTTCCTGTCTTAGAACCCTGGAACATGCTTGAAAAAATCTTAAAACTTCTTCTTAAAGTAAAAAAAAATTCAATTTTTTTCAATTGCTGAGCTTTAGTTAAAAAATAAAAAACATATTTTACCATTTTAATTCATGTTCACTTTGAAAATGTCTGCAGCAGTTCTGTGCATTTATTTGAGTGTTTATTATACATTTCTAATGAAAATTGTTCTGTGGGCCAAAAAAAAAACAATGAAACTTGTTTGATATTGACATTATGATTAAAACAACAGATTGGCTTTTATTATAACAGAAAAGTGAAATTACTCCATTGTAATTGAATATAACAGAAAATATACATTCGAGAAAACAGGTGTATGTACAGTGCTCAGTGTACACTTGGCATTAAACAAATATCATGCATTAGTTACAATATATCTTACATTATAATGGAAAAACATACACACAAAATATAATATAATAAAGAGTTTTATACATATAGATCGTAAGATCACAGAAAAGTTAGTCACTCGGTGACACTTGTCAATCCGTTAGTTTCGCAGCGTTGACAATTTTCTTCTTTTGAAGAACCGTTAAAGAAAATCGTTTTACATGAACAACGCAACGGCCTTTTCTGTTTGCCAATTAGCTTCCATAGAAGTATCTCTGGAGTTCCGTACAAGTAATGTTGAAAAACACGATTTTTATCGCATCGCGGACCCACGTAACGTTGTTTCATGAGAAGCACATATTTTGGGGCATTCGAAATATTAAACACGCTACGAAATTTCTAATGGAAATAATTTATTTAATCAGAATATACGTATGTTCCTTGCAACTCTAAACAATATGGTACATTAAAATAAAATATGATTTCAGACTATTACTTTCAATTTAGAGTATGGGTGGTGCGAATAGTTAGAATAGTAAAGCTCATATTTTGTACACTTTTTTGCTACTATACGCAAAAATGCACATATAATATCACCGGTAAGTTGTTCTTCAGCTATTTTCTCTAATAAGATCATTTTCAATTAGTTCCAAAAATTCTGTCCCAAAATCTACAACTGATATTATACATTTGATTGTTCCCGGATTTCCTTTCCACTTCCATATTTTTGCCCCCTAATTTTTGAAAAGATTCAAACTCCACAAAGTCAGTCTAATTGTGTTCACTTCTACTTCTGCAATTGCTCTATTTATCGTTTTGTAGGCGAATCTATATAAACATTAAAAAGCGAATGTTTGGAATGCTTATATGAATAAGGTGTTAGTTACGTTTTAATAAGAATAAGTTGTTACTCCCGTTCACGTGAAAATCGGTATTTGTACGCTTAAGAATGTGAACGTGAGAAGTCGAACGTAAGAACGCATACCGGGCTTCAGTAACATTACTCATAGTTTGGTTTTCTCCGTATTTACCCGAAGTTCTTTAAGTTCAATACGTCCTAAGGCATTTATGTTTTTGCAAATATATTTCTTAAAATACATTGACACGGATGCTAGTTAAATTAAATCTCCCGCGCGACGATTCGTTTGTCGCATTCAACGTAACCTTTATAGATCTATTTGGGCTATATTGGTTCAATGCCCAGCACACTCACTAATATGGTAGCGCTAAAACACGCAAAAACACGTTTTTGGAAATTTCTTAGAATCTTCTGGCCGGATCCGAAAACAAATATTGTCAGTTCCCCACCAGAGACCGAGACGCGTCGAATGACATTCATACGTTTCGATTAGTTTACGGGAAGTGGTCTAACCGAGAGTGACGGATCCGTAGGCACTAACACACGCTGTTACTCAAATACTGTATAGGGATGATTTTTCCTTAAAATTCAGGAAAAGTAAATCTTTTATAATATAAATTTGAAGATCCGCGAAATGAAATCTCTAGATGCTTAAAAAAATGTCACAACATTGCACATTACCTTTTTGAACAGCAAATTTTAATTAACAGATAATGCTGAGACAAAAATTTCTCCAATTTTGAAGTTTTCAATTTTTTTCCAATTTTCGAAAAATAGGGGATGTAAATGAAAATGAGACCTGCACCATTTTTAACATCTTTTGCAAAAACAAATTTTAATCAACAAATTTCGAGCCATTTTTTAGTAAATTTTGAAAGTTTTCCAGGGACTCCATGTAAAGTATCCCTAAAATTAAAATATCGGTTTTAAATTCCAGGGCCCGCGAGATCAGCTAGAACGAATGTGGAATATCAATTTTGGAGAAAATCGGCTGAACGGTAAATGCTTGTGCACAGCCCGTATTTTTCAAGAAAAATTACACGAGAAAGAACTCAAATTTTCGAAAAAATTGTACATGACCTTATTTTAAAATCTATCCTTAAGGACATATTTCAGTGAGGGAAAAAATCTCTATCTTCAATATTTAAGTTGAAGGTAGACTCCAAAAATTTTTCAACTTTTGCAATTTTCCAAAAATTATGTTTTTAACGAACATAAGACCTGTGCCATTCTATTAAACGTCCTTTACGCTAACAAAAAAACAACAAAAAAACAATGGATCATTTTCTGTTGAAAATTTGAAAAATGTCGGAGGGGATTCATGTAAAGTACCCCCAAAAATTGAAAAATCGGTTTCAAATTCCAGGGGCCATGACATCAGCCAGATCGATTGGGGAATATCAATTTTGGAGGAAATCGGCTGAACGGTTTAACTGCTAGCGATATTCACAGACTGATAGACATTTGGCCATCATTCGATATTTTTGTTTCAGAGCCCACAAAACATAGATTCTGGATACAGCACGTATTGGAGCATTTTTTCTAAATTTACCAACTGGATTTATCCACTTTTTCGTTTCCAGGGCCCTGTAATGAGAGTTTTTCTGACGAAAATTCGCTGTTTCTTCGCGCAGCATTATATAACTTTCGCTCTTCTCCGAAAAAATATTTTCGGAAAATAGGGAGTTTGTGCCACCTCGAACATAAAGCACTATTGATCTTCTGCGCACGCGCAGTTTAAGTTTCGCACCACTTGGGCATTTGCGCATGCGCAGAAGATCAAGAGTACTTTACGTTCGAGGTGGCACAAACTCCCTAATCTTTAAAACTTATAAAATCGTTTCGCAGCGTGAGCTGAGTTTAGCCTGCGCCATTCTACAAAATCTTAAAAGATGTGTAAAAGTTTAAAATAAATAAAAATAAATTTTAAAAAGCGCGAGATTAGCAATATTTTCGTTCCAAGTAATAGAAATAGACAATTTTGTTCCCGAGTTATAGAAAACGTATTTGTAAGAGAATTGCAACTATGATTTTTCTGCATTGTTAACAAAATAGTAACTCGCACTTACCTCTCCTTCTACCATTACAAGCAAAAAGAGAGTTCAAAAAACGTGCGCAGAGTGCAGCTACATTTACGTCCAGCTGCAAAACAATGTACCATCTCAGCATTTGCTCAATGGATCAGGAAAACTGGACAAAAACCTGATCGAGATGGGGGTCATTGACCTGGAAGCTGAGGTACTTTATTTGTTACAAACATATTAAGTGTTTTAAAAAAAATAATATAATGTAAACTAATTCAATATATACATGACTAGTTTGTTGAAATAAAAATTATTTTTCTGTTTGATAATCAGTATAGTCTCTAATTGTATGGAAACACTTATGCAGGAGAAAAGATTTTACTTTTAACTTAAATTTGTGAACCGAATTCAGTTATTTAATGTCAGAATATTGTGGCATATCTCAGGTGGAAATGTACATTAGCAAAATACACGCAATGAGTTGCATGATGGCTGACAGAATTTGAAAAAATTCTAAATGCGCAACGTAATGAACTTAATTTAGTTTTTGATTTTGTTATATTGTAACGTTTCTCGTGGTGAATTAAAACCAACGAAATATTATTTAAACAATTACGTTTATTCGTGAACAATTATACACTAAAATCTACTTGGTCTATTTACAGATATATTACACTTAATTATTTACACTGTTACACACGACTCCGTTCTCTTGATTTATTTACACAGTTCACTTCTTACACACTATTTATTTAAACAGTTCTCTTCTTCTACAGTATCAGTCAGTCCATGCACTGTCCACGGTCCACTGCACTTGACCCCAATTCCCTGCACAGACCACAATTCCCCTGCGCAGACCACAATTCCTTGCGCAGACCACACTTCACTGCGCACACCAGGGTCCACTGCACTGCTGTTTACCGCGATGCCCACTTCACAGCTCAGCTTCCACTGCAGACTCCAAACTGCTGACTGCTGTTTCCCCACTGCACCACTGCTTACCGCGATGCACTCTTCACAGCTCAGCTTCCACTGCAGACTTCAGACTGCTGACTGCTGTTCAACCACTGCATCACTCTTCACCGCAATGCACACTTCCCAGCACAGCTTCCACTTCGGACACACTGACGGACTGACGTCTTACTGCTCACTACTGACTTCTACTCACTTCTTCTAACTGACTTCTGTTAACTGACTCGCGGCCGCCGGCAGCGGCGCATTTATACCTGCCCGGCGCTTGTCCCCAGGCGCCCGGCACATTCTCGGCATTTTCCCGCGGCTCGCGAATAGTCCGGAACCGTCTAGTTCGGGGGGAAGGGAAGGGGCGGCGGCAGATGACGCAATCCACGCGCAGCGACTTCGGCAGGTGATGCAATATTCGTTACAATATGCACGTTCCATTTGATGTGAGACTGAATTGAGACACCTAGAAATTTTGTTATCTGAACATCAGCTAATAGCATTTTGTTAATTTTCAATGGAGTATGCGATTGCAGATTTGAAATGCAAAAATGCATTGAAACTGTTTTTCCTTCGTTAACTATTAATTTGTTATTACAAAACCAATTTGAAACTTCTATATCGTATTATTTATTGTTTCTTTTTTGCAATGAACATTTGTGTCATCGGCAAACAAAACCGTTCTTCCGTTTTTAATAGAAGAGGGCATATCGTTTACGTAAAACAGAAAGAGGATACGACCTAAGATCGAACCTTGCAGGACGCCATATTCAATTGGTAAAGAATTGGAATGATAATTAAGTAATGTCCTTTCGTGCCAGTACGGTATTTCTACTCTTTGAGATCGATATTTAAGGTACGATTTTATCCAATCTAGGACGATCCCACGAATTCCATTAAAAGGTAATTTTGAGGAGGTGCCAGAGGTGGATTTACTCATAGGCACAGTAGGCACGTGCCTACGGCGGCAAGTTTTCAAGGGCGGCAAATTTTAAAAGGCGCAAAATTTTCTTGATATTTTCTAAAACAAATTTAGGTTCTCTAAAAACTATAACAGCATAAATCATATTTTTATTTTAAAAATATCGTATTAATACTTAATACAAGCTATTTATTTGTCTACTTCATTAGAGTATACGTTATGATTTCAGAAGTATATGAATCTGAAACTAAGGCCCGTTGACGAAAGAAAACATGTTGCAATTCTAGTTGTCATGTTTTAGTTTCCTTTTAATGTAAACGTTTCAGTGTTTAAACGTTAATAATGTTGAACGTTACTTGCTATGAAGATAGAGTTTATATCCAAAATTAGCTAATTCAAAAAAATATTTAATTTATGAAAACAATGTGCAAAATGTAATGTTACTTTTAAAGTTAAACGTTTAAATTAATGAGGAATTGTTACTGAAACGTTACAATTTGAAATGTAACATTAATTTTAAACAGGGGCGGCAAATTTGATGTGCCTACAGGCGGCAAAAATATTAATCCGCCCCTGTTGATAGCATGATGTTATGGTCAATAACGTCAAAAGCTTTCGAAAGATCCAAAAATATTGCAATGGGTGCTTCATTTTGGTCCATTGTTGAAGCAACATCTTTAAGAAATGAAAAAATGGCAGATTCCGTAGATTTTGATTTTCTAAACCTGTGTTGTGAGTCTAAAAACGCTTCGTTTTTCCTGAGATGTTTTTCCATTCGCGTATAAAATGCCTCTCTAATATTTTAGAGAAACCTGACAAAAGAGAAATTGGTCGGTAATTTTGAATTTCATTTTTACTTCCTTTTTGAAAAAGTGGCTTAATTTTTGCTGTTTTGAAAATATCTGGAAATATTCCAGTGCATAAAGAAGCATTGAAAATGTGAGTTAACGGGTGTATGAAGGCAGGCGTTATTTCTATTTTAAAAAGGCGTCAAATGCCGCTTACAGACCGAAGAGCGGACCATTGGTTCAAATGTTATCGGTAACGTAAATTCCCCTGTGATAGTGCTGTGATTTATTGAATTTTCCCACAAGTATTTTTAGGTACATTTAGCCTTAAGTGACCGGAAACAATTTTGCGATACTAGTCGCAGGGGTCTCATCGCATTTGCTATAACTTCATCAGCATTTACAAATCTTTGTCGCGTCAGAAGAGTTTTCAGCCGTGTAAAGAGAAATATGTCTGGGGGTGACATATCTAGGGAGCATGGGTGATGTTCCAATGCACTAACGTTGTGCCTAGCAAGGTAATTTTTACCAATACTGATTGATGTGTTTGGTCGTTATAGTGCGAAAGAAACAAAGAGTTTTGTGCCAACTTTTTCGGACTTTTTCTTCTTACAGCATCCCTGAGGTATCGAAGGATATCTAGTAACAGTTAAGTTACAGTACGACCTTCTGGAATAAACTCATAGTGGACGAGACCCTGTGCGTCAAAGAAAGCTTCCAGCATAACTTTGTCTCTACTAGTGTCCTTAGAAAATTTTTGTTTCCTAGATGTCTTGGATTTCCACTCGCATGACTGACGTTTAGGCATAGGGGCGTACACACCAAGTTTCATCTCTAGCAATGATGATAAAAAAATATTGTTTTGATAAGCAATACTTGTTAGAGCGCCAACAAAAATTATTATTCCTTTGTTTTCAAGAGACAACATTTTTGGAACCAACTTTTGCGATATGTAATGCATGTTCAAGTGTTTGTGAAGAATTGTGTGAACACTTTCAACTAAATTTCGACATCTGCCAATATTTCAACACTCTTTATTCAATCACTCCTCACAACAATGCCTACTTGCTCAATGTTTGTTTCGTTTGTCGCAGTTGGTCGGCTGCCGCGCGATTCATATTTCACGCTATCGCGACCTTCATTGAAACGTTAGTGACAGAGATATACTTGTCTTTGTCATTGCTGCATCTCCATAAGCTTCTTCGAGCATTCGTAATGTCTCTGACGAAGATTTGTGTAATAAAACACAAGACTTTATGTTAGAGCATTGCTCTGTAGCCGACATTATCAAGGACGACAAAGAAGCACGCACGGACAACAAAAACCAATTGCTATGGGAACAAAGATCCCTACGAACATGAAAATTCTAGTGAAGTGACGTCATGGAGATTACCAACATCTAATAAAGAAAAATTGTCTATCGAATAACAAATTAAATGAATAATTAAATATTGCGGAAAGATTCTGAAGCTAGTAATATAAAAATCACACTTTACAAAAAGTCACGTGTTCTGGGTATTTCTACAACGCGATAGTGTGCAATATGCAATATTTAAAAGAAATTCATCATAAATCTGCTTCAATGTCTTGTAACGTGATAATTTTGGGATCTGTCTGCATTTATAATTCCCGGTATAATTGTGACGCAAACTGGTTTCGGAAGCTCATGGCTGAAGTCGGATACGACGCGCTAGAGCCCTCCACCCGCCCCCAGGTTCCCGTGGTCGAGGCCTGCTAACAATTCGAGTTCGATTTCGTGTTGGCGCTTACGATATAAGTCGCCCGCTAAACCAGTGAAATCGGGCTCTCATATCGCTTCGAGTTCGAGCTTGCGCATGCGCAGAGACTCAAAAGTGGTATACGCTAAGGTGCTTCTCGCGATATGAAAACTATTTTGGTTCTGGAGCAAGAGCACAGCGGAGCACAGTGTGTGGCCTTTGCGATTTATGAAACTGTTTCTGACTTCCACTATTGTAATGTATGGCGCTGCTAATTGAAGTCCTGAAAATCTGTCTAGAGACGAGTGGAAATTTTGAAAGTGAATTTTTTTTGTAAATGAAATAGGCCTAACCAAATGTTTGAGAAAGTGTTGTTGCAACAAAATATGACACACATATTAAAATGAATGATATATTTTATTGTCAGTCAGGATAGTACAGTTGTACAATATGGGGTTGCAAAGTATCAAATTTCAAGTATGAGATGTCATGCTTTTTTGAACAATGGACCATCTAATGAACTGTATTGTGTAATGGAAAATTGTATATATGTTACTATTGATATTTTGAGTGGTGGATCATTGTGTGAATGAGACCTCTTATTTATATGTTTTATTATTAAGAACTAGCCTTGAATAAAGAAAATGGCTAATCAGGTTGTTTTAGAATTGGAACAAGCATCACAAGTTTTGTTGGTAGGTTATTGTTTTGAAATTTCTATTTCTATTTTAAATATTTAACATATGGTTTGTTTTTAAATTTTTTTTTCAGTATTTTGTGCTAATAAGATCATAAAGCGTGTTTGTACAGACACTTGCTAGATCCATTTCTTTGTCATTGTTGTTTAGTTAATTTATACATGTTGAACTTGGGTGGAAATGTATGTTAACACAATTTTTTGTGGTGTCAGAATGTACCTGTACCTGTGTATGAAAAATTGGAGCTTCTTGCTTTAAAGCTAATAAAAATAAAGATAAGTTTTTGGGTTAAACAAATTTATGAAGTTATTTATCAACTCTCTCTTCCTATAAAATGGAAGATTATGTCCATAACACATTTAAAGACGGAAGGAAAAGATGTGCTAAAGGAACATAATACAATACTTATTGATAGTATTGTATGTTAATTTTTTATGTATTAAGTCATTTTAGCCATAATAAAATATAACTTATCTAGAGTGGAGGCTTTGGTAATGCAATAACTTTTATAACGTATGTTGTTGATGGCAAGTAATTGAAAAGCAAATTATAGCATTTACATATCTTAAAATATTTTTAAGATTATTTTTCAAACTCTTGTGACTGAAAGCTTTTTTTTAAATTTTCAAATGGATTGTTGTGATATTGTGGTACTTTATAAAATCTTTGATAGTCTATCGACCTAGATTATTTTAAAATTTGGTCTTGATGTCTTTGAGTAAAATGCAATTGGTTCTGTTGTTTGTCTATGCTATGTTTGAATGATAATGAAAATACAAATGAACAAAAGAAATATATTCAATGATGAGGTGAATGTTCAAAAATAATAAGTGTAATATAAAAATATTTGATTAAGTGTTAGTAATGTACATGCTCTTTTTACTTGTAGGTAATTGTAATATCATGTTTCAGTGTTTGTTTCATTTTTGTGTAAAGAATTCAGATAAAATGAAGTCAAATCTTGATTGATTAACACAAGGGGAGATTATGTGCACAAGGGGGCTGTGCCCCTCCTCTGAAAACTTTAAAAGGGACCCCAAAGCCTTGGGCTATAAAACAAATTATATTTGTAAATGGGATTGTTTCCTGATTTCCCAATTTTTTTAATCTGACAATTTTGGGAATTGTTGTATAACACTTGAGGAAAAAGCACTCCAAGGCATCTTTCAACCTTGAAAATAGTTAAACACAAAATCAATTGTATTTAGTCATTGTATGATTAAAGTTATAATTTCATTAATCTTGTTGTACATTTTATTTTTTTACAAGAAAAATGCATTGTGTATAAGTAAAAGAGTTCAATTGAACAGGAGGTCTGGAAATGTAGTTGGGACCCTCCCCCCTCTGTAAGGTTGTGCACTCCTATGTTGTTTAAGTATTATGTACTTTGGGTAAGCGAATTCATGTTTTTCTATGAGAGTTGATTTAATTGTACTGAGGAATTTGGTTGTGATTACAATTTTTTTTATCTACAAGGAAGTAAGACCACTGGAATATAAAAAAATTGATTTAATTAATCTCAAGGGAAAATGTTATAAATTGTCTTTAACTTTATGTCTAACGAATGCAGTTATTGAATAATTGACAACCTCTTTCTAGAGTATTTACTTCAATACCTACAATGCTAATATCTTTTTTTCATTTGCTCTGTAGGCACCCCCAATGCTAGTATCATCAGAACAGCGACATGCTGCTGAAGCAGTATTTTTGAATTTCAGAAAATCAAAATCTCCATATGCATTATGCAAACATATTTTGGGTAAGGGATATTTTATAAAGTATATTTGTCACATTAATAATTATTGTTATATATGTTGAGAATTATCCTGGAAATTGATGTATTGTTTGATGGAGATTTTTTTCCTTATTGATTTTGTTGTTATTGAGGATGTTTTAATCTCCTTTAACTATGTGGCTTTTGATTTTCCCACCTTTACTTAATATTTGTTGATGTAACATTAATGTTACAGTGAATATTACTTAACATCTCATTTTAGGTTTCTAATGTTTTTGGAAATATTGTGTTTTTGCAATACAAAACAAGAAGTTTTTTGTCTGATGACTGAAAATATGATCATTCATGTCTATTTCTGGTCTATCACGTTCTGATATCAGTTTTGTGGAAAATAATTGATGAGCAGATTTGAAATTGTTGTGAAATTACTTTATTTTATATTTTAAAATGTTGGTGCAGATAACTGGATGATAATTTTGCTATTTTAAGAAAGCTTTGTCAAAACATGTCATTAAATTATTATACAGTGAAGTTTTTTTAAATTCAGTGATAAAGAAGAACTCAAAAATTGCCATGATTAAAATTGTGAATTAATTGACAACTATCTTCCAAAATAATGTGCATTTTAATTCATTTATTGCACCTACCTAATTAGCCAGTGGTATGTTTTTTATTAGTGACATTGTTCTGTTACCCAAAATGAAAATAATTGTCTCCTGGGGCATACCTGAAAATATTTCTTTTATGTGGAATGAGATTAAAGAGGTGTGTCAACTAAATTTGATGCTCTGAAATCCAAATCTACCAATCATTGAATCTTTAGGTGTTTTTAACAATGTGAGGTGAAAATTTCCAATTTATAAAGACTTCACGATTTTTCCTTTTAAATGTTAGAAATATAGTTGTTTACAGTCAAGTGTATCAGTTTTAAAGGTCTGCAAATTTTTGTGTATTGTGAAAAATGTAAACAGTTCTTAGATAGGAAAATTTTTATCCCCTTGATTGCCAGGCAGTCTTTTCATCTCAAGTTCAAAAGAAGAAGAAAAAGAAAAAAAAGAAAAAAGAAAAAAAAAAGTTTTATTCTCCTCAAGGTAGCTTACTCATCTCAAGTACACAAGATAAACAAACAAACAATAATTAGCTTTCTTCTTCCACTGGACTCTTAGTATTTGTTGGGTTTGCATTTCACTAAACCACAATCCGCATGTTCTCTGTAGTGGTAGCAACAGTATTATAAATCTTTGGAGTTCCTTTTAGTCTGCATCACTGAGGTCTTCATCATAATAGTTGTCATTGTATTTTGGGAGACATCTAGTGAGTGTGGCATGGCTTACTGGTTCTCCATAGTTGTCTCCAAGTAGTCTTCACTCGTTACGGGACAAAGGAAGCAATGAGAGACCCAGCAGCACAGAAACAGTGAAGATTTGAACTGTACATTAGACAAATAATAGTACCAGATCATTATAAACATGATTTAAGGAAAAAATGATATTGAACTAGAAATGATGGACTGTGAATCTGCACTGTGATTAATGTCATTTTTGTAAGCAAGACATGTTATATGCTGTATTTCGCAAAAAAAAAATTCATTCTACAAAATCATTGGAGCCCTGAGTTAATGAAATAGAAAAGATTTAATGAAAACTGATGATTATATAAAATATACACCACACCAAAGAAAATTGGAAACCATAAAAAAAAGCTGTGAAGACTTTTAGAAATAAAGAAATTCAAAAGCCAGCAGCAAAGCTTGATATCTGAATTACTAATCTGGGGAAATGGTTTAAAATTCCAAAGGGAAATTTTTGATTTTTTATAGAAGTAGCACAGACCCATGCAGAAGTAGTACAAGGTGTATCAATCTCATGAGATTGATAATGATATTCAACTTTTACTACGTCTACTTTTATTAATTGGGTATGATTGGAAATGGAAACAAGACTCTTTGAAAATGTAATGTCAACTACATGTACAGGTGAAAGACAACCATCAAAAAAATGTATTACAATCTTTCACATCTTGAAAATGTGAAATGTATCAAAATTTAGTTGCTGGGTTTTGAGAAATGTCAGCTCTTTGAGGCTTGCCTGGCAATAGTTCATCTGCAGAACTATGGCATTGATCTCCAATGTTTGTGATGTTTCAGTGGAAAAAAATATTCTTAGAATGTGTAATAAGTAATAAGTGATACTGTTGTTTCAGAATGAATTAGTTGTAAATTATTTCTTGTCCATAAGTATCTTTTACTTCAAGTTTCATCGTATTATTTTTCTGTTGCTTTGAATTGGATTTCAGAATCAAGTTCAGTGGATTATGTTTTATTTGAAGCTGCTGGTCTCTTGAAGGAAGCATTGATTAGAGAGTGGTCTCTTATGCAAGAAGATGATATTAAATCATTGAGAGCCTATTTATTGCAATACATTATGCATAAGGAATTACCACGTTTTGTTCAAGAAAGAATTTTACAGGTATTTGTTCTTGTGATATTATCAAGTTGTCTTGTGGGTATTTAAGTACTTTTGTTACTCTTAAGGAAAAATAAAGATGTTTATTCCAAGATGTTAAATGTTTAGTTACAGTACATTAAAAAAAAATTGCTCTTATTTTCACTCCTATTTTAATATTAGTTGTTTTGTTGAATCATCTAATCGGTAAATACATATTAAAAAAGAAATTGGCTTATTGAAAGTTTCCTGAAGAGTTTTGAGCTAATTTGAATTTAAAAAGTCCCTTTGAAATGTTCATTATGAAAAGTTTATGTTAATGATTCTCATGATCATTGAAACTTGGTCTTCAGTCTGACTTTAAAAAATAGAAAAATTAACTCTTCAATATGATGCCAAAATCTTTGCTATGTCAAAACAGTGAATGGAACATTTGTGTATGACTAAAAGGGAATTGAATAGGAATTGTGCTGTTAAAAAGAGGCAGAGTATTTTAATGAAGAAATAACGGAAGTGAGAATTAAAGATGACAAGTAAAACTTAAAATTTAAATTTTGTTTTTCATTGTGATTCTTGATTAAAATTAGTTACTTCATGAGAGTGTGTACAGTAACCAAGAAACACACTAAATAGCTTAATAGTAAAATGTTGCAAAACTCCTTACTGTTGACTCCAAGTCATGTGAAAATTTTAAGTAACTTAATAAAGGTAGTTGCAATTGCAACAGTTTGGTTAGGGATCAGTACATAGCACATTTTTCAAATTTACTCATGTTTCTCTTCTTCATACTGATGAAAAAGTGTGTGCAATATAGTCTACTGAATTCCAGTGTAATTTATTGGAGTTGTTAAAAACTTTAAGATATTTTTATGGTCAGCTGTGTATTTTATTCAATTATGCATTAATTGATTTGCCTACATTATGCTATTAATTAATTGCCTTTTATTGTATTAGGTTATTGCTATAATGGTTAAAAGAGGAAGTGTGGAAGACTTTGGTGTTGAACGAGAAAAGATATTGTCTGAAGTAGAGCAGCTGATTTTAAATGGAAATTTCACTCATGTAAGTATTCTTTACTGTATAATTTTGTCCACTCAATGATATATTCGCATCATAATAATAACGCAAATCATTTTTGATGGCGTTGCAAACAAATCATATATGATTTTCTTCTTATAATTTTTTTTATAGCAAATATTGGGTTGCAATATAATATCTGCTATAATACAAGAATATGCTACCACAGTGAAGTCATCAGATGTTGGATTGACTTGGGAAGTTCATTTTCAGGCCAAAAAGCAGTTTGAGGTAAGAATAATTGCAATATAGCTTATTTATTTGGTAATTAAATCCAAAAATACTACAAAATAAAAGGAATATTCTCATTATGATTTGGAAGAAATAGGTCCCAAGAATCCTGGTTAAAAATACATAATGTGGCATCAAAACTAATACTCATATATGAATCAGAAATATGCACAATGAAAAGCAGAGGTTATCAAAGGTTAGAAGGCACACAGATGAGATTCTGTAACTTCATGAGTAGGTAGCCAGACTCTTGAAGTACTAGTGTGTGTTGGAAGGCTGGTGTCATCGGGGGGCTCAGAGCGAAGTCACGTGCCTTTCAGCAAGGAGGCCTAGTTTCGATTACCGTTGAGTCCCGGACAATCTCATGTGAAATTTGTTCCAGCAAAACTAGTTTAGCTGCTTCACAAGAGAAAGAAGTGTCCTATCCCAATCCTATTTCCTTCCCAATTCTGACCGCTGGACGCGTGACATAGGAGTGTGTAGTAGGAGGCCACTACTGCTTGCCTGGAAGGTGGACATGTATTCCTCGTGACACTGCGAGTGCCTTGCACTGGGTGTCCAGACACTGACGCTGTAAAACGTCTGGGTGGAGGATGCACTAGCCAAGGTGTAAGATGCCCTAGAGCAGTATGCATGGGAGTAACAGGTTGATAGTGAACATAACCCCAGAGCTGTACATTGTTATAGAAATCTTTTAAATAATTAGATTGTAAATAGAGGTTGTGTCTGTGTCTTCATTTCGGTACCATGACACCACAATTCCTATGACACTTTGTGGGAGTTGCCTTAAAAGGCCAGTAAAGACATCAGAAAAAGACTCGAGACAAAAAATATAGTAGAAGAGATAATGAGGATCAGAAGAATGACTCTCCCATATCAACAGAATGGAGGAAGAAAGACTACCAAAGGAGGTGATGCAATTCAAACCAATAGGGTGAAGAGGCATTGTGAGACCAGAACAAAAATGGATAAATCTGGAGGATTAACCTCCAAAACTACTCGTATAGTAATTAACACAAACACGTGATAGACCTATTAACCCACACTTCTGATGATCATGATGATGATTGGTAGAAATGTTGAATGTCTCAAAATTAGACATAAAAAACAACTGTATTAGTAATTTTTGCAAGGAATGAGAAATTGATGATTAGTTGATGTGTTAGTGATCAGTAGTTTATTTGTAGATATCTGTTGGAAAAATGTTTTCAGATCATGATGTAGATAGCAAGAGTTTTTTTTTTTACTTATTATTATATTTAGCTGTATAAAGTCCTATTGGAAATCAATGTGTCTTTTACCCAGTTCCATTCGTTGCAAAAAAGAAAAACTAATTTGCTTGTTATAGTGTTATTGAAGTGCAAACTGAGAATTACAGATTGGATGTTAGAACCATTTTAGTGAACATGAGCGCACATGGACCGCCATCTATAATTTTTTTGCATTTCATTTTTATATATGCTTAAACTTTTAAATCTGTTTTCTAACCTTTCCTATTTATGTTTGTTAACTCCAGACAATGTCATTAACTCTTGTGATTCTCAATTATAGACTTCAGTCTGAGGTACTTCAGTGTTGCTAAAATTAGCTTATCAAACACCTATTAGTATTGTAACTCAATTTTTAATTGTTTTTACCAACCTATTTATAATTAACTTAATAAATGAACAACTATGGATTTTGATGAAAACTAAATTTTTATGTTGCACTATTTAATTTGTTTAAACAGAAACACTTTTAAAACAAATTTGCTTATTAAAGAAAATTAACACGTAATGAATTTTATATTAAATAAGAAAATTCTTTATATTTCTCAATACTTCTCAGATCTTTAAAGGGCTTGCTTGTGATGAAGTGCCACTATTCCTGAAAATATAAAGTAATCAATTGAATGACTGAAAACCATAACAGTATGTGACAATTTATAAATTCTGAAAAATCTGATAATTTAAGTCGATATCGCTGTGAAGTCAAGGTGCTTTGTTTCATCATTAAAACCATGGCATTTATACAATGCAAAATACATAGCCACTGAAATATAGCCTAAAGTAAACACATTTATCCCAGAATTTATAAAATGTCACTTATACCGTGTTGGTTTTTACCTGTTCAATTGAAGTTATTTATAGTATTGTAGGCCAACTTTAATACACATTTTTAGCTCAAGATCCCAACCTCCTTCATATTCTCTCTCTTCTCCTCACCTCACCTCACCGCACCTCACTTTCTTCTTCTTTTTTCTTTTCTTTCTCCTCTCTCACTGAAATGAATATTCAATTTTTTTCTATTTCATAGTAAATTGATAAAAAGCTTTCAAAACAAAAAAGAAGAAAAAAATGTCAATCAGGTCTTAGGTTAATGTAATTACATTTACTACTTCCAATTACATTAAAGTATTTTATGAATTAGTATTTAGACAAGCAAATGTTCAGTTGAAGTTACTCAGTGCGCAGTTAAATATTTAAATTCTAGAACAGATAAAACATGAATAATAAATATATTTATTAAAAACAAAACTATCTCCTTAGAGTGCACAAGGCAACTCTGCTAGGAACCCTAGCCTGCTTAGTTGTTTTGTTGTGCTATGATCTTGGGCATTTTTGTGATAACTTTTTATTTTGAGTTTGTTTGTTAACTTCATGTTGTAAGTGTATTAGCAAAGATTTTTTTTATTTGTGTAGTATTAAAATATTATATTCATGGAAAATAAAATTTTTGCAAATGTCTATATTTAAGATTGAAAGACAAGTTACTGAAGTAATGTTTGTTTCTTAATCACAGAAAGTTTCTAATTTATAATACTGTGTGAAGTGAATTTGTTTTAAAGTGAAAGCAGGGAAATGTAAATTGACCAAAAATGTTGATCTAATGAATGTTAGTGTACCAGAATACGATCCAAAAGAAAGGTGGGCAGTACATACAAGTGGTATAAAGTATTTAGAAATAGGTCTTTCATTTTTTCTTCTAATTTTTTAGCATGCTAAAATGAATTTTTTGTTTCCAGGTGACTGATTTGAAAAGAATATTTCGGTTTTGTGTACAAGCTTTGAATCAACTAACATCTTTGAACCCACCCTTCTCCGATGAAATCAAAAATATCTTGAAGCATTTATTGTCAATTACTGAAGGAGTTTTGACCTGGGGGTTTATTTCAGCTTGGCATATCCTTTCCATTTACATATGTCTTCCAGTAGAGTGATGTGTCAGTTTGAATTGACAGGTTGATATGTGCTTTAAATTAACTGATTTTTAAATTGATAACTATATTTTATTTCATAAGGATCTTTATTTTCACTGCTTTTATATCTGTATTGGTAAACTGTCAAATTAATGTCTACAAAGAAAGGTGTGATATATCACCATCAATTATTTCCTTGTATCTCAGTTCTTGCATTTTTGTCTTGCATTGTTTTTATACAATTGTTGGTTTTGTTGTCATTTTCTTTGCATTTGTTTGAAATTCTGTTTGTGTGTTACTTCCTCTTGTATGTATCATTTCTCATTTGAGATCCATTGATTACATTATTTCGTGTTTATAGTTTGTGTATTTCAGTCTTGTGATTGAATATAAAATCTTCCATTGCAAGGAAGTTTGTATTTTTGCTGTTAAATAGAACTAATTTTTATTTTCTAATTTAAGACAAGTTTTACTGTTTGTAGACATATTATCAGTTGCTTGGTATGTAACTTATCACTTTCATTATGGTTCAAAAGGCTCATGCATGTGAATCTATTCATGATCTTCTTTTAGTGTCTAATTCAAGTTATATTATTTCAATATTAAATAAAATATTTTTAAAAACAGGGTTGAAAAAAAAAATCTTCGCCTTTTATGTCTGATAAATATTTTTGTTTTAATGTGTTTTCCTTAATTTTCTTACTTCCAAAACGTTTAGTTGGTGTTTTTGAAGCAGTATATGAATCGGAACATTCACCTCCTTTGAGATTAGGTGCCCAGTGGAGAGAAATTGTACTTGACCCAACAGTAATTAACCTCTTTTTTACAGTAAGTATTTTAAGAACTAGATTCTTTTTTGATTTGATTAGTTGTTAGGTTTTAGAAATTTACTGAAATTTGTGGTCATTGGAAGATACTTGTGTTTGCAGCTACCTGTTATCTACGATTTCTTTACTTGTAATACAAGATTTTTTTGTATGTTAACACCTATTTTAGTAATTGAATTTCTCTCAACTTACATTAAATTTTACACAGTAATCACTTGAAGTGTCAATTATTACTGCATTTAAGTCAATCAGTTTGTGGATTTACATCTAAATAGTGTGGTATAGTATGTAGTGATTGTACTTTTGTCAGGTTCACTGGAAAGTTCGTGAGAATCCTGGATTGGCTCACCACACAATGAATTGTTTAGTACAGCTTGCATCATTGAATGGCAATGTTTTTGCATCTAAAGAGGTTCGCCTGCAGTATCTTGCAAATTATATAAGAAGTTTTCTTAATCTTGTTTCAAGGTTAGTTATCATTAAACAATAAAACCTGTCATGTTCCTGATCATTGTTTTTCAACCTCTTTATCCTGCTTGATGTCTTTCCAACCTTTTATATTTAGCTTTCTCTTCTAAGGAGGTGGTAGTAATTATAGTACATTGTGTAAAGTAAAATATTTTATTTTTAATCTTTAAAGTAAATACAAAATGTACATTCAGTTTTTCTCTGATCTTTTATGTATAATAATAGCTACTCATTGTTTGAGTTCATAAGTCACCTGAATGAAACCTGGTTCATCCTAATTAGGAAGTAAGCAATCGTATTAGAAATTATTTTTCTTATTCCCAAACCTATGGAAAGTGGTTTGATATTCTTTGTTGAAAATTATATTTGTCTGTAATTATGCTTACATATTGATTAAAAAGCAATTCCGTAGAAAAACTGAATGTAAGTGCAATTTATTTCCATTGTGAAATACTTACATGTTTGCATTCAATTCTTTATCTGTTTGATAAGTGCTGTACTGTGGTAGTTGGTAATAGGTATTTTCACCGGTAACTAGGGCAAAAGGCACATGGTTGAAAACCTCTGCTTTAAACTTCAATATTTTTGTTGGATTGTTTTGTCCAAGTTTGCAGTTAAATTTAAAGCACACATAATTACAACATAATTATACTTTATGCTGATAAAAAACACATATTTGTGATTATTAAATTATTATTTTCATTTTGGAAGATGCGAGAAATTGAAATTCTGAAGTCCCACATATACATTATTAGAGTCCTTATGGTATGTGCATTTTTATAAGAGGCAGTGAACTTCCTGATTCCTTAATATTACATTCTGAATAACCTTCATTTCCTTCTCTAACTACATTGTATTAGTTCATTTTGTTCATTTGAGTGCTGGTACTCAAATGAGATCTGAGATCAGAGATCTTTTTAGTTTTGTAGAAATAATTTTGCCTCTTAACCAAAATTTATATTTGGTTTGTGGAGGTGAGTGCTAGATATTTCCTTGTCATCTCTTAGAAAATATTTTTTATTATAATTTATCATTGTAGTTGTAAATGTATTTTGTGTGATGTGGAGATTACATTGCGGAGTGTCAAATAATTTGTTTTACCATGTGTCTGTGCTAAAGCAGAATTAATTTTTAACAGCATTAATGTATTAGACCGAGAGGCTTTGGGAATATCCAATATGGTACGGAGACTGCTAATAACTTTCCCACCATCATTATTGGTGTCTCTCTCTAGTGAACTGCTGCAGTCATTCTTAAGCCAATTGACAGACTTGACCTGCCACTTTGCTGAAGGAGCTGCTCAAGAAGAATCGGTGAGTTGGTTAAGGCATGAAGAATGAATCGGGAATTACAAAAATACATACAACTTAAATATTTATTTCATGAATATGTATTTTATAAAGAAATTTGATACTAACAATTATTTTTCGCACATATTTTAATCGGTTGAGGAAATTATTTACTGTATTAGATTAATTTACATATACACAAATATACAAATAAGAAATTGAAGGGCTCAGTCAGATAGCTCTCATGCCACTCTCATGCAGTTTTGAGATAGAGCTGTTTGGAAAACACATGTAAATCAATGGAGAGTCAGTCATGTTAGTTCAATGTTGTCATGCTTTATAGCTAGATAATGGAAACCTATAATACTGAGCGGAAATATGGTTGCTTAGAAATAATTGAGGTATGGTTAACTGGAAAAACTCAATTGAGGTTTATTTTAACCCATCTATTTAAAATCATGTTAACTCATCCAGTTGTTTTAACAGTAAAATCATTGTGTGGTGGGAATTATTTATATAGTTTTTTGCTAATCTTAAAAACAACACATTGTAAAAGTGATTAATAGTTTCATAATCAGAATGTTGCCTCCCCTCCTATTCCCAGTAAGAGTGGGTACAAGAAATAACTGCAAATAATCATGTTCAGTTGAAGTGACAACTGTTACTGATGAACACTTTTATAAACATTTTGATCATAAACTTCGTAATTTTTGTCTTTCAATAGTTTTTGTAATGTTTCTCTGAAAGGCCTATGCAGAAGATAGATTATACATGGAAGCTTTTGATCATATGCTGGAAGCATGGATAAACATTTTGCAAGATTCACAATCTTTTACTAGAGATTTTTGTAAAGAATCATCAATTCGTGTGTTTAATACTTACCTGAAGTGTCATCTTTCACCACCAGATGGAACTCGGGGACAGGTAAGCATTGTGTTTACTTCTTAAAATTTTGTTATTTTTAATTCGTAAAGAAGTCAGAACGTATACACAGATGTACAATCTAGAAGTGAGTGCTTATTTCAAGCATGAACTATTTTTATTATGTACTAGATGAAGTACCTTGTGTTGCCAGGTATTTATTAATTATAATTATTCTGTCTCCTCTGGCCAACCCTGCTGTTTGCTATGATTGTCATTGCTACCACCATTGTTGCTGTGGACAGCTGTAAACAGCTACTTTATTGCATACTTGTGACAAACTTCCAGTAACAATTTTGACCTACAATTACTCTTACCTAATTGCTCTATTGGAATGAATGAATTTACACTTAGTGGGAAGTTTTGTGGGCTTTCAGAAATATTGAATTCACTTTTGTGAATTTACTCACTGTTTTTTAGATCTTGTAAAAACTGAAAGTGTGTTCATTTAAGTATTGTTCTAAGGTGTTTGAAAGGGATTTAGGGCATTTTTGAAAGATCTTTTTTGACATCCAAGTGTGGTAATCTGCAAAATGAGATGAAATGTGTAGTGAAACTGAAAAAGTTTCTTGTGAAGAGAACAGTGTCTTCTACAAAAGGTAGCTTCCTTCATATATATTATAATATTTTGTTTTTACTGTGACTAAAACTCAAGAATTCTCTCACAATGGATTAATTTCATGCACTGGTAATGTTCCAAATCATATATACCTTTCATTTTTTTCATGGTAATTAAGTGAAATTTATTACCCACATGTAAAGAAATGACCTGCTCATTTGCTGATGTCACGTGTTATAGTCAAAGCCAAATCATGGAGGTTTTACAAAAAGCTGTATTAAATCTAAATGTGGGAGCCGAATGGCTGAATAAAAACTACCTTAGCTTTAATATAACAAAGACTGCCTCACTCAGCTTTCTTAACTGGAGTCCACATTAATTTAGTTGCTTAGTCATCTCTTGGTCAGCCCAGATGTGTTCCAAATGTGGCATTTCCCAGTTACCAAAGTTAAACTATTATTAGATTAATTTTTAACTGTTCAAATCAGAAGTTATTCAGTGTTTAATCAAGTATATTTAATTTGCAGGATCAAGAATTGGATAGTGAAGATATTGATGAAATAGAAGAAGATGATCGTACTAGATTTAAAGAACAGTTGCAGGTTATTGGTTCTTTTGGGAGACAAGTGAGTTACACTCAATGGTCATTTCCATTTGAATTTGTTTGTTTGTTGTATTGTGATTTCTGAAAATTACCATTCTCTCAATTACAATTTCCAGTTACGATAGCTCAGTTGCAACAATGTTGCCATTGCATCAACATTGATTGGAGGGTTCTAGGGTTTCAATATCAAAGGTGGCAGATGTGCGACGGCGATGGTGTAACTGTTAGCGTAGCAGACTGTTATACCCAAGTTGGCGGGCTCAAACCTGATCGAAGCTGTGAATTTTTAAGGGCGAAAAAATCCTTCATAATCCTTCCTTCGGAGGGGAAGTAAAGCCAGCTGTCCCATGTTAGTAGATTTACTTGCCTGTAAAAGATCCTCAAGCCTCTGAGCTAAATTCAAATCGCCTGTTTCATCGCTGAAGAAATACCTCCTTTCTTCACTAGTGGGTGAAAGGAGCGTAGTGAAATTTGCATGGTCAGATGGAAGAGCGGGCCTGATGGCTCAAGTCTCGCCATGTAAAATAAGGCATCAATTCAATTCAATTCAATTCAATTCAATGTAATGTGTGACACTGAAGCAAATTCAACTATTGTCTGGACAAGAAAGCTATCTGTCAGCTGTACTGATTGATAGTTTTCTATGGTTTCTATGATTGATACCAGGAAAATGGCCGGAGTAGTACCCTAACAAATGGGCCTGTGTCAACGTGCTTTCCTTCATCATCTTTGTCACCTCCTGTCTCGTTAGACATACAGGCCAGGAGCTTAGAGCTTGCCTGGCTGGGGCGATACCCCAAGGTGGATTACCTGGAGGGAGAAATCCCCACAAGGAAATGTGTGGGTTGGTGCTGGATGCCACATTTCAGCAAAGGAGGAAAATTGCCACCTCCCAGAATATAGCATGCGCTACACCCACAGGTCTAATGACTTCAATAGTTGTTGTGCCTGGAACCAATACTTCCTTCCAAATACTATTCTGAAATAAAAATTGACCAAATATCTTTTCTTTCACCTCCTATAACATTTAGCTTGTCGGTAGTTCATTTGCTTTTGCAATATTCAAAGATTGATGCCAGTAATTATTTATAATAGATAGATGGTGAGGTGAATTTTGTTTATGATGCAATAATTCACTAAACCAGTGGTTCATAAACTTTTCCCCTCAGGGCCCCCCAAAACGAGGGAGTATATCATTATTCCCCCAGCGTATTTCTTCTATTAAATATAGAAGCAATTTTTCTTTTCTAAAACTTCATTACATTATTCTCTCTGTTACCAAATTCAGATCAACAGAAACATTATGAAATAAGACAATGTGCACTAAGCAGCTAACAATAATTTCAAGAAAATTAAGAATTTAAATTACAAAATCAGTGTGATGGATGAGCTTGCTTTTGAGAAGAACATTTCTCAAAATGTAGTATTAGAGTATAAATGGCCACTCGAAGTTCTTTATTTACATTTAGCTTTGAACGGTATTTAGACTTCATAGCTACCAAAGCTGAGAAACCTGTCTTGCAGAAGTAAGTTGTTGCAAAAGGAATCGAGGTCTTTTTTGCAATTTGGATGTTCTTTGAGTATTCCTTGCTAATATGTATCCAAAATTCAAAGAAAGGCAATTCATTAAATTTACTCTTTAATGACGTATCACAAGTGAGATCAATGGGTTGTTGGTGCTCTTTTATATCTAAAGATGATGATGGTCCAGGAGCATTTTCAAACGGATTTCTAATCTAGTTAAATTTCTCCAAATCATTGTAGAAATATTTTTCGAAATGACCTTTTAGCATTGCAAGATGATGAAGAAGGCAACATTTTATCTCCATTGAAAGTACTGGATTGTCGGTATCCTATAATAGTGACAATAGAGTAGGAAACATATCCAGCATGTCATTTTCTATCTGATTATGCCACAGCTCAAGCTTCTTCATGAAAGCCTTTACTTTTTCATTCAAAGTTAGTACAGTTGCCTGATTCCCTTGTAGTGAAGTATTCAAAATATTAAGTTTTGTAGTAAAATATCAGTGAGGTAATAATATAATAGTTGTAAGTAAAATATCAGTGAGGTAGCCCATTTTCAAGAGAAAATCTTCATTGCTGAACCAATCTGCCAGGGAGTGGCCTTTTTGCTGTAAGAAACAGAATACCTTGTTCTGTAGTTCAACCATTCTCTTTAGCACCTGACCTCTTGAAAGCCATTGAGCATTACTAAAAGAGAGCAGGTGAGTGTGTTCAGCACCCAGCTCCTCACATAACACTGAAAAGCGTTGAATTTAATGGGTTTGCCTAATAATATTCACTGTTTCTATAACCATCTGCAGCACTTCATGTCGGGGTGAACTAGGTTCTTTGGCAGACAGAGCTTCTTGATGCAGTGCATCCATATTGCATTGGAAGCTACTGCTTTAACTTTTGCATGCAATCCATCAGACATTGAATGAGTTTTCGTGAAGCCTAGCGACAAATATTTCTCGTATCTTCTCATTTGCGCCTTCGGAATGTAACCCTCGCCTCCCTCAGATAATGGAGCACTGGTGTTATCATTTTTGTCTCTAGTCAGGAACTGCTTCGTTCTCATGTAAAGTTTGCCTCACAATTTACGAAAGACTTAGGGGTTGTTGTTTTACACGAGACAAAGCTTGCTCTGTACGCTCCATACGTTAGTTCGCAGAATGCAATGTTATAAGGTAACGAGTTTCAATCGCAGAGGAGAGAGGTGCAGCTGAATGACGTTGTGTTTGTTCCGAAGAAAAGTAAAAATCATAAGGTTTTCTTCTGAGAAATTAGTTTTTCTCCTTTAATATTTTCCATTGATGATTTTACATTTTCAAGAAAATATGCCACCCTCCTTTCAAGGCCTTCACCCCTCCACCCTTGGGGGTCGTGCCCCACAATTTGAGAACCACTGTATTGAACTATCAACATGAGCTAAAAAAAATGTCCCTTTTCTGAATTAAAAATTAAAGGCCTTATTGATAAAAAAGAAAGAGGGTCAAAGTATGATAATTTGCTCCTCTCGACTCTTAAGAAACTGTCATGTTCCACATCGGTATTTCACTATATTTGTACTCATTTTCCAAGCTACTCAAATTTGTCTCTTTCAGGTGTTATCACATTCTGTGCCTCTTCTTGCTCGTCTTCTCGAAGATAGAGTGCGTCGTTTGAGAGAACATTTGCAGACTATGCATACACAAGCACTCAATATCTCTAACACAAGTGCATTGGATTGCCTGTTTGAAGATATTCATTGGCTCATTCTCATTGCAGGTATCTTGTACAATTTTGAAACTGACAAACTAAGAAAATGTATGTATGTTTTGAGAGAGGAAATTTTTAGAGACATCCATCCATCCATCCATCCATTCATCAGTATACCTGTCTAGCTATATCCCTGCCTGCCTGTCTGCCTTCCTTCCTGTCTGTTTGCCTGCCTGCCTATCTGAATGTCTGTCTGTATGTCTGCTGTCTGGCTGTCTGTATGTCTGGCTGTCTGTATGTCTGGCTGTCTGTATGTCTGGCTGTCTGTATGTCTGTCTGTCTGTATGTCTGGCTGTCTGTATGTCTGTCTGTCTGTCTGTATGTCTGTCTGTCTGTATGTCTGGCTGTCTGTATGTCTGGCTGTCTGTATGTCTGGCTGTCTGTATGTCTGGCTGTCTGTATGTCTGGCTGTCTGTATGTCTGGCTGTCTGTATGTTTGGCTGTCTGTATGTATGTCTGTCTGTCTGGCTGGCTGGCTGTATATCTATTTATCTACCTCTCCATTTGAATTTATTATCACTGAAAATGTCTTTATTCACATGTAGCTATTTTTCTTTTTCACTTTTATTTGTGTCTAATGAAAAATTGCTTCAGTAGGAGTAATATATGATGAAAATATGTAATAAAATTCTAGTAATTTGTCAAAAGCCTTGTGAATTGCTAAGTACAGATTCTTGTGTTAAAGGAAACACTATGGCAATGGATAGTGAAGGAGAGACAGCTCTTATTCCTGCAGAAGTGATGCTTTATAGCATAGAACAGGGCAAATCTGGGCATATGGATATAAATACTACGCTGAAAGTTCTTGGATCCCCAGGAATGCAGTTACAAGAAATACCTGGAGCAGATGAAAGTTCAGATCATATTGTTAGGTGAGACTTGTTGATGAAATAAGATTTTATGATCTGGTCTAATGATTTTTGAGGAGAAACTGTATCAAAAACAGTTATTTATTTTTAAGGAAGAATAATTAAATGATTAACTTAAATTCCTAATTTCTCCCTATTTATTGAAATTTACTACATCGTTCTTAGTGTATCCTTGCTTCACAACAATGCAACTGTAATCATGTGTCAATGCTTTCAAAAGAATCTTATATATTTTATGAATTTTGTTAATTTTTGCTCAAAGAAATTTTGAAATGTGTTTCAGTGATTTGCATTTGACAACTATGAAAGATGTTGATTGCTACATGAAATATATTTTCTTTTATTAGGTTGGTATCTGCAGTTTTCCGACTGTGTGAAGTGCAGAATTATGCTATGGAAGCCAAACTGTCACGCATGTTAAGTCCTGAACTGTGCTGCTCTGTGATGTGGTTTTTACGCAGATTGTCTCTGTCTTACTTACTCCCTAATGAGAGCTATTATTCAGAGGTAATTTACAATATATTTATCATAAAGAATAGAACATACATGATCATTTAAATCCATTAGCATTAGAAAATGAAAAATAAAATTCATTGGAATATTTGTAAATGGTACTAAGTTGGTGCCTGATATAAACTGCTTTCTACCCAAATTTATTGTGTGGAGTGTTCATGATATGGAAATTTCAATTCACTGTCGCTAAAGTAAAGAAATCTTACTCTCCACTTATGGATGTGTTTGCTCTTATTTAATATATTGAACATATATATGTTGAAGTAACATGCACTTAAGTTCCCATTTTGTGGCACAAAAACTGACAAAGTGCCCCGCAGAAGTCACAATAGGAACAAATAAATAAGTTCCTTCTGTGACTTCTGCAGGACACTTTTGTCAAGAAGTTTGATTGACAGTTTTGTGCCACAAAATGGGAACTTAAGTGCATATTACTTCAACATACATTTGTTCAATATATTAAAGAATTCTTAATTAATTATGAATAAGTTGTGTTTAAAATTCCTGCTATCATTTACACATTGAATCTAAAGTTATTAATTAATTGTGTTATTAATTATTAATTTGTGTGCTATATTGTAATAGTTGTGTGTGTATAATACTGTTTTACGTTGTTGTTTTCCTTATATTGTTATGTTATTGTTTTGGGCTGAAGTTTACATGAATATATTTTAATTCAAACAAATTAACAATTAACAAAATTATTGCAATTTTTTCTGTGGAAACTTAAGCTTTCATTGTAAAAATGAAAGAAGTGAAGAAAATGATAAAGAAATTTCAGTTGAAACTTTCTTATTATATTTTGTCATCTTACGCTCCAATTTGTTTTAGCTAGAACTGATTTCAAATTCATTTGATGTGTGTTTCATATGGAAAAAAATTGACAAAACATTTATAAATAAGGATTTATTTACAAAATATGCTTTATAGTTTTGGGAATCTTTAATGAAGAAGATTGGCCCAGTACTTATTATTTAAAGCATAAATAAGTTTAGAACAATCTTGACATGTCTATGACGTGTGTCCATGACCTCAGGGTTTGGTGTTAAGACATAGTCAAAGTTACAATTGCCAGAATCACTATTTGGTGATTTTCTGTATAGTTTATTGGCTTTACTACCTGGTTTAGTTTTAGCCACTTTGCCCTTTGAGGCAGTTTCAGGCACTTACTTCCTGGTTCAGGGACAGTTTTGCCTCTGGTGTACAAAAGACGAGCAAAAAATAAAGATAAACCTCATTTTGTTTACAACAGAACTCTGTTCTTGTCTCCTTATCCTTCATTAGTAACACAGTGATTTAATTAAATAATGTTTAGATTAAGTGCCTATATTTCTATGAGTATATTCTTAGCTAACTTTGTTTGTGAGGTATTATTGAATTTTTTTTTCTTTAGTCCTATTCGTCCATAGATGGAAGTTAGGTGACATGTGATGGGGTGTTCTTGGGAAAATATACTTAGAGTAGTTTCCCATTGCTTTTCCTGATTTTTCAAGCCAGGCATCTTTAGAAGCCTACCTCCAGTGTGGGTTTGGGGACCATTACCGAGTAGACACACCTTATGGGTGGTCCCCTATATGCGCGTGGGATTTACCTCTCATTTTCTCCACCAGATGTTGGTCTCAGTTACTATATCCGAACTGTCGAGTTAGGAGAAAGTGAGATCTCATTAGGTCAGATGTCGGAGGGATTTAATTTTGTTGACATCTGCCAGGGCCCTTTAACATGCCACAAGAGGGACACGGCTACTGTGGATTTTCTGCCCTTTGAAAACCCAGACACCTCAGTCGGGACCAATCCCGCACTCTGAGGGTTCAGAGGTCAGTAACCTAACCCCTCGCCCACCAAGGCTTCCCATTATTGAAGTTAGGAAGATCAAATTGCTCCATTTACCAGGCCTCTAATATTTTACTTTTTTATTTGCAAACAAGAAAAGGAAATTTGTCAGAATTTAGTTTGTAAAATTTAACGATGTAAATTTAGCCATTCTTTATTTTCTGTTATAATGTTCAATGCTATTTTGGTGTACTATAGCCAGCTTGTTGGATGATTTCAGATGAGTATGGCCCTCGTGTCAGCTTTTGGTAAGGATTCAGAAGGTGCCACATGGACAATGAACTTCTTGATGAATACTATTGAACAGAATTTACAACACTTTTCCTCAGAACCTGCTCTTATTAAAGACACTGTTCTGCTACTTCTTGCTCTTGTGGATGTGAAAGAAAAGTAAGGAACTTTACTGCTTAATAGGTTCTTAAAATTGCCTTGCAATAAAGAACACAATTGTAAGTCCTGAATAAGTGCCAGAAAAACTCAAATAAAAGAAAACAACTTTAAATATAACAGTCAGTTTATAACCTCAGTAACTTTCAGTTCATAACCTCAAAAAATAGTGGAAAGAGGAGATAAATTTATTAATGTTTTAGTATGATTTAAATAACAGCATAATGTTTCAGGGGGCAGTGTATGCTGAAAACTAAAGCATTTTGGAATATTCTTCAGAATCATGCAAGTACTGATAAAAGCCTTTTGCCTCAGGCAGCTAAACGAGGTTTATTTAAAGCCTTTGTTTTAGCAGGTGCAGCTGTCGAAGATGCTGGTAATCGTTCTGATTATTGGGTGCAGGTTAGTATTCTATGCTTTATACAAATGATGTAAAGTGTCCTAATTTTTTAGCATAATTACTATCCTTGTTTAAGGTTAAAATGTCAATTGTAACTAATAAATTGTAAGGTTGCATGGCGTATACAAACTTTTCACTTTGGTCTTGGATATGATGGAATACTTCTAATATATGAAACTTTCGTGAACAAATTTCCCAAAATTAACTAGCCTTACACTAAATATTCTGGAATATTATTTTAGCGGATTTTCTCAAGACTGTTTTACTTTTACTTCCAGTAATTTTTATATTTTAGTTGTGTTTTATTACAAAACATTATTTTGGCAGCTGAAATATTAGTATTTTGAATTTGCAGTATAATTATTACAATTTTATGTAACCATTACATCTATCATAACATTTTGTTGCACCATTTGTTTTTAAAGAACATTTGAAATTGAATCTCTGCATTTTTGTTGCAGTAATTTAAGTCCAAGGGATAGATGGGTGTCTCAATTGTAAGGATTCTATTTTTGATTTTTTTCTCAAATTTTTCTAATTTTCTCATACTTAAACAAAAATTCAGTGTGCTGTGGTAAATTATCATGTTATAAGATTGGTACCCTTTTGGAACCCAAATGTTTAATGTACTTCATTACACAGAGTAAATTTGTTATCAACTCTTTCTAATGTACTAACTATTCCAAATTTATTTACCTAAAATTGATTGGTTAGTTTGTACTTTATGTGATAGTGTGTGTGGGTTGCATGTGCATGTGTGAATTTACTGAAATGTTTTCTATGCTTTATGTTTGGTTTGTTTAAAACAGAGGAAGGAGGGAAATTATTTTCTATGACTTATTCCTAGACATAACTTAAAATTTGTAATGTAGACTATGTATAATTTATATTAACTTTTTAATTGTTTTGTAATTGTAGGTTCTGAAGCCTCTGCAAGAGAGATTTAAGGGAATAATATGCAAAGAAAATTTCAATCGTATCTTCCATGAAGAAAATGTGAAATTGGAATTGATTGATATTTTGGAATCTTTTATTGGTAATTATTGTCTCTTAATTTTAGATAGAGGATTTTATCGCCAATTTTTATGCAGAGAAAATGTTAAATTCTGTTTCGTGTGTATCTCACTACAGGTATTACATTGGAATTTAAGAATTATTTTGTATTTTATCTTTATTATTTTAAGATGTTACTTAAAATGATGGTTTAATTTATTTTCAAAGTATTTATTTTAGAAAATTCTAATGTTTCATTACATTTAAAAAAGATTTTTAGAGCACTGATCTTTTCGAAGCAGCATGTATACTAGTAATCTTAGGGGACATTTTCCAAATTTTTCAAAAAAATAGAGAAAGAAAAAAGAGAGAATGGTGCCGGTCTCGTTTCTGTTGAAACCTGATTTTTCAAAAATTGCAAAAATTCTAATTTTTTTCAGCGTTTGTCTGATTTTTTCCCGTAATGAAATCTGTTCCTTAAAGATTGATTTTAAAATAAGGTCATGTACAATTGTTTGAAAATTTGAGTACTTTTTGTGTAATTTTGTATGAAAGTACAAGTGAGAAAATATGTGCTGTTTTAGCACTACTAGTTTTTACATATGCTTGCTGTTCAGCTTTAGTGACTTCCATCTAGGATACTAACGTTTGCATGTGTTGTCTACTAAACACCAATGCTCTCGACTGTCATCAGATCATCAAATCCTGTACTGTGTACACCATGTTTTCAAATGTATATAGTGCAATAACCACATTTGCAGTTATTATGCGGTTATTAATATATAAAATAGTATCCATGACTTCTGACATGACCCACCTAATTAGGCTGGACCACCCTTTTAAAGTATGTGCCATTGCAATATCTTTAATTTTTGAAAATTGAGACGTTTTATTGAAAACAGCTCTTTTGCTTGTGAATTCAGTGTATTGTGTTGTATTGTCACAAAAAGTGTAAAGAAATTTGTCTTGGCTGGTATTTGAACTCAGTTGCTTAGGTTTCTGAACCAAGCTCATTACCTCTACTCTATAATGGGTCTATGTTTGAGCTGCTACAATGATTTCTTAACATTACAGAGGTTCTAACACTGAAGATGCCTAATTGTCATGCTGCAGGTATCTGCTGCATCTGCTGCAGGTCATGCTGCAAGAGCCATACCTATAATGATTAATAGATCTAATATTGAGGAATAGATTGTATTGAGAAATAAATCTCTGGCTTCAATTTTGAAGATGTTAGAAATGCTAAATAATTTTTTTTCTCATTTTTGAAAGTGCAGAGGTTTTTAATAAAAATTAGATCTCTATCATATTTATAAATCCACTTTTTTCTATTTAAGCAAAGTATTTAAGGTAAAAAAATGGAATTGTTTTTGAGAAAATCTTGTTTACCTAAATTTGGAAATAGTCCCTATTTCATTCAAGATTATGAAAAAACTTCTAGCATTATGAAAAAATTCTTCATGACTTTGTTTAAATACCTTATTTTGAAGAATAAATTTCAGTTAGAAGAAATTTCTAGCTTTGATAAAACAGCCAAAAAATCTTTAAAAGTGTGTAGTTTTTGAAAATTCAGAGATTTTACTGAAAATCTTTCTATATTTATATCTACTTTTCATTTTATTTAAACAAAAAATATAAAGAAAAAATTTCAGCATTTTTTTGATAATTAAAAAAAAATCATGGATGCATCCTATACAAAACTTACAAGAAATTAAAATTATATTACAAAGTGTTTTAATTGACAGGGCGTCAAGTTCAGGCAGATTGATTGGAGAATGTCTGTTTGGGAAAAATACTACTTGATATTTAGATTGCTCGAGTTATTCTCAGGAAGATGGATGGAAATCTAAATAGTGCAAAATAATTTCCAATAGAGTCACTGCATTAGTCCAAAATTAATAAGAATTGAGTTAACGGCGCCACCTTGTATTGTGAACTTTTATACTTATTGACTTGACCTAAAGTGTGTTAGTCCCCAAAAAACGAGCAAAGAAAAATAGGTGAGCTAGGAAGGTGGGTGGTTTTTCTCATTTCCCACAAATTAAATTTTGAACTAATGCTGTTTTTCAGAGAAGCCCTTCAATTTTGCCATTGTTTAAGGTTATATTAAAGTTATGGTTTAATACATTGTAATTTGTGCTGAACAGCATGATGTGTTATTAAAATTTATTTATTTTTCTTGAAAAACAATTTATGTTAATAATAAATATGTGTAATTATATATTTATTTATTCACAAATTAATGGAGAAACAGTAAAGAGCCTGAAAATTTTACATTTAATTTAGTTCAGAAGAGATTATAGATTAAACTTCCATTTTATAAAATTATTTTGCATGAAAATCAATATTTATTTGATTTTAATATACATTTATCTTGTTTACACTTTATTTCAGGAGTGGCTCAGGGTTCACAAGTGACAACCGTGCAGTCACTTTTCCAGTTTCTTCATCCAATGCTATGTGAATTTTCAACATTGGTCAATGTTTATCACAATTATCAACAAATTGTGGAGTTAATACTGGAGTTGTATTGTGAATGTGCTCGTGGTATGCTGTGTTACTTAACTCAGGTAAAGTTTAGATTTTTAAGTGATATGAAATTGTTTTAGAAATTCACAGGTTCATGACCAAAGTCAAATACCAGAAATTCTCTTAACTTATTAAATATGAAGATTAGTAGATGATGTATATATTCATATCTGCATCTGAATTTTCAATCATTTCTTGACTATTCAAGAACTTTAACCTTTAACTTTACAACAAAATAAACTTCAGTCAAGATATTCCTTTAGTAACATCCATTTATGACCTTCTAATGTAAACATAACCATGTGGATAAGGGTGTGCTGATTATCTGAAAAACTGACACACAGTCCATTCTTCATTGATTGGGCCATTAATTTTCACTATATAGGTGTAATTAGGAAGTTTTGTGGAGTTCTAGAAACTCTTTGTAATATGTTTAAAAAAGAAGATGCAAACCCCTTCAAATTCCGACCACCTACCCCGACTCCTGAGACTCACTTTGAGCGACCTCTTAGTCCATTGAGGAGTGCGCAGGAGAAATCTGTCGTCGGGGTTGCCCCTTTGGGCAACAGAGACATAAACGGAAAAAGAGGAAGAAAAAATCCCCTTAGAAGTAAGAAACTTAACATCTAAAACTTATGGCTCTTCTCTTTGAACCTGAATGGATTTTGCCGTTTAGACGAATTGAAGCTGATAATGTCTCTGTATAGACCCGTTATCTGCTTGCAGGAAACACATCTTCCTGAGCATTCCCTCTCTCTTCGTGGTTTTTGTCACAACCAGAACTTAATCCTTCTGAATACTGATGAAAGCACACATTTTTCCGTGGCGTCAAACACTTTCTCGTCCATCAATTTGGCTCTCTCCCATCTCTCTCTACCATCTTTGAGTGAACTGTCCTTGGCGACCTGCATGGCAGTGACCACTTCCTCATTCTGGTCAATTTAAATATTTCCAACCCAAACGGTCGTCATCCTCCTTGCTGGCTGCAAGGCTCCACTGGGTTCAGTGGGAAGTTCGGGAAAGAAATAAGAATATCGGAAATCTGCCCAAAGGACATTGACTGTATGGTTGCCAATTTTACTGATGCTGTTCTTTCCGCGGCCTCAATTGCCATCCCAAAGTTGTCAGGTCACCCACGACATCCTCTTGTGCTGTGGTGGAATGCCGACTGTGCCACCACGGTGGAAGTTTGGAAAGGGGCATTGGCAAAGCTTAGTAGGTTCCCAACAATGGATAATCTGATTAATTATAAAAAAACACGAGCCACAGCCAGATTAACCATACGGTAAAGTAAGGCCATGTCCTGAGTAGCCTATATTTAAACACTTTCTTGCTGTATGCCCCCTTAAGTAGTGTGGCCAAAGGGTCGACAAATCGGTGGAAGACTTCCTTCATTGTCTGTCTCAGGGCTTCTGGTAAATGGAAATCTTCTCATCTCACCAAAAGATATAGTTGAAGAATTGGCCTCTCACTACAAGCATATCTCCAACTCCTTACATTACTCTCCTAGCTTTCTGAAGACCAAAAGAAGATTGGAGAATTGCAGACTAGATTTCTCGAGTCGCAATGAGGAAGACTACAATGCTCCTTTCTCTATGGATGAATTTTCCTGTGCTCTCTCTTGTGCAAAAGATTCTGCTCCAAGACCAGACCAGATACCTAATCAAATGCTTGTTCTCATCACCTCCCTTTCATTTTGATTCACCTTTTCAATTTGATGAGTGTCACTCTGTTTGCCATTGCTATCAATAGTATCACATCAGTAATTCGAGAGCCTGTGAAAGCATTGCTCTTCATTGATGACTTTGGTATATTCTGCTCCTTGAAGAGCATGCAAGTCATCGAGAGGCATCTACAGCTTGTCCTCAACAAATTGCAAGAATGGGCGATAAAGCTGGATTCAAGTTCTCCACCTCAAAATCCAGTTGCATGCACTTCTGTATCACCTCCATAATCATCCTGATCTCTTTTTAGGGAGTTATCAACTTTTCTTTGTTGAATCTGCCACTTTCCTTGGCTTGATATTTGACAAGAGTTTAACATGGCGAAAGCACATTCAAAACTTGAAGAGATGCTGTGTATCTCCATTGAACCTCCTTCCTGCTCCTAAGGTAGATCATGGGGCGCAGACAGAGTATATCTTTTGAGCCTATAAAGGACTATCATTCGTCCTATCTTAGATTATGGGTGTGTTGTGTATGGGTCAGTGTCTCCATCGACCCTCTGTTCATTGAATACCATACACAATGCCGGTATAAGGATAAGCACAGGTGCCTACCGTACGAGTGGCATTGAATGCCTGTTGACTGAGGCTGGTGAAACATCCTTGAGCCGAAGGCAAGATATATTGTAATCGGCTCCTATGGTGCGAAAGTATCAGCCATAAACACTCCTTCGCCCCAAGCAGTTCTTCACCCAAGTTACAGTATATCGTGCGAATTCAGACCACCATTACCCCATCTTCCGGGTATCCATTTCTACACACTCTTGCAGAAACTTGATATAAAACTCCCCATCCCTGTGAAACCCCCCGAAACCTTGTTCCCCTTTGGAAGTTTTTCTGGCCTAAAATAGACCTGAGATTATTACACTTCTCCAAATCCTCAATTCCCCCCAGTACATTTCTGACGGAATTCCAGGAGACGAAATTCATGTATCACAGCTATAATTTCATATACACTAATGGTTCTTCCCAGAATGGTAATGTAGGGTGTGCCTTCTACTTCCACAGTGCCATGTGAAGTCTCAAAATAGACTCTTTGTGCAGTGCTTATTTTGCAGAAAAATGTGCGCTCTTGGAGGCACTTAAGTTCGCTGAATCAATGACAATAAAAGCAGATGTGATCGCAGTTCACTTGCTCGAATCTATGTTCTGCTTCTCTGACAATAATTGTCCAACACCAAATCCATAATTTACTGGTTCATCTTTATAACTTTTTTTTTTGTATCCCTGGTCATGTTGGGATAATTGGGAATTGCTGACCACACAACAAAGCTCGCCACAAAGAAAACTGTGGTAGACATCCTCACAGTCCCAACAAACGATACCAAGCTGTTTATCAAACGTATTCTCAGTGCATGGCAAACAGAGTGGCAGAACTCAAGACTTTAAACTCACGAGAATCAAGGATTCCTTGAAGCCTTGGTCTTCTTCATCTCGTGGGTCAAGATGCGATAACTCTGACAGGCCTTCGGATTGGTCGCTGTCATTTCTCCCACGGACATCTTTTCCAAGGTGACCCACCCCCTACTTGCAATAGTTGCGATACGAATCTTACCATGGACCATGTTCTCCTGCACTGTTCTAAGGTAAGAGATAGCCGGCGAAGGCTTCATCTGGCTAGCTCTCTAGCACAGGTACTTGGAAATGACAAATCTTCTCTCTGCAAGCTTTTTAGCTTCTTACGAGAGTCTGATGTTTACAGCATTATCTGAGAGAAGAGGGTTATGAGAATTCTTTGGCTTATAATTGGAGATATTAAAGTGTTAATCTGCCTCTTTTCAGCCAGCCCTTTTAAATAATTGAACACATTTATTTTCAGTTTTACATACATTTTTACCTTGCAAAAAAAAAAAAAAAAAAAAAAAAATTAGTTTGAGCCTGGCTCTGCTGCAGTGCATATTGCTCTTAAAAAAACAACAATTGACACAGGCGCCAAGACCTTAGCTTTTGAAGCACCTTTAAACCTTAATCATCATAATTTTTTAATTAATTTCCCTTTCTTTTGTACCTCCTCTGCCTATCTGTCCAAACTGTTTTGTTTCTACAAATGTATTATTCTGGTTTTGCTAATTAGAAATGTCATACTTCTGTAATTAGTTGTTCTGTATGTACTTGTGTTTACTTTGATATGAGTAAGTGTATATACTGATGATTATTATGTTTTTTCAAGCTTAATGGTTCAGCAAATTTTAGTTCTTTTTTCAGTTCTTTTCTAATTGTTTCATTTCAAATTTTGCCTCTTCTTGTTACTCCTAAAACTGCCCTTAGAAACTTCATCTTAACTACTTCTATGTTTCTGGTTTCCTTTAGGCCCATTATCCTTGTTTCTATACCATACTTTAGCATTGGTTTTGATGTAATAATATATTACACTACATTTATGGAATTAATGGTCCCAGCAGTTGACTTATCCGGAATCACCATTCAATCAATTAAGAAACAATATTATCTCAAATGACATTGAAAATATATTTGTTGATAAGTATGCTGCAGGGCATTTCACTATTGGGTATATCCTAAAATCTTTAATAATTATTTTTCTTATAATGCTGAAGAGAATGTAACTTCGTATTGTTGCTCTTCAGGAAAACAGGCAGTTAGCATTGAAGGCGTGTGCACAGTTGATCGGCATTTATTCATCGTGTTGTGTATGTAAATTAAGTATTATATTTACGCATGAAATGTCTGTGTTTACTAACTTAACATGAATTATCAATCGTTCTTTCTTTTACTGATGAGTAAAAGAGCTCTCTCTAATGTCAATTTATTGTGTATTCGTTGTTCCAACCATTTATGCAGGCTAGTAATTTTATAGTAAGAATGGAATGTGATGATATCCATTGCAATTCTTATTGTTGTTGAAAAATGTTTTTTCTTAATTTAAGAATATTTATGATGTTCTCTACATATGTGAAGATGATGCCTTTTTACAGCAGGCTCTAAAGAATTCTCACAATATATTTTGAAGATAATATTTCATAATTGTATGACATCAAATTATACTAAGAAATCCAATGAAGCAAAATAATTAAATAGAAACAAGAAGAAATCTTCACAAATATTCTGAAATTTTCATTTTCATGAAACCGAAAAATGGGTTTAGGGCAAATGCCTATCTGTCCATTGGTTGTCAACTCTTAGTGCCTAAACCAAAAGTAGAATTTTCATCAAAATTGATATTCCCTAATCAATCTTGCTGTAATTGAAGCCCTGCAAATTTGAAATGGATATTTTGATTTTGGGGTTTACTTACATGAAGTTGGAATGTTTTCAAAATCAACTTTTAAATTTTCTATGACATTTTTTTCTTGATTGGAGTTAAAGATGCTGAAAGAAAATGCAGCAGATTTCATTATTATCGAACACTGAATTTTTGAAAATTGCGAAAGTTCAAAATTTTCTCAGCATATTCCTGCAACTTCACTTTTGATGTTAGAGTTTTTTTCCTTAATGAAATCTGCTCTTCAAAGTTAGATCTGGGAATAAGGTCATGTATAATTTTTGAAAATGTGAGTAGGTTTTGTGTAATGTAGCTTGGAGTAGAGGCAATTTTTAAATAATTATTTTCTCAAATGTGGCTTCAAATTTGTTCCCTAAATAAAGCAAAGTACTCTTGTAACAATGGCCCAGGTATCATTTTAGTTGAACTCTGTTTTTTCTAAAATCACAAATTACAAATAATGTGAGAAAGTATGTGCTACTGAGTACTGGTGGTGGAAGCTACTGGACGAAGCAAAACGGAGTTCTAGTGACCAATTTTTGGAAATAGGTGTTTTTAAGAGAGTGGAAATTTCACAGTGCCTTTTTTAAGTTAGGTATATTATGGCCACCAAACAGTTGTACAGAGTGATAATACTGACGTTTGTGAAGTATTACTTTTAGTATTTTCGTATAAATGTAACATAGTGATTCTGAAATAGGATCATGGATTGTTCCCCGAACTATATTTCCGTACATGGCTGCTGACCAACATAAACATGACAAGATGAGTTTTTGTTACACACTTAAACTACCAAAAGTAATATAAACAGTTTCTCAACCATTTAATGTGAAAAAATATCTAGTAGCTACATTGCTTCTATCAATCCATTTTTTCTGCTTCTTTCAATACAATTGTCCAAGAACTATCATTGATTACTAAAGCAGTGCAGCCTACAAAAGAGATCAGATAACCTTCAGTTAAAAAAAATATTACATTTTTACTTTCTTATATTATTTGTAATGGGTGTGTAGCATCATAAAATTCCTCCTGCCATGTAATATATAGCACTCCTGCCATTGAATTAATTGTCTTATGCCTTACATTTACAAAAAACACGTCGAATATTTGACCTGCTATAGACCTGTAATGCTGCCCTAGTGAATTCTAGACCACATCTAAGGCTGTTTTATTATTGTAAATAAGAAATGAAATATTTACAAGAAAACCAGTGATTTCGAGAAACTTCTTAAGAAATCATTTGAAGCATTTGTGAGAACAAATACATTTAATTATAAAGTAAGACTGTAGTGTAAGTTCTAAGATACAAGATATTCTGAAAAGAATTACATGTGTTCTTATTGAAAATTCAAAAGTTTTAATCAAATAATGTTTTTGTTATGTGATTTGAGCATAGTTTTTTGTTTGAACAAAAAATTTAAAGAAAATATTTGGAGTGTTTTTTGAGAAAATCTAGATTTCGAAACTTGGAAAATGACATAATGTAATTTTATATTGCTTGAAAACTACTAACATTTAGAAAAATGTGTACTTGAAGTGACATAAAAATTAAATATTGATGAATAGATTGCAATGAGAAATGTCAGGCTTTCAGGCTGAAATATAAAAATTATGGATATAATTTTTCAACTTTTCCTCATTTTGAGATAGATATTGGTTCTATTTAATCTTGGGTTTTTGGAACCATATTGATGTAAATAGATTAAAAATAAACACTTAAGTTAAAAATTTAAATTAGATGGTGCCATCTAACACTCGGTACAACACTCTTGATTCTTGTATTTGCAAAAGGTCCCAATATTTAGGATTGAAATATCAATATAAGGACTTTTTGAATCTAATTCTCTCTTAAATAGTACATGGTCAAAATCCATTTATTTAAAGTAATACGACAGATAACTTATACCTTCATTATAAAGTAAGATGGACAATAACTTTTTCTTGTTCTTTTACCTCCTTCCCCTCTTGCTTGTTTTATTTTAATCAGACTTCCTCATATTTGCATTGAAAATTTGTATTGTTATATAGATGATCAGTTAAAAAACAGGTTAAATACAAATGGCATTTTGCCCTGAGAAAGACAACAGCATAATGGCTGAAACAGCAATTGTGTCTAGTGGTGTGTCTCGGACAGCGAAGTTTATCTGTTGACACCAGTCACAGAAACTTGGGCTTTGCAATTCAAATAGTTTTCTGGTATAATTATTTCACAAATGAATGAAATTTTATTGAAAGCAATATTGTGAATAACAATAGATATGTTTCTTAATTGTCTGATGTTTTGGGAACTTTATTTTAAATTATTAAAAAAAAGAGTGATTTTATCTGCTTATATGAAAGAAAAAACTACAATCATATTATTGCAGCTTCTGACAGAGTTCCAGAAGTATTGCTTAGTAATACTTGTTACAATTGGTTTCTTTTCTGTCTTCATAAAAAAATCAGGTTTGTTTTACAAGTTTTGGGTACTTATTTTCCTCTTCAATGTTTGATATGTCATTGGATTCAGAGCTGCAATTTTATTTTGTTGTGAGGGACGTACAACAATAACAGCATCATTGATTAGCCTGTGTATATGAATAATGTAATAACTATTCAGCAACATATCTAATAATATAAATATAACATCACAATCAAAAAATTATCATCTTTCTGGTACAGAACCAAGAGAATATTCACTTTATTATGATGCAAGTTCAAAAAGAACTATAACTTAGAACTATTCTTCCTTTTTTCCTTTTTTCTTTTCTTTTCTTTTAATGTACACATTTACATTTTTATGATTCTTTAATTGTGAAAAACATATGACATATTCAATTTTTGTGAAGTTCAAAATAAATTTATGAATAATAATAATAATAAATAAAACATTTCTTGGTATTAACTGCACACATTTTCTTGAGCACTTATTGCAATAAACTGAGGAATTTGCGAGTAAATTAATTCTGTTGCAATTCTATCAATTCAAATTTGTAGCTTGTTTGTTGCTGCAAGTAATTTCTATTACAGTGCATAAGCACATTTTTTACAAATACTACCAACACTTAGCAACTTAACAAATATTGTCAAGAACACTCATTTATTCATATTTCAATTAAGTTTGTTAAAGAATGAGGTATTTGAAAGCTCAAGAAAATGTGTCTAGACCATAGTGGTTGCATGATGTGTGTAAGTTGTTGCTGTAGAGTAGAGAATAGAAAAAATTATCTTTCTTTTAAATTGTTTGGTTTCTTATCTTATTTAGAGATATGTGTATTTTCTGGTATGATACAAAATACATTCCTCTATTAGTTATTGAATATCTGGACATAAAATGATCTTTGTCTTTACTGTAAGATAATTTAATTAACATTTATACCATGTTAACTTTATATTAACACTTTCAAACCCATGCTTGAGAATGGCTCTGGCTACCTTTTTAATCCCTTGGCTGGAGCCTGAGTATAACTCAGGTACCAAGATTTGTCACCTATAACAAGCAATGTTTGGTCATTGGTTACATGTAAAAACATTGGCTTCTCATATTCTTTTATGTATACAGGATGTTTTAGAATCTATCACTGCAGAAGCAAACTATATCTATACTGGGACCTATCTCCTATGTCTATCCCTTGCGGAGTTCACCTCTATTCATTTTGCCTTGAAGGTTGCAGTATGAAGACCGAAGTGTTGGCATCTGTACCTAGAATGTGGCATCTGGCTGACAGCCAAGTATATATTGAGTTTTGCCGTGGAAGCTTACACTTTCATGAATAAATTATTTTAATAATACATTTATTACACAGAAATTTTTTACTGACAATAACAAAAAGGGTGGATTTGAATTAAGTGTGTAAGTTTCACTCCCAAGTCAATATTTTTCCCCCTGCTTAAATAAGTTTCAAAGTTTTATTTGCCTTGAATTGCATACACCTATCTGTAATTTATCACTTGATAAAAATTCCCCAAAATGCTTCAAAATGTGTAGGTTTCTGGAATTAACATAATGTTAAAGACTCAGGACTATAAACCCAACAAGTTTATTTAGAGATTTTCATAATTCTGGATATTTGCAATAACTTCCTTCTCCAACTTTATGATCCTTAAAATACTGCTCCTTCACTTTGAGTTGAATGTTCCTTTTTGAAATCCTCTCCATTGCTGAGTTAAATCAAAGTTAATTTGAAATTGAGGAACATTTTATATTACAATTATTTAAAATATAATATTTATTTGTAATTGATAATAAAAATAAAAATATTATGCAACGTAGTTCAGTGTACATTTGAATACAATTTGAATTTGGAAAGAATATAATTTTTCTTTTCATTTGACACAACACTAATAACACTAAAACATATCATGAGAGTATTCATTTTCCAAACCCGTTTCTCATTGTTCTCATTTCAGTTGTAACACCTCTGCCTGAAAGCAAATGTACATTTTTAATGGCCTCTTAGTTAATAGGATAAAGTTCCTGCTTTATTTTTTTCATGATATCTTAGTTTTAATCTCACTGTTATAGAGCACTAGCCAACAATTGGAATAATAATCAATTGTGATATAACTCATGATAAAATATTGAGTAAAGATGATAGAGGAAAATAACTCATCTGTAACTAACCCTCTCAATTTCGCCAGAAAAAAAGGAAAAGAATCGACTATAGAGAAATATTATTGAAATATTTTATTACTGAAATGTTATTATTTTATTATGAAATAGTTATCCTAAATGCGTATTGTGAACTTTGTATTTGCAATACTCTCTAGGATATGGGCTTTACCTGACAAAGCTCAGCATGGGATGTGGAATATGTTCTGTTCAAATGAGACATTCTTGTTTTGTTTCTGCTGTTATTATTTATTAATTTTTTCATATGCCTCTTCATGTTATTACACCCCAATGTAAGTTTTTTTAAAAATTCTGGTTGGATCTGGAGCAATTTCATGTTGGTCTTAAATTGGCTTTTGTATTTTTATTGCTGAAATAAAGAATATTGAAAATACGAAATATTGAAATATTGAAATAAAGAAGCTAATTCTTTCATTATCTTGAAACTTTTCATGAGTTTTTCACTTTCCAAATAAGTGCCAAAGATTAAAATTTCTCAACGATAAAATAGTGGTTAAACGAACCATCATTCTGTGTAGAATAATGCTGTCTTTGGAGCTTGTGAATGCTAATTCTAGAAGTAGATTATGTATGTGTATTTTCTTTCAAAGTTTCTCAAATATTAGGTATGTATTGTTACCAGATAGAATTTATTCTTGCATCTTAAAGATATCTGCAATTATCGATAGTAGTGCAAGATGAATGAAAAGGTGACACAAACAACTATGTATGGTATAGAATACAAGACTATGTTCTTTTCAAAATAATTTATATCTTTTAATAAAAGTTTTATATGTTAATTACAGGTGGATAGCCAAAGAATTTATGAATCTTGTCTGCAAACAATACAGGCATATGCACGAAGTAATACAGGACGGGTCAGTCAAGAGTCTTCTGCAGAAGAAGAGAGTTATCGAGACATTCTTCTCCTTATGGAATTATTGACGAACCTCTTGTCAAAAGATTTCATTGACTTAAGCCCTCTAGGTATGCTATTTATCCTTATTACAGGAACAATGTAATGCATTGCATGTATTTTTACTTTATTTTATACAAACATATTTGAATAGATCAGTAATTTTTAAATAAATATTAGGGAGTTTTTGCATGCCCTACTGGAAAGCAAACGACTGCAATCTCAATCTTCTGTGCATGCACAGATGCACAAAAAAGATATGAAACTTGAACTGTGCATGCACAGATGATCAATATTGCTTTCGATTGCTTTAAGGTTTGGGGGTACAAAATCTTCCTATTTCCATGTATATTTTTCTCAAACACAAGAGCTTGAAAATGAAAAATTGCATTTCCTCTAAAATTTGCACAGTATATTCCCAGCAGTATCATATGAGTATTAAGTCCCCAAAATACCAATATCTTCATAATCACCATCATCGTCACCATCATCGTCACCATCATCGTCACCACCATCGTCACCACTACCTCCACAGTTTTCATTAATATAATCATCATCTTCTTTTTCATCTTTTTATTCTTCTCGTTCTCTCCCTCTCCTCCTCCTCCTCCTCCTCCTCCTCCTCCTCCTCCTCCTCCTCCTCCTCCTCCTCCTCCTCCTCCTCCTCCTCCTCCTCCTCCTCTTCCTCCCCCACTCTCCCCTCTCCCTTCTCATTTTTCTTCTCATCATTTGTCTTCCTCTTTGTCTTCCTGTTCCTCTTCGTCTTTGTCTTCCTGTTCCTCTTCGTCTTTGTCTTCCTGTTCCTCTTCGTCTTTGTCTTCCTGTTCTTCTTTGTCTTTGTCTTCCTGTTCCTCTTAGTTTTTGTCTTCCTCTTTGTCTTCATTTTCGCCTTTGCCTTCCTCTTTGTTATGAACTATTAAGAAGGTTTAGGTGTGTTCTGTTCCCTGCTCAGTAGGCCTGGTGGTTATTCCATCAGTTGTTCCTATTGTCTCAATCTCTTCTTTGGTTTTACCTGCTCTATGTTACCTACAGGTTGGTATTTTAAGGTTAATTTTGGGAGTATGTTATTTTCTGTTCTCTCAATGTATTTCAACCATTTTCTTTGATATTCCTTTATATCTTCACTTGAGTTCTTTTTCCTCCAGCCATTTTCTGATGTCTTCATTTCAGTGACTGTCAAGGTTTGTTACACTGGCTAGCATATCTTCAAATCCTCATCTGCTTGTATTCTTTGTAGGTTTCTAGTTCTCACGGTCCAAGTTTTTTAACTAAACCAACCAGCTGGCTTTGCTGTAAAACTGTATATACTCTGTTAAACTGTATATTTTATCTCTGAGTTCATGCTCTTTCTAAAATAATTTTTTATTGCCACATTTATTCTGTTGAAATTTTTGATTTTGTGTTGCAAGTCCTTTTCTTCTCGTCCAATTGTTTCCCAGCTAATTAAATTTCTTTATTTATTTTCCATTTATTACTATCTATACTTTTTTAAATTCTTTCTTTCCCGAAAACTATGTTCTTTGAAATTACTTGTGGGGTTTAAAGAACCTTTTACATGTAGATTTCTATCAGTGATATATAATATAAATTTTACGGAAATGAGTAGAATATTCAGAAAAAATTCAGAATATTCAGAATTGTTTGCAAATGTTTTATTTAAATTTCAGTTTGGAATATGAACATTTTATAATCTTCTATTTTCTTTTAAGATGACACACGAGGATGTCTCTCGAACTTGCCACATTTAATATTGTTTATTTGCTAGTGATCTGTGATTGGTAACATGTTGACATTCTACTCATAGAGACACTCAGAAAAAATTTATTGAACACTCGTGTCTTATGTTATGCTTTTGGATACCAAAGAGATCATTGTTTCAATGATATATTGGCTCTTCAGAGACATTGGAGACAACATGAAAGGCAGGATTGTGCCTTTATCACATGTTGCACTCCAAGAAAATTTTTTGAAAACAATTGGTGTATTTTGAGAGCTCAGTTGGATTAGTCTTAAGCTCCAAACTTTGTATACTTGCTTCGGCAGATAATTAGGGATAAGTATCGTGGATCACTTGTCTTCTTGATCATGTGAGGTTTAAGGTAAAGTTTGAGTAGTTTACTTATATGAAAACCATCTGATTATGCCATTGTTTATTTTTATTAATCTTTTGATTAGTGGTATTTTATATATAATGGTATAAAATATAAGATTCTTCATTTTCGCCTTTGCCTTCCTCTTTGTTATGAACTATTAAGAAGGTTTAGGTGTGTTCTGTTCCCTGCTCAGTAGGCCTGGTGGTTATTCCATCAGTTGTTCCTATTGTCTCAATCTCTTCTTTGGTTTTACCTGCTCTATGTTACCTACAGGTTGGTATTTTAAGGTTAATTTTGGGAGTATGTTATTTTCTGTTCTCTCAATGTATTTCAACCATTTTCTTTGATATTCCTTTATATCTTCACTTGAGTTCTTTTTCCTCCAGCCATTTTCTGATGTCTTCATTTCAGTGACTGACCACTTATTGCGTTTCATATTCCATTTTAACACAAAATAATTTGATGTTTATGAATTTTTTCCTTGTTATTTATTCTTTTGCAACCACACAAGGATTTTGGGAAATAAGTTGTTAAAGAATTATAATTTTGGAAAAAGCTTCTGCTATTTGACTGGGCAAGATGTTTTACTTCTTGTCCAGTTCTTCTTTTCCTTCATTTCACTCACTTGGACATTTGTTGCTTTTTTCTAGATGTAGTTCTGACTAATTGCAAATTCAGACCCTTACAATTCCCTTTACATATTACATTTTTTGTTATAATTGTAATAGCAATTATCAATTACAAAGTTATATTACACACTTTGAATGTTGGTTTCATTCAATATTGTTGCAATTTTTGCATATACTATTGTCAGTGTCCAATTAGAGATTTTGTAAAAGGTTAGCTTCATCTCCTATAAACAGTGTAGTTTGAAAATATATCAATACTATGAAACAAACCTACTACTAAAGAAAATTTTTCAGCTAGTGGAATGTGTTACACTATGGAACTATCAAATGTGAACATGAAAGTTTATCCTTACTGTTTTTGAGTACCTGTTGATTACTTTGATTTTTTGAATCACTTGAAATTGGTTGTTCTCAGTAAAGTAATTTTTTTCTGTCGTCTTTCCTATGGCTGTGTATTGTTACTGACTTAATCACAATTTGTTGGTTCGAAAGAAAAATCTACAGAAGATTGGAATCTGTTGTATCTGGCATTACATCTGTTATTTACGTGCAAGTGCCTTCAAGAACAAATTTGTTAATCGAAGATTTTCTGTTTTATCTTCTTTTTCTCCGCTTTTATTTCCTTTCTAGGAACAATAAGTTTATTTCCATGTGGGATGCCAAAAACTTCTATTAAAATTATGCCTGTTGTTCTCTTCTTCAATTCTTCATTTCCTGATCGAAAACTCGCTCTTGGTTGTTTGATTTCTTTGCATTCAATTTTTTCATCACAGCTCTTCGCACTATGGGGCTGACCAGGAGTGATAACTTGATCCAGTCTGGCTCACCTTTACCAGATGTTTGTAGATGTGAGTATGCTCCTTTGTTAGGTGAATGATGGGTAAAAATTGAGACATTCAGTTTTGTGATTTTCTTACATGAATTTGTATAGTATTATTTTCTTTAACCTTTTTGTTTCAACTTCTATTCTGGAATTTTTTTTGAAAAGGTATTTTGGAGTTCTTATCTCCTTTTGTAACACTTAATGGATTAAGGTTTTTCTTTATTTTCTTACTATTGGTCCCACAGAAGTAATTGACATTTTTAATCAAAATATGTAGTTTTTTTAATAACACAATTTACTTCTATAGTTGGTTTGTGAAATTAATATTTTCTGTACGTAAATGCTAGAAATTGCTACATTGCTTCGATTGCAATTCATATCTACTTTGTAGTTTCCACTAACATTTCTTTGTTGAATATATATTGAAATTTTTCATATTTGCATAGAATTTTATGAAGGTTATGTTATTCCTATAAAATATTAATGTCTGACTATGGCTTATTTGCAGTAAAAATGTTGAGTGTCATACTACAATGTGATATACCTTAACATTATTGATTTTTCACCCATGTTTTTAAATTAATTAACCTTTGAGGATCAGCAAAGTTTGTTCTAGACTCAAATGGAGAGTCGTCAGAAATGTCTTTACATAAGATTGACTGTTACTAATTCTTCTTTCTTGTTTTGTTGCTCTGTTTCACATGTATTTATGAAGAATCATTTCATCCATATTCTCAACTTGAATCTATTGATGATTTGCTGACATGTTCAAAATGCCTGGGTCAAATTAGATTGTGAAGCCATTTTTATTAAATGCTACCACATGTTGAATAATCCTCCCAATAAATTTCATATATCTCAACGTACAATATCTCTTTCATTTTGGACATATTTTACTGCTCTCATGTTATACTTAGGCTTAGGAAATTTCTAAAAACACTAAGGTACTATTATCAAATACTAATGTAAGACACAACAGTGGATGACATATAATAATGCTCAAAGACTATAATTTAAACGTTACTGGTAATTCTTTCTAATAATATTACTGGTAAACTGCCATATCTTAATTTTTCTCTAAAATATATATGTATTGCATTTAAGATTTGATATCTGTATGCTCAAGTTTGCTCTAAGGGTCTCTAAGAACTAGAATGAATAACAAAATGTTATTAACACAAATGATAATGAATCTTCAAAATAAGACAATTATTATGTATAAGATAATATGCTCTGTTGTATTAGTTGTATAGTGTCTGTTTTTTGCTACCCTTCTCCATTTCTGGCACCTTTCTGTAATATACTGAATGCATTTAATATTTTATCAGAGAATTTTGTTATAAAAGTGTACTTATACTGTTTGCGTGATTAAAAATAATAAAGTTATTAGATATAAACATTATTAATTATACATGGTGTTAAATTGATAGATACATGTAATTTTGTTGTTAAATTAAAGCAGTGGTTCAAACAGGATATTTCTTAGAGTGGCAGTCTGTAAGTGTCCTATCTAGCCCTGTCATATCTTTTCACATAAAGAAATTGTGTTTAATTTAAAATTTACTTTTATTTTTTGATTTATAGATATTTACAATGTATTCAGTGCAGATACTGAATGACTTTTGTGGCTATAGAAAATTAGTTAACACATTCAGGTCGTAGCCACAGCTCAACTTTTTTCCACCACAGGTCGTAAGGTTTTGGGGTATATTTGAAGGGTTACATGTTCTAAAACAATAAACATAGAAGCAAGAAACTATCTTATACTTTGATAAGAAGTTCCAGTTTTTATGTTTACATTAATATTTTAAAAGATTTTTTATTACAAATAACAAAAAAAATTGAGTTTAAAAAAAGTTTAACATGTTTATTTTAATTAAATTCTTACAAATTCTGTTAATTAGTTTATTAGAACATCATACATAACATTACATTAGTGTCTATTGCAATAATGAAGTAAACATTACTTTTTATTCACAATAATAGGTTTTGGTGAAGTATTTTTGAAGAGCGCTCCTTAGATATCACTGCAGAGGGCATGCACATCAGTGTTTTCCAAAGCTCTTTAATACCACTTAAATAGCAGCAAATAAAATCTAGCAGTGTTTTAGGTATTTTATTGATGTAGAATCCTCTATGAATAGTCAGCAAATGGTAAAATAGCATGATTTAAACAGATATACAGTATGAATAGTGTGCTCATAGATTCTACGGGGTCATATGATTTTTTTGGCTTGCCTCTCCCCTCTCCCTCCTCGGTTGTGACCCTGAATTAAATTAATCTCCAGTATATTTTTTATGGAGTTGAGTGTTTTTAAAATAAAAAAAGAGAGATATTGAAAAATAAAGGCAATATGAAAAATATTTTAAGAACTGTCATAGTGTCCCAAAGAAGAATTTAATAAACAAACTGCACGTAGTTCCAATCGATATTTACTTTCAATCATGAGCTTTATAGTTACATGCAATTGCACTCAGTAATATTATAACTGTGAAGCATGACTGTGTAATATATTTAAAGAAAACTACAATATCTGAGAATATTTATGTTATTACATTCAAACTTGCTTATAGCAGAATCTAAAGGGAAGATTATTATTTTCAACATTAGATAAGACTCCAAATTGTACAAATAAAGCAAAACTTAGCCAGGATCAGAGTTTCTGTCCACGTTGAGAAGGTTTCCAGATTATACACGCTCTGCATCACCAAGTTTTACTGTATGAAGCATTTTTATAGTATTTTATGTCCTGTTATTCTTCTTTTTTCATTCATAGTTTTCATTATTATAAACCGATTGGGTTACAGGGTTAATGAGGACTTCATTAGTTTCCTGACATTAATTAATTTTGCTTCAGTCTATATAAAATCAAATTTCATTATGTAACTTGTGAATTAATTTGATAATTTTTTAATATATTTTTTTATATATTTTTCAGATGCATCAAATGAGACTGAAAGCACAGTTACTGCTGCTGATGTGTGCCTTTATGGACTGAATATCATCATGCCTTTAATGACAGTGGATTTATTAAAATTTCCATCCCTTTGTCTACAATATTTTAAAATGGTTACTTTTGTTTGTGAAATATATCCACAGAAAGTTGCATCCTTACCCAATGAAATGATTAAAGTACTGCTTGGGTCTATTGAATTGGGCATTACCCAGTTTGGCCAAGATATAATAATTTTATGTTATGATTTTCTGCAAGCACTTGGAACTCATATTTATTCTGCTAGCCTGCAAAATACACCCATTTATGAACAGTTAAAACCATTTTTGAAGGTATGTAATATGGACATATTTTGTCCGTTTGTATTCTTTTCATCCTTTGGACTTACTACAGTTGTTATCAACTTATTTTATACTTTTTAACACAGAGAGTTTTAGTTCTTGGAGCATGATCAGTTGAATATTTGATATATATTACAAACCTTGTAATACATTATTTGTTCTTTCTGATAAAATAACTATTCAATTCATAGACGTAGGCCCCACCTCACGAAAAAATAATAATAATAACAACAACAACATAAAAATACCAGTTCATAAGGACACACGTAATTTCATACCCTGAGTTCTGAGCTGACAACCTTAGATTGTATTTAACAAATGTTGAGGATGAACTTGTATCTCACTGCTTTTATTAATAAACATGTTCTGAGTAGATATTAGGATTCCAATTCCATATTTCCAAGATAGGCAAAACAACTTGACCAATACCCCACTTATTATTTCAAAATAGCTAAAGAAATTAAAACACTTCTGGACTGAGAAAATCTGTTTTTAATAAAGGTAACAAATTAAACACAATAAAAAGCAAGTTATTGAAAAATTGTTTTTTAATAATTTTTTCATCTAAATTTTTACGTGAATCTTATATTTTACTCTTGACAGTGTTAAATTATGTTATTGTTGAATTGCAGATAATAATGAATCTACTTCTCACACAGCAAGTTAATTCTGATATATTGTCCAGCACTGGTGCAACGTTGTATATTTTAATCTGCTGTTACCAGGTGCGTCAGATGTAATTATTCTTACTTCTGCAAATATAAGAACGGTATCATTTGTTAGAGTGTACAAGTATAACATTCAGAATTGTTGAATCAGTATTCAAGATCTCTCTGGATAAATAATGCATTTTGTGTAATAGATACTTAGATTATTTGCTAAATTGATACATGGGGAAAAGTTCAATTTAAATTTATTTCTAGTTAAAGGTTATTAGGGATTGTGAAGTTATTGGAAAATAGGACTAGTGTAATATAATATCTAGGACACTTTCAATATTTTTGTTTTATCATGAATATTTAAAACTTGCATTTAATATTTATGTGTTAAGATTCTTACATAATTTCAATTTTTATTTTCTAGGATGATTATAAGGAATATGTTCAAAATCTATTGTTGCAACAAGAAGATCAAGTTGCTGCAGAACGTTTAGCTAAGGCTTTTACCTCATTGACTGCAGGAGTTGTATTGAACACAGAGCGTCAGCAAAAAACAAAATTTCGAGAAAACTTTGAGAAGTTCATTGTAAATGTTCATGGCTTTCTCCTAGTCAAATAGGGGTCTTTTATAACATTGTGTAATATTTTGTACTATGATTGTTTAAATTTTCTATGTTATTTTGTAAATAAAATATTTATAAAGCTTCATAACTAAGTCACGATTTTTTTCTGTGCGATGTTGTAATGTTCATTATAGTAAATTATTTCAGAGCTATAATACGCAACATCCCCAAAATCTGATGAAATCCATCTCATTTACGTGGTCATATCCTGTAATGGCCATTTTTCTCTGAAAATGTTTTATTTTCCAGGAACTGGTTTATTAATATTTATATTGAGTACATGTAAATATTCCCTCTTTCAAGTGGCCACCTGTTCCTGTGATCAGTGACCGCAAATATACATTAACCTGTCAGTAAACTTAGGTTTTTGAGATTTTGAGACATAATACTATCTGGAGAGGAAGACTGTTAGAGATTATTCTTCATTCAGGGTTTTCCTGTGCTTCAATCCTATTTTCCTGACACATTACCAAATTCATTAGAATAGAGTTATCTTGCAAAGGGATTAATTTCTATTGTAGATAATGATAGATTTTCATGCATGCTATAAAGTTTCATAATGCGAATTGCACATTCAAATCCAAGAATTAATATTTTAATTTAGATTATTCAAAACCATAGTCACCCTAACTGGGAATTGAACTCTGATTTACGCCCAGTTGCTCTCATCTGAACTACTGTGATGATTAGGGCTTGGAATTCTAATGACTTAAAATGCTTTGAAAATGATTTAAAAATAAGGAGAAAAGTCCTAATTTTTTTTAAAATTAAGAAATGTAATCCTTGACTCCTATCGTATTGTCATGTTTGAAAGGTCGAGCAAGTTATCAAAGACCCGTGTAATTTTGAGAGTTCAAAAAACAAGAATCCACAGCAGTAGTGAAGTTTGTCATGAACCCATAATGCAATAAAATTTTTGTTTTAGTGTGTCGCTATAAATTCATGAAGCATTCACTAATAAAAATCATGAAAAGGAAACAAAATGCATAAAAATGGCAAAGCGATTCCAAGTTAAAAAAAAAAAAAAACCTAAAAATTGAAAAATTACTCAATGACTATACATTTCCATCACTTGATCACTTGTATGTCGTAATAAACATTCATTTACAAGTAAGCTATGTCTAGAATGCTCCAATGAAAAGATGACATGTCACACATTTACACTTTTCGAAAACCAGGGATTTTAATGAACATGAGACCTAGAACATTCTCTGAATCGTTCTTTAATTTATCCAAAGACAAAGTTTGATCAAAAAATTTTGTGCAATTTTTGAACAAATTTTGAAAATGTTTTTGAGGCTTCATGTAAAGTACCATCAAAAATCAAAATATCCACTCACGAAGCCTCGAGTTCATTAAGATTGATTAAGGAATATCAATTTTTAAGAAAATCGGCCGAACAGTTTAGGCGCTAGTGTTGACAGACGTTTTGCCGTCAATCGTTTTTTCGGTATCAAGGACCCACAAAATATGGATTCTGGCTACACCATATGTTTAAAGATTTTTTTCTATATTTATCAACAGAATGTATCTACTTTTTCGTTACCAGGGCCCAGCAAGAAAAGTTTGACGAAAATTCGCCGTTTTCTAACGCACGATTACATAACTTTATATGCTTATGAAGTACCTTCGTAATGCGAGAAAGTAAAAAAAGTCCGTTTTAGAGAATCTTTTCCACTTTTTTGGGTTTGAACTTAAGTCAGTATCAAAATATCAACTTGGAAAAAAAATACTGAGAAATTTTAAATTCGTGTCGCAGGTTAATAGGCAGACTTTATTGTTAAAAAAATCTTTTATTAAATAACCACATGCGTTTGTCCATTTAAAACTCGAGATCCATTTTTTGCGCGATACATTTGCTGTCTCTACACAAACACTCAAGAAAGTAAAAATCTATCGCATGTTGACGTATGTTCATATGCCAAAGATTAATAGATGTTCGAGATTTCTTGGGGATTTAAACGTACAATATTTTCATCCATGTAGTATATTATCGAACTCGAATGGGCTGTTTTATTTATCTGCATCTACATTAATGTGAGGAATAGTAGGTAATTCGGAATGTGGGTCATTGTCAGCCATGTGACGTTAGACTGTGCAAGAATGGCAGTGATCATTCTGAAAGGTCTCGGTAGTCAACGAAGAGGGACATCAAGTAAACAAAACAATAAAATCAGTGCTATGTTGCCGAACACTCTGACTTGGCTACATCCTAGGACGTTTTCGTGCACATTTTTTGACTGATCAATTTTAAATGATACTATGATTTATGCCTTCTAATATTATTTTACGATATAACAGGCAAACTTAAGTAAAATTTTTCATTCAAATTATGGGAAAGATCTGATGCCAGAGACAATCAAAAATGTTTTTGTGATAGTTTGCCTTATTAAATGAAGACCAGAGACAAAATGAGGCATACAACATTTGTGTAATTATCGCTTAAAATTTACTGGTTGAGTGTTTTTACTTTCTCGCCCTTAAGAAAGTATTTGTTTAGAAAAAGTAATGTAATACTGCGCGAAAAAACGGCGAATTTTCGGCAGAAAAGAGGACCCTGGTAATAAAAAAGTAGATAAATCCTAGGTTGCTAAATTTAGAAATCCTTTATATACGTGGTGTAGCCAGAATCCATGTTTTGTGGGTCCTTGATACCGAAGAGTCGATAGACGGCAAATGATATGACGATATGTGAACTAGCGGCTAAACCGTTCAGCCGATTTTCTCTAAAATTGATATTCCCCAATCGTATCGTTCTGGCTGAGTTTGCGGCGCATATTTCTTTGTTCGTTTCTTACATTGGAGATTTTGTTATATGTTTACAAATTAATCTTTTAGAAATTACTTAAAACCTATTTGAAATAAATATGAAATGAAGATTGCTAGCCTTCAGTCGCCTCTCTCAATTCACTCATTTGGAGGTTACGTGTTAGAATTTGTATATTATTTCATATTTCAGTTTATTATTATTATTATTTATTATATTTATATTATATTTATGTTATTTCATTTTAAATTGCGTCCTTTAATTGTGTTAAATGTGAAAACGAATGGATGAGCGGACATTGTTGGTTGTATCCCATTGTTGTAAGGCCGTACTGATAACAAGGCGTTTATGACGTCTGCATTTCGTTCGCTGTAATATAAACCAATGCCTTTATGTATCTGTAGAATATTACAATATCATAGTGTTTAAGAATTACTTTTATATATTTCCAATCTATTGCATTTGTTCGCAAAACGCTATCAGTATCGTATTATTTATTAACTTTTAATTATTTTACTTTCTCGCATACTGCTTACGAAGAATATTGTAAGGCTAAAAAACTCATCCGATATGTTCGTGAAAACACTTCATACCTTATACAATGAATTGAATGTCAAAAATATATTTTCATTTAAAGTTTGGAATAAAAATTCGATTGCTTGAAACTATTTAATTTTCGCACTAAATGTTCTACGATTTGAAATAAGTTTTACAAAAAATGATGACTGAGATGTTTAATTCGGAGGTAAATTGTGATATAAATAGTATTACAGAACTATTATTACTTGCGCAACTTTTCTTGGACGAAGGATTGAAGAAATGCGGGCAGAGTGGGTATATTAGTTACGAAATCGGCCCCTAGGTTTTATGAAGTAGTGCCAATCTCTGGAAAATCAGTCATGCCTTCGCTTTCTCAATAATTTGCGTTCTAACTTTCTCAGAAGTTCGAGGAATCTCCGGTGATGGATCTTAACCTGCTTCGGTTGTTTCTTTAGATTTTTTTGAGAACATCTCGGTCAGAAGTTCTCGTCTTAAACAGAAAATAGTTTCTATTTCGCGCCAGTGAAGATGTGTTCGGAAGGTTGTCATCAGTGCTCACTGCGAGCTTTTGTCTTCAACTGTTTATTGTGCCTGAGAAGGCGGGAAGCAGGGTCATTGAAAAACAACAACAACAATCTTCAGGCGAGTAAGTGCTCCTAGGTGTTCGTTAATGTAAGTATGAGCGTTTCCGAAGTTCAATTGAATGATTTTGGAAGGACTCAGTAATACTACCCGTATAGCGGTCTAGTGACGCCGGTTGCATAATCAATTTCATTTAGGGGGCACATTTGATAATTATTCTATTAGATACCTTCTTGATTTTTTGAAAAGGAGAACACCAAAAAGTAAACTATTCTTCTGTAAAGATATTTTAACCTAATCTATCGTTTCTTGGCACACACCTAGCAATAAATCATCATGATACCCTTTAACCAGTTACTCTTCATGCCAATCCAGAACCTCGAACCTGCTGTTTTATTGAAAACTAATTTTTATAAAACTCTGAAATTTTGACCACCATTATTCCATAAAAATAAATAGCGATCTTCGTAAATGAAATAGTGATGCTACTGCTACCAAGCAATTGATACAATGTAAGAGAGACTTATTCCACATAAAAAGAATATTTTTAATAGATTTACCTTCAAATCTCAAGTTTCGATTTTTAAAGTTACAACGCGACGACCCATAGCTTTTGCACTTGATTGTTAGGTAACTCCCATGCAATAGTGTTCGGCATGACACGTTCTGACGCAGTCAAAGGTACCAAAGTGTATCTTCCTGATTTTTGATAATGACGCAATCAAATGTACCAAAGTGTATCAACCAAACCTGATTTAAGAAGGCATGCAATAATTGCCAATGTTGCCAATAAACATGTGGAAAATTTCGTATAACGAAGTTAAACATGTGACATTTGATCTTCATTTTTCGTCAACTTATTAGGTTCTGATGTCTGCCAGGTTACGTTCCGACAAGAGATTGTAGTTAACTTGTGTGCACACATATGCATTATAACAACAAAACTACACATAATTATAAACAAAAACGTAAAATAATTAGAAACTATTTACATTTTTTACTAAAATGTTGAATAAATACATGTAGGAATCTCAGTTGTACGATAATTGAAAAAAAACGACACGAATTGCAATAACGAGCCTGTATTCATCACCCAAAGACACACACACACGTCCACACATTAATACATCGGTCTATTATACCATTATTATAGCAATCATACTTCAGCCTCTTCCACCACGCGGGGCCGTCGCCGTAACACCGCGCTAGTCAAATATCAGATCCCACGTGCATTCCAGCTTATCACTCACTATTCATTAATTCTACAGTTTACAAAATATCTACTGGAATTATTCCATATTTCAAAATACTTTCGTCATTCTTCAAAACACTTTCTCCATCTGGTACTTAATATCTTTTTCTTCTTCCTCTCTGTGACTTCGGCACTTCTTTGCCTTCACTATATATATATATATATATATATATATATATATATATATATATATATATATATATATATATATATATATATATAAGGCAAAGAAGTGCCGAAGTCACACACACACACACACACATATATATACATATACATATATATATACACATATATACACACACGCCTATACTAACGTACCCGTGCGAGAACTCTCGCATGTTCTTACGTACATCAAGAAAAGAAATTCTGAGCCAAATAGTGATAACACTAATACATTCACCTGTGAGTAATAAATACCATTTGTTACCATACTTTTTTTTAAATCGTTAAATTTCATTTCTAATTCATGATTTCAGAAAAATAATTTTCCTTCTTGAACTGTCTTGTCCATAAACGCGTATTGACTTAAATTAGCAGAGTTTGAAATTTGAGGGATGAGCGATAAGAACATCAAATAGATTTTGTATAAAAATAATATGCACGTTTACTATTTAGTAGATATGTATGGTGTGGTGTTATCCGCACACGTTTTCTTGAGCTCTCGTTTCGCTAATTTCTAGAAGAATGGGGAGATAGGTTATTTTGACATAAATAATTTTGTCATATTTGTAGTTTTTCGATGCAAAATGGTTTCATTACGCGGAAGGAATATTCCTGCTTATCAGATATTGTTTTCAATGCTCTTTTCTATCATTTATCCTTCATTCCACCAATGTTAACAAAGGAGTGAGGGTAGATATTCTAGGGCTCGAGAAAACGTCCGCGGTTTCTTCAATATATCAAGTATACTCCATACTAAGTGCATGTGTAATGTAGGTAATAACACAAACATGTTACAGAAACAAGAATGTCATTACTCTATTTGTTGCGTGAAAATCCTGCCCATGAAGGCAGAGATACTATTTTTTCTAAGGGTATCGTGAACTGAAACTTGAGAACATGTGGTCCGTTACCATGGTAGTTTCCGCCACACTTGTGTACAAAGCACTTGTAGACCACGGCTAGACGTTAAATGAATGATTTCACTACACACATAAGAAAGTCTTCATCAGTGTCAAGGAAATTATTAATAGTACTTCTAGATGTTGCAGTGAGAGCGAATATTGAATGAATAATTATGCAAAAAAACCTCGTCAGTCAGCGCAAACCACGGTGTTTACAGAAAGCGTAAATAATATACGATAGGGGAATCTAAGTCTTCTAAGTGTGACGTCACAAACATGGCCACCTTCACCAAGGGTTGAAATATAGGTGGCATTGGTAGTATTCGATAAGTACCGAATCAGCAAAAATTGAATAGAATATCCAATAATATTTCATTCTGTAGATTACAATATGAGGAGGGTTTCTTTGAGGCCCTAAAACGCATTGTTTAAAAGTTATTTAATGATTTAATGACAATATTAACCATATCCACCAGAAAATGAATCCTTATATATGTAACATTTTGTCTCTAATAAACTTCATGCACTAAATTCTAACTATTCGCATCATCCATACCTGCTATACCCTCTAATTGAAAGTCATAGTCTGAAAGTATAATTTATTGTCTATCTGTCTATTTAGCGTTTTTTTACAGCCTTGGCCGTTTTCGCATTCCAATGTCCATGCCTTATTATCTCATAGATCGTTTTCCTCCATTTTTCTTTTTCTCCATGGCTTCAGTTATTGCCATGTTCCATGTTCTTCTCGGTCTTCCCCTGTATCTTTTTCGATTTGGTATCCACTCCCAAACTTTTTGTGGAAGTCTATCCGATTTCAACCTTCTCATATGTCCATACCATTGTAGTTATATGATATAATCTTGTTCAAGGATGTTTGAACTTACATTTTATATCTTATTTCAAAATTTCGTATTTTGTCTAACAGAGAAAAATTACAACTTCTTCGCCAGAACATAATTTCTGTTGATTGAAGTTTGTCTTTCAAATTTTTTGTTAGTGCCCAGACTTCTGCCCCATAGTGTGTGGTACTCTCTATGAAGGAGCTATATATGTGTTTCGTAGTCTTTATTGAAATAATTGAGTTCCATAGCACTGGATTCAACTGCCTTGTGGCTATTTTTCCTCTTATATTTTTATTTTTCACATCCTGTTCCCCCCTACCATCTGCTGTTAGTGTGACTCCCAAACACTTATATTGTGTATTACCTTTAATTATTCCTATACTAGTCTCTAAATCATGGGGCATACCTCCCACAACTATATATTCAGTTTTATGTACATTTATTTCCATTCCCCATTTTCCATACTCTTCTACTAATTTTCTGAACATATACGTTACATCATCTTCATTTTCATTCATTATCATCTGGTCGTCTGCAAATAGTAGACTAAACAATGTTTTATCACATATTTTCACACCCATGCTTCTGCACTTTATTTTCCATTCTTTTAGGGCTTTATCAATGTATGTCCTAAACAGGGTTGGAGATATACAGTAGCCTTGCCGTAATCCTTTATTTACTGGGAAGTTGTCTAATAGACATTTTCCCACTTTTACTTGACTTTTGTTATCTTTATGAAGTTGTTTGATTGCATTTATGTATGTTGTTGATATTCCTTTTTCTTCTATTGTCCCCATACGTCTTTTACTGTTACATTAGCATAAGCCTTTTTGAGATCAATGTAAATTATGTGAAGTTCTCTTCCTCGCTCAATTGTTTTTCCCATAAGTTGTTTGAGACAGAAATAACGAGTATTGTCAATACAGAATCTTCCTGTTCTCAAACCACTTTGCTCTTCTGAGTCTGATCTTTGCATTTCAATTCTATTCTTTGGCTCACGTCCATACAGCCTAACCAAAGATGAAGTAACACTTATCCCTCTATAATTATTACATTATTTTTTCCATATTTCCGGTATTTTACCTCCTTTTAAAATTCCATTGAATATTTCAGTAATGAATTCCAAACCTACAATAGGATAATGTTTAACCAGCTCTATGGATATACCTCCAGGCCCAAGTGCTTTATTTTTCAGGTTTCTTAACACCTTTTTTACCTCTTCCATAGTCACATCTGGTGTGATTGAATTTACGTGCAGTGGCTCAAAATTTATTCCCTGAAATGTAGTTCTCTTTTCTGTCAAAAGATTTTCATTGTATTTTTGTCATTTTTCAATACCAATTGGGTTTACTAAATGCCATTCTTGGGTTGTATTCAATTTCATGGAATGTAACAAAATATTTCATTCTGTTATATTCACATCTGACTTCTAAATCCTTTGTTGAAAGCCATCTCAAATATAACCTTTTCTTTTCTTCATCCAGGTTCTTTATTTCTTCTGTCCACCACATGTCTTTTTCTTTATATTCACATTTTCCCTTCTCTTCCAAAGCTTCTTTACCTGCTTCATGAGTGCATTTGTCTGAAAATTGGTATTTGTCTTTAGTACTTCCTATTGGGATGTACTTTAATTTTTCTGCCATGCGCAATTTGTACAAAAATGCAATGGAATCATCTTGAAGGTTTTCAATATTGTATCTCGGCCACATCTCACTCTCTATTTTTCCACCTTTTGTATTTGGTTTTGTGTTTCCGTAACTTTTGAAGTAAGGTTTATACACAAGGTAAGCCTTTCCTTTTAGTATGTAGTGATCTGATCCAAGGAAGCCCCTCTTTGAACCCGAACATCGCTCACTTTATTGATGACTGTTGTTTAGTAATTATGTAGTCAATTATTGATTGCAGTTTTTTAGTGAGCTGGGTCCACGTGAATTAATGTATTTCTTTATGTGGAAACTAGCCATTCCATATTTTAAGATCATACAGTTCACATGTCTCTCTAAGTCTTTCTCCGTTGTCGTTTAATACATTTTCACGTATCGCCCCACAACATTATGCGCCATTCGTTTTCCAACTCTTCCATTAAAATCACCTAAAAGCACCACTTGTTTGCGATTTCCAATAGAATCCAGAAGAATAGTCAGTTTTTCTAAAAACATCTTTTTCTGCAACACTTGCATCGTCTGTTGGAGCATAAATTCCTATAATAAAAATATTGCGTCCTCTTAGTACAAGAGCGAGACGTGCTATTCTCTCATCAATTGCTTCCCAGCTACTCGAATGAATGTTTTTCTCCAATCTTTTATGTACAGCTATGGAAACTCCTGCTCTTGCTCGCTTTTTTTCCCACTCCACTAAAAAAGTGAACATAATTTGCTTTCTTTTCATTTCCATTTCCCTTCTTTTTTGTTTCACTTAACACTATGATATCCATTTTAACTTCTCTATTGCATTAAAAACTTAATTTACTTTAGTGCATAAACCTTCCAGAATCCAAAATTCATAGACCATTTTCCTTGCCTTTGTCGACGTCGTGAGGTCATACGAGACTCTTTTCCATTGAGAGTTTGAGCGGCTTTTTATATTTTCCGAGTATGGGGGCGGTGGCCCCTTGCCTCAACCCCCTTCCAGGCCGACCGGGTAATTTTCTTTTGGGATTTTCTTCCGTTGATTGAGTGTCTTCTAAGATTCTAGAGTTCAATCTACCCCTATTTGAAGCACTTATACTTCTGAACAAGAAAAAAGGAATGGTAAGGATTCACCTAATCAAAATCAGTTGTTTCCGGGCTTGAGGGCCGTGGTCCAATGGAAACTTGTCCATACGTTTCGCCTGCAACTGCGGCAGGCATCCTCAGTGGCGTTGCTGGCGGGGGCGAAGTGTCCTAGTTGGCAGCGCCGCGTTGACTGACGCTCCCTCCCCTCGCTTTGCAGCACAGTTCCGTGTGGCCGCTAAAGTGCAATGCAACCACACTTCCCTGCTGTGGAGCCATCCCTATCCTTTCGGACATCTATGGCTGATCTGAAAAATGAAAAGAAAACAGAGGTCAGAGATGACAATAGCCTTTCGGCGCGCTTTTGGCGTTGTTTACCGCAATTTTTATGCAAGTATTGGCGTCTCGCCTATTGCAGCATATCTCTCGGGCGCTTGTACGTAGCCGTGGGATCCGGCTCGTACAGATTTAAATTTAATATTATGTCATTATTTGACGTATTTATTTTGGAAAAGAAATTTTCAGCTAAATTTTTAAAGTGCTCTTCGAGGAGCGGTAACTTTACTGCAGCGTGTAAGTCTGCGATTCTAATAAACATTGGCGCGCACAGTATTCTACGGAGGCACGCATTTTGAACTATTTGCAACTTATTTAAGTGGCAATGCGCCGCTATTCCCCAACTTGGGCAGGCGTAGTCCATAATGGGCCTAATCATGGCTTTATATAAAAGTAGAGCATTCGCTGTGGACAGCTTGCTTCGCTTATGTAATAAGCTTCGCAACATGCCCAGGCGTTGCCAGGCTCTGCTAGCGACCGCGTCCGCGTGCTCGCGGAAAGTTAAAGCGCGATCCAGCGTGATGCCGAGGTACTTTGTACTGGCGCGCCATTCAATGTTCGAATTACATAGCGCGAGCGGCCGCGGCTGGTCGTATTTGATTCTGCGTGTGAAGAGCACTGCCGTGCTCTTTTCCACGTTGACTTTGATACGCCAGCGCTGCAGCCACTCCTGGATCTGTAACAAATGTAAATCCAAATATTTAACGAGCAAATCGATTCTTTTGGACGTGGCAATTACTGCCGTGTCGTCTGCATACATGGCGAGTTCTGTTTGGATCGAGGTGGGTATATCGCGCACGTACAGGCAGTAGAGCACAGGGGAGATAATGCTCCCCTGAGGCACGCCCGCCCGTATGCGGCGGGTAGTAGATTTCGCGTGCAGAACCGTCACTTGAAACGATCTGTTCGCGAGGAAGGAGTGCACTAGGCGTACAATATAGGAAGGGAAGTTGGCTTCTATGAGCTTGGCGAGGAGGCCGTCGTGCCAAACCTTATCAAAAGCGCTGGCGACGTCCAGGAAAACTCCGCCAGTGAATCGCCGCTCGTTAAAGTTGCGCCGAATTCTGTCAACTATGCGCACTAGCTGATGGGTGGTGCTGTGGTGCGCCCTAAAACCAAATTGTTCATTATTAACAAGGCCGTGCTTTTCGGTAAATTTTAAAATTCTCTTAAGGAGAATTTTCTCAAAGAGCTTGCCGAGCGTGTTAAGAAGACTAATTGGTCTGTACGACTGCGGCAAACTCTTATTCTTTCCGGGTTTAGGAAAGTTTAGCACGTGTGCGTGTTTCCATTGCGCCGGAAATAGCTGGAAGATGAAAATTGCGTTAAACAAATGCACGATATAGTTTATGGCACTTTGCGGGAGCCTTTTCAAAACTTCGTTTCTGATCCCGTCCGGTCCCGGAGCTTTTCCGCTCCGTAGTGCTGCGATGGCGTCGGTCACTTCTGCGACGTCCGTTAGCTCCGGCTCGTCGGCGGGGGCGTGCAGGGCCGCTGCGACGGTGCAATGCACGCTCTCGGCGTGCTCCGCAGGCGGCTGCTCCTCTACCGGCTGGAATTGCGATTCGAGGGAGTCAGCGAAAAGCTCCGCTTTCTCCTCGTTCGCCTCCACTTTGTCGCCGTTCGCGTTCTGCAGCGGCGGGACTGAAACAGAAGATTTTGTCAAAGTTCGCGTTAGCTGCCATAATGAACTGTCTTCCGGCTTTAGCTTTCTCAGTAGGTTTCCCCACTTCGAGTTTCTGTGTTCAGTTAAGGCGTCGTCTACACGCCGCCTTAACTGATTCAGAGCAAGCTTGTCTGCCGGGTGCCGCGTGCGCTGCCATTCCCGTCGCGCCACGTTTTTGCGCTGGATCAGCGCGATTATACGGGGGGGTAGCTCCGCTGCTCGCTGCTCGTTTCGCCCGGCGAAGGCGGCCGCATTCAGGCTATCTGAAATTGCCTCCGCAAGCTGTTTTGCCCCCGGCTCGATCTGCTGCGGGTCTGAGATGGGCTCCGGTTCCGGGAGGCGTTTCTCCAGTTCCTTCTGAAACAGAGGCCAATTAGTGCGTTTGCGGGCGGGTGGAAGCGCTAATGAAGTTTGCAAATCGCTGCGTCCTATTTCGGCTATGACTGGGAGGTGGTCGGAGGAGAGCTCGCAGGCTGTGGTGAGGTGAATTGGGGCGCCAAGATCGCGGATGACGGCGATGTCCAAGACATCCGGCCGTCTTGCGTTGGCGGGGAAGTGCGTGGGTTGCATCGGGCCTATCACCTCGTAGCCGTGCGTTTCCGCAAAGTTTTTCAGCTGTCGGCCACGAGGCGAGGTGATGCGGGAATTCCAAGACGGGTGTTTCGCATTGAAATCACCCGCCAGGAGGGTAGGGATGCGGGCGAGCGACTCCAGAAGAGCGTCGAAATCGCTCTGCTCTAGGGACGCATTTCGCGCCGGCGGAATGTAGGCCGAAATGATACGCAGCGGGCCCTTCTTCATCCGGACCGCAACCGCCGTGGCCTCGATGTACTGGAGCTGCGGCAGAGCTAATTCGTGATGCGCGATGTCGCGCCGCACTAAAACTGCCGTTCCGCCGCCCGGGTTTGCATTCGGGAGCCGTGCTGATCTGTCTGACCTGTAACAAACGTAGCCAGGGAGAGAGAAGCGATGCTTAGGCTGAAGATGAGTTTCGCCTAGCATCAGAATTGTTAAGTGATGCTTTGCGGCGAATGCGGCTAGCTCCGCCTGTTTGTTCCTGCTTACGATACCGTTGCAGTTCCAAAAGGCGAGCGAGAGGCGAGCTGGAGCTGCTGGAAGAGAATTGGTTTGTAAATTATTTTCGATGGCCGTATCAGCCATCACGGGGCGGAGGAGGCGGGGGCGGGAGCGGCCGCTCCCTCGATCGCTGCGCCGGACCGACCTGCGTGATCATGTGCGTGCTGAAGCAGCAGCTCCATGACCACCTGCAGCATCAGCCTCGGCCAGTCGCTCGGATCGCGTCCGGTGATGGTGCGGGTGATATAGCGGATCGTCATGAAGGGATCCACGTTGTTGAGGGCCAGATCCTCGGCGATGTCGTGTAGAAACTGCTTCTGGTCTTCCCAGGAATAGGAAGACGGGAAGTTCAGCTCCTCGTCTCTTCTGCACCCGCGGCGTCTCGCGGGCGGGGGTGGCGATGGAGGCCCTCGTTGCGTGGGTTGGGAGGGGCGGGAGGGGGCGGCGGGTGGAGAGGCGGGGGCGTCGTCGGCCACTGCGCGCGCGTACGTGCGCAGCTGGCGGCGTGGGCCGCGGCGGCGGCGCGCGCGGCGCGGCGTGCGCTGCGGGAGCGGCTGCGGCGGCGGCGATGGGCTGCGGCGGCGCGGCGCCGCTCTCTCCCGTGAGGGCGAGCGGGTCGACGCCGTCTCGGCGCTTGAGGCGCGGCGGCGCTCGATGTAGGCCCGGCGGGCCCGATCCTGCTGGCGGCGCTGCTCTCGGCGTCTCTGCGCCTCGTCGCCCCTGAAACAGCGGCGCTGGTACTCGGGGCATCCCTTGTACCGAGCGCCGTGGTGGTCCGCGCTACAGTTAGCGCAGCGCCGCGACTCCACGGGCGGATTGTCCCCGAGGGGGCAGGCCGCCGTGTCGTGCGCAGCGCTGCACTTCCCACAGCGCGGGTGGCGTGCGCAGTGCCGCTGCACATGACCGAAGTCAAGGCAGTTGCGGCACTGTACGGGTCCTCTCGGCGGCCGATACCGCTCCACCGAGATCTTGAGTCTTCTTAATTCTCGTAGCGCGAGGATCCTGCGCTGGTCCGGCTCGTCGGGCAGCGTGACGAGGACGAGCGGAATCGGTCGTCCTCTCCGCCCGTGTTTGCGGCTCGTCAGCCGCTCCGCCTTCTCCGCCTGAAAATTCAAACGCCCGAGGGCGGCGATTAACGATGGCGCGTCCGTAGTTAGCGGAACGCCGCGGATAATCACCCGCAGCTTCCGCGCATTGCCCGTGGAATACGTGTGGTATTCCAGGGTGCGCTCACGCAGTACGGAGACGGAGGCCGTATAATCCTCCATCGATGCCGTGCGGAGGCGTACGGCTTCTCCGGTCGCTTCTGCAACGACCGGTTCGCCGCAAACCTCTCGCAGGGCCTCCAGAAGGGCGAATACGTCCCCGCATCCGAACACGTGGATCGGGGGTGGGCGTCGCTGGCGGCGGACGAGCGTGAATCCGTCGTCGTCCTCTTGCTGCACTGCTGTGGCGGCGTCCGGCGTCGAGGCCGGTGAGCCGCTCCTTGCGGCGGTGGCTGGCGTCGGCGGCGATGCGGTCGCCGCTCGTTGGGGAGCGGAAGGGCCGCTCCCATCGTTGGACCTGCGAACAGAAGATGCCCGCAGGTTTACAGAGATTCGCTCTGTTGAAGGGGTGGCCATGCGCAGGCGCTTTGGCGACCCCGCATGTCGTCGTGCTCCGCGTCCGCGGCTGCCGCTTTCGCCCTCCGGCGGAGTTAGAAACGCGGCGCCCGGCGACGCTGCGCTCGACATTTCCTTACGGCCCGAAGGCCTTTCTGCTTTTGCTCTTTTTACGGCCCGAGGGCCTCGCTCGGCTAAATGCTCTTTATTAGTCCTCAAAAGGACTGTTGCTCCCTCGCTGCTCTCCACAGGAACGGACTGACGCTCCCGCGGCTCTGGGGCCTGTATTCATAGTGAAAGGCGAGGTTCGCGCGCTCGCGTCTGATTGGGGCGCGCCGCCTGTTCTCGCACCTGATTGGGCCACGTCAGCGGTACTGGTTAGCTGCCGAGTTTTGGTCGTACGAAGTGCCGGGTACCATGTACTGTTTAATTTTTCTCCTTCTTCTTTTCTGTTAAAATTGTTCTTGTGTTTGTAAATCTCGATGGCTTCCATTTGGAGTCTCTTGTAGTAGTGTGTGCTGGTGGAGAGAATATCCGTCGCTTCGAAGCGCATGTCGTGTCCGCGTCCCGACAGCGCGTGATCGGCGACTGCTGACTTGTCAGTATGTCCTAGGCGGCAGTTCGTTTTGTGTTCTTTTAACCTAGTATTGAAACTTCTCCCTGTAGTACCTATGTATACGGAACCACAAGAGTAAGGAATTCTGTATACTCCAGCTAAAGACATACGATCCTGGGGGTCTTTGGACGAACGTAAAATGTTACGGAGTTGTTGGGTGGGTTTAAAGACAGTTTTAACCCTGTGTCTAGCTAGCAGTCTTCCTATGCGGTCCGTTACCCTATTCACATAGGGCAAGAAGACAGTACCGAGTAGAGTATCTTCTGCGTGGTTTTGTTCTGTCTTCCTCTTCGGGTGAAGAGCTCGTCTTACTTCACTGGGCTTGTACCCGTTGGCTTGTAAGGCCTTCTCCAGGTGTTGTAGTTCTTCGGGTAGGTGATCGGGTTCGCAAATGCGTTTAGCACGGTCGTAAAGTGTTTTGATCATAGCGCGTTTTTGCCTGGGATGATGATTTGAGTTTTTGTGTAAATAACGATCCGTGTGCGTAGGTTTCCGGTACACTTTATGTCCAAGGGAGCCATCTGGATTCCTGTTGACCAAAACATCTAAGAAGGCAAGTTGTTTATCTTTTTCCATCTCCATGGTAAATTGAATTCTTGGGTGTATATTATTGAGATGATCCAAAAAATCTGATAACAAGTGTTCACCGTGACTCCAAACCACGAAGGTATCATCAACGTATCGAAACCAATGTGTCGGTTTCATACGAGAACTGTTTAATGCAGAGTCTTCGAAATGCTCCATGTAAAGGTTGGCCACAATCGGACTCAATGGATTAGCGTCAGTCAACGCGGCGCTGCCAACTAGGACACTTCGCCCCCGCCAGCAACGCCACTGAGGATGCCTGCCACAGTTGCAGGCGAAACGTATGGACAAGTTTCCATTGGACCACGGCCTTCAAGCCCGGAAACAACTGATTTTGATGTGGAAACCGGCCGTGAAAGCCTACATTGTATGTTGATTCACCTAATGTTAGAAAACGAAAGCCTCTGAGCTACTCAATCCACCCATTGGCTCCTGGGGTTCAGGAATGGATTTTAGGTGAGTCTCCAAAATCCAGTTAAGATCTGACAGTTACGGTCAGTGTTCAGTCACTTCTTTTCTAGGTTGGAGCAACCAGGCTAATTGCTGCATTTCCCACCCACCGGTAAGGGCGTGCAGGGCGATGGAGTCACTACATCCCTACGCCTACATATTTTATTGTAATGTACCATATTGTTTAGAATATGTACATACGTATAGAATATTTTACAGACGCGTAATATTATTAAATAAATTATTTCCATTACAGTTTTCCCATCGTGTTTAATATTTCGAATGCCGAAAAATAGATGCTTCTCACGAAACAACTGCTTGTGTCTAAGCGATGTGATGCGATAAATATCATGTTTCCTTGAATTGCTTGTAATCTATGAAAGCGTAGTAGGCGAACGGAAAACATTAGGCCGTTGTCCTTAAAAATCGATTTTCTTTAACGGATTTTCCAGAGGCATTGGAAGACGCTGCGAAACGTACGGATTCAAAATGTCACCGACTGCCTAACATTTCTGTCATCCAGCAGTTATAGCGTGAACGTAGTGTATTAGAGACGAAAAACTGCGCCTTTACAATTTTTACTTTCTCCGTATACAAGTACGTACGTATATACGGAATATTTACACGTAGTATAGGGAAAGTTATGTAATACTGCGGAAAATTCGATTTCGAGATTTCAACGGAAATACACGTTTTGGTGTCCCCTCAAACTGAAAAAGAGCTTTTTTAAAATCGTCCATCTGTCCGTCCGTCTATGAACACCACAAGCGCCTAAACTAGAAGTAGGATTTTTTCAAACTGAAGAAATACCTGACCATGTGGCACGAGTCAAAGCTTTGAGAATTTGAAAAAAATACTTTAAAATTTGGGGGAACTTTACATGAAGCCCCCCCGAAGTTTTCTAAATTTTCTTAACAGCACCAATTTTTTCTTTTTTAATTTCTTGTAAGAACGGACTAAAATACACTTATAAAGGCGATATAGATCCTATTTTCAGGTTTAACTCTAAAATTTCGAAGACTTTGGAAATTTTTCTGTCGTCATCCTATAACTACAAAATTATAAGTAGAGATTTTTGCTTCAAACAAAATATGTTCTCCATTGTGAGTTCTTTCATTAAGGTCCGGTACAATTTTTGAAAATATTAGTAGTTTTCGCGCATATTTGCGAGCAATATGTGCAATTTAAAAAAATCACAAAAACAAGATTTTCTCGAAAACGGCTCCAAATTTTTTCTTTAAAAATTTAGTAGGGATAGTAATAAATACACTCTATAGGATGATATACATGTCATATTGGTCTACCTTTTTGTTTTATCAAAAATTACAAAAAAATAAACTTTTTGACTTGCCATTTACGTTGTTAATATTTATATTAGCAGTAATCTCTTCCCATAATTATATTTATGAATACATGTGCTTTAAATGTCAGATAAATATTCTCGAAAACAAAACTATTTTCTATGAAAAGTAGCTCAAAATTTCGCATTTTCAGAAACGCTCTAACGCCATTTTTTTGAAAACGGCTGCACATCTTTAAAAGAAAATTGCAATGTAGAACGAGGTTTTAGTGTTCTTTAATGTCACATAATATTATTTCCGTTTTATTATTAGGAAACCGAAAAATTAAGAATATTTTAAAAAAAGGGTGGGAGCAGGCAAACGTATGTGGCAAGTTCCAATAGCTTGCCGAACCAAAGAAAATATAAAACTAATACGGGAAAGTCTGTGCCATTCTGTACCATTCTGTACCACCACTAGTTTAGGAAGTGATAAAGTAAAAATATACGAATGAAGTTGAGTAAAACTCTTCATTATATATTATGTTTTGTAAATATATTTTCCATTATAAAATAAGATATATTGTAACTAATGCATGATATTTGTTTGATACCAAGTGTACACTTTGAAAAAAGAGAGCCTATTAGCTAAACGGAATATTTTCAGTTATATTCAATGTTATTGGAGTAAATTCACTTTTCTGTTATTATAAAAGCGAATCTGTGGTTTTAATCATAATGTCGGTACCATTATCATAAAAGTTCCATTTTTTTGCCAACAGAACAATTTTCATTACAAAAGTGTAACAAACAAATAAATGCACAGAGCCATTGCAGTCATTTTCAAAGTGTATGTGATTTAACAGATTACAAAGGCGACCTGTGCCAAGTGTTACTCACAAATGCGTAGTCAGACAGACTACTTCAAAGTAGTCTGACTACGAATATAAATAAAGAAAAACTAATTTTTATAATAAAAACTAAATTCAATGGACTGAACATGTCTGATATATAGTTACAAAATACATTATAAAGGTTTTTTAGATACATCTAAATAACTTGACTCTCACAGCACACTCTTACTTGATGCTGTCGACACAAGGGTTTTTAGAAGTATCCGCAGTAGTATTTCGTCATGCGCCTTTTGTTATGATAGTCGTCGTCCCATTATGATTGCTAAATGATTGCACTTGTTGCATCATCTGACAGACGACGCCTTTCTCATCTGTGATTAAAATGGTAAAAATTTTTTTTTTAATATTTTTAACTACAGCTTAGCAATCGAAAACCCTTTGGAGTCCAGCAACCTGGGAGGTGACGAAATTTTCCGAACGAATTTCTAAGAAGGCCAAGACTTGTAATTAATTAAGTATTATTTAATAAATGGCCATTAGAATCAATTCAATTTTCATAAATAGTGCACTCGCGTGAATGAAATGCAAATTAAATATGTATGAATGAGTGAATGTTATTTGGATTTGTTTTCTTTCAAAATATGTAGGACTGGTATGTTCAAAGGGTAAATTTATGTGAAGTGTTATGTTCTGTACAATAGAAATTTGGTGTATGTACGGCGGAGAGCAGAATTCGCCGAGTAGCGTTTCGGAATATTGTTTATGAATAAATAATTGCTGATCATATTGACAGCATTGTTAAAAATCTTTATGTATATTTTAGCAGGTAGCAAAACCCAATAAGAGGGGAAAGAATAAAAAAGAGAGCCAGGTTCCCAAATCAATATAATAATATATCGGTTTCCTGTATGGCGGCTACTTCGCGAATTCACATCAAAACTATAAATTTGTGGTGTCTGAGTATAAATTTGATATTTTCATGATTTGTTCGAGAAAATCAAACATTGTAACTTTGGCAGTCAACATTACAAATTGTTATTTGCTTACAGATTTTGATTCGTTCAAGTGTGGAGTGAAATACTGAAAAAGGTTAATTATTAGTAAATTGTTATTCTCAGGTTTATGATCGATTATATGGCGAAAGAGTCATTGTACTAAAAAGGCAAGATAATACCTTACAACGAATTTCTGAAACTCAGAGATCACATAGTATATCGCATCGTATTCATAGATCATAATGTATGTCGCGTTCTTTGAAGGTAAATTGGAGAGGGTAAATTGGAACAATTTTGCCGATTAGCAAATAAATTCTACAATTAGTCGAGAAAACTGCAATGAAAATGTAACTTCACTTCAATGGTTCAGTCACTGGATAATAGTGCGCAAACGACGATATTAGATTTCGGAACGAGCGTGATTCGAATTTGTTCCGAATCGTCGGTGCCGATTTTGAACAACTAGCTCGCGGCATCCAGCATCTGCCACCTGCCACCCAGATGTGGCAGTGATGCCGTCAGACGTTCTAAAAGTTGCGTGTTCTTTACATCTCCACAGGCCCGTTTCAAAACAGCTTCAAAACCCCATTCTTTCTCGGTTTATGAGTATCAGATAAGAAATATTCGTATTATAATAAAGCTAATTCTATTCAACTCTCTCTTCAGCTATCTCGTGAAAGATTCTCTTCAACAAAAAAGGACGGAAATTCTAATATGCAATTTGCGAAAGTTCATAAGTTTGAATGCTAATCGGACGTATATTTGTTTGCGTAATTCTCTCTACTCGAGGAAATATTGCTAAGCAAATAATGTTACTTTATATTGACGGTAACAGAACTGTGCTTTGTTCAAACTGACATTTCAGAAAACTTCCCGGAAAATAACAAAAATTATCCATTTCGAAAAAGACGCAAAATAATTGTGATAAAACTGTCATAAAACCTGTGAAAAATGAAATAATTTAAAGATATAATATTAAAAAATAGATTGCGCAGATAAAGAAATATCTAAGTTCAATATTAAAGCCGTAAGATAAGTTTGAAAAACATTTAAAATTTTTACACATTAAACTCAAAATTACGCAAAAACTACTAGTATTTTCAAAAACTTGTACTACGCAAAGAAAAAAGAATTATCCACTTTTTTAATATCAGTGGCCCAAAAAACGAATTTTACAGCTTGAAAATCGCCTTTTTTCTGCAACATTCCAATACATTTTATGAACAAGTATTACATAAGTGTCCTCGTGGCTAGCTGTTGGTCGGCGTGCTTGCTTTCCACTACGCGGCCCGGGTTCAATTCCCGGTGAGGCAAGATTGTAGGGTTCGTTTTCCTTGCAATGTCCCAGTTTATGTTGCTGTGCGACGATGAGAAATTCTCAGGTTGAGAAGACCTGAATACGGCGTGGGGATGACTACGTGCTAACCACACGTTCCCCCTTAACCCATGGCCGAGAGGCAGGGACGTCGCCGGTAGGCCTGAGCCAGTTCACGGGCTGTCGCGCCTAGTACATACATACATACTACATAAGTAGTATGCGAGAAAACTAAAATCATAAACATCCTGTCTCCAAGTAAGGATACTGTCTTTTAATGGGTTTTGAAAGCTGTCAAAGAAAACTGAGAGTGATCACTCGCCGGACTGCTCATGCATGTTTATTTCTTTTAATTGATGTTTCCGGGCGCATCGACTGCTATAGTAAATAAGCACGTAAGCGTAATGGATGTTACAAATGAGGTGGCGGTGCTCCTTCGCCGCTTGCGCGTGAAATTAAGCGTCGATCTACACGTCCACATGCTGTGTATAGACCGCTTCCAGGTATCGCCTCCAGTGGAACGACATCGGGAGAGATGGCCCAGGGCATCAACCAATGTCCCTGCAGTCCCTCTGACCGGGAGGTTCTAGGTTCGAGTCCCGACGGTGGCAGGATTTTCGGCACTGAATACGTAGCTAGGTCGAATCAGCCTCCGCTTCGGGGCCATTCTTGCGGGCGGCTGCTCCGATCGGACGTTTTCCTTGGTTTCTTTCATCAACTCCAGGAGAATGCCGGGGAAGTACCCAAACAAACGGACCATGAATCGCGCGCATTTTTCCTTTGCTCTTCTTTGTCCTGTCCTCACCCCTTACTTATACACACTTACCTGCACTATACTACACGACGGAAGATCAGTCGGGAGCTTAGAGCTTGACCCGGTTGGGGGGGGTGGGGTGATTAGTGTGAGATAACTGTATGGGGGAAACCCTGCCAGCCGACCTGCCTCTCAGTACCGTATCTCACCATGCAGCGGCGGGGGGAGGGCAGCCACCTCCTGTAACAAAAACATGCACTACACTTACGGAACTAATGACCATGGCAGTTGTCGCACCCTGAAACACGATTGAATCAGTCGGTATTCGAAGAAGTGTATTTCCCGGCCGGAACCGCTGCAGAGGCAGCGGCACCGCTGCCCGTGAGCCACGCCAGGCGCGAGCGAGGCGCACGTCAGCGACGCGTGTCCGGGCCGGCCCGCGGCCCTGCAGCCCACTTGACCCGCGACCTCCGCCGCGTTGGGAAGCGCAGCCCTATGGTCCCATGTCCCCTCCAGGCCAGCCGCCCACTGGCCGGCTCAAACACTGCGGTTGAGGTTGGTTTTAACTTTTGCACTCACAAAGGTTTCTAGATTACTTTCATTTTTCCTTTCCCATATGCTAGAAAAATTAAAGTTCGCTAATACGGGACTAGTATTTTGGGACTACGCTAGTGCATCTTGGGAAGGGACTTCTCGAATATCGAGCTGCGTCACCAAGAGAGAATCAACTGATGTCACTGCAGTGTCTCTGTCCGGAAGGTTCTCTGTTCGAGTCCTGACGATGACAGGATTTTAGACAATGGCTAGATAGCTAGGTCGAGTTCAGTCGCTGTCTGGAGGAGAATTGTAGCGGTCAGCTGCTATTATCCGTAGTTTTATGTGATATATGCGATCAATACCAAACGAATGCCAGAGCAGTGCCCTAACAAACATGCGTACCAGAAAAAAACATTTTAGGATATTTTCTCAGCGCCAAATTCAAACGCAAAGTTTTTTGTTTTTAGTTATCTTTTTCAAAAAAAAATCCTAGAACTCTATAACAGGCTTCAAAAACATCTCAGAAGATCTTAAAACATTACACGTGAATTTGTTCAGATTTTCAATTTCTAAGCTGTAGTTAAAAATATAAAAAAAAAACATTTTTACCATTTTAATCACAGATGAGAAAGGCGTCGTCTGTCAGATGATGCAACAAGTGCAATCATTTAGCAATCATAATGGGACGACGACTATCATAACAAAAGGCGCATGACGAAATACTACTGCGGACACTTCTAAAAACCCTTGTGTCGACAGCATCAAGTAAGAGTGTGCTGTGAGAGTCAAGTTATTTAGATGTATCTAAAAAACCTTTATAATGTATTTTGTAACTATATATCAGACATGTTCAGTCCATTGAATTTAGTTTTTATTATAAAAATTAGTTTTTCTTTATTTATATTCGTAGTCAGACTACTTTGAAGTAGTCTGTCTGACTACGCATTTGTGAGTAACACTTGGCACAGGTCGCCTTTGTAATCTGTTAAATCACATACACTTTGAAAATGACTGCAATGGCTCTGTGCATTTATTTGTTTGTTACACTTTTGTAATGAAAATTGTTCTGTTGGCAAAAAAAAGAAAATGAAACTTTTATGATAATGGTACCGACATTATGATTAAAACAACAGATTCGCTTTTATAATAACAGAAAAGTGAATTTACTCTAATAACATTGAATATATCTGAAAATATTCCGTTTAGCTAATAGGCTCGCTTTTTTCACTTGGAATCAAACAAATATCATGCATTAGTTACAATATATCTTATATTATAATGAAAAAACATACTTACAAAATATAATATAATGAAGAGTTTTACTCAACCTGGCAACTCAATGGCACAGACTTTCCCGTATTAGTTTTCTATTTTCTTTGGTTCGGCTAGCTATAGGAACGTGCCACATACTCTTGCCTGCTGCCACACTTTTTTAAAAATTTTCTTAATTTTTCGGTGTCCTAATAATAAAACGGAAATATTATTATGTGAAATTAAAGAACACTAAAACCTCGTCCTACATTGCAATTTTTTTAAAAAGAAGTGCAGCCGTTTTCAAAAAATGGCGTTAGAGTGTTTCTGAAAATGCGAAATTTTGAGCTACTTTCCACAGAAAATGGTTTTGTTTTCGAGAATATTTATCTGACATTTAAAGCACATATATTCATAAATATAATAATGGGAAGAGATTGTTGCTAATATAAATATTAACAATGTAAATGGCAAGTCAAAAAATTCAATTTTTGATAACACAAAAAGGTAGAGCAAATTGTCATGTATATCATCTTATAGAGCGTATTTATTACTATCCCTACTAAATTTGTAAAGAAAAAAATTAGAGCCGTTTTCGAGAAAATCTTGTTTTCGTGATATTTTTTTAAATTGTACATATTGCTCGCAAATTTGCGCGAAAACTACTAATATTTTCAAAAAATGTACATGACCTTAACTTAAGAACTCACTATGGAGAACAAATTTTGTTTGAAGGAAAAATCTCTACCTATAATTTTGTGTTCTAGGATGACGACTGAAAAATTTCCAAAGTTTACGAAATTTTAGTTAAACCTGAAAATAGGATCTATAGCGCCTTTATAAGTGTATTTTAGTCCTGCGCCCTGCACGCCCGAACCTGTGGATGGGGAATGCAGCAATTAGCCTGGTTGCTCCTACCTATAAAGGAGTGACTGACCTCTTTCCGTAACTGTAAGATATCCTTCTTACCTAAAATCCATTCCTGAACCCCGGTAAGCAATGGGTGGATTGAGTAGCTCGAAGGCTTCCGTTTTCTAATCTTAGGTGTATCCTTACCATTCCCTTTCTCCTGTTCAGAAGCATAAGTGTTTTAAATAAAGGTAGATTGAGCTCCGGAGTCTTGGAAGACACTCAATCTAGGGAAGAAAACCCTAAAAGAAAATTACCCGGTCGGCCTGGAAGGTGATTGAGGCAAGGAGCCAGCGCCCCCATACTCGGAAAATATAAAAAGGCGCTCAAACTCGCAATGGAAATGAGCCTCGTATTAACTCACGGCGTCGACAAAGGCAAGGAAAATGGTCTATGAATTTTGGATTCTGGAGGGTTTAAGCAATAAAGTAAATTAAGTTTTTAATGCAATAGAGGAGTTAAAATGAATATCATAGTGTTGAGTGAAACAAAAAAGAAGGGAAAAGGAAATGAAAAGAAAGGAAATTATGTCCACTTTTTTAGTGTAGTGGGAAAAGAAAAGCGAGCAAGAGCAGGAGTGTCCATAGCTGTACATAAAAGATTGGAGAAAAACATTCATTCGAGTAGCTGGGAAGCAATTGATGAGAGAATAGCACGTCTCGATCTTGTACTAAGAGGACGCAATATTTTTATTATAGGAATTTATGCTGAAACAGACGATGCAAGTGTTGCAGAAAAAGATGTTTTTAGAGAAACTCACTGTTCTTCTGGATTCTATTGGAAATCGCAAAGAAGTGGTGCTTCTAGGTGATTTTAATTGAAGAGTTGGAAAACAAATGACGCATAATGTTTTGAGGCGTTATGGTGGAAATGTATTAAACGACAACGGAGAAAGACTTAGAGAGTCATGTGAACTGTATGATCTTAAAATAGTGAATGGATATTTTCCACATAAAGAAAAACATAAATTCATGTAAACCCAGCTCACTATGAAACTGCAATCAATAAATGACTATATAATTACTAAACAACAGTTATCAATAAAGTGGAGCGATGTTCGGGTTCAAAGAGGAGCTTCCTGTGGATCAGATCACTACTTACTAAAAGAAAAAGCTTACCTTGTGTATAAACCTTACTTCAAAAGTTACGGAAACACAAAATCAAATACAAAAGGTGGAAAATAGAGAGTCAGATGTGGCTGATATACAATATTGAAAGCCTTCAAGATGATCCCATTGCATTTTTGTACAAATTGTGCATGGCAGAAAAATTAAAGTACATCCCAATAGGAAATACTGAAGACAAATACCAATTTTTAGACAAATGTACTCATGAAGCCGGTTAATTAGATTTGGAAGAGAAGGGAAAATGCGAATATAAAGAAAAAAGACATGTGGTGGACAGAAGAAATAAAGAACCTTGTTGAAGAAAAGAAAAGGTTATATTTGAGATGGCTTTCAACAAAAGATTTAGAAGACAGAAGTGAATATAACAGAATGAAATAATTTTTTACATTCCATGAAATTGAATACAACCCACGAATGGCATTTAGTAGCCCCAATTGGTATTGAAAAATGGCAAAAATACTATGAAAATCTTTTAACAGAAAAGAGAACTAAATTTCAGGGAATAAATTATGAGCCACTGCACGTTAATTCGATCACACCAGATGTGACTTTGGAAGAGGTAAAAAAGGTGTTAAGAAACATGAAAAATAATAAAGCACTTGGGCCTGGAGGTATATCCATAGAGCTGGTTAAACATTATCCTATCGTAGGTTTAGAATTCATTACTGAAATATTCAATGGCATTTTAAAAGGAGGTAAAATACCTGAAATATGGAAAGTAGCCTATATTAATTCAATTTACAAAAAAGTCTGTAAAAATATTGTAATAATTATAGCGAGATAAGTGAGACTTCATCTTTGGTTACACTGTATGGACGTGTGCTAAAGAATAGAATTGAAATGCAAACATCAGACTCAGAAAAGCAAAGGGATTTTAGACCAAGAAGATCCTGTGTTGACAATACTCGTATTTTCTGTCTCAAACAACTGTTGAAAAAAAAAAATGAGCGATGAAGAGAACTTCACATAATTTTCATTGATCTCAAAGAGGCTTATGTTAATGTACCGGTAAACGAAGTATGGGGGCAGTAGAAGAAAAAGGATTATCAACAACATACATAAATGCAGACAAACAACTTTATAAAGATAAAAAATGTCAAGTAAAAGTGGGAAAATGTCTATCAGACAACTTCCCAGTAAATAAAGGATTACGGCAAGGCTGCTGTATATCTCCAACCCTATTTAAGACCTACATTGATGAAGCCCTAAAAGAATGGAAAAGAAAGTGCAGAAGCATGGGTGTGAAAATATGTGATGAAACATTGTTTAGTCTACTATTTGCACACGACCAGATGATAATGAATGAAGATGAAGGTGATGTAACGTATATGTTCAGAAAATTAGTAGAAGAGTATGGAAAATGGGGAATGGAAATAAATGTACAAAAAACTGAATATATAGTGGTGGGAGGTATGTGTTGTGCATGTAAGTGTGTGAAGGTAAGGGGCGAGAATAGGACAAGAGAGTGGAAAGATAGATGGCGCGCGATCAGTGACCCGTTTATTAGGGTATTGCTCCGGCATTCGCCTGGTGTTGTTGATAGGAGAATTCACAGAAAAAATGCAGATCAGAGCAGCCAGGTGATAGAATTCTCCTTCGTAAAGTGTCTGACTTCCCTATTCATCTAGAGTGTTTAAAATCCTACCACTGGAGTGAAAACCTAGGACCTCCCATTCAGAGGCACTGCAGTAATATCAATTGGTGCCCTGAGCAACCTATTGATTGCGGCGGTTTGATTGCGCCAAAATGTGATCTGTCAAACGAACGTCTTCCAGTTAGTGGTATATGTCGTATGTTAGTTGCATGAAGGTTTCTCTCTGGATGTTCACTGGGGTAAAGTGATAATATTTGACTTATATACATGCCCTAGACATTTGTAACATTTATTCTGAGACACTCTCAATATGGGCGACTGCCTCAACGCGTCACACTACTTACGGCGGCATCGATACATACATACATACATATATATATATATATATATATATATATATATATATATATATATATATATATATAAATGGTTTCAAAATTTCATCAATAGATTTCTGGAAATAAAACACTAAATGATTGCAAAAAAATATAATTTTCATTAACGTATAAAAAAATAATAAAGATTCTTATTAGTTTCAAGAAACATTAAAACATTATTTTAATCAAAATAAAATATTAATTGTTTTAGGTAGCCCATTTCACGCGTTTTTACACAATGAGAAAAATATGCTAATGTATCAAATCTATCCCATCGGTAAATAAGCTCAACAAAACATAGTAATACAATAGCCAATGTTGTATAAATTATTCCGTAGTACCAAATGCTTACAAGTTTCCTGGTTCTTCGTAAATGATACGAGACATTATTCCAAAGACTGGAAGAATTTAAATATAAGTATACCTTCGGATGACCAAACCATACCACCACCATTCATGTTGATATAAAATACGAGAAGCGTTGTCGCGATCTGACTTCAGATTTGTAGAAGTGCGTCGATCGTAGCCACGCAATGCGACCGCCAGTCGGCCCGTTTCCGGATTTGCCACGCTGATATGCGTGTTGGGGCAAGCGCGGGCGCTGACGTCACATTCGGGATCTGCGAGCGAAGCCCGGCGTGTCGCAGAGGCGACAAAGAGGAACGGAGGAGAGCGACGTAAACGGCAGCAGCGACTCGTCGTGGTGGCGGCGGCGGCGGCGGCGTCAGCCGGCGGCAGGCGAACAGACACCGCTCACGCTCCGAAGAAGGGTGCAGCTGAGGGACAAAAAAGGGTAAGTTTGATCAGAGATCGTTGATGAAATGTGAATGAGTTTATCTGGCAGGCGGTTTCAAACCGCTCATTGCTAATAATTTAAACATATTTTTAAAGTAGTTATCTTTAGAAAAGTGTTTTCAGAAAATGATTCAGTTGAACAGTTTCAGAAAATGGACAGTGAATATGATGTAAACCTTTTCTTAAATAATCTCAGTATTTAGGCAATCAAGATTTGATAAATGTTCCAAGATAGACAAATGTTGAGTAATCAAAGTAGATACAGGTGGTTCACGGTAATCCAAAAGGTTCGTTTTGCTTTGACATTTATTGTTCTTTTTGACATTAAGTAATGTTACCTTAGACTCCTAATTTTTACGGCATTTACAAAAATGTTACGGTTTTTATGTTTGTATATTTTGATTTATCGTCGCTTCTTCGTCTGTGTAATATTTTCTCTTTTCATTTTATGTTTGTTTTAGAGAATTATTCACAAGCTTTTATGTAAATAGAGTTCAAAATTTAGCTAAAATATGATATTTCAATCGATCGACAACAGATGAAGTTTGTGTTCAACCGCATCAGCTCTGACTTAAAACTCAATAAACTTCAAATATCAAAGAACGTGATCCGATCTTCCTCGATATTCCCACGAGAGCGTGCAAGATCCAGGAAGCGGACCGTATCCATTTGAAATACTGAATGCTTGTGTGTTGTTTCCTAAATTGATTTCATACCTATGAAACTATGAGCTTCGAATCAAAGTATAACCAAAAGTAGTCTGAGCAATAAGGAGAATCAAAGTGACGGTGAAGACATGTTCAATGACGTTGCAATGACATGTTTAATAGGTAAGTGATACTATGAGTAATGTCGACACTTCAAAAAAAAATATTCTGTGGCGTAAGTGCTAATTTATTGACAGCACTGAGAACAAGTCAATTACTGAAATGGTTATTACAATTCTCAATTGTAAATCCAAATTCTATTTTTTTACCTTACTGAATAAATTAGAACAGATATGAACACTTCCCAAAAAAGCATAGCGGCTTTTAAAATAAATACAATAAATTATTTCACATCAGTTTATTACTGATACATGTTTTATAGACGGATTGTCACGATGAAAACATATTTTGTAGATATTAGTCATTTTTTGGAAACAACTTTATTGAGAAAGTTATTTATTGGAAGATCTTTTATTCAAGAATTTCGTCTTAAAGAAGATCTGTTTCAGTGAAGTAACCGAAAATAATAAAACTACTTATGCGCATCACAGCAAGTTTCGGTAGATCAGATATATTTCACAAAATGGGACGGATTAAAGTTAGTCTTTTCATTTTAAATTCTACTTAGAGATAAATTGTTGGTTAAGTTTCAGTATACAAAGCATTTTTATCGCATACAATTTTGTTTACTTTCCAGCTGAAATATGACGAAGGGTGCCTTGCGAAACGGCAAGGCTGAAGTTATTGGACGAGAAAATGGGAACGCCGGTGTCGAGCTCGGAGTGTTGGAAGTACCTATCATCGAGTGAGTACCACGTTTGACAATATAAGTACCATACCGAGTAAATTCACGATTCAACAAAATAAGTACCAAATTGAGTGAGTATCAATCGAAAAAATATAAATACCAGATTGAGTAAGTACCAGATTTAACAATAGGCGTCTACAAGTTGGTAGATGAATTTAAGTTGCTCAAAGTAAATACCATTGCTTTATCAAAGAAAAGTAGCTGTCTGTTTACTGCATTTTTCTTCAGATTGAAATTTTACCCTTCTTATCAAACTTCATCTTCGCTTCAGTTAACGAAATTTTAAATTATTAACGCCATCATCACTATGTAGAATATAGTCGAGAGAATTACTGTTTAGGGCGACCATTTCATGAAGAGATAAATTAATGCAGTAGAAACCTGGAGTGCGAGCAGCACCCGTTCTAGAAGCGTGCTCGTAATCCGAAGCACCTGTGGGCCTTATATAGTAACTAGCGGTGCTACAAAATGCCACAGACTTTCTCGTATTCAGGTTTTCTAATTTCCTTGATGTGGACAGGCTTTACTGCCTAGCCCCATCCTCTTGCCAGCTATATCTATTGTCCAAAGTACATTTTACAACATTTTCTCAGTCTTTGGGTATACTAGTAGTAGAACCGAAATATTACTTTAAGAATATTAAAGAATAATAAAACATCGTCATAAATGTCAATTTTCATTGAAAAATATGGAGCCGATTTTATGAAAATGCCGTTTAAACGTTACTACTAGTATAGCGAGTTAAATTACACCCTCAGGTGTCTCTCGCATCCCAGACTCCACATCTCTCTATCGAGGTAGCCTTTATTACTCAATCCTGTCTTAACCATTGCCTCATCCACTCCCTCTCCCCATGTAAGTCTAGGTCTTCCTCTTCGCCGATGGGTAGCTGGTTGCCATTTCCACAATATTTTCGGCCAACGTTCTTCCTTCATTCTTTGCATGTGCTCATACCATTTTAGTCTTTTCACTTCTATGGTGTCAATTATATTAAAACTCACTTCCGCTTTACGTTTAATTTCTTCGTTCTTAACTTTATCCATTAAAGTCAGTCCACAACTTCGGCGCCAGAAATCCATTTCCATTGCCTTCAATTTCTTTTCGCTCTTTTTTGTTACATCCCATTCCTCAGATCCATAAAGGGCAATATTCTCTACAACAGTCTTATATAATTTTTTTTACACTCTTACTTAATTTATCTTGCCATATCAGTGGATGTAATTGTCTTATAGCCACTCTACATTTTGCAATTCTGTTTATAATCTCTTGCGTACTGTCTCCATTTGCGTTTATTTCTGAACCAAGGTATATGAATTTTTGACGGTTTTACTTCCGAAGCATCATCCAGTTTCAGACCTTTAGCACTTCCTCCTACAACCATATACTCAGTCTTGTTAAGGTTTATTTCTAAACCCCATTCCGAGTACTCTTCATATAATTTTCGCAACATGTAAGCATCGTCTTCATCTTCAGCGAACACCACCTGATCATCTGCGAAATGTAGAGAGAATAACATAGTCACCAATTTTAACCATATTTCATTTCTTCCTCCTTCTTCTGAGGGCTTCATTCAAATATATTTTAAACAAAGTCGGGGCTACACAGCACCCCTGTCGTAAGCCTTTATTTCCAGCAATGGAAATGGTGCTGAAATGTTACTCCATACTTTTATTTGGTTCGTATTATCACTGTACAAATCTTTAACGGCTCTAATCAATTGCGTATTTAAATTTTGTTTCTCCATCGCCATCCATAGCCTAGATAATGGAACAGTGTCGTAGGCCTTAGGCAGATCGATAGTGCTTCTCCGCGTTATGGGCGAGACGTTTGTCGGTTACTTGTCTAATTCTGAACGCATCAATACACGAGCTCCCCGCTCGAAAGCTGCTCTGTTCCTCGACATCAATGAGGTCTCTTTCCAGACGAGTTTTTAATATTTTCTCATACACTTGGCCATGCTGCTACGGACAGTTATACCTCTATAATTTACACACTGTTTTCTATAATATGAGCAAATAGCAGACTTAATCCTAAAATAGGACCTATGCCATCTCATTGAGTTCATTAGGCACCATTCCCACCAACATTTTAAAGAAAAAAGGTGGATTCGTTTTTCAGAAAATCTTGTGATCTTTATTTTTTAAAATTACAAATATTGCTCGCAATATTGTTCGAAAAGCACTAAAATTTTCAAAACACACATGACCTGAAAGAAAGAAATAATTATGGACAAAAAATTTCATTTGAAGGAAATCTCGTTCTTTAATTTTGTAGTTGTATGAAGACAGAAAAAAAATCATACTTTTGAAATTTTCGAAAATTTAGAGTTAACCGTGAAAATCGGACATATGCCACTTTCATAAGTGTATGTTACTCCATTCTTATAAGAAATTTAAAGAAAAAAATGGGACCGTTTTTGAGAATATTTTGAATAATGAAGCCCGGAGGGCTTCATTTAAAGTTCCCCCAAATTTTAAAGAATGTTTTTCAAAATATCAATGCTTCGACTTGAGACAGATGGACAGGGGTTTCGTCAATGTGAAAAAAAAATTACGCATGGTTTAGGCGCTAGTATTGTTCACTGACTCCAGACAGACGGACGGAGACAGGCAGATCGTCAGATTGACGTTTTGAAAACATTTTTTCGGTATCAAGGGACCCAAAAATGTGTATTTTCGAAAGTCGAAATCTCGAAATCGATTTTGCGCAGCCTTACGTAACTTTCCCGATACTACATATATTACAATTCGTATATACGTACGTATACTGGAAAGTAAAATTGCCTAGATTTACCTTATACTTGATTGAAACAGAGAGTCCTTTCAAGTTCACGAACTGGAATGAGAGAGGGACACTGTCATCCACTCGAGAGCTTCAATACCAACAATGTAAGTTTTAACGAAGCTCGCGTTCCCCTCTCTTGTCAGCTCGTGACCTCGAGAGGACTTATTGTTTTCATCGGAGTATACATTGAGGAAAACGATAGTTTAGATCAGTTCTGCACAGCATTTTGCACTTTCACTGACCTGGAGAGCCACGCGCGAGCAACTCGAGTGCAAATACGTAAGGGAAAGGAAGGGTGTGGATTCTAGAAATGGAGACCACCAGTGAAAATGCGCAATTTGAACCATAGTGCGTAAATTGAACGAGCGATTGGCGAGAAGACGAACTGTTGCATTCAGTTCAAGTAATACTATGTTTTTTATTACATTGGAAATGTTAAATGTCGATAGATGACAATGTGAAATATGAACCTAAAATGAAGTAGAAATACATATTTCATTTGGACAATTATTATGATTGCTTTTAGGGCTGATAATGTAATTAACTTTGCTACGATGTAATCATGAATTCAGTGTGGTGTTAAAGGCAAAATTGTTATATTGAATCCTTTTTGTTTGAAGATGATAGTAATAAACTATTTTTTCACTAACTACATTTAATTGAATAAGACGGTTCGATCAGAGTTATGTATTATTTAAAAAATATCATGATTACTTTTTGCTCAATTTCTACCACGAGTACATTATATATTTCTAATATCAAATTTACGAACGCTATTTATTCACAATTGTTTAGGGGTCGTCCATAAATTATGTAAGCGGAAGAGGGGAAGGGGGTTTGAGACAGCGTTCCGCTGTGTTACAGAGGGGTAGGGGGTATCAGTTTATAGTTACGTAACATTGATTTTTTTACATTTTTTAACATTTACTGAAATAATTCCTTTTTTTTGAGTCTTACACTTCAACATTACAATACCAAATAATTCATTTATTTTAAAAAAACATAAATTAAATTATTAGATGTAAATTGTTACAATAAGTGGAAATATTTTTCATAATTTTTTATTGAGCCTGTGAGATTGCGAAGATAATGTACAAAACTATTATGTAGTATATTTTAGATTCCATTTAAATTGGCACAGAAGACTCTCGCCCCTGCGGTAACCACGACTGCGTGTTCACGGATTGTGATAAAACATTTTCTCGCCTATGCGTCCTTCCTTCAAACAAAACGTGCCGTCAATCTTATGTTAGATACAGTCAACTTTGCCAACTAATTCCGACTTTAATTATCATTCATTTTAATACAGAACTAAATAAAATGAATACGAATTGTTTCAAAACGTAATTGCATAAAAATGCCCGAAAAACATAATAATTTTTCCTTCGTAGTTGAGTTTTAAGTATAATCAGTTATGCTTTTCGGTCTGTGTCACATAAGCGTTGCGCTGACGCGCGTTAGTTAACGCAGTATCATAAGCGAAGCGGCACACATGCGCTCTTGGCTGCTTCGCATAAGATAGTTATAGCATAAGATAAGACGCGCATTACTTAACGCGTGACAAACGATCTGGAGGTCCAGATTCGGAGATTTAAGGTTTGATTTCTTGGCGATCCAGGGAAATTTTCACCTTAGGGTTGGGTCTGGAACAGGGTGCGCTCAGCTCGTGAGTACAAATTGAGGAGATACCTTTAGGTAGACCATCATCGGACTAATAAATCGAGATATGGGTTAACGGGAGTCGCTGCTCTGACCACGCGACACCTGTGCAAGCCCTCTGATAAACACAAGGGGCAACTCACTGGATCGGCCCTGACTCTTCATGAGCTGTCGCGCCGAAGATGATGTATGCGCTGCCTTAAATCAAAAACATATTTTAACACAAACCTTAACATTATATTTGTCCTTTATTCCGCAATTTCTCACGGGGTCCGCCGTTGATTCTCCCGTCCCTCTGGGTGTTATCGGGCACCGGATTTTTCATTAACAAGCGACTTAAAGGAAAGCGATTGTGTCCAACCGTGCTAGCGAGGAATCTCCACAACGTCGTTTTGTTTACGGCGCCCGCCTGCGCGCTTTCGCCAGCGCCTTGCGCGCGTGGCGCGGCAACCGGGGTACCAAGGGCGCGTGGCGCGCGCGCGCGTGCGGCAGGGGCGGCGCGTCCCCGGAGGCCAAGGACGCCGCACGCGACGCGGCGCTGGACGCCGAGCCGGCGGAGGGCGTTGGCGGCGCGGAGGCCGAGGACGCCCCCGGCCCCGCCGCCGCCCGCGAGGAGCCCGCACCCAAGCCCGTGCCCTACTTCCAGCTGGTGAGTCCTGCTCGCGCACAATCATAATTCAATCGGAGATGAAATCGTGTCACTGCATGTTTTGAAGAGACAAATTTTCTGAAAAACAATGCACGTCCCCAACATTTGTTAGGTTAGAGCTATTCTTAAGAATCAACCAATTATTGCCAATTATTCAATTAATGCAAATTATTGCCATTTTATGTTTTGTTCTTTTGTTACAAGTATTAAGTAAGTTATAAGTATGTAAGTAATTAATTATTAAGCAAATAATTAATTAATATAACAAAACCTAGATTTATTTGGAAAATGTAAAAAGTCATTATCCTATTGAAGAGTAAGTTGGTACGGGGTAATTTTGTTTTATTTACTTTATTATGCACAATCCAATGCTAATAAAGCCTACTGAAGTGTTTGAAGCTCTCTGGATTGGTTTCTTATCAAAAGTTTGAATTTTAGATGTCTAGCTCGAGAAGATAAAATTGCATCGAAAAATGACAATGTTTATTTTGTGTTGAGAGTACAGGAAAAACAAATATACTTATTCTTTAAGTGTGCCACGGAAAATAAAAAACACAAAATCCTTTTCTAAAACACCAAATAATAAAGTTTTCAGCGAATTGTATAACTTATATTACATGTTATACTAACGTTTGTCGATTACTTCATTCATCCATACACTGACAACATAACTGTAATTAACTCACCTTTCAACATCAGAAGACAAGAAATTTAATATGCACGAATATATGCAACTTCGGGAAGATACCAATAACGATTTTGTCTCTTTTTTCTTCGATGTTCATAGTAAAAATGAATATAATTTTAACAGTTGTCTTTAGAAATCTATTCGAACATGTTCCTCTATTAATCTGGTAATGTACAATTCTTTTCTACATTTATTGTTAATAATTTTGCCAAATATGCATTTAAGGGAGAGTCTTCTTCATATCTTCCATGAGGTTAAGGAGGAATCATCACATGTTGGCAGATAATAATAGTTATTGGAGACAATTAAAACACAATACAACCAAAACCTACTTATATACAATGCGGGATATCTAATAATGATATATCATTTTACACTTTGTTAATTTGTTATTTTTAAATACTTCGAACATTTAGAACCTTGTAATATGTTTTAAACAAGTTTATAAAACTTTTTAGTTGTCGCTCTAAGAACAATTCTTACCTTTCTGAACAATACACAACTCCGTACTTTTGGGAAGGCTATTTCAGACCTACTTCTAATTTGCGTAAGTGCTGCATTTCGGAGAATACCTCGGCCTCTTATCGATTAGCGAGAGAGCGGAAGGGTGCAGATGTACTTAGCGCAAATAAGAGAACTACTCTCTGATGTCTGACGTCTCGAGCCACACGTCACACCCAAGGGACCTCTGACTATGGGATGTAAGAATAATTATCTTTTAGCAACTAAGGTCTGAAATATATTCTTTAGAATATTTGTAATCTATAAATAATCTTATGCTTACTTTTCATAAGGAATTTTAATTTCATTTCACCCTTTACTTTCTCCCTACGGAGTAAAGAGAAAGCATGTAATGCTGCGGGGAAAAACGCGGATTTTCGACAGAAAAACTCTTGTTACAGTGCTCTGGTAACGAAAAAGTGGATACATACAGTTGCTAAATTTTTGAAAAAAATCCTTTATCACATGGTGTACAGAAAAAAATCCTCTATCACATCTTGCCCGAATCCGTGTTTTGTAGTTTGATACCGAAAACTCCTATGACGGCAAAACACATTTTGATTTAGGGAAATTGCTGTGTCAAATACATCTTTCTACATTCTTTATATAAAAATAGTACAGTATGTTAGGTTTAATGATCCAGTATGATTTCAGTGTAGCCACTGAGCAAGTAATAAAATGATAGAAAAAATGTATTTTTTCTCTGGATTCCTTTCTCCCTCTCTCACTCGTTCTCAGGCTGCCTCTAAATCACCTTCAATTAATTTCATCACGATTTGTCATGGTGCATGTACTTCACAGATCATCAAAGAATTTTTGGGCAAAGTTAGAAGTTTGATGTTTCTTCAATACTTGAATAAAATGTCGCCCTCCTCACATGATAAAATAAAACTAGAGGTGCTAAAACAGCACGTACTTTCTCCTCCGTATTTTCACGCAAAATTTCACGAAAGTACTCAAATTTTCGTAATATTGTACATGACCTTATTTTAAAATCTATCTTTAAAGGAATCAAGGGAAAATTTTCTATCTTCAAAATTCTAGTAGTAGGAAGACACCGAAAAAATTTGAACTTTGGCGATTTTTGTAAACTCAGGATTTTTAACGAACACGAGACCTTCACCGTTCTCTTAGACGTCCTTCACACTATCAAATAACAAAATTTAATCCAAAACGACGGAGTTTTTTTTAAATTTTGAAAATGTCCCATGGGCTTTATGTACAGTACCCCCCCCAAATAAAAATATCAATTTAAAACTCAAGGGGCCGCGAATCAGCAGTTCGATTGGGGAATATCAATTCTGGAGATAATCGGCTGAACGGTTTAGCCGCTAGCGTAGTTCACAGACGGACTAACAGGCAGATGTTTTGCCGTCATTCCATTTGTTGGTATCAAGGACCCATAAGACATGAATTCTGGCTACACCACGTGACAGAGGAATTTTTTCTAAATTTAGCAACTACATTTGTCCACTTTTTCGTTACCTGGGTAAGAAGAGTTTTTCTGCAAAAATTCGCCGTTTTTCCGCGCAGCATTACATAACTTTCCCTCTCCGTAGCAAGAAAGTAAAATCGATTAAAAATTTGAAAAATGTAAATATTGATGAAAATGTTGAAAAATATAATAACAGTGAAATAATAAAGACTTGTAATATTTGTAACTAAGGTAGTTGTAAATTATTATTTCCCGGGTGTAGAAAAAAAGTCCGTCAGTTTTGAGATAAATGAAGAAATATATTTAGATAATAGTTCATTTTATTAGAAAAAGTACACAAATATACTTCACAAGATTGTAATAGAATTTTTGAACAGAACATTAAAAATGTATTGGAAACGTATCTTTACCTGCACGTGTGTATATGAAGTATGTTGTATTGAACTATTGCGTGATATCCTGCTTTCCTCCTTAACTTAAAAAAGTAATGCATCACTTAAAATTATATTAACTGAAACGTTTTATAAAAGGTCCCTGTGACTGACGATTACTGATTACTACATTTAATACTCACATACCTTTGCATTAAAAAATATCCTGTTTTCAAACTTATAACACTCACTATGTTCGCTCCACAACTGCAGCCTTATGGTTTAAGAAAATCCTTGAATTGTATTGTAAATGTTTCGTAGTGGGTGTTGAAAATATAATGAACAAACGACGGCAAATAAGAGTTTATTATATTAATTTTGCGATTTTATTAAAATTTATTGTTTATATAATAAAACTGTTGAATAATAGAGATGACACATCTAGATCTCACAACTTTTGATTTAAAGCGAAAATCACGAACTGTAATTTAGTAGCAAGCTAAGATTGCATTTTAAACGAGAACCCTTAGTATTATATGCAAAGATAACTCTTTGAAGAATTTCAGTTCCGCTACGCGACGCCGTGGGAACGCGTAATGGTGGGCGCGGGCCTGGTGTTCGGGCTGGTCACCAGCATCGGGCTGCCCGTCATCATCATCCTCTACGGAGAGTACACCACGCTGCTGGTGGACCGCAACATGGAGAACGTCACGTCCTCCCGCACGCACGTGCTCGATCTCTTCGGCGGCGGCCGCGTGCTGTGAGTTCCCGCACGAAAGCGCCCTCTCGAACGCACTCCATTGGATACTAGACGCTTTCGGGCACGCCAACTGATATCATTAGTCCCGTTAGTATAGTTAATGTTTTATCCCGGGTGGTGGCGGCGGTGATTTCTTCCCCACCTGTGGTGAGATCCAGCGCCGTCCTACACGATATTATATAATGCGATGTCTGTTGGGATTTGTAAAGTGGTTTAGAAAAGTGGTTTAGGAGGTGGGAAGTAGGTTTAGAGGAACCTACAAAGAGAAATTAGGAAACTTTAAAATTCACGCGTCATTCGGAATTAGGTTGAGCTGGGGGATTTAGAAAAGTCTTGATAAGACTCAGTAGGTGATAACGGCACTCGCGCCTCCATTGTGTTCATTGCAAAACCAGAAGCACGTAATATGTTACGTAAATTTGTTTTAAGTGCCCTTGCTATATGACCTAAATGAAAAAGAAGCACGAAAATGGACTTATGAATAAAAAATTAGTGCACTATAAAAGTAATATCAGCACATGGAAAGTTTATTAAATCAATTAACAAAAAATGAGCATTCCTAAGGAAAAACAACAGAAAACTGGGATAATTATAGAATGAACATATAGAAATTATGTACAATAAATGCAGCTAAGTGGGCATAAAATATAATAGTTTTATAAAGTCTTATTTCTATGAGCACCGTTCTTAAATTAATTTATAAAGTTTAAATAAAATTCATTAGACAATTGTTGAAATTTTAATTGGATAATATACAATAATTACCAGGGCTCGGAATTTTGATGACCTAAGTATGCTTGAAATTGACCTATAAAATGACTTAAATGTAAGAGGAAAATGACTTACAATAAAGGGAAAATTACCTAATTAAAAAAGTAATAAAAAATCTGTATGAAAATGTTTATTTATTCATTGAATATAATAATTTGAAATAACATTTATTTAAATAAAATTATATTTAATATAAAGTCTTTATTTTAGGAGGAAATATAATCCTTAACTCTTATATTCCAATCGTCAGTTATGAAACATCGAGGTTGTTTCCGAAGATCCCTGCAATTTTGAGAGTTCGGAAAACAGAGTCCACTGCAGTAGTGAATTTTGTCATGAACTGATGATGTAATAAAAACTTTGTTTTAGTATGCACATTGTAAATTCATGAAACATTCAGTAACAAAAGACAAAAAGGAAGAAAAATACGTAAAAATGAAAAACAAATGACGCGAAGGTCTATAAAAATTACCTCTAAATGGAAAACGGCAAAAATGGCAAAAATGACCCCAGAACAAAACATTTCTATCTTCTATATGTCGTGATAAAAATTATTTACAAGTTTGCTACGGCTAGAATGCATCAATGCAAAGATAACAAGAATCCAAGATCAGAATCCAAGTCCTGATTATTACTGAAAAATCATAATTTTTAAAATTCACATCTGACGATTAACTGTTGAGTTTGCCAACTCAAATAACACAGGTGACATTTGCTCATGCTATTTTGATAATTTCCACGCCCTAGTGTTCGGTAATCTCTGAGCATTCAAAGAGATTGAGTGTACCTGCTGAATCCAGCGCATGTGAAGTTGTCTAACAGTGGGGGGGGGGGGCAAATGTCATTTACGTAACCCATCACATTACACGATGATAGTTTCAAATTACTGCCGCAGAAATTTGCGTGCCATTAACTTAAGATTAAAATAACTTAGTGAGATAACATTAGTTTACCGTCCTGTATTTTATAAGTTATTATTAAAACAATTTTGATGAATTATTATGTGAACACAATTGTAATTATTATATTCCTACTTTATTTGGTATTGGAAGACAATCAGTGTCTATGTTACATGTTGCCTCATTGTTCCTCAGAATCCTTGTTCAACTTCCGAAACCTCTCCAGATCGCGCTATCCATACAACGGCTCTAAAAACAACGTTGAAGCGAGTGTGTCCCGATTCGCCACAAGCGCCGTGCTCGCGGTCACGCGCAGAGGAGCGCTTAGAGCGGAGCGCTAAAGCGGCGCGCGTGCGCGGCGTGCGCAGGGTGAACGGCAGCTGGGAGCAACGGCGAGAGGCGCTGTTGGAGGACTCGGCCGCCTTCGGGCTGGGGGCGCTGGCGGCGGCCGCGCTGCAATCCGCGCTCGCCATCTGCTGCATCTCCTGCCTCAACACCGCCGCGCACCGCCAGGCACGTCCCGCCGCGCGTTTCTTTCCCTCTACGTCGACTTCTTCCTCTCTCTTTCTTTAGTTCTATTTCCCTCTCATTTTATTTGCTTTCTTTCCTTTTTCGGCATGAAGTTACTCAGTTCTTTAACCAAGAATTACCATTCATTTTCTAAGTAGACACCGAAAGTTCCACATTCAAATTCTGTCAAACACGAGGCGTTCACAAAATGTGACTTCATCTCCTCCAAATTGAATGTAATCACGTCATTACTGAAAAAGCATTATTACTCATTATTATCATCATTATCACTATTGAGTTTGCCAAATCAAAGTAGTACACCATTGCAGTGTTTTAAAACTATTTTCTGGAATAGAGTTACCAACCGCTTACGTAAACTGTGACCCTATTTAACCATTAAATGCATTTTATGATAAACGATTTTGAGCTTGGATTACGATTACTTGAATTAGCGATTATGGCAATTTATGAGTTTCCAACCCTGTATACCAACTGCTATGAAGTACTTAGTATAAAAAGTATACTTCACAGAAAATGACCTACAAACGCATGATTTTCTTTTAAGAGAACGCAATTTTTAGTACGTATATTTGAGCCATTTTATGAGTCACATTACATAGAGAAAAGACACCCTGATCACTGTAGAACATTTATTGGTATTGTAAATTCGTAGCAGTTTTCCAGTAAGAAAACGATAATTTCAAATGTTTGCTCCTCCTGCTTCAACTTCCTTTTCAAGGTTGTTGGCAATTCACATAAACATGCCAGGCTTGGTAAACCTAATTCTCGTCAAACACGAGCATCGTAATCAACAGTATTAAATTGGACCGGCAAATTAATTCACATAATACATGATACCTTCAATCTAGGTCACATAACGACCAAAATTGGTATGAATTCGCAATTCGCTTGTATAAGGTGTGCGTGACACTTGGTTACTTATATTCCCCTAATCCAGCACACCAAATCTAACATCCCCAGGGTCCGTTCAGACAATTCTTAAGTACTTTTACATTCAATCGGCTCTATACCTCTAACTGAAGTTGAATATGAATTCCATGGTATATAAGATTAGTAGAGTACTGTCTGGCATAGGAAAATAAATCGTTATAATAATTTAACGTAATCACACGGCGATTGGGACATATATTAAATTTATGTAAAGAAAGGCAAAATGTTACCCTCAGTGTGCCAATTCGTGCACGAAGTGGTAAATACAAAGTGCCTCAGAATGAATGTTACAAACTAGGACATAAAGAGGGATCGAATATGATCTGACACGCTATGACAAGCACTCGATATGACACGCTTTTATTAACGCATTTGTAATTACCACGTGTTTTTAATTTTGTTGTTGCAATGTAAATTTTTACAATTTAAATTTTCCAAAAGAATATTTTTTAAAATCAATATAAATTATTGCAATGGAAATTAATTAAACTTTAAAAGTATTATGTATGAACATACATTCTCCCAATGACCGAAAAAGACTGTGGTTTTGATTTTTCATTAAAAAAACGAAAAAGGGAGGAGTAAACAAAAATAATCTGAAGAGAAGCTGTTCAGTTTCAATTATTAGATGTAATGTGTTTCCCTGGTTAAATCATTGCTGATGAACTAAATGAAATGTTACAATATGAGAAAGGATACATAACGCGAATTTTGTCGGTTACAACCTGGCCCTTACGGTGAACAGTAGCAACAAAATCATCGGCTCGCTGGCAAAACTGAATTTACAGATTCTTGCAGCACTTCACTGTCGTGTTCCTAATACATTCTAGGAATCTAGAGGGAGTTTCAAAATCTATGGTTATTGAAACTTGAAATAGAAAAAAATGAAATGAAAGGGAAGCGCAGCGCTCGCCCGTCGGCCAAAGACAAGATAATATTTTCTGTTGCTTTTCACGTGAGGAATATTTACGGTATTCTTACTCTTTACGGAACCTCGCTATTTCTAGTATAGTGGATCGGGTGCTAGAAACGATATATCGGTCTTATCTAAATATAGAACATAAAATACTGTTTATAAATTCACATGCCAATATAATAAAAGTTAATATTACGATTTTGTAATAGAATCGTTGGATTTGCCATTATCTGGATAGAATATTTGTAAACAATGCATATATTTTCTACCATTCCTTTAATAATCTATTCCTTATATCTTCATTTTAATAATTTCATTACTCATCTAATCTATCTACAATTCCTTCAATACTTCTAATTACTTCCTAATATGTAAATTAAGTAACCTTCACTATACTATGTACTTTCTTATACCTCTACACTATGCTAATACTTTCCCCTTTGTCCTCTAATATCCCCTGCATCTCATCTCGCACACTTACTTTCTCAAAAAGCTGATATCTGTTTAGTTTGTGTTCCCAGTCTTCCTCATATACGTTAGCACATAAACGGTAATCTGCAAAAATATTGCAATACCAGTACATCGGTGCTATTAACCTTCTTGTCCCTACACTCACGTTTAAAATCTCTCTTTACTAGTATCCTTTTTATGAGTTCTCTCCCTCACGTAGACTTTTCACAATATTTTAGTTACACCAGGGTGTTTTTATATCGTACTCATTGCTTCATAATTTTTGCATTTCATTTTATTTGTTTGCTACCGCTTGTACAATAGAGAGAAAGTTATGTAATGCTGCATGAAAAACGGCGAAATTTCTGCAGATAAATCGTATTACAGGGTCCTGGTAACGAAAAGTGCATACATACAGTAGCTAAATTTAGGAAAAAATCTCTAGTACGTACTGTAGCAAGAATCCATGTTTTGTGGGTCCTTGATACCGAAAAATCGATTGACGGCAAAAAGTCTGTCTGTGTGTCCCTCTGTGAACAATACTAGCGGGTACGCCGATAAGCCGATTTTCTTCAAAATTGATATTCCCCTACCGATTTGACTGATGTTGCGGATCCTTGAATTTGAAACCGATATTTTAATTTTGGGGAGTACTTTCCATGAAGCCCTTGGGTCATTTTCAAAATTTAAAAAATGGCTCCAACGTTTTTGATTAAAATTTGTTATTGGATAGTTTGAAGGACGTTTAAGAGAATGGCGCAGGTTTCATGTTCGTAGAAAATCCTAATTTTTCGAAAATTGCAAAAATTCAGAAAATGTTCCGTGTCTTCCCAGAACTACAATTATGATGATAAAAAGTTTTTTCTTAATGAAAAGTCTAAATGAAATATTCGTCAAAAACAGATCTAAAAGTAAAGTTAACTTTTTTTATAACATGAGTATTTTGTGCGCAATTTTGTGTCACACATTTTTTATTGTCTTTAAAACATTTTTCTTAAAAACGGCACACAAGTTTCACATTTAATTTGGACCTTAGATATTGTGAAAAACGCTTAAGAGAATGGTGAAAATCTGATGTTCGTTAAAATGCCTGATTTTTCGAACTTTAAAAAAAAATCTGTTTCTTCCTACAGCTATCATTGTAAAGATATATTTTTACTTAATGAAATGTGCTCAATAAAAAACAGATCTTCAAATAAGATTATGTTAAAATTTGCGAAAATATTAGTATTTTTGTAGTAATTTGACGTGAAACATAGTGGTCCCTTCCGAATTTACTGCGCTTCGTGACCGGAAAATGGTGATGATAGACAGTCACATGTTGCGTAAATTAGAATCTGTATTTTATTTCATATTTCTTTGTTTGTTTCTTACATTCGAGCTTTTGTTATACGTTTCAAAATTAATCTTTTGGAAATTATTTAAAATGTATTTTAAATTGTGTCCTTTAAATGAGTTAATGTGAAAACGTAAAGATGATTTCGCTTTGCTTAATAACATGTGCGAATGAAGAGTAACGCATATAAAACCGAGTAATTTTGATGAATATAAAAATATATTTAATTTTTATATTTTTCTATTCATTTTCATTTTCTTGCTAGCGGTATCAACAATGCTAATGAATGCTATACGAATTAGCGGTCATTAATGTTTGTTGCATTCCATTATTGTAACACTGCACTGATAACAGAAGGCGATAATGACGCTTGCCTTTCGTTCGCGTTAATATAAAATAATAATTTTATGTACGGCTAAAATTGTGTCGTACATCGTTGGTACATTTATGTAGAACGATAATATCCTGAATTTAATTGTAGAAAACTGTTTTCGTTTAAGCATTTGAATTATTAAAATATATGTATTTTTCACGTTTCTTTTGTTTAAGAATTTTTCAAATGCTAGTTGAAGTGTAATACAGAAATTGTCTTATTATAATATAACATAGCAATTAACAATATCGCGAGAAAGTATGTGCTGTTGTACCACCTCTCATTAATTAGATATTAAACCTAAATATCGCAAACTTCTACATTCGAGGAGGCTTTAGCTTTCTTTCTTCATTTCTTCATCGCATCTCTTTTAGAGCTTCTAGTTGTTTTCTCAGTTTGTGCCGGGCCAGCGGCACATGTGCGTCCATCGCTTGCGCTGCGCGTGCGCAGGTGGGGCGCGTGCGCAGGCTGTTTCTGCGCGCGGTGCTGCGCCAGGAGATGGCGTGGTTCGACACCCGGGACCCCTCCGCCTTCGCCAGCCGCCTCACGGAGTAAGTGCCCTTTGGCGCCAGCGCCTCCGCCAGTTTCTTCAGCGCACAGACCAACCTTCTCTCGGCTTCGGCTCACTAGATGGCCCAAAATGTTCGCGATTATTTAACAAAATTAAGCAAAAACGCATGGGAAGAACGGCATATCTTTACATTTAAAATACTAAGGGTTTAAGCTTAGAAATAATTTAGAGCTTTTTATCCAACCAAATTTCGTGATATTTTCTTTAAATGGAAGGTAATATATTCTAGATGTGTTATCAGCTACTTTTATTTTCCGGTTTCATAGTGTAACAATATTTCAACAATTTTCAACAATATTTTAAAATTAATAGAATGAACACTTAACAGCCGTCATTTGTTTATAAAATATTTTGTTTTACAAATTACAATCGGCCTATCGAATGCAGTTGACGTTTTGTCGCGAGCAAGTGCGTGAGCACAAGTGAATTTGAAGTTATGTTAGCAATGTGAAAATGGTGAATTTTTAAAGATTGGTTGGCTTTGAATGCAAAGGTCAGAGTATTAAACGCTATGTCCAGCAATCATTTCACACGTGTTCCTTCACAAAAATATTAGAATATAAAGCAATGAGATTATAATTGTGGTGATAGATTATGTTCGCTTTTAGGTTAAGATGGAGAGCAGGATTTCCTGTAGTACATATATATCCCACTACATCATACATGTACAGATCTTTTCAGAAACATTTTAATTAAATTTTGATAAACACATTTAATTCTCTTAGCTCACAATGAATAACGATTGTATTGAATCAGAATGTGTAATCGTCCATTTGATTAATTTGATTAATATTGGAAAATAAGTGCTGAATTTAAAGAGTAAGTTCTGAAACAGTTGTTTTTTGAGGAGAGCAGGTTTTCCCTATAGTGGATATGTTTTCCTTTTTGCTTCTTGACAATCATTCCTTTTGTATGATGCAATTGCAAAGGTCCAGCTAGTTACTCATATACATTACATTTTTTTTATTTTGAAGGATTCTGGATGAAATACTGACTTCTTTCAATATTCCTTCAGAATTTCAAATCAGCGACGTTTATCTTTTATTAACTGTTCACGGGGACATTTGTTGAGTTACACTAACATAATAAAATACAATTCACATTCGCTTCCCAAGTTCAGAGTATACTTATAATGAAAAACTATTCTGGCTTATGACCAGTACTTAGTATTAGAGTTGTGTTGCTGTCTCCGCAAAAAGTGCTCGTGGATCGTCCGCCAACGTGTGTTGCAGGGACCTGGACAAGATGCAGGACGGCATCGGCGAGAAGCTGGGCATGTTCATGTACCTGATCGTGTCGTTCGTGGGGTCGGTGATCATGTCGTTCCTGCACGGGTGGAAGCTGACGCTGGTCGTGCTGACGTGCGCGCCCGTCATCATCGTGGCGACGGCGCTGGTGGCCAAGATGCAGGGCAACCTGGCGGCGCGCGAGCAGCAGGCGTACGGCGCGGCGGGCGCCGCCGTGGAGGAGGCGCTCGCCGCCATCCGCACCGTCGTCGCCTTCCACGGCCAGCGCAAGGAGGCGCACCGGTGAGCCAGCGCCCTCCCTCCACCAATGCCGTTGCCCTGGGGTTCATTGCTCGATTGATTGGCGATTCCGGGCGCGGCACCGGCTAAGGTCATTAGACCCGTCAATGTCTATCCATCGCATGTTTTCCTCTGGAGGGGGGTGGTGATCTTCCCCCGCTGCATGGTGAGATCCGGCGCAAACCTACCGTTGGCTAACGGGACCCAAACAGGTATCTCCTACCAACAGACACCGCCCCAGCCGGGACAAACTCTATGCTCTCGACCGGTCACCCGGCATGTGTGGTAGTGTACGATAGTGTAAATGTGTGTAAGGGGAGAGGATAGGACAAGGAAGAGGTAAGAAAGATTGCGAGTGGTCTGGGGCCCGTTTGTTAGGGTACTTCGTCGCCATTCGCCTGGTGTTGATCGGAGAAAACACGGAAAACTATGAATCAGAGCAGGCGGCCGATAGATTTCTCCTCCAGAAAAGGACTGAACTCGCTCTAGTTATTTCGGTAGTGGCGAAAATCCTGCCACCGTCGGGACTCGCATGTGGACGTCGCAGTCACAGGCGCTGCAGCGACATAAGTAAATGTCCTGAGCCACCCCTCCCGGCATCTAACGCGTTGTACGCGTAACTTTTCTTGAGTCCCGGAACACCTACCTTAACTCCTTAACTAACATTCGTTGAATTGATAATAAAAGATAGTATCGAGTGTTGTGAAACAAATCTGAAAAGCAGAATTGTTTGCTCCCCTTTAATGAAAACTCTTTTGTATCAAAACGAGATTCAGTTTTGATGCATCAACTAGGTCTTCGAAGTAACCGACACCTCTCGCATCTAGCAAAACCAGGCCTAAGAGCACGTGCGCTGATACTACTCAGCTCCTAAGACGGTGTATCCCTGATGAATTACCGTTTTTCTTACCACCTCCACCTTGATTATTATTATTATTATTATTATTATTATTATTATTATTATTATTATTAACTAACTAAGATCCCGTTGAGGGCAAAAGCCACCTGCCTTTTTATGCAATGCCGATTAAAGTTATACGGTGATGATGAGGGGTGAAAGGACTAGGATGATGGTGGGAAGTGGCAGGTGGGAGATGATCGTGGCATTTTCGAACCATCCCAGCATGCGCCTTATGACCAAAGAAAACCACGAAAACTCCGGTAAGGACGGCCGGCTTGGGGATTAAACCCGGACCTCCACATTGCGCAGTCAGCGCGCTACGCACTGCACTTCGCTCGGTGCCTCCTCTTTAGTCAATCGCAACATGAGATACATTGTGGGAAGCGTTTTCGGTGCACTTGGAGTTCGACCATAATATAATTAATACCTGGGGCATTGTGAAACTTTGTTGGAAGTAATTTCATTCGTGGAATAGTCTTATTAAATACCACAATAAAAAACAGTGCATTTTATTTGACTTGCTTTTTTGGTTGTTGTTTTTTTGGAAACTCTCTTTTCATGTAGCTACGTCTCTGCACATCACTAATTATTGCTATTCCTTATAAATATCTTGAAGGGCAGAATTCTGTAATTATATATTTTTTGTGAATTATTGTTTCATTACTTTCTTAAAATTAGCAGAAACGCAATTTGTGTAAGCTGCTATTACGTTTGAAATTCTCTTTTTGACTCTCTTATATTTCGAGGCATGGTAATGGTCCTCTCAAATTTCTAACTAACATTAGAAAAATGGGAGACATCTGGATACATTATTTTCAATGGAATACATAACTTAAAAGAATAGTTAAACAATTCGCATCTACATTTTCTAGCTATGTTTCTTATCTACTATTTTCTACTATTTTCTACTATTTACATCTACTATTTTCTAGCTATTCTATGTTTATATTACAATTTATAAAAAGAATTTTAATATATTTGCATGTCACAGTTAAAGTTTCACAGAACAAGGGAAATGTGACAAGAAATGCGAGTATTATTAATCTAAGGTTTCAGCATAATTTTCGGGCAAGAGAGATTCGATGAAAATGAGTAAAGAAATGCGGAAATTCTCATGGACAATCGAAACAACGCGAGTGAATAAAACTACTAACACAATTCATATGCTCAGGCAAAACATGTGGCTTTTTTTGAAATATTATTGACATAATTTAGTGTTCATAAGTCACTATTGATTTTCATTTTTTACTTTCTCCCCATTACTTCGTAAGAATATATAGTAAATTATTTCATTTTTGATTCTACATTACATGACGTCTCTATTTTATTTTCATTTTTTAAAGTGGCTCAATTTTTACATTATCACCTTTACGAAAGAATGAAGAGAAAGAATTGTAATTATGCGCTGGAAATAGGCGAATTTTCGATAGAAAATCTCTTAATGTTTTGTCCTTGTTTCGAAAAAGTGGGTAAATCCTATTCCCATGTACAATAAATTACTTCTTCTAACACGTGGTGTATCCAGAATCCACATATTTTGGGTCCTTATTAAGGAAAATCAACTGTTGGCAAAACATCAGGTGGCTCCTAAATCGTTCTGTCGATTTCATCCAAAACTGATATAATCCGATCAATGTGAACAAACTCGGGACTTAGGAGTTTGAAATATCTTTTGGTTTTTGAGAGTACTTCACATGAATTTTCTCAAAAAAGGATCCAAATTTTTGACTAATGTTCTCGGTTAGTGTGAAGGACGCACAGTATATACATTTTTAATTTTTGAAAACAATTTTTATCTCAAAAACCGGTCAAGATTTTTTCTTTGTATTTTCTTCTCTTTTGTATCAATAGACAGTAAATAAATATAGCGCTAGTCCCATTTTCGTCAAACTTACAGCACTTTGGAAAATTCCAAAAAAATTAACACTTTAAAACAACAAAGCGGATTTCGGATCTCACTGCGTTTCAATGGCGTAGAGGTAAGATGCAAGGCGAGTAAAGTTGGTGAGTCTGACTTCGCGTCTCGGTGGGGGAAAATTGCTGGTTGAAAACCCTTTTGTAGGTTTATGTAGTAGTATAATATAGCGGGAGCAGTTAGAAATAATGCGAGGAAGTATGTGCTGCTGTAGCACCACTAGTTTTATTCAACTTTGCCCTCGGATAGTGTGAAAGAAACGCTCTTATTCCTGATGTGATCTTTATGCATTTTCCAAACTTACAAGTTGGAAATAATGGGAGAAAGTATATGCTATTGTGGCCCCACTAGTTTACTTTTGTTTCGTTTGTGCCGTCCTTCGCAGATACGCTGAGCGGTTGCAGCCGGCCGAGGCGATGGGCTGCAAGCGCGGGCTGTACACGGGGCTGGGCAGCGGCGTCTTCTGGTTCATCGTGTACGCCAGCTACTCGCTCGCCTTCTGGTACGGCGTGGAGCTGATCCTGGAGGGCCGCGAGACGGGCAGCAACGAGTACACGCCCGCCGTGCTGGTCATCGTGCTCTTCGGAGTGCTGTCGGGCGCAATGAACATGGGGCTGGCATCGCCCCACCTCGAGGCCTTCGCGGTGAGCCAGTTGGAATGCCGGCAAACTGTTAATCCGCCTTTGCTGCTATTATAAATACTTCACAATGATTCATCACTCTTTAATTCTAAATTAAATAAACGTTTTAACTTTCTCTTGTTTCATTGTGGATTTTGGACTGACTCGGCCTGGCGATCTGGAACCGAGTTACTTCTCACTAACTCTGATAAAACATGATTCGTGCTCATTTCTCATCGATTCTCATTCTAAATTTCTTTGTCCCCTTTTTCGCCTTTTCATTATTTTCTTAAATAACCACGAACAGTTTTCAATTTTATATGATGTATTGAGCTTATTAATTTAATTATTTCGTTCCGTACATAAACATGTTTTGTTTACATCTGCACCACAATTTTGTGACATGAACGTTGTACAGCATTGGGCACACATTGTTTCAGATAACAGAATATTATATATATACTGAATGTAACTCTGAACATTGAAACAAAGAAGTATGCTATTTAACCCAGATTCTTAGTAAATTATAATTCTCTCAAGTACTTAAAGGGATCAAGGTGCTCTTTGAGGAGCATTCATACTCTCTCTGAACATTGGATGAATTCATGTTTGTAATTACTCATTTACAAACATTTACCAATTAGCAGACTTGAGGAAAATGTTCGTGCTTATCGAAGGCTTATTTGGTTCCTTAGAATTCTTGGGAAAACAATAATTTACTTAGAGACTGCATTAAATAAACAAGTTGCCACGATTTGCTAAATCATCGCGGACTTGCAAATAATATATTTTGGTTATTTTTAATTATTTTCTCTTAATTGATTTATTTTTTGGGACTTGGATTGTATGTAATTGTTTTGGCCGTCATAACAATTTTACTAACACGTCGCAAACTTGCACGAGACCCATTTCGATTTGAAATGATGGCTACTCGATGATCAAGAATGAAATATTCGAGTCTGGAACGGGGTAGAGCTCATCCTCTAGAGCCGCGAGTCGGGCAGCAAGGAGATCACGCCGGCGGAGATGCTCTCCGTGCACAGCGGAGTGCGATGTCGTGATGGACCCATTGACGCGTCGATTTAATTTGAGTCTGCAGAGAGTTCGAGTTTCTGCTCGTTTTTCACCACCCGTCCGTCCAAAGACTTTGGGATTTTTCTTGTATTAGTATCACTAATTTCTTGTGGTTACTTAAATACTGGAATCATTAAACAATTATCACTTAAACAATTTTCTGAAATAAAATATGTTTGAGGTTGTTTTGAGCAGAAACTTTGCAATCACATCGGGATTAAAGTCTATTAGTGCTTTATCAAGGTAGTTAAAATTGGTGCAAGTCGAAGGATATGCTCACTCCTTTGTACCCTAAAATCGGGATGACTATATGGAATATAGTACATACACATATGTGACGCATAAGCAGGTCCGTATAGAAGCTTTTCATCTCAAGCTGGTACGTCAGCTTGTACACTTGACAAACTTGGTTAAAACATCAGGAGTAAGATCTAATTGTAACGTTCCGGGGACCATTTATATACTTCAATTTTGGGTGGTACTTGAAATGAAGACCCTATGATATTTTAAAAATTTTCCGAAACTAGGTGCGAACATTTTCTTTACATATTTTGCTCGGATGAAGTGACCCGGAATTTTATCACTTCTAATTATTTAATCAATTTTTATTATACTTTTACCTTACCCATACCTAGCTAATTGATTTATTTACTAAAACTATTATTTAACTACTTCGATTCTGAGGTGGTAATGACTTGTTGATAAAAAATATATGGCGTGGGTCGACACTCCTGTCAAAACGGGGTTTCAGGATGTGAAATTTTATGTAAGATTATTAATTCAACTGATTTAGCTTAGAACAACATTAAATTGTTCCGAAATATTTATAATTTCCTCTTTTTGTGATTACAATTTCGAATATTATTCCATTATTTTCCATGTTACAACAACACTCCATTTCCCGCCTGACCGTGTATGCCCGTCTGTTCATGTGTCTGCAAATAACACTATTTAAAAAATTCAAAAATTGCTGCAAGATTTTGGATTTTTTGTTCATTAGAGCAAAGTACACGTATAAATATGGCACAGGTCCGACTTTCTTTAAAATCTCTAAATTTTCGAAAATTGCAAAAATTAAAATATTTCGGCTTCTTCCTAACTTCCAACAATATTGAAAATAAAAATGTTTTATAATAAATTTGTTCGAATTTGAACTTTAAATAATGTCATTTTTTAAAAATATTAATAGTTTTAGCTTAATTTTGAGTGAAATAATGACAACTTTTAAAAATTAGATTGAAACACAAGCTATGTGATTCAATGTTAGTGGAAATAAAAATATCCTTATACAATTTTGTCATTATTTCTTCACATATTAGAATCCAATGAGATAATAAAATAACCAAACTTTTAAGTGTCATATCAATATACTGTAGTTTCTACCTCACATCTCAGGAATAAATTAATGTCTTTACTAAGCCGTTTGGGGTTCTTAGATCACTTAAGTGTTCATTCCTTCTGTAGGAGTTCCACTATGCACTTTCTGTGTCCTTCGTCTTGATACTTGATCTCAAATGGCTCAGTAAATTGCGGTTGATGAGTATTTCAACTGTAGCCTTGACATCACACGAGAGGCAATGCGTCCACAGAATGAATCAGCAATAGCCAAGAGCAATTGATACGAAGTCGGAGCAGACCCATTATTCATTTTGTTTCGCTGTTTGACTCTAGTATTTTTAATGCACCACTTTAAAATTTCATCAGCCGTTTCTCGTCGTTAAGCTATTCTAACAGTCTGTGGTTTCACATAGCTTTTATTTGAATATTAATAATGAAAGCAATTGTATTACGTACCTAAATAAAACGCTGGAATGAGACAGTGTCGTAAGTGTCCGAGTGCGGACGAAAGCGGCGCATCTCCATCGACCGGCAGCATGGGTATTTTTGGTTTCGAAATTATCTACCTTAACTATTTATAATACAAAATTGTTTGGAAATAAGCTTTTAAAAATTAACTAGCGAAACCCGGCAGACGTTGTTCTGCCCTTCATCTCCCTCTTTCTGCTTCCCTCTTCCTTTCTCTCTCCGCGTCTCTCTCTCACCGTCTGTCTCTCCGTCCCTCATCTCTTCGTCTCTCTCTCCCCGTCTCTCTTCGTCTGTCTCAGTCTGTCTGTCTCTGCCTCTCCCTGTCCCTATCATTCACATTTAGTTGCAGATTCTGCACGTCTCTGAGCAGGACCGGACCAGCAAAAATGTAATAGGATGTTCAAGAAGATCTCATCCTGTAGATTACGGTGCGCGAAATGTTTATTTGAGGGCTTTAGTCTCATGATTTTAGTATTTAATGCCCTAGAACGCTTTGTTTAGGGGTCATTTAACATATAGATTCAAAAAGGCTGCCGAGTGTTGCGTGTTGCATTTGACATGAATATTTAGTTTTGTTCTATAGTGGCATCTAGTGAAGTTACAACAAAATTAACAGGACATAAACCTTCTGGGTAAAAAAAACGTAGATGATCAACTTTCATGGAGTTCGGTCACACGGTGTCGGAGTTAACCGCTCTTATATATCCATATATAAGACAACATCCATATATTATATATATATATATATATATATATATATATATATATATCATTTACTGGTTTGAATATTATTAGATTTTTTCTGTATGCGTTTTAAGAAAAGGAAAGGTTTAATGCATACCCTGATTACAAATAGCGATTTCGAAATATATTTGCGTAATTTTCATTAATCTTAGAGTTCGCACAAGATATTCGTGCTCTCGACGGCAGTTAAATTGCGAGCGTCTGCCCGAACATTACGATAACAGTAAAATATCGAGTGTGTCCTAAGGACAAGGACTCCGTCGATCAATGTGACCACCGGCAAAGGCGACTCAGGACGTCACTGCAGTGCCTCTGACCGGGAAGTCCTAGGGTTCGAGTCCCGACGATGAAAGGATTTTCGACTCTAGCTTGTCAGCTAGGTCGAAATCAACCCCTGAAGGAGATTTCAAGCTGCCGGCTCTTCTGATAGGTAGTTTTTCGTGATTACCGATCAGTACCAGGTAAATGCCGGAGCAGTACTCTGACGGACAGTCCTCAGAGCGCGTGCGATCTTTCTTTCCTCGTCCTTGTCCTTTCATCACCCCTTACATACTTAAACTTATATGCATTACAATACCACACTTGTCAGGAGACCAGTTGGGAGCTTTGAACTCGTCTCAGCTGGGGCGGCGCCCCGTTTGTGGGAGCTACCTGCTTGGGGAAAATCCCCGCCAGCGGACGAAGATCCACCGCCACTTCCCGCGATACAACACGCACTAAACTTACGGGACTAATGATCTTAACAGTTGTCGCGCCCGGAATAATCACTTAATATCAATGTAACCCTTATATCACCACATCTGAATACTAGCTTAGCGTGGCGCCTTCAGCGGGTCTCTTCAGATAAAATATTTTTATTTTTTCCAGAATTTTTCCAGTATATCCAGAGGTAACCAGTTAAGTATTGTGCGAATCAATTTGTCTTGTCGAGATGAACTGATTGAGCAATGATCACCTCTGTAGGTGCCATAAGTTACCGAAAACGCATTTTAGTTTCTTAGAAATTAAAAAGTTACGTAAAAGAACACGTTTTACAAATAATATTTGAGAATAGTCTGGTGGAATTCGCAAAAAAATTATCTTTCCTCGTCAGAAGATCTAGATCTAATCATGCCATAAGACAATTGAAGAGGACAGAAAGTGGTCGTGAATAATCGTGGATGACGGACGTACAAGTTACTCGTTACTATGGAAATGCCTATAAGAAAATGTAAATCCCCTTATGGGGATATCCCTATATCCCTACATATAGTGTCCCCATTATAAACAAAGTAATCCTTACAAGCGGCAGGATAATGAGAAAGATAATGTATAGATGTGTAAAGTGTGATAAGTTATTGGAAGATAATGTGTAGAGTTTGCAGCTGATGCAGTGTCACTTCGATCCCCAGGAAGGGCAAGTGAGGACGCGCTTTCATCTTTTCTGCGAGTACGGTTCTGTGATTGTATTTATGAGGATAACATTGCTTATTCCACGTCATGCAGTGTTTTCCCTTTCTCCAATCAGCAAGTTTTTCTTTCAAAGTAATACAATAATAAGGGTAACAAATACGCAGAAAATGTCATTATTATGCTGTTGAAATTGTGTAACTAAGTAGGTATGAAAATACATAGCTCTTTAATAGATATATAAGTGAGAGGGCGCTGCGCTCACCCTGGGCCTACAGTGTGACGCGTGTGGACTCGACCTGCGGAGGGTTCAAGTGCCAAACTCACTTGAGCATTCGCCATGACCCAGCGATTTGTACATTGTTGTTGTCAAGAATAATGAGAGTCTACTAGTAAGTTAAGGCCTCACTCTTTGGTCTAAATGAGAATGAAGCACCTCGTACTCAATCTTGTTCATGTCAAACTTTTTGTTGGATGTTCAAGTTCTTGTGCAATCTCCCTTTGAGAGAATTTATTAACGGATGTTAATCGAGGCAGCTTGAAGCAATAAAATATAGGTTGAGGTCAGTTGTTTCCTAAGATAACTGAATGTTATGTTGCTTCGGCGTTAATTTATCATACGCGTTGAAGTCACATGTAATACCCATAAATATTTTCTGGCAGACATATGAAGATGAACTTGAGAGTTAACTTTCAGTCACAGAAATAAGTGAACAAAAACATAAACGAGATCTGACTATGAACTCTTTTCAGTTGTACTTGTATTTTTACAAAGCGTTAGTCGAAAAATAAAACTACATGATTTATCTATCAATTCTCACAAAGAGAGTATTTTCTTCCTTCACAAGTTTCGTTTTTATTTTTGTGATCATTTCTTCTACACTAAAGTATTAATTTATAAAGTGAACATTATTAGAGACTGACACTTAGAACATTGTTTCCCTTTGGCTACAATTAGCATAATGTCTGCCTTCAAATCTGCAGGCTGCCATCGAATCTATGTCTTTGAATCTGATTTCTTCCATATTATCAAAGAGATTGATTGGTTGTTAGTGAATTAGGCCACAACAACTATTAAGATAGTTAGTACCATAAGTGTAGTGCATGCTTTTCTCGGGAGGTGGGGTTGGTTTTTCCTGTTACGACCAAAACAAGCCAATTTCGTAAAATAGTTAATTTGAAGTTTGCTCAACTTACAGAGAACACCATGAACAAGCGTATTGACAAAAATTGCCAGGAGATATGCCCGGGACTAGCCAGATCAACCAAATCCCGTCCATGAAAGATAGGTCTGTGGTTTCGTTACGTACCCAGGACATTGGGAAAATATAAAACTGCGCGGATATTGATAAATTCTGCCGCATCGAATGAATTCTCATACTCAGTACGTCATCGCTTATGACGCAACGGAACACGCGGTGGTAAGGTTCTATGGAAGAGGAAGCCCGCAATTATTTTCGTGATGGGTTATGAAACAGCAACTTGTTTGATATTCTTGGTATAAAAAAACTGTACTGTGCTTATACTAAACTATTGCAGAATTCGTCCACATTCTTTTTGTTAAAATAATTTATTTCAGTGCTCTACGAGAGCATTTTGTTTGTTGTTTTCTGGCAGTGTGCATGCTATGTCGATATTCCAGCTTGGAAAGATACATCTGAGTCGGTAGACCTACGTACTTTAGTAGAGGGGATCACAAGAACATTATTCGGTTCAGATCACTGAGAACAGGTTTTAGATAATTTTCTTTACAAATAGAACAAAAACGGACTGGAATAAGTTTCCAGCGACAGCCTTTGAACCCTTTTGTTTAAATGTTAAAAAAATTATAAGTAAATTAATAGATGAAAATTGTTAACTTTAATAGTGAGTAAATTAGGCGTATTGAAATATTTCTTTTTATTAATATTTTTTTATTTCTATTAAATGCATTGCTTTCTTAAATTCACAATACAATCATTCTCAGTGTAGTATTTGTATTGAAGTCTTGTGATATGTTGAGAAGTGTCGTGCAATACAGAAGAAGAAAGAGAAGTGAAATCGAGTGCACTGTAGTTAAAAAGTCAAATTAGTTCAAAATATCGCAATTTGAATAGTCATCAATTGTATGCTATTATTCTTATTTTTATTATTGCTTTTATTATTATTATAATTATTGATATTATAATTACAACTTTAACATAATTTAAAGGTCTATTGCATTACTATTGTTCATTGTGATGTTTGTAAGTTGTGGTGTTCTGCCATAATATCGAACACCCGAACGAAGTAAGAGCCCGCAGGCGCTTGTCGGCGCAGGTGGCGCAGGGGGCGGCGGCGGCGGTGTTCGCGGTGCTGGAGCGCGCGCCGCTCATGGACCCGCTGGCGGAGGGCGGGCGCCGGCCCGAGCGGCCGCCGCGCGGGGACCTCACGCTGCGCGCCGTGCGCTTCAGCTACCCCGCGCGCCCGCACGCGCCCGTGCTGCGCGGCCTCGACCTGAGCGTGCGCCGCGGCGAGACGGTGGCGCTGGTGGGCGCGTCGGGCTGCGGCAAGTCCACCGTGGTGCAGCTGCTGCAGCGCCTCTACGACCCGCAGGACGGACAGGTGAGGCCGCTCGCTGGTTCTTTGCTTCTTGTTTTCGCGCGCTGCGATGGTGTAACGGTTAGCGTATCCCGAATACGCTCGTATCGCGTATTAGACGTATAGCGTCATATAGCGTATACGTCCGACGTATAGCGTTGTATAGCGCATAGCGTCTGACGTATAGCGTATCGGACTGTTATACCGAAGTTGGCGGGTTCAAACCCAATCAAAGCCGTGGATTTTTAACGGCGAAAAGCCATTCGTACGCCTTCCTTCGGAGGGGAAGTAAAGCTGGCTGTCCGATGTTAGTAGATTTACTTGCATGTAAAAGATCCTCAAGCCTAAATGACGCCTCTGAGCTAAATTCAAAATCGCCTGTTTCTCGCCCAAGAAATACCTCCTTCCTCTGCTAGTTGGTGAAAGGAGCGTAGCGAAATTTGCGTGGTCTGACGGAAGAGCGGGCCTGGTGGCTCGAGTCTCGCCACATAAAATAACGCATTAATTGAATTAAATTAAATTAAATTATTCTGTCCAATTAAGAAAGCTTAACGATTTTACAACAATAAAGATGAGAACCTCAGCTACGCAGAAGCGGAAGCGTCTTCATATAATACGAGTAGTAAGGGGGTCGATGGAGGGGAGAGTGAGGCACCCCGCTAAGCGCAGTGCGGCGCGCAGGTGCTGCTGGACGGGGAGGACGTGCGCGAGCTGAACCTGGCGTGGCTGCGCTCGCACGTGGGCGTGGTGGGCCAGGAGCCCGCGCTCTTCGCCGTCAGCATCGCCGAGAACATCCGCTACGGCCGCGAGGACGCCACGCGCGCCGACATCGAGGCGGCCGCCAAGGAGGCCAGCGCGCACGACTTCATCACGCGCCTGCCGCAGGTACTGCTTTGCCTTTGGAGCGTCTCGGGGCCAGGGCCTTTCACCTCCCCGTTGACATTGCGGACAAACCTCTAGGGTGCAGAGACAGGGGCGCTAGTGTCGCTGAGTATAGCTGGAGGTACAACTTGACACTTCATTTTCTTCTCTCGGCGACAGTCGTCTTCGCCGTTATCCTTTCCTTCCAGATATTCACATTCTATGGTATTCACCATCCGTTTTCTCATTTGTTTTTTGTCGTGTTTGACTTTTGTCGTGCTCTTCTTTCATCGTTAACTCTGCTCATGTTCGTCTTTCGTCCATTTCGCGCGTTCGTCGTGTCTTTCATGCTTTTCGTTCTTTCACCGTGCTATATATTCACAGTGTGTCTTTCGTAGAGACGACCATTCGTGGTGGTTTTCTTTTGTCTATTTTCAATGTCCATTTGTCGCTCAACTTTCTCGGTTTATCATTCGTCGTTCGCCTATCATTGCTGTTCTCTTTCATCGTTAGTTTATGATTTATACATTGCTTGGTCAATTGATATCGAACATTTTTCTCAGCAGACCTTATACAAAAATACAAAATTATTTGTATATGTACTGTTAAATGTTTACAATTAACATTTGATACATACATAAATTTTCTCATAAAATAATTGTCAAGGAGATTTTATGAGTTGTTTTATGAGAAAATGTGTTTATGTATGTATTTGTGTGTTGTCGCATTCGTCGTTCGTTATCGTCATTTTTGGTTACACTGCTTTGTACAGTTGTTTTGTACAGTAGAGCCGTGGTATTCCGAACTAATTGGGGGTGTAGTCTGTTCGGTTTTGAAAATGTTCGGATTGTCCGAAAAATGTATCATACTTATAAAATTACATCTATAAAATTACCAGGCACAATGTAACGTGGCGTGCGATGTGAGAAAATGGCGACGTAGCGTAGTGACATGAAGTGGAAATGTTGCAAGTTCGCAGGTTGTTCACAACGGAGTACAGTACGTGTTTGTGTACGTGTACAACACAGTTTGTGTCGCTGCTGTGGGCTGGAAGTGTCAATGAGGCTTGACAATTCGGCGTTCATGTTTCATTTTCCCGTTTTGTTTCTTTTTTCATTTATCGTCTCTCATCGTGGCATGGTTTTTTGCCGAGCTCGGGCCTCTTCTTCCTATGCCCTCGGGCGTTTCGTGGAGTTTGTGTTTGACGTGTTCTTATTCGTTGTGTTCTTTATTCTTCTTTGTTTCTTCTTTTATTCTTTCTTCTGTGTTTCATTTTTCTTGTTTCTCCGTGTTTTGTCGTTTTCTTGATTTGTCGTTTTGTGATCCATCGTGTTCGTGTTTCGCCATTTTATTAAGTTCTCTCGTGCTTTTTATCAATTGTCCCTGTATTTTGCCTTATTCCTTACATTTCGACGTCTTTGATCATGTTCGACATTTGACGTTTACCGTGTTTGTTATCAATCATTTCTCACCATTTGTCTTGCCGGTCGTTTGTCATATTCGTTGTTCGTCAAGTTTGTCTTTCGCTAATGTTCGTTTTTTTCTTTGTTCGTGATGGTCTTTCGCCGTGTTTACGTTTCGCGGCATTTGGCTTTCATTGTGTTTGCCCTTTGTTCTGTTATTTATTTTTCGTTTTGCCTTTCGTCTTATCGCCGTTCGTTATACACGTTATTCGTCGTCTTGTTAACTTTTCACCCCTGCCCCTTCCTTGCATAATCTGATGTTAATGAAACCTAAGTCATATCCAGACCCCAGGGGACTGGATGTATCGACTGAGTCAGAAACATATTTTATTGCTTAATTTGTATCAGGATCCAGGGGTCGACTATTAGCTTTCAAGCCGCAATTCGCGTCCATCTACCGAGAGTGCAAAGACCCATATTCCAGCCAGAATCTAGCTCCCCCGGATGCTCGCCCGGCGCTAGCTCCGTCGCCCCCGAACCGGGCAAGACGCGTTGTCCCGCGTGGCGCAGGGCTACGACACGGAGGTGGGCGAGCGTGGCGCGCAGCTGTCGGGCGGGCAGAAGCAGCGCATCGCCATCGCGCGCGCCCTGGTGCGCAACCCGCGCATCCTGCTGCTGGACGAGGCGACGTCGGCGCTCGACAGCCAGAGCGAGGCGCTGGTGCAGCGGGCGCTGGAGCGCGCGGCGCGCGGCCGCACCACCGTGGTGGTGGCGCACCGCCTCTCCACCATCGCCGCCGCCGACCGCATCGTGTGCCTGGCCGACGGCCGCGTCGTCGAGCAGGGCACGCACGCCGAGCTGCTGGCGCGCAGGGGCCACTACTACGCGCTGGTGGCCGCCGCCGCCGTCGCGGGCGCGGCTGACGAAGGTCTGTGCACGCACAACTAATGGCGCCACTCGATCGTTCTAATTTCTTTGCTTTTGGCAAGCTTACGTTTTACGGTCTTGCCCATTCCTCTCACCAGCTGCCATCTATCATCGCTCAAAGTATTTTTTTTAATTTCTCAATTTTGCGGTTTTCAATGGTAGACGCGAAATATTACTTTAAGAATCTTAGGTCTTTCGGTCTTGCCCAATCCTCTCCCCGGCGGCCATCTATCATCGCTCAAAGTATTTTTTTTAATTCTCAATTTTCCGGTTTTCTAATGGTAGATGTAAAATATTACTTTAAGAATCTTATAGAAGAAAAAAACCTCGTCCTTTAGGGAAGTTTTCATTAAAAAAAGTGTGAGTGATTTTCAAGAAACCGTTTAAGAGTTACTGTAAATGCGAAATTTTAAGCTCGTTTTTAACAAATAACTTTTATATTTCCGAAAAATTTATTGAAAGTAATTTAAAGCACTTCCTCTTACGAATGCCATAATGTATACGATACACGTGCATATTAACGCGTGATATATATGTAAAAAAATACATTTACATATTGTAATTTTTGAAAAAACGAAACAATAAGCAAAATGGCCTTTATATAATCTTATACAGTGCATTTAGCACTATTCATACAAAAAGTTTCAAGAAAATATTTGGAGCCTTTTTTGAAAACAATTGCGTTTGAGTTTCTGAAAACGCGGAATTTTGAGCTCGTTTTCAGACAACAATTTTGAGTTTTCGAGAAACTTTATAGGACATCATGTGAAGCACAAGTACTCATAAATGCAATAATGTATACAAATTTCCAGTAATGTAAATGTTAACAACGTGAGATGGAGTCGAAAATAACAATTGTGTAATTTAAAAAAACAGAATAAAAGATTAGATCAAATGACATTTATGTTATCTGTTAAAGTACATTTAGATTATCACTTCCAACAGTTTAAAGAAAAAAAAGACCTATTTTTGAGGAATACTTTTTGATATTATTGAATAATGCTCATATTACACTCAAAATTAACGAAAACTAACAACATTAAAAACCAACAACAGTACATGACATTAATGAAAGATCTAATTCTGGAGAACAAATTTCAAATGAAGGGAAAATCTTTATCTTCAATATTGTTAACACGGAAGACGCCGAAAATGTGAACTTTTACTATTTCAAAATTCTAGTTAACAGTGAGAATCAGACATGCTATTTTACTTTCTCGCTATCGCTTACACACTAGAAAGATATGCAATGCTGTGCGAAAAAAACGGCAAATTTTTGGCCGAAAAACTCTTATTAAAGGGCCAGGTAACGAAAAAGTCGATAAATTCAGTTTCTGAATTTAGAAAATATCCCTGTGAGACCTTGATACCGAAAAATAGAATGACGGTAATGCGATGGAGGCGTATTGAGCGAAAAATGCCTTTGAGTACATTAGTTACATTTGAGTACATTACCTACATACATCTATTTAGATGGCGTTGGATTAATTCCCGGCCTATTCACGAAGATGGCAGCGCCAAAACCGGCTTTTGGAAATTTCTTTCAATCTTCTGTCCGGATCTGAAAACAACTTATCAGATCCCCATCAGATGATCGAGACGCGTCGAATGATACCGCATACAAGTAAGTCTCGATTGGTGCACGGGAAGTGGTAGCCGTGAGAGGGAATCGCACATCCGAACATCTACTTATTCAGAGTTGCTCAAATACTTAGGAATTACTATATTATAGAAAAGTAAAGACTTGAATAAATAACAGAATAGATAACGGCAAAGGGAGAATAAGGGCTAATTAGTCCATGTTTTAGGAATAAATGCTGAAGTGGTCACTTTAAGCACAAGTACTTAAAATAAGTATGTCATTATTTCTTATGATCGCGATGCTTCCTTATGTAATTGGAAGCTTGCCAACATGCAGTTTGTATATAATATTTCATATTTTGTTGTCACAAAGTGGATACACTCGATGTTTATGGTACACGAAAAAAAGGAACGGTTGCAGTATACCAGATCCATGATACTGTAAAAAGGGAACTTGTTACATTATCATGGATATGGTATACTACAACTGTTCTTTTTTGGTGAAATAACTCTATCCGTCCATTTTACTTGTGAGCATTCAAAAGCATTCTACGATTCTGATAACTTTTCATTGTACGAATAGACTAAAAAAGCGAGATCTGACAAATAATTGTCATCATTTTGCAAAGTAGAAGTAATTGTCTCATGGAATATGACATTAAGTGGATAAGAGGAGACAGAATGGGGAACACTAAGGAGCACGCGACGTCTTGGAGGAATGAATAGTCACTCATTGATCCACTCATGTTCGAAAAATGTCTTTTGTTAATAAAACTCAACCAAAAACTCAACCAAATTCGACTGTGAGAAGTTGGATTCGAATTGTTACAGGCCTAGATTTTTCTGTGCCAAGCTTCTCCATTACACGCGCTGGGTTGCTACCTGGCTGGTGGATGGGGACTGTCACGAGGATGGCTATATATTCCCTGTACACTGTTATGTAGTGGTTGTCTTCTGAAACGAGCTATTTCGGAGTGGTCATTTTACATAGGGCATTGGTATGAGTTTATTGCCTGAAAACATCCAGATGGAAAAAAAAATCTTTTGAAAAATTTGGTTGCGGCGTTTAATCTTTTGTTTGAACAGTCTAACATATGACAATTTCTGTTTTATTATCTCACCAGTGGCGATTTTTCTTCCGTCCCTTAATTTTCTCCTTAACGTGTAACTCATTATAACACCGGGATAAGTAGTACAAGCGCGTATTCTGAGAGCGCCGGGCCGAGCGCTGTGCTGCATGGGCGCGGGGCGTCGTGGCGCAGACGCGGTGTCGGCGTCGGCGTCGGAGGAGCCCCTGCAGCTGGAGGCGGGCGGCGAGGCGCTGCCTGCAGGGCTGGCCAAGCGCCTGTCGGTGGCCGTCTCCCTGCGCAAGGACTCGTGCGCGCCCGACCAGCAGCTGCCCGACGCGCTCAAGGTACGTCCGCCCGCCCCGCACCACCCCGCTCTACGAAAGCCTTCTGGGATGCAGCAAGGATAGTCATTGACGAAATTATCTTCTCACGTAACATCCTATTAAAATAAGAGTTTGAATTGAAGTTACCGGGATCCACAAATTCTGTAATCATTAATCCCTTTAATGTAGTGAATGTTTTATCTCGAGAGGTTGCGGTGTCACTCCTTCATTGGATGGTGAGATCCGGCGCCCACCTACACATCGGTTGCGGAGGGCTGTTCCTCCAGGTATCTCCTCCAGTGAGGTATCGCTCCATTCGGAACGAGCTCTCAACACATGTGGTAGAGCAGTAGGTGTACGTCTGTGTAAGGGGAGGAAATAATGCGAGGAAAAGGAAGGGAAAATCGTGCTCGGTTCGTGACCCGTTTGTTAGGTAACTGCTTCGGCATTCATCTGAAGGTGAATAGGAGAAACCACGGGAAAGTACTGGCCGCTAGAATCCTCCTCCAACCAGCGGCTGAATACCACCTACCTATGTAGATAGCGTCGAAAATCTTTGAGCGTCGAGATTCGAACCTCCCAACATCACCCGATCGCAGTCGCTGCAGAGTCAGCGGCAATGTTGACTCTGAGCAAAACTCGGCCGGTATGTGATAATGGGCAATTTATCAAACAAGGCCGTCAGCCCGAGTTTGATAACCAATCGAGCATTGGAATAAGATGTTACGATGTGTATATTTTATACGCATTTTTATCCACTTTGTACATATTCCAGTGTATAATTATCGTTTAAATTTAACTACTAATCCATTTTTACTCTTACAGTATATTGTAATAGAATTCTCAAAAAGCGTGTTTTGGGAGCTTTTTATGAAACTAAAACACTTATATGGATTTTAATTTAGAGACATGTGTTATCAATATCTCATTCGATTGCTCTCGATAAAACGAATTCATTGGCATACAATTCTAGGAGAATACAAGTACATTATGGGTTTTCGGAGGGTTTTAAGGAGGTTCTGGAGTTCAAGTCTCGATGGCAGGGAATTTTCGACCCTAGCTACATAAGCTAGGTCGATGTCTGCCGCTCCCTGGAGACATTCTGGTGGTTGGATAGTCTGATCGGTAGTCTTCCGTAGTTTGTGCAATCAATTCGAAGCGACTGCCAAAGCAGTACGGTAAGGAAGGGGCCACTTACCGGATGTGAACTTTCCTTCCTCGTTCTTCTTTCCTTACTCACAATTACACATACATGCAGTACACAGACAGCTCAGGCGGGAGCTTAGAGCTTGTCTCGGCTGGGGCGGTGCCCTCCTGGTGGGAGACACCTGGATGAAGAAACCCCACGAACCGACGTGAAAGAAGCGCTGAATCTCACCATCCAATGGGGAAGAACACCACCATCAAAAAACACGTTCTACACTGGCGGGCCTAACAACCATAACGGTAGATGCGCCTGGAAACTCGAAATAACCAATGAAAACTACTCGGAAATGGAAACTCGAAACAACCAGTGAATCGTGTTGCCCCGGCGCCCCGCTGCTCGTGTGCGCGTGGAGCGAAGTGTGCTTGGTTGTGTGGCAGGCGGGCGCGGCGGACGCGGCGGGCGCCGGCGAGAAGGCGGCGGAGGAGGCGGCCTACGACGCGCCGCTGGGCCGCATCATGCGCATGAACAGGCCCGAGTGGCCGCACGTCGTGGCGGGCTGCGCGGCCGCCGCCGTCGTCGGCGCCGCCCTGCCCTTCTTCGCCATCCTCTTCGGCGAGGTCTACAGGGTAAGTCCCTCTCTCTGCCTTTCTGTCCTCTCCAGTTTATTGCCTCCCGTCTGGACTAGCAATATTCTCCTTTGAATATATTATGTAAACAAGTCGATGCTAACAAAATATAGCTTCGTTTACATAACAAAGTGTGATACTAATATAATTTTTGTGCTTTTGTATTATTTGGGATCTTATTAGAATGAAGAAACGGAAAGGAATATAAACCATGTGTAAACTAGAGATGCTACAACAGCACATACTTCCTCGCAATTTTGTAAATTGTTACATTATTTTGAAATATATAATTGTTTTCAGCGTGGCAAAAATTGTAATTTCTCAGTTAAAATTTGAAAAATTCCAATTACACCAATTCAAAAGAAGCGCTTGAGGTGCATATCTATGTTCATTTCGATAGCCAGGAACAGTAATTATTTCTAAATTAGATAAAATTAAAATAAATACATTTAAAAGTAACAGTACTTGCACCCCACTCTACAGAAAAGAAATAATAATATTTCACATAATCTTGCTCTGATAACAGCGACGATGTAACAATTTCTGAATACCGTTATCAGAAATCAAAACTTCTTAAATAAAAGAAATGTGTTTGTTAGTTCTACGTTAAATAACGCGTTTCTTAGTGGTCTAAGAACCTAAAGCAAGTATAACCGGCCACCGTTTCGGTAAACTTTATGAAGCCTGGCTTACAGAACCAAGCCCGAACCAACAATTATTTGCTGCAGATACCGTGGTCGGTGTTCCAGGCGTCACGTGCCAATAACCTGGTTCTCTTATCTTTAAGTGTCGATGTGCAAAAATTCTCTTAAGCGTTCGTTAAGCTATCTAAGGTCAAAATTGAATGAAAAAAAATTGGTGCAATGTTTTTGACAATTTTTAAAATGTCCCAGAGACTTTATATATCTCAAAATTACTTTGGTAAGAAACATGAATTATTATTATTATTATTATTATTATTATTATTATTATTATTATTATTATTATTATTATTATTATTATTATTATTATTATTATTATTATTATTATTATTATTATTATTATTATTATTATTATTATTATTATTATTATTATTATTATTATTATTATCATTATCATCATCATTATCATTATTATTATTATCATTATCATCATTATTATTATTGTTGTTGTTATTAAGAAGAAGGCTGCTGTGGGTGACTGAGGTCTTTGCGCATGCGCAGGCGCTGTCGCTGCAGGAGCCCGAGGAGGTGCGCGCGGAGACGCGCGTGTTCGCGGGGCTGTTCCTGGTGGTGGGCGTGATGGCGGGCGGCGGCACCTTCGTGCAGATGCACATGCTGGGCGTGGCCGGCACGCGGCTGACGTCGCGCCTGCGCCGCGAGGCCTTCGCCGCGCTGCTGCGCCAGGAGGCGGCCTTCTTCGACGAGGAGCGCCACGGCGTGGGCGTGCTGTGCGCGCGTCTCGCCGGCGACGCCGCCTCCGTGCAGGGGGTGAGCGCTCGCGCTAACTCACGACTGCGGGCCGGATTTTATTCAAATGTCGTTTTTTTTCTTTTCGCTTGACAACAATGCCTTTTAGAATTCATATTAATTTTTTGTTATGACAAAAATTACCCATTTTTATATGACAGTTTTCTGCATTTTTCGTCGATTTCGACAAATAAGTCATTCTTTAAACGTTATTTTTAAATCATTTTCGTTAATTTTATTGATTTTAACATTTTAATGGTACTTCATTCAAAGAAAATTTACGAGATGCAACAAATGTTCTGCACAGAATTCAGGAGTATCCTATTCCAAATCCTCGCTCAGAAATTGTAATGCTAGCCGCTCTGAGTACGTAATCTAAGAGCTCTACAATGCTTATCAGTGCCATTGTCGTTTCGGCCTATTTCGCGATAATTAAAGACAGAAATTTCCTGGGAAAGAACGAAAGGAAGAAGCCTCGATTCCATCAGTAACATATCCAGCAGCTTGAGTTGTTCATCTGAACTGATTTTTGATAAAATTTTGTTGTATTTTAGGGCACTTTAAAAACGATTTAAGAGTATTTTATTGATCATTTTTTGATGTTTTAGGTCATCAAAATCCAATCAGATTGACCGTACTGCGATCTTTATCCGATCGGAATATCCCCTGTCGATTTTGGCTGTTCTTCGCGTAGGCGCCCGAGGTCACGTGGAACCCGTTACTAGTTCGCGGCGATAGGTCCCCTACACTCCGCGTGAAGCGTGGGCGGCCAATCGCGGTGCCATCCCCTGTTACTGCGTCATGTCCCCGGAACGCGGGATCTCCGAAATGTGGGTGCGGTGCGTCGGCGGCGGCACTTCCGATGAGTCACGCACACCTGCACGCTCGCTCCTAATGTCCGCTCGCTCCCAATGCTCCCTCATGCCTACAAGGGATGAAGTGCCGAAGAGTAGTTCTCTGCCACTTTCCTGTATCTATAATTTCGGTGAGCTTCGAATGCTTCGCGAAACATTGTTTAGAGTTTTCATTGATTTCCTACGGACGCGACTGTCCCATTACAGTGCATATACATGAATTATTAGCGACTTTAGAGAGGTCGCTTTGCAAACACCCATTCGAAAATATACACCAACTTAGAGAGATAGAGAGTGGTAAGGAGGGGAGCGAGGGGGGAAGTGGCTTTGGCGATGCCCCGTGCGTTTGCCTGGCAACGACGCCCCGAATCCAGTTCGTTGGGATGGGGATGCAAATCGATGTCTATGATTTAAATATATTGTTGACACATTGCCGGCCAAATTACTTCGAATTTGGCGCCTTGTCTTCTTTAACAGGGCGTTTGATGTTCTTTGAAGGCGTTTCAAAGGAAAAGATCATACATTTTAAACTTGGCGCCTTCGAGATAGTCTTAATTTTCTCCTAAAACCCGCGCGAATTTCTTTCTTTGGTGTCGAAACATTCATTTCTTTTTGCAAGTTCCTTGAAGTCGAATTCAACTTGTTCTATTAGTGCGGAGCGTCACCGAAAGATCGCACCAGCTCCTGGAGAACATCCACCGGACACTCCCGCGTAAATCTCGGCACGGTCGAAATGCTGAGAATTTCTATATCAGACGGCTGATCGCCTTGTCACGACAAGGAGTGCGGAAAGCTTCGTAAAAAGCGTTTTGGAAAGTCTTCAAGGTTCTACCCAGAGTGTGCCAGGAACTGTATGTAATAGAAACACGTAGCTAAAGGCACGGAATTCGCAAGGAAAGGGCAGGTTTCGCTTGGGCAGAGGTAACTGTGACAACTTCAATACTCTTTGTTTCCTTCGCCAAGTAACAATACTTGTAAATTGTGTGTCATTTATTTTCCAGAACATTCTTGTCTGACGAAAGAACTACTGCGACAGAAGAGGCGATGTTCCATTGTCAGTTTCATTTTCATCAACAATGCTATGCTCTCCCAAACTTTCATTCAGCTATTTTCGCAGCGTGAACATATATCGATGTTTTTGTTACAAATAATCGAATTTTTTGCATTTTAAAATATCGATCAATTATTCAGCATTCGAATTATTTTTTTAAAATAATGGTTCAAAGTAGAGTCAAATTAACATGGGAGAGATCGCTTTATGACTCGCCTTAAAAACATCTTTGGTTTTAGATCGATGATTTAACTTGGAACAGCAGTATCTTGAAACATGGAAGTTTTTTGGTTGTCGAGGCCGCGTACCTGCCGGGCAGGCTGTATCTGAGTGGCGCGGGGCTTGCGTTGCAGGCGACGGGGTCGCGCATCGGCTCCATCCTGCAGGCCATCTCCACGCTGGTGATCGGCGTGCTGCTGGCGCTCTACTACTCGTGGAAGCTGACGCTGGTGTCGGTGCTGGGCGTGCCGCTGGTGTTCGCCGGCGTGTTCCTGGAGGCGCGCGTGCTGCGCAGCCAGGGGCTGCACGAGAAGGAGGCTCTCGAGAGCGCCTCCAAGGTGAGGCGGCTCTTTCTGCATTGCACACAATCAGATTGCTCCGTGAACTAATGCGTGCTTCCGAGTGCAGAGACAGTAATTCCCTCTGCTTAATTGCAACTTATCAGTTCTCTAAAAGTAGAATTGAATATTGTATACTATGAAGGAATTAGGGTCCTTAGATAGATACGTGTAGACAGATAAATCTTGGAATAATAATTTATTTCGTGAGACTTATTCCGCAACAATTTCAGGGACTGCTGTCCCCATCATCAGACAGTGAAATTAATGATAACAATATATAGTAAAAAGTGTGAAATTATTTACTATATAATAAAGAAACGGAAAAATTGTTACAAGTCAGAACTTCCCAGTCACTTGAGATCTCACAAAGTAAATAACAGAATAATGGTATAATAACATTATTATAACAGTAACTTAACGAGATGGACACAGTGGAGTAAGCTACGTTGCTGACAGGGTTGGGAGATGTGTCTTACAAACACCCTCCTACATCCTTAGATGGATGTAAATCCGCTCAGTTCCACCCAATAAGAAAAAATTCGCCATTCCAAATGAGAAATTTGAATTTGCGTGAAAATAATTGTATTAGAAGTTTTTTGAGATAGAGACTCTTTAAAATTCTTGATTAGTTTTACTTGTTTGTTTGTGAACATTGTAATTAATAATAATATTTATGTTAAACCTTTTTATAATAATAAGTTATACTTTAATATTTAAAAATTAGTTATGATTATTCTTATGACTATACCAGATGGGAGGAATACTTTAAAGGATAAAGTGATTTCTCCACTTTCCCATTTTCACTCTCCTTGCTCCTCTTAAATATCCGCGCTTAATAAGATTACTCCAGAAAAACATATGCATGCATAAGCATGACTTAACGGAAAATGCTGGCAGTGAAACCGTACTTCCAAAACAAAATTTTAAATGGCGTGTTCTAAAATTAACTCCAAGTATTGTCAATTAAGTTATAATTTATATTATATACTAAAGTTATGCTCGACAAAGACGCTATGACTTTCAGAACACATCCTATACTAGACGTCTAAAAAGTAACATTACTCACTTCTCAAAGTAAATTTGAACGAAGTAACAAATAATTAATGGAAAATCATGTACAATGTACAACAACTATAAAAATCATGCACACTGGCAACGTCATTATAATTGTTTGTTGAAAATTTCTTCGCAATCTTAAAACCCAGCCAAAACCGCACATGTTTTTGTGCATTTCCGCACGTTGGGCGGTTTTCCGCTAAATCATTTTTTGTCCCGTAAGAGAAAGCCCTTGTCCAGCCCAAAATGCGGAATTCTGCCCAATCTGGCAACCCTGCTTGTTGAGAGAAAGAATGAGGAGATGTGTAGGACAGGGGCAAGATAAGGCAAAGAAGGGGTGGGGAAGAGGAGGGGTAGGGTAAGAAAGTGGGGGATAAATGGGGGAACTATTTTTTCCATGGTCGACATATATGTAGCAAAGCATCATACAATTTAGTCAAATGATTGTTTTTGACAGTATCATTAATAGAATTATTAATTTTGATCTGTAAAGTAACTAAATGTGGATACGTCCAGGCCTCATTATCAAAGATTTTTGGATTTTGAAAATTGAATGAATGGTTGAACACAATAAGATGATTGGTTATAAAGTTTTGTTCTTGAGAAACTTCTCTGAGTTCTGTTATTTCATTCTCGTTAGAACGTTACGGTTCCCCCAAACCTTTATTTCTGTTGAAACCTCGTTATCAATTTTCCGCTCTAACACATAACTTCGTATGTACATTTGTATACGAGAAAGTAAAAAGCTCTCAGTTTTGGGGTGTCCAATACCTTTAATTCTGTGGGTCGGAGGTATTGGACACTATGTCACATTTACTAAATTTTGCAGAGCTGTAAAGGTTTGCATACCTCTAAGTGCAAGTGGACTAGGTATTATTTTATAGCACCGTAACTCCGCCACATATTAGATATAGAACATAGTGTAGTATACCTCTGGATAGAGGACAAAAAGCTCATATTATTGTACCAATAATATCATTTTGGCCCAAAATGGACATAGTGTCCTATACCTCCGACCCACAGATACTTGTAGGAATCACCTCTACCGTCGGCAATGTGTTGGTGATGCGCAGGTGGCGGTGGAGGTGATCGCCAACATCCGCACGGTGGCGTCGCTGGGCGGCGAGCGCGCCTTCCTGCGGCGCTACGGCGACGCGCTGGCGGCGGCCGAGGCGGCGGGCCGCGCCAAGATGCGCTGGCGGGGCGTCGTCTTCGCCATGGGCCAGTGCTCGCCCTTCCTCGCCTACGCGCTCACCTTCTACTACGGCGGCTTCCTCGCCGCCAACGAGGGCCTCTCCTACGAGAAGATCATCAAGTGAGCAGCGCGCTCCGTCGCTTTCTTAAAATTAATTTTAAAAAAATGATTTGATGCATCTTGGGTGACGCAACGCGTTTGTGAACCCTTGTTGGGCCTTGAAACTCTCTATCAAAACAGGGGACAAAGCTGTTGTTGTTGTTAGGCAACGACAACCCTTAGCATGTTAGCCATTTGGTGACGCGCCGACCAGTATAGACGCGCAGACTTTCCCCTCAGGTTGTAGGGATCCTTACGCCCACAATGTTCAAGCGCGTAGATGGTGAATTATTGTTGCTCATTTAGTGTTACCCAGGGGACACGTGTGGTATACCACGGACGTGAGCAACTTTGTCCCCGCTGTGAATTATTATTATTATTATTATTATTATTATTATTATTATTATTATTATTATTATTATTATTATTATTATTATTATTATTATTATTATTATTATTATTATTATTATTATTATTATTATTATTATTATTATTATTATTATCATCATTATTATTATTATTATATTAGGAGGTGATAGGATATTGGTGAAAGGTAAACGTGGACCTTTGGAATCATCCCAGAATTCGCCTTACGACCGAGGGAAACTACGAAAACCACGGTCATGATGGCCGGCCCGGGAATCGAACCCGGACCTCCCGATTGCGAAGACAGCGCGCTACGCTGACCCACTTCACTCGGTACCCAGGGGACAAAGCTCGAGGCTACTACTCTAGGTGGCGCTACTGTCGCCGGGTACAGCTGCAGGTTAGGCTCGCCAAATTCAGCACATAAATATTGGCTAATTTGTGAGAAATAGGAAAAGTGTGTTTTAATTGTTCAATTATTCATAATATACACATATAAGGAACCCCTGAAGAAAGTGTAAACATCGGAGATATCTTTTGTAACATTGTGGACCTGCTTGCGACCCGCAAACTCAAGCAAACGCCACACACGTTTTAAGTATTGTTGGCAGCAGTTCGTGTAAGAAGTAAGCCTTCCAGTAAGAAGGTGCTGCAGAAGAGCGCGCCACCGTAATAGTTTCCACCAAGTTATATGGGAGTTATAAGGCTCTGGTTGAGTGCTTGCCTTGGACAAGCCTTGAAAAGCACTCCCCTCTGACATTATAAGGGCGTAGTGCAACACAAAAGCCGCTTTGGCTATTGACTAAGGTCCGACACGAACCCACACCAGCCACTTACACATATCAGTTAAACGCAAAGTTGCGTGCGCACTGCAACACACAGTACACAAACCTTTGGTTTAGCACAAAAAAACAAACAAAAAACAAAAACAAAAACAAAAAACAAAAAAAAAACAACAACAAAAAAAAAACTTGCCTTGGAATAATCCTCCGTTATTATCTTCGCCAAGTCTCGTCACGTCGCAGTATGTGAGTGCCTTTTATCCCTTGGCCAGGGGCTCAGCGTCGTTTGATCACGGGATTCCTAGACGGTCACCCAACCAGCAACCCGCGAGTTCTCGAATTCGCTTAACCTCCGTGACTTCGCGGAGCTTAGTAACAGAGTCCGGCTAGCAAAGGCGAATTCCCGATCGTTCCCGATGTTTCTCCACCTTTCTCGCGCTGAGCAGGGGGGCTTTACCTCTCACTTACCTGCAGGCTTTAAAAACTTTTGTCCACCGTCACGATGTGAATTTATAATCTTTAGAGCAGATTTCTCCAACACACTCTTAACTAGACTAGTATTTAACGAGTCGTTAAAATTTACCTACCAGTTAAGATATGTTCTGTTTCACCAAAGTTTCCGCTTCCTCGGTACGTTAATCATAAGACTTTTTTTAATAAATGAACAGGATACTTAAAATTCGTACCCAGGCGGCAGTAAAAGGATGGCATTATGGTAAACATATGCTTACTCTGAGACAAAACATACGAGGTAGCAAAATGACATTTTACTTTTGTTCAATGACGTTATAATCTTTTTATGCTAACATACTTGAAATTTTTTCAAACTGATTCAGAAAATAAAAAAAGAGTAAAACACAGAAATAAAGAAGTAGGTACTTTGAGTAGATGTTTAATACTAAAAAAAGTCTGTTAAATGTATATAAATAAATCAACATAGCTCACATTTTGAAAGAAATACTATTTTTTGCTGAAATTTACAAAATAATAAATTGTTTATCACAGATTACAAAGTGAAGCTTGGCTCTTCGCAAGAGAAACCAGTTGGGATTCATTACAGCGCTATCTTCATCGATTCGAAAATAAATATTTCGAAACCAAGTTGCCAGATTTTGCTGCAAGGTCCGAATCTGCAATAAAAAGTGAGGGTTCCCAATACGCACTTCAAAGTTATAGTGTTTTCTCTATTTTATTGTATGAAATGCGTATTGAAACGTGTATCTTCGCATTTCGACCAATACACTACCTAACAGGAGTTAAAGCTTGTTTCTAACGACCGTTAACACCTTTAATGTCAAATTAGATTGTTAACAAGCGTTCGAGAAATCGCTGTTAATATATTGCAAGGCGTACAGGTTCACAATTTTAAATATCCATATTGATGCAAATTAAATTTATTACGTAATAAAAATGCAATATTTACTAATTCTGAGTATTAACACCTTGTTAACAATTAACTCAGTGTAGACGTACGCTGCTGTTTCGTAAATATTTCACCCGTTAATTGCATTTAAATAAATCAATTAGCTTATCAAACCTACTGTATCACTGGTCTAATCTTTGCCAACAATTAGTGACTACCACTAATCAAAAAAATCTTTGATTTACTAGCGGATATCAAGACAGTTTCATCCAACTTTCTGATTCTTTTTTCGCATCTCGAACACCGACTGTTTCAGACCGCAGTGTTTTGGCTGCATTTACCGAAGTGATTTTCCTAGGATGGCATATCTACGAGACGCAGAAACGTTCGCAGCCAAGCCAAGGAGTTACTTCAGTAAACATGATTCGCACTGCACAGTGCTTTTATAAGTGTTTCCCTAACCAGGTGTTTCCCACCGCCCCAGCCGGGACAAGCTCTAAGCTCCCGACCGGTCGTCTGGCATCTGTGGTAGTGTAGTACATGTAAGTATGTGTAAGGGGAGAGGATAGAATAAGGAAGGGGAAAGAAAGATCGCGAGCGGTTCGTGGTCCGTTAGGATGCTGCTCCGGCATTCGCGTGGTATTGATAGGAGAAACCACGGAAAACTACCAATCGGAGCAGCCAGCTTCTAGAATTCTCCTGCAGACAGCGGCCGAATTCGACCTAGCTGACTGTCAAAGAAATTTTGCCAACTTCGTGAGTCGAACCTAGAATGCTCGGGTCAGAGGCACGGCAGTGACATCAGTTGATGCCCTGAGCCCCCTCTCTCTTTCAAACGAGATTTTCAAGTCTCTCCTTCATGGCGCATCCTCCTATAAGCGAGGAATCAACCCTGTTGAAACTCTTTGCCAGGGTGTCCGAGGCCCTGCTATTCGGCGCGTGGATGCTGGGCCAGACGCTGGCGTTGGCTCCCAGCTTCAGCGCCGCCAAGTTGGCAGCGGGGCGTCTATTCGCACTGCTCGACCGCCAACCGGCCATCGTCTCCGGCGCAGAGGAGGCTCCGCTCTCGGTGAGACATTTTCGGAATCTCATCTTTGGCCTCTTCCTAATTTTTAAACCATGCAAAATGGAAGGAAGAAGGTGAATTTCATGAATAAAAATCTTGCAAATTCAACGTGTTTATTTGAGTAAACTTTATTTCTTTACAATACTTTAACTATCACATTTGGTGAATGAAATAAATAAAAAGGATAAAAAATCAATAAGAATTTAAACCAAGTCAACTAATTCTAATCGAATATTAACTTATATAAATCCATTCGATTGTAATAAATAAAACGATGACAGTCCCTAATTTTTTAGAATTTACGAAAATGAATAAAACGTATCAAATTGTAGGTGTTGTGTATCGTTTCCGTTAATTTTTGAAATATCGTTTGATTTGCTAAAATGTTTTTGCTAAACAGGTCACCAAAATTGTATGTAAAATTTGAAACATTTCTCACTACTTACAAGTTACAAAATTGGATTTCCTTTGTTTTTAACTTTTCATAAAAATATTTTTAACACTTTTTTAAGGAAGTTTCTTTTATACCTACGCTTATTTGACTTACCTGCAAAGACTTTCTTCTTCTTCGGCTACGTGCGGACTTACCAGTCCGTCGTGACTATTGACGATTCAAAATAAGGCGCGATACTGTAGATTGAACATTGCTATTTGCCCATTCTTTCATCTTTGTAAGTTGCCCAGCTTGCTTCCCCGGATGCTTTCGCCAAGTGCGCCACCGCATCGCTGATTCCGTTTGTGCGAGGCAGGAGGCGGCGGGGCGCGTGGAGTACGAGGGCGTGGAGTTCGCCTACCCCACGCGGCCCGAGGCGCGCGTGCTGCGCGGCCTGCGGCTGCAGGTGCCGGCGGGCGCCACGGTGGCGCTGGTGGGGCCCAGCGGCTGCGGCAAGTCCACGTGCCTGCAGCTCCTGCAGCGCCTCTACGACCCGCTCGCCGGCAGCGTGGTAAGTCCCGCTACGCTCAAAATGGGGCACATCCAAAATGTCAAAAATTGACTTCTGCTGTGTTTTTTTTGTTTAGAATTTTAAGATGCTGTTTATCTCAACCCCTTGAGATTAGGGCAAACGGGAGTGAGGTCATGAATTTAAGTCAGTTTCAAGAATTATATTGATTATCAACATTTCGGTGATGTATTACGCCTTCATCATAGGTACAAAGGATATTTGTGCTCTCTGAAACAACAATCGTACAAGTAATTTTTTCTTTCCTAATTTTTAATACATTTACAAATTATTTATTCTAGTTATATTTGACATAACTCATAATATGAAGGAGACGTACCTGCAGGTGTAAGCCATCGCTCAAAAATCCCACCTCACCATCTTAATTTCACCCCACATGTGTAATTTTCTCCTAACTGCTTCATATTATTTCAAATTGTTTATTTTGTATAATGTGTACGTAAATAACTATAAACAGGTTGACTGTTTCATCGATTTCACTAAGTTATCGTCAATTTCCTCCCTCGCAATTAAAAGCTCACTTAGATTTGATTAAAAATGCTATTATCTATCAGAATATCTTAAGAGAATATGGAAGGCTTCGTTGAAACGTCATTATTTTCAGTTTTAAAGATCGTTACTTTTGAAAGAATCGTGCAACCTAGAACCCTTTGCGGTCAGATGCGTTTGATTATTTAAACTTCCTATGTTGGAAGGTATCTTTAGGATGAAACGGCGTCGCCGTCTCTCAGCTCGGAGCTTTCAGGAAAGTGGCACGCCCTACAGGTCGGAGGATATCTCTCAGATGACAGACTTCATGAGAACATTTCTTACATTTCACTTCAGAATGGTACAACCATTTTGTATTTGTATTTATCCATTAATGTCCCGTGAAGGGAAATTGGCTTCCGTGCCCTTAGATCTCGGGGTTCCTAATCGGTCACCCAACCAGGAACCCGCGATGACACGAAATCGCTTAACTGTCGTGACTTCACGTAGTTAACGACTTCGGATAGCGACGCAACGCCGGTTTCGTGGTCGTGGCCTGACAGTAGAACCATCCCAGCATTCGCCTGGATGACCGAGGGAAACAACGAAACCCCGGTCGAGGAGCCCGACACGGGGAATGAACCTGGATCTTCCGAATGCAGAAAACGTGCTTCGCCCTGAGAAACTTTGCTAGCTGGTACTACTATTACGTAGCTTCAACTAAGTGCAATATAGACAGATTGGAGGACGTAGATATACCGAAAATGCAAAAATGACTTCTGTATACATTAATCTTTGTGTTTAATATAAAACAACAATTGCCTTGCATTGTATTGAGTTGTTTATTTCTAAAATTATACAGTCAAAAAATTTAACTATCAAAGTACGTCAATTTGGTTCGTGATGTTCAAAATTAAAGAAAATATGTTGTAGTTTTAGAATTTATTATTTGAATATGTAGTTAATTGTGAAAATACATTAAAACTAATAACGAACGAGTTCAATACTTTTTAAAATATAATGTCCGTTGAATAAAATGTTAGATGTCTGCTCCTGAGACCGCGAAACAATGGCCGAGCTGGCTGAAGTGTGGAGTGACTGAAGTGCGGTTGAACTGAAGTGCTTTAATATTTACATTTCAGACATTCCAACGCCTCCTAGTATACACACTGCCATTTTTCCAGATGGTACCGTCACTTTTGCCTGAGATCAGTATCTCAACACTACAAGGAACTTAATTCAGGGACACCTCACAACCACTGAAACGTGGCGTAGAAAGTGGACAATTAAGATAAATCTACATCGAAAGTTTTCACCCTCCGATTTCCAGCCCTCCCACTCCCAATAAGATTCGACTATTTTTTTTTACCAAAATACAATTTTCAGAATTAAATTATTTTAATGATCTCCACCATTTTCCCGTAGTTTGGTTTTCTCAAGTTTCTTCTCCTAACAACTATAACAATACCCAGTGGCGCACCCAAACGTGTGAGGGCTCAAGAGACTTCAATTCCTACCCCCCCCCCCCAGAAGCTTATGATCGGTATTCAAGAATATAGCTTTTTTTAGTATTCTATACTCCCAAAAGTCATTGAATGAATCATGTGTGAACGTTATAAATATTAACTGTAAATCAACAAATAATAATAAATTTTATATTCAGCTTAAATGAAAAATTATTTGTAAGGTAACATCAAGTCGACTGTTCACTACACCTCTACCGCTCCCTCCCACGAAAATCAATCGTGGTTGTGCCTCTGCCAATCCCCCAAATTGGGGCGTAGCGAGGGGGCGGGCTGCGCCGTCGAGAGAGCTGCCCCGGCGCGCAGCCCGCCTGCAGCGAGTGCGTGCGCGTGCGCAGCTGGTGGACGGGCGCGCGACGACGGCGCTGCCGCTGGAGGGGCTGCGCGCGCAGCTGGGCATCGTCTCGCAGGAGCCCGTGCTCTTCGACCGCACCATCGCCGAGAACATCGCCTACGGGGACAACGCGCGCGCCGTGCCCATGGACGAGGTCATCGCCGCCGCCAAGGCCGCCAACATCCACGCCTTCATCGCCGCCCTGCCGCAGGTAAAGGGAATCATCTGCGCGGCGATGCCACTCAACGGAAAGGAAATTGTAAACGTTTCAGACCAATCGTCAGGTCGTATTAGTCGCGCAACTTTTCTTGAACGATGACCTTGCTTCCCCCTCTTTGGCACAATGAACAGATGAAGGCAAAAGCTCGCAGCGAGCACTAATGACAACATTCCAAACACATCTTCATTGGCGCGAAATAGAAACAATTTTCTTTTCAAGACGAGAACTTCTATCCGTTATTTTCTCCAAAAATCTAATGAAATGACCAAAGCAGATAAAGATCTATTACAGGAGATACCTCGAACACCTGAGAAAGTTAGAACACAAATTATTAAGAACGTTGCGAAGGCATGACTGATTCTCCAGAGAATGGCATTGCTTTATTAAAACTAGTAGCCGATTTCGTAACTAATACCCCCACTCTACCCGCATTTCTTCAATCCACCGTTCAAGAAAAGTTGCGCGAGTAATACCATGTGGTGTGTAGTATCTGTTCTATGATACGCTAATGCGGGCAAATGTAATTTCGCCCGCACGAGTTACTTCCCCGCCTGGGAAGCCCGGGTCTCCTGCAAGCACAGACCATTTCCCCTTCCCCGCTCTTATTTCCCCTACAACTCCAGAATGGGGTTTACACGCGCAATCTGTCGCGGGGAAGGTAAGTACACAGTGCGTACAAATATCACGACGATAGATTGTTTCCTACGGAAACATGGTGTTGGTCCTTTTCTAGCGTAGAAACGCTCAAACTTTATTTTCGCATAAACAGTTCCAAACTTTTTCTGTAAACTTTTTGTAAGGTTAGTGCTAATTACACTGTTTAAGATGACCCGAAAGTCAATTTGCTGAATTCTTTTGTTTTTTAAAAAATTACGTAAATGTAATATTGTTTTGAAATATCTCACATGCTGTTCATAAGCACATTTCCAACGATTTGTATTCATTATTGCATTTTTGAAGGATAGTGCTACAAATGACTTCCAATGAAGTTTCTCGAAAATTCAAAAGTTTTTCTTTGTAAACGATCTTTAAATTTTGTATTTACAGTAACGCATAAACTACATTTTCAAACGGGTTCAAATTTTTCAAAGTTTGAAAGTTTCGTTAAGACAGGGTTTTACTTTTCTTTTATATATTTAAAGTAATATTTTGGTTCTACGATTACAAAACCGAAAAATTGCTAGAATTTAAAAGAAAGTTCTTAGGGCGACATTAGATGGCAGCTGGCTAGAGGAAGGGGCAAGGCCGAAAAGCTAGCCCTGGCCAAAGGCATTAGAAAACTAACTAGTACGGAAAAGTCTGTGCGATTCTGTAGCACCATTAGTACATTATTTTAGATTTTGCTCTATGTCCTTACAAATGCAATATATGTGCTCATAGGTGCTTGGTTCGTTCTCATATCTAATAAAGATAGTCATTTACATAGAACACTTACCTAATAATACCTATTACAACATTAAGATATAACTATGCCACGGCAAAACTAAATACCAATAAAATATAAAATACAATATTTACATGTAAATATGGGTTTGCTGCTGTTATTAAGTTATCTCATCAAACATATTTATTGGCCTATTTACGTGTTCTGTAACCACAATTTCGATTCTTTCTTGAATTTATTAAATTTGTTCTAGATCTAGTGGTAGTTCATTATATAATTTAGTTATTAATAATGTAATGATCTATCTTCATACCTATTGTATGTGTGCGGGATCATATCTTTTTTTCTGAACTCGTGTAATATTTCTGAATTATGTAATACTATTTTTTAAATTGGTTATTATTATAGTAACTGATTATATGACAAAATTTGTAGAAACCATAAGGGGCAAAGTATCATCTTCCTTCTGAAGTTCATTGATAGCTATTGTGTTATCATTAATGATCATTTTCAATATTTTAGTTGGCAAATTAGTTATACTAGGCATATGTTTGTAGATGGTCTCCCCACATATTAACTCCATATCCTACAATAGACTCAACCAATGTTTATTCAGGAGAATAATTATCTTGTTTAAATAATCTTTTGCAGCATAGAGACAGCCAGATATTCTTTTAATTTTGTCAAATAATATATTAGAATGGTTCTCAAATTTTATGTGTGTATCGAATGTTACATCTAGATAATTCTTCCTAGATATTCTGTGGTGAAATTTAATCTCACACAATTACAGAGTATAATAAAATTATAATAATAGTAATAACAATAAATAGTAAATTGAGTAACAAGTGTTCCAATTATCACGCACTCGTGTTGTCTTCACATTTTTAACAGCCCGTCGGCGAAATATATTTCGCACGTGCTACGTAATGTATCCCATACTGTTAAAATAAAAAAAATGCTGTTTTGGCAAATAAGCACGGCGGGAAGACAATTATGAAAAACCGTCTTTTGCACACGCGGTGTTAAAATATTATTTTTTAAACAAAATGGAAGCAATAATACCAAGTGGACATTTTATGGTTTGCCGAAGATTCGGGCCGTATCGCCCGGGCAAGCGAGGGCTCGCTCGCCGAGCGAAGCACTGATTCAACTCCCTTGTTGACATACGGAAACTATCACTGCCCTTACCTTAAAGAAGATACTGAAAGCTGTGTCCTTCAGCTCGAATGCAATCTTGGCACTTCTGACACATTTTCTGATTTACCTTTGAAGTAAGATTCGAGGAATTGCTGCGATTTTCTCTTCAATAGATCGCTGGAGTACTTCTCCGGAATGCGGGTTTTCAGCATACATCTGATCTTTCAAGTACCCCGAAGGAAAAAGTCACAAGGGGTCAGATCAAGTGATATAGCAGGCAATAACCCACGGCGAATTAATCGATCAAACAATATTTAAAAGCTCATGGATCGAACAGCAGTGTGAGCAGTTGCCGAATCCTGTTGAAAGTAACAATAGTGTTTTTTTGTGGTGTAAGTTGGTCGAAGAATAATGTCAATACATGATTTATGCAAACATTAACGGTGGTGTTTAAAATCATTACGTCCTATAATTCTTGTGAAACTCAGCGCACACTACTCTTCAAGAAGTAGGCAAGGGTTTTCTGCACTCCAATAAAGGATGTTTTTTCTGTTGTATCCACTCTGATGAAGCCACATTTCATAAAAAATCAGAATATATTCCGTTGGTGACAAGAATGCATTAGAGCCGAAGAACAGAGCTTATAGCATCTTCTTTGAGATAAGTTCAGGGCAACGATAGTTCCCGTCTGTCAGCAGGGGAGTTGAATCAGCGCTTTGCTGGGCGACCGAGCCCTCGCCTCTCCGAGTGACGCGGCCCGAATCTTCGGCGATTGATAAAATGTCCATCTGTATTATCACATCTGATTTGTTAGTGAACAAATGGATAGATATTTCGTTTTTGGTTAGCGTATTGTTTGTTATTGTCTGAAATTTATGAGTAGAATAGTCTTACTAATTACACTTTATTTATTATGTTTAATTGGGTATAATAAATTGATATGTGATATTTACAAGGAGACAATATCTTATGGAAAAACATCAATAGCTCCGTTGCGCAAAACAACTACAAATTACGTGTTTAACATTTTGTATACATTGTAGGATCTCTCAAGGGTCACTGGCCGAAATTTGATGTGTCATGGACAGCCAAAAAACCTGAACAGCCTCGGCGAAAGTCATTATTCACGCTCTCTTTTTGCATCTTAGGTGAGCCGAAGATTGCGTCAGAGTTGCTTGCTTGTCTCACACATTTTAAACTCTGATCACAAATTTTTGATCAACACTGCTTTTCACTTCATCAAAAGCTTTCTTTTAGTGTGAAAATAATTAGGAAATCGGTTTCTTTGCTTTCGTCTGACTGTGAGTCGGGCATCATTACATTCGCTAAATGCACAAACGCTAGTGATCTTCACTTCCTCAGGGTAGAAAGTGTGAACTAACGAATTGTCGTGAAAATGAATCTCAATCATTTCACATAATTTGTGGTCTTATTTAAATGTATATTTGTCGTATTAAGTGTGAAAATTGAGGTGTGGAGGCCCCCCAGCTTTGAACGGTGTGCCAAAAATGAACGGTGTGACATTGACTCATGTTAAGGTAACAAAAATTTTAGGTCTTTCAATTCAGGCAAACCTTAAATAGAACGTCCACTTAAATGAATTAAACACTAAATTAAGTTCTTTATGCTACACTTTCAAAATTCTTTCAAATTCAGTCAGTCTCCACACTACTCGTGTATATTTCGCGAATGCTCATTCCCGCTTGAGATATGGCATAATATTCTGAGGAAATACATCTTATAGCTCCAATACTTTTAGATTACAAAAATTGTTCGAATAATAAGCAAATCCCATCCATGTGATTCTTGTAAGCATCTTTATTAATCTAGGTATTTTAATTTTACCTTGTCTCTTCATATATGAATAAGTGTTTTTTGTCAAAAATGACTTACAACACTCGACGTAGTAATCATATTCATCAGGTGACAGTATCAACAGCTCGCTATAAAAAAATTCACATATAATACATCTACATTACTTCACAACACCTTGCTAGATGACATTAAAGGATTAAATTCGATGCAAAAGTTTAAGTCCCAAGTAAACTATTTTCTACTGCACAAGTGTTTGTATACAATTAGGGACTATACCGAGCATCCAAAAGGAAAGTAATATTAATTTTAACAATGACATTTAATGTATTATGTACCATTTGGATTGCATAATTGTAACGAACCTGTAACAAGTATTGTACTTCAGCTTCTGGGTCAATGACCCCCATCCCTATCAGGTTTGCGTCCATTTTCCCTGATTTTTGTGCAAATGCTGAGATGGCCCCTTGTTTTGCTTCTGGTCGTAAATGTAACTTCAAATTAAATTCTCTCCATCGCTCTTCACACACATTTGTAAGCTGTTTTTGACGTAAATAAATAAATAAATAAATAAACTGTTATTAGCTGTAAATTAAATTCTACTATCATTATGGGTTGTAAAACTGCACAATGGGACGGAGCCTTCAGGTGCAACCCCGATCCTTCCCGAAGGAGCAAGTTGGATACGTCGCGGACCACTTTGGTTCAAATTGCAGGTTCCTTTGCTATAAAATGACCAGCATGGTGATGTACCGCAATAGAGTGAAGACGGAAGCAAATAAACCTCTTGACTTTCTGAAATTGTGGGTATGTTCACATATCGAAACATTTCCTGCCTTGAACATTGTTAACTCGCGCTCATAAGGCCCTTCCCTTTTCAATGCGGCTGCGATACTAGTTCTCAAATAATAGAAACAGTTTACATTATGCAATTGAATGTAAAACACGCAATAGCTCATCAGTGCAGTTGTAAGATAAGTTTTTAATAGTTGTTTCGATATAATTATTAGAACTATTCTTCATTAATTCATTGTTCTATTTCACGTTATACTTACACACGTAGACACCACGTACAACATGTAAACAGTCACATTACTTTGCTCTCGGTTCACTTGCTTGACATTTTGATTTTAACTATGGAACTAAGCTCAGAATAGCTAATGCATAGTACCACCTGAGTATACTCCAAAGCCCCTTTAGTAAAAAGCACTTTTTTGGGTAGCTGTTTATATTGCAACTACGCTGTTTGATTTTTGATTGCTCAAAAGTAAGCGTACTAAATCTTACCAATCACACATGCGGTTGTAGAAGTTACGGTTGTATCTTTTATATAATAGATTTGTGTTACAAGTAGCACAAATATGAACCTTGGTGCATTACATTTAAATTTACTAAACGCAAATACTGCGTAATTTGCAAGTACAACATTATTTTGTTGCGCATTTTCATTCGTGGGTGTGTATTATTCAACTGATGGTACAGAACCAGGCATTTCAAGATCGTGGGGAAGGAAAATAGCTTACTGGAGTTCGCACTGCGTCCAGAGCAACTTTAGCGAGATTTAAAAGTAAGGGTTGAACAAATTGCTCCGGACAGGTGGTACATCACTGGATATCTGGCCTATGACTTTTCAAGAAGTCAGTTGACAGTCATTGCCCCAAATTATTGCAAAGAAATTATACATTAAAATAAAATAATACATCAGTAAGATTTAAAATTGACAAGTAAGATTAAAATTAAACATTTTGAATCGAAAGGATCTTGATTTCGTAACCATGTTTACTTATTAGTACAATAATTGTATGAACTTCCTACGTTCAAGTTAGGAGATTTAACAGATATTCTTATGTGTTAAAGGAGCTGTCTGCCCGTAAGCGAAAATTGTTAACTACTATAAACCTCTTATAACTCTTAACCGCTATAAAGAGGCTTTTTAATTTATTTCACATGATTGCTATATACAAAAATAACCTAATAATTAATAAAAAATGACATAATTAAAAAAGAAAAGAAGTTTCTATTCAAACTAAGACCTGCCTATTGTTAAAAATGTTTATATAAAACAAAACTTAAAAAGACAATTAACACGAATAGTAAAGACTAAAAGCATAATTCTAATCTTGGTTGTATGAGAGAACAAATGTTGAAAACATGTTCGCACGTAGTGGCCACTATTCCACGCCGACGCCGCTTCCTGGATTTGGAGGGGAAAGGCGAGCGAAGTCAGGGGAAATGGCTCATGTTCGCCCGGCGGCCAAGTAGCTTCCCGTGCGGGCGCGGTTTGACATGCTTGTAATAAGCATTTTGGTTCCGCTGTACATTCACGAGAAAGAGAGAGAGTATACTTTCTCAACCCATCCACCCGCACAACAGCGTGTTCGGCGTGTGCGCAGGGCTACGAGACGCGGCTGGGCGCGAAGGGCACGCAGCTGTCGGGCGGGCAGAAGCAGCGCGTCGCCATCGCGCGCGCCCTGGTGCGCAACCCGCGCATCCTGCTGCTGGACGAGGCCACGTCGGCGCTCGACAGCCAGAGCGAGAAGGTAAGCGGCTTCGCGTGCGGAAAGAGAGCGGCGGAGAGAGCTCAGGGTAACAACTGTTAGGTGAGCACCTGTACGTTACTACTGGAGATAGGGGACCAACACTGGTAATTATCTTCACAGTCTGGAGGTCGGACGTGTTATTGATTATTTTCGTGTTTCCAAGCTCGGCAACGGCTGTAGACGTTATTCCCGAAAGCGTAGTGCGAGTTTTAATCTCGCGACGTGGTGGCTTTCTTCTTCCGCTAGATTGGCGAGATCAGGAGCTGTCCTACCCATGTGTTTACGGGTTTTCCCTCAACCAGATATCTTCCTCCAGCAGGGCACCGCCGCAGCCGGGCAAGCTCTAAGCTCCCAAATGATCTCCCGACAAGTGTGGTAGTTTAGAGCATGTAAGTGTGTGTACAAGTAAGGGGAAATCATGGAACAAAGAAAGGAAGGTGAAATCAACCGAGGCCAGTGGCCCGTTTCTTAAGCCACGGAAAACCACGCAGCAGAGCAGCCGGCCGCTAGAATTCTCCTCCTTTCCGCAGCTACATTAGACCTAGGTTGAATAGTATCGAAAATTCTGCCACCGTCGAAATTCGAACAACAGGACCTCCCGGTCAGAGGAACTGCAGTGACATCATAGAACGTGTGAACAAACGTACTGTAATGATAGTAAAACATTGTCATTTCACAAAATATAATATCTTATTCAATTCTAGATTTGTTGCGTTATATGTGTAACTGCAGTAGCACTGACAGGAGGTTCCAGGAATCGACCGTGGGGGGTTCTTCAGTTCTAGCTAGACACAGTAATAGCTAAATAGCTCTTGATTGAATTCAACTGCTTTCTGGAAGAGAATTCTATCGATACTTTTCCCTGGCTACTCCGATCATGAACAGGCGAATTGTGGAGCAGTGCCTTCACAAACGAGCCTTCCTCATTCTTGCCCCTTCCTCTCCCCTTACGCACACAACTTACCTTTCATGCATCTTACTAACACATTTTGGAGATCCGTCGGGCCGACAGCTGGAGGAATCCTTGGTTCTTGCCATGATAAAGGTGTAATAAAATCCGAAAGCGAAACTTCAGGACGAATTCGTTCAGGATGTCGGTGACTAATGAGGAAATGCAATTGAGTAGCACATAAACGTGCATCCTCAAAAGAAGACACTGGCCTTAAATGCGTATATAAAATGTAAATTTTGAATTGAAAATGTGACCACTACATAGGCTATTCCTAACTATTCAAAAATATTGTTAAGAATGGATGAGTTAATTGATTAGAATATATTATTTCAAACACTAGATGAGATCCGTACACGAAGGGGGACTGATCTTCGATTTAAAGAAACCCAATTACACTCTACGATGCGACGAAGAATATTGAAATAGAGACACACGCTTTAAATTAATTGAATTTTAAACCATATACGTTGACTGCTTTAAAAAATTATAATTTAGTTTTTGTTTAAAAAAAGTATGCTTATGAAAAAGCGATGCTTTATTTTGATAAAATGCAATATATTTTTCTAGAATGTTCTATGATTGATACTACAATACATTTAATCGTTGTATGCATTAGTAAACTGTCCGCACTCTACTAATTTGTCTTCTACACATTTCGCTATGAGAACTTTGAACTTTACTACTCAAAACAAACCTCTCCATTCTGAACCCCGTTTTCATTACAGGTGGTGCAGCAAGCGCTGGACGAAGCTCAGGAGGGCCGAACATGCATTGTTATTGCACACCGCTTGGCCACGGTGCAACAAGCAGACCTCATATGTGTTGTCAACAACGGCGTCATCGCGGAAACGGGAACGCATTCACAATTGTTGGCACGTAAAGGACTTTATTATTTCATGCATCGGCGAGGTAATCACATGTCTGATGTGTGAAGGAGGTTGGGTCACCGTCCTGGCACTGATCATTGCTTAATTTAGCGTTTTAAAATAACGATATTGATTATTATTAAAGATTTTATTCTCGCACATGGTCCTTTTAGAGAAAACGTGAATTGTAACTGTCTAGATTTTCAACTAATTGGAGCAATATGTTGTGAAAAACATTTATTTTTTAAAATAAATTATACCTATCAATTTTGTGCATTTAATTAATATAAATGTATTCCTTTTATGTGGCAGCATCGTGATAGAAGTAGAGAATTTGTGAAAGGCAATAGTAAATCTATTATGAATCTCAATTGCTCTCAATTGCTCAATTGCAGGTACGTAAAAATAATTATTGTTTTTAAAATGACTCACGACATCGAAATGTCGATGTCACTTATGAATGACGTAATAAGGAGAATGCGATGAATAACGAGACGAGACGAAGAAGTTTATTTTTGAAGTATTACACTGCGCAAGTATGGTGTAGTCAGTTTTACATAATTATTGTATTTTAGATAATCAGCTCAACCCTGAAGTTACCATCACATCCGAAACAGTATTCAAATTATGAATATTCCTCCCCAATTTGTAATTTCTTTTATACATGAGATGATTGATGAATTACTAGTAATTCTGTCTCGTCAATTGATAAGCCATTAGTCGCGTAAGTGTTGTGCATATTTTTTACCCACGAAGAGGCGGTGATGGCCCCACTGGATGGTGAGATTCGGTACCGATCTCCTGTCGGCTAGCAGAGGTTTCCTTCAAACGTATCGGCGGGGAACTGCCTCAACCAGGAAAAGCTCTAACCTCCCGATCGGTCTCCCGGCATGAGTGGTAGTATAGTGCATGTAAGTGTGTGTGTAAGGGGTGAGGATAGGGAAAAGAAAGGGGAGGAAAGATCGTCCGTGGCCCATTTGTTAGGGTACTGCTCCGGCATTCGCCACGTATTGTCCGGAGAAACCACGGAAAACTACCAATCAGAGCAACCAGTCGCTAGAATTCTCCTGTAGACTACGACAGAACTCGACCTAGTTATGTGGCTAGTGTCGAAAATTGTGCCTTTATCGGAACTCTGAAGACCTCCCCCTGCTCAGAGGCACCGCAGTGACATCTGTGAATTCTCTGAATGTTTGAAAATTGCAAATGTAGAAATTATGCGAGAAACTATATGCTGTTATACCACCACTAGTTTAGTTTTGCTACCAAAGTAGTAACCCCTTATCGTCGGCTCTACTCCTACCACAACAAGAAAAAGTAGAGGTCAATATAATTATAGCTTTACTACACGCACGTTTTACTCAGAAGCAAAGATCAACAGATCAGAGAAACTGGATTAAAACCTGATCAAGATACGGGTCATTGATCCGGAAACGGAAATACAGTACTTATTATAGGCATATTAATTACTTTAAATTATACAACACATATATAGACTAATGTATGAAATCATTGTTCAAATACTTTTTTGAAATTTTATAGGTCAGTATAGTTTGTAATTGTTGTGGAACAGTTACCCAGCAGAAAATATTTTCTTTTGAACTTAATTTGGTGTATCTATTTTAACTGTTTAATGTAATCTAACAATGTGTTGTAAAGTAACGTATATGAATTATATGTATTTATTGTAGTGAGCTGTTGATACTGACACCTGATGAATAATGCCATGCATTTTGATGGTTTGGAAAAACTAAAAATTGTTTACTATGTATTAAAATACTGGTATATAAGAATCAAACCAAAAGAACCAATAAGAATTAAACCAAAAATGCTCACACAATTGAATGGGTGAACCAGCATAAGTGACATTTTATAAATTTTGAGAAATCTGTTTATTTACATATTATTATGTTATCACTGTAATCAAAGTAGTGTTACTTTGTTTTATCATTAAAACAACGGCATTTTATCTTTCATTAAAACCACGGCATTTCATCTTTCATTAAAACCACGAAAATACATTGGCACTGACATATAACCGAAAATGAACACGTTTTTCTCGGAATTCATGTCACTTATACCGCTATCGTTTTCACCTATTTAATTGCTTGTTCCTTTCATATCGTATGACATTTAGATTTAATTGACAAATTAATAGACGACGCCTTTCCGCTCGATGTACCTTTCATTTTACAGACTTACAAAAACAGTTACGTGCGCTACATCTACACTTCCCCTTTAAGATTCATGAAGCCTGGTGCTGTGTGACAAAGGACGTGCAAAACGTTACCATTACGAATAAGTAAACTATATCTGAAAGAAAACTGGAATATCTTCCTGAATTGTCAAGTTGGACTCTAACGGGAAAAGCCCTTCGATGCTGTCCTTCGAATAAATAAACTTTATAAACATTGCCACTCATGTTTCAGCTTACAAACATTCTTCGATTGAAACTGTGGAAGTATAAATCCAGTTCCGAATGTTCGAAAAGAAAAATTTCATACTCTAATTCTCCACAGATTCATTTCATTCTCTAACTTTCCACAGCAGAATAAACTCGGCAGGCACAATTAGATCGGTAATCGGAGGGGAGCTGCGGGGAGCTCTGAGGAAGCCGGATCCGTAAAGATCCCTCCGCTCCGAGCGTGACTCGAAACGAAGCAAGAACTACCTCAAGGGAGCCGCCGAGGAAGGACGGAAGCGAAGTGGACGGCCTCCGTTGCCTGGCCTTCGCCCCGCCACCCACCACGCAGACCCCTCCGCCCACACTTCCCAACGGCCCCCACAGCGCCCACACATCCCAACGGCCCCACAGCGCCCACGCCGCCCGCATATCCCAACAGCCCTCACGGCGCCCACACATTCCAACGGCCCTCACAGCACCCACGCCTCCCACACATTCCAACAGCCCTCACAGCTACCCCGCTGCCCACACATCCCAACGTCCCCCACAGCGACCACGCTGCCAACACATCCCAACAGCCCTCACAGCGCCCATTCCGCCGACACATCCCTACGACCTCCACAGCGCCCACGCCGCCCGCACATCCCCACGGCCTCACAACGCCTACGCCGTCCACACATCCCAAAAGCCCTCAAGTCGCCTACACATCCCAACGGCCTCCACAGCGCCCACACATCCCAACGGCCCCACAGTGCCCACGCCTCCAGCGCGTATGCGGGAGAACACCCACCATAGTCATCGCCGCCGCCCACAGTACACATGCCGGCGCGTTGCCCCAGTGGCCGCTGCCTTCGCAATTGCCTACACTCCCCGAGTCAGCACCACCTCCACCTCCGACTACACCTCCGTCCCCCCTTCCCCTTCACCACCAACTCCGCATCCACTCTTTTCTCCAAATTCACCTCCATCTTCTCTTCAAACTTCCCCTCAACCTCATTCTCGTCTACTTCCGCATCCTCTTCCATCTCTGTTTGCCTCCGCCTCTCCTTCCCTCCACCCCTTGCTTCTCCTCCCCCTCCCTCTCCCCCTGCGCGTGGGCCCCCAACCCGTCCGTCTGCGTTTCCACTTCCGCTTCCACTTCGCCTCCGCCGCCACCGTTGCGGCACCTCGCCGCGCCCTGCCGCCCAGTTTTTGCGCGTCCCTCGGCGGAGTCGGGACGGGGGGGGGGGGGGGGCGGGCGGAGCTGCGAGTCACCTCCGCGCAATCGCGCCGCTTGAATTACTTTCAAGCTTTCATGAGATAATCAAAAACTCTTATCCCACTTCGTGACCTATGGTCAAAGAGACGGTTACTGCAAGAGCGCGCCTTTTCTTGCTGCGCGGAGCCTCCAAAAAAAGTAAACGGTACAATTTCTCCCGGGGCAGTCCGTTCCACAGCGTTCGGAACTATCGCCGATTTACGGCAGCAAAAGCCCCCCGCGCTCCGTCTTTCTCTTTTGCTCCGCGCTCGGCGGTCATAGATCTGGTTCCGGTTATAGCCAAATTGCTGGCACTGCTCTTTGCCCGCGAAGACATTTTTCTCGCAAGAAGCTCGCGATGCACTTTCTGATTCGCTCGGATGGTCGTCGGGGATAATTTCCGGAGAGGCGCTCTGGGCAGTCGGAGCGGGCGCAGCGGCGGCCGAGGACACGCAGCCTCCCGCCGTTCGCCCGGGTTCCCGGCGGGCGCAGAGGGTCAGGTGACCTAGGGTAGGCGAACGACGCGCCCGTCTGTTGTGGTGTCTGAGACAAAGTGTCTTAAGGCTGTCATGGATCAAAGCGCACATCACTTCTGTTAAGATTACCCTAAAACCACGTGTACACGTACATATTGAGATGTTAGGTTCGGCCGAAACTTTGCAGCAAAAAAAATAGTGGTGATACAATATCACATATCTTCTCACATTATTTGTAACTTTTGCAATTTTCGACATTTTCAGGTAGTTAAGCGAAAATGGAACGTGCGCCATTTTTATGAGTACTTTGGTACAGAAAAATAAAAAAATGTAGTTATTTTTGAGAAAATATTTTTGTTCCCTTCAATTCAAGTGGAAATTACAAGAAAACATTTCGTATTTTCAAAAAATGTGTATTACATAACATTTTTTAAAACATTTTCATTAAAAAATATGTAATATCAATAATGTTCATTGTTTGAAAATTTCGAAATTGGAGTCAGTTCATCAAAATTGAGACCTTCACCATTTTTATAACTGTACTTTGGTCTCATGAAAACACATAAAGAAATATTTAAGAGCAATTTTTGAAGAAATATTGTTTGCCTTTATTTCACACAAAATTCACAAAAAACTATTTTCAAAAAAATTGTACATGATCTTATTTAAAGATGTGTTAATAAAGAATATATTTCATCAAGGAAAACTTCTCTTTTTTCAATATTGTATTTGCAAGACGAAGCCGAAATTATTTACGTTTATAATTTTCGAATATTCAGAAATTACAACGAAAGTAAGACTTACACGAATTTAAGTATCTTTTTCTCTTTGCGAGAAAAATATTTATTACAAAATTTAGATGCCACTTTTGAGAAAAGTTTGAAAATGTTACTACTTTTTGTAAAATATTCCTCGGAATCAAAATAATAATTTCAAATTCGCAAGACCTTGAATTCCACCATCAATTGGAGAATATCAGTTTTTAAGAAAATCTTCTGACTAGGCTAGGCGCTAAATAATAGATCGACAGACATATGTTTTGTCATCATTAGTTTTTTAGGTACAAGTACCCACAAAACACGGATTCTGATTTGAGGAAGGAATTTAGTAGAAACTGGAACAAGATTTATTTCTCTTGCGTTATCAGAGACCGACAATTAACTTTTCTCTCAAAAAATTGCCGATTGCCGCCGCACGATTACAGTACGTTCTCTTCACTACGTAAGTATGTATTAGGCAAGAAAGTAAAATAAACAAAGCGGACGATTTTGTGGTGTTTGCTATATCCAATCTGATTAGTTTAGGTTACGTTAGGCAAATATGTGAATGTTTCACCAATATATATTTCATTTTTTATACACAAACCACTGAAATTTTTGTGAGATGGTCAGAGAGTAGTTTATTGAACATAACTTATTTTAGTACATTTACACCACATTTGATTTGAATCTTTATTTAAAGCTTTTGATCGAATTTTCCCATGTGATTTTGTGTATGGGGGTAGCAGTCTATTGTTCTCATACTTCCCTAAGCTCTTGAGTATAGTTTTTTGTTCTTTGGTATTATCACAGTCTATAACTTTGTAATTGGCTTAAAATATTATTTTAATATATTTATTTCTTAATATTATTTTGTACCACCAAAATATTCTCAAATGCTTAACAACTATCTGAAGATAAACTCATTTTTAATTATATTTTTGAATCGAAATAAAATATAAAATAAATTGAATAGAATAGATTTTTTGAATCGAAATCACGAGACCAACTTTGAAAGGACTCTCCTCGGGCGCCAGAGGGCCACGCGAGTGCGACAGCGAGCGCCCGCCGCCCGCGGCTGCAAGAAGCGCCGGGGAGACAATGGATCGCCCGCGCCCGGCACGCCGTTGTTTTTCGTGTGTTGTCACAAGGTTCGGAAAGAGATCGCACTCACGATTTGTGGGACCAGGAAGACATCTATTTTGTCTCAAACGCCCGCAAGAAAAATATTTTTCTTGAGTAAATGGTTTAAACCGGATTTTCTTAAATGAGTTTTCTAAAGACACAATGAGCGGATTGAGGTGGAAAGAAAAAAACTCGTTATATTTTAAACTAAAGAAAACTAACAGTTTTGAAAACTTGTTGAAGAAGTAAACACATTAGAATACAAATATTTTTGGTACTATGTGTATATTCAATTATTTTTGATTTACGTCGGTAAACACGCGCTCAGCACCCGAGTAACCAACCATATGAACAACGCTTTAAGAGGGCGTCCATAGAAACGACCGTTAAAATGCTGGAGAGATATTTTAGCGGACCTTGGGTTTAGATTTTACTAGTGCTCATAAATATTTGGATATGTATGACCATTTTTTCCCACTTGTCCCCAATGTATTTTTGTATAATTTCGTTCCTTTTGTCCCATTAGTCCCACTTGTCCCATTTTGTCCCTTACTTCCCCATTACCAAATTTGTCCATTTCGTCCCCTTGTCATCTTCGTCCTTTCCCCGCTTGTCCCTCCTGTTTCCATCCCCCTTTTGTCCTTTTGGTCCTTCCGCGCACTGCGATTGTAATTTTTGAAGCAATACCAAGACTCTGTACCAACAACCTTTGCTATAGAACGTCCAGAGTAATGACAACACTTAACACAAGAAAGTTTTAAATTTTTATTTTGAATAACTAGAATAACTAGAAATAACAAAAACCATTGTATGCAACACGTCCTCTATTAGCCTTTAAGGACTTGTTACATAAATAGTAACTTATTTCATCAGCACATTCTGAATGAATTCGAATATGAATAGACGTGCGTATAGGAATGTACGAATTCGTATATGAATGTATGATATTCTTGCCCCGTTTCTTAACATTTTCTCTTTTTGTAGTTACACATCCTTTATCGCAGATCGTGTCCTGTCTTCTTACATGACATTTTGCAGTCACGGGCACCGGAACTTCACGTAAAGTTTTCCCAAATGTTAAGGGCCATTCGCAGACATGTTTATTTGAATTTTGTTACCAAGGAAAATTATCTGCCAAGAACTAAAATAGTTCATAACTTTTAATTTCAGAGTAAGTGAAAATTACATTCGTTCAAACTTAATATGATTTAATATGGCTTTAAATGAATATACTAAAAAATGCTTCCATATCTCCCTCTAAACAACTGTTGCGCTAACACTAGCTAACGGGAGTACCCTGCGTTGCCTGGACATTTATTTACCAAAATTATTTATTAGACAGGAAGAAAAATTGTATTCAGGCCCTGCCCCGCTTACTTATTTTTTTTCTAATCTATCCCCGCCCCTTACTTTCACCTACAAATCCTTGGTCTACCTCATTCACTTTTTAACTGAATTTATAAACAAATTTAAACTAAAAGAGAAATAAAATTCTTGTCCTCACGTATACTTTTGTGGAGCGTAGTGTATAAATAACAAAACTTTCAATGAATTTCCACATCATAAAACTAAGATTTTCTCTATTTTTTTACATCTATTCATAAAGATAGGTTTGAAATTGATCTTAAACGCTACGCCGAGTCAACTGACGTTTAGTTTAACTCTTCATGTGCTTTCATTTGTATTCGTGCTGGCATTTGTTTTAGGGACTTGTAAGAATATACTAATAAAATACACTAATAAAAATGGAATAGGCCCGATTTTCATTGCTGACTCTGAGTTTTCGAAAATTACCGAAGTTCGGATTTTTTGGCGTCTTCCTGCAACGTCAGTGTTGAAGATTGTACTTTTTTCTTCAAATGATATTTGTTCTCCATAAATTATTCATTTATTAATCATTGTTCAATCATTCAATTCATTGCTTTAAAAGTTTTAATAATTTTCGCGCAATTTTAAGTGAAATGTGGGCAAAATTAAAAACGAATTTCTCAAAAACGGCTCAAATTTTTTCTTCAACCTTTTTCTAGGAATAGTGTAATAAATGTTCTGTAGAATATAACATAAACACCATTTTGACGTTTCATTTTGATTTTTCCAAAATTATACCAATGTAATGTTTTAAAAATATTTTTCACCTTGTTGAAACATATTGTAGATGTTTTTCATTGTTGAATGCGGTGGTTAACACAAACTTCAAAGCACATTTAATGATTTTTGACGATTTTTTCAAAAAATTATAAGCTTTGAATATTTGGGAAATAAAAATAGTGAATTTTCAAAAACGTTGGAGCAAAATTTTCTCAAAAACTACGGAAAGTTTTCCCCAGAATACTCCATAATGAAAAAGAGTTCAATTTTCTACGATAATCCGGAAGCCTGAATGCGAGCACCCGAAAAGTTAGAAAAACAAAGTGAACAATATAGGTCTTTTTAATCAAACTAAATGAAAATATGTATAGTACGAAAACGAAAATTTAACAATTGCGTTAATTAAAAAATATCTAAGTATTTTGTCTTATAATATTTTGTTAAATTTTTGTACTAATGAAACTATGATTTTTTTGGTTCACTTGCTTAAGATTTAGCAGGTAGATTTCGTTGAAATTTGATTTAAATGGCAATAATGTTGTTAAACAATGTTTTTGTTTTGACCAGAATGTTCATATATGAACATGGGAACCATTGAAGATCAAGTTTCAGACACTAAGTTACTGAATAATAAAGTGGTTTAGGTGGAATATTGGACAAACAATAGGGTCTGGGTATTGCATGGGATCTTGTTGTGTTTTTGGATGCAAAAGAAAATATTGCGATGAGTCTCATATTTACGTTAGCAAGTGTCTAGAGATAAACCGCTGAGGTTGAGTGGTTGAGAAATGTAAGTGAGCAATAATAGCGGCTCCCAGTGACTAATGAAGCTTTATTTTGTGTTTATGAAATTTAAATCATGTGTTGTTAAATTTTTGACGTATTTAAAACAGGGAAAATAACTTTACTAAAAAAGTATTTTCCCTGTTTTAAATGTGTGCCTCATAAAAGATCAACATTTGTGAACTATGTTTATTACATGACTTTTCACTCAGCCAAGTTATCACTCGTTAAAACACATTAATGTAGATCTCAGTAATGTGAAGAAGAAGAAGAAGAAGAAGAAGAAGAAGAAGAAGAAGAAGAAGAAGAAGATGTAAGAAAGTATTTTGGCGAATTTTGCAGGAAATTTAAAAGAAGAGCTGTGAAGAATTATTGGATTAAGTCGTATTGGACAAATCAGAACAAATTTGATTATTTTGCGTCAAAATATTTAAAAAATACTTGTAAAAACGTCTAGTTTGGCTAGTTATGAAAGAAACAATGTTATTTCTATTAAAATATAAGATAACTGTAACACATCCATTAACATTCATTAGTTTGAAAATAAACAGTACTAGGGTTTTTAACTGTCGGTTTGTAATAAGCACATCTCTCTTTAGAGAGTGTTCTGCATGCCAGAGTAGCAGATATGAAATATGGCTTATGAAGGAAACTGGACAATTTGGTAAGCCACCTCGCTTTCTTACTGTAATCTTTTCTAAAAAGTAGTTCTTCACATAAGATTATATACAATTTTTTAAAAAAACAGTAGTTTTATGGCAATTTTTGCTTAAAGTAAAGGCACTATATGTCTTTTTCCGAAACCGGATCCAATTTTTTTCTTGCAACGTTTTCCTCGTGTAGTACACCAGATGGTAATTAAATAAATGGCGCAGGTATCATTTTTGTTGAACTCACTGAATTTGTAAAATTCCAAAGGTTCAGAAATAATGCGCTAGATATGAGCTGTTGTACCATCACAAGTTCTGTCTGCTTTTAGGGCACCGAAAAATTAAGAAAATGTGAAAAAAAATATTTTAGATGCGGATAGGTAGCAGCTGGGAAGAGGGTGGGAACAAAACCGAAAAAATAAACCCATAGAAACATTAGGAAACTAACTAGTGTGAGAAAGTCTGTGCAATTTTGTAGCATTACTAGTTATTATAGATTTTCAAAACTGAGTTTTGAAATATCTTATGAGGAAACAGGACAACTTCCGTCAATTTATTAAAACACTTCCCTAATTAATTGTATCATCACTATTAATATTAGAAAGTAATTTTGAATTAAGAACTATTGTTTAAAATCAGAAATAAATGTCATTTTATTACTCTTGTAACAAATATTATTAACTACAAATATTTGCTTAAAGTATTTGACTGGTTAAGTGCTAGCCTTGGATAGGACAGACGAATAAAATATTGAGGATGGTGCCTGTACGCTGCTGTGATCAAGAGAATCCAAAGTAGTACAGTCAGTGCTAGCACGGAAAGTACTTTTGGTACGTTGGTATTGAACGGTCAGGCTGGTTTAAATTTAATGTCTGAGTTCTGGGTAAGTATGCGTCCCTTTCTAGACGATGTGAATACAATAAATTCTTGTGAAGACTTTGACCTGGTGTACTTTGAGTTGGAATCTCATCGGTGGTAGCATTTTCAACACTAGCTAGATACGTTGGGTAGGTAGCTATTATAGGGCGAATCCAGCCGCTGCTTGGAGTAGAATTCTAGCGGCCGACTGCTCTGATCGGTAGTTTTCCGTGGTTCCTCCGATCAATGCCAGGCGAATGCAGGAGCACTACCCTAACGAACGGGCCACGGACTGCGCGCATCTTTACTTCTTCTTCCTTGTTCTCTCCTCACCTCCTACGTACACGTTGATACACTTACATGCACAGCACTACCACACATGTCAGGAGACCAGCCGGGAGCTTAGAACTTTGCCTTGCTGGGGCGGTGCCCTGCCGGATACCTGGTAGAGGAAAACCTCTCAATCCGACAAGTACGTCGGTGTCAGAGCCACCTCCCATGATAAAACATGCATTGCACTGACGTAACTGATGACTATAGCAGTTGGCGCGCCCGGAAACTAATCAATCTTGCAAAAATAAACTAAAATCCCGCGGTTTATTCCAAATGTGCAAATAGCCAAATAATTTAATGTACAGAAAGAAAGAAATCAAAGAAAAAAGAAAACCGAATTTAATCGGGCGACTTATTGGTGCCCCGACGGTGGCGGAGTTTTGACTCTAGCTCCATAGCCAAACTGGACGAGATTTCGGCGGCCAGCTGCTGTGATCGGTAGACGTCTGTGGTTCCTCGGATTAATACCAGAGACTGTCGGGGTAGTACACAAACAAATAGGTAACGCTGATTGCGCGCGACCTTTCCTTCCTTAATCTTGATCCCTCCTCTCCCCTTACACACCCCACCAACCCACACAGGTACATACACACTCACTTACATTGTTATGCACTACTCTATTAAATATCGATTTATGAAACTGGACCCTACAGCGTGTTCCGGCTGGTCATATGGGGAGATATCAGGTTGTGATCAAGTGTATGTAGAGGTCGGCGGAGGATCTCACGTTCCCGGCAGAGATGGAACTCCGCCACCACCCAGTAGATAACAAGCATTACACTTACGGGAATATCGACCTCAGTTGTTGAAGTGGCGTCAATCAAGGCGCACTTATTCGAAATGTTTGCAAGAAATACAATGACTTATTTGTTAATATTGGGTAATATCTAAGTTAGAAATAAAATGTCCAAATATACGAATGGTGTTGGCTTGAGAAACTGTCCAGAAACTAATTAGATAATAGAAATATGTGTTCAGAAAAGTGGATTGTAGCTTGAAATTCGATTTACTCATCAAGAAATCGAATCAGCATCAATGATTTTGTAAACCGAACTTCTAGAATTTTCAACCCTGGCAACAAAATTGGTATAAAATTATCAAAATGTTCAATCTTTTAACTCGTGGTGCGAAAACAGAACATACTTTCTTGCCTTTAGTACTTAATACTACTTAATATTATTTAATATTATTTTTATCACAAATTCTGTCTGAATGAACATATCTCTGTCATAATTTATGGTAAAACTTATTACAAACTGTAGAACATTAAGTGCAAAAGCTAAATATTTTCGAGCAAGTATCAACACAAATTCGACAATTGAAACTGCTTTTTATTCACTTTAATCATATCCCAACAATGAGACGGAATTCTCCGAAGTAAATAAAACACACTTATCTATCTTGTCACCCTTCAAATATGAACTTCTCAAATATCCATCACTGCACTGTTGCCCATGGCAGCGTACGATCAAAACGAACAAATAGCAGCGTACAAACAAAAATATCAAATTAATGTTAAATGAAAGTTCGTACACATTTATGATACTCAATTTTTTCAGTTTTTCTTGCGTGTTGCACTTAAATCGCATTTTTGAGAGAGAAAACCTAATTGGCTAATTTCCATTAATTCCTTAAAATGAAATACATTGAGAAAAAAACATTCGTCGTACCGCAGACAAAAAATAAGGATAAGAAAATCATCTCTAAAAGGTTAATTTGCAAACACAACAAAAGCTTGAACGTAAGAAACGAAAGAAATGCGAATAATATACGAATTATAACTTAATTACCATTCAACTGCCTCCAAGCACTTTTCAAACTTCTTACGTTCACGAAGTGAGGGAAATGCGAAGCAGGCGGTTATGTTTGACCCAAATTACACAAATAACATTTGTATTTTCGAAAAATTGAACATGACATTATTTCAAGATGTTTTTGGTGAACATACTTCAATTTGAAAAAAATGTTCATGAAGAAGACGCCTAACAAATTTTGACGTTTTGCAATTTTCAAAAAATCAAAATTTTCAACGAACATGAGACTTGCGTCGTTCTTTTAAGCGTCATTGGCGCTATCCGAGGTCAAAATGTAATGTAAAAATTGGTGCCGATTTGAGAAAAAAATTGTTGAAATAAAATGAAAAAACGCCTACATTTCACGCAAAATCACACGAAAATTACTCAAATTTTTGAAAAATGGTACGTGACTTTTTTTTCAAAATCTTCCTCTAAGAAAAATATTTTAGAAAAGGAAAAATATACATCTTTGATATTTTAGTTGTAGGAAGACTCCTCCCTAAAAATTAAACTTTCGTAATTTTCGAAAAATCAGGGTTTTCCAACACCAACATTTAATAAAAAGCAATGGTGTCATTTTTTGAAAATTTTAAAAATGTCCCAGGGGCTTCTTGTAAAGTACCTCCGCCCCTAAATTAAAATATCTGTTTCAAATTCAAGAAGCAGCGCCATCCGCCAGATAGGGGAATATGAATTTTGGAGAATATCACCTAAACGATTTAGCCGCTAGTGTTCTTCACAGATAGAAGTACAGATTTGTTACTGTCAATCTATTTTTTGACATCAATGACCTATACAACATGGATGGATACACCTTGTGTTATTTTCAATTTGCAACTGCATTTATCCTCTTTTTCATTACCAGGACCTGTCCACAAGAGTTTTTTGCCCTGCATTACATAAATTTCTCCCTACTGTGTAAAGAGTAAAGGTAAGGTACCCAGGAGCTTCACATAAAGTACCACTGACATTTTTTTAAATCGCAGAGCTTCGAATGAGGCCAGATTGTCAGAGACTTATTCAGTTTTAAAGGAATCATGTATGTAGTTTAAGCGCTAGTGTCGTTCACAGATGGACTGACGGTCAGACGGACAGACGGACAAACAGGCAGACGGACAGTCGGGCAGGCGGACAGACGGACAGGCGAACTGTCGGACAGACGGACAGTCGGACAGACAGACAGACGGACAAACCGGCAGGCGGACAGACGGACAAACGGATAGACGGACAGTCTGACAAACGGACAGACGGACAGACGGACAGACGGGCAGATGGACAGTCGGACAGGCTAACTGTCGGACAGACGGAGAAACAGACAGACAGACGAACAAACAGGCAGGCGGACAAACGGACAGACGGAGAAATGGATAGACGGACAAACGGACAGACGGGCAGACGGACAGTTGGACAGGCGGACAGACGGACACACGGGCAGACGGAGAGTCGGACAGACGGACGGACATTTTGAAAAAAAACAATTCAGTATCAAGGCCTCAAAATTTCTGAAATATAATTACACAACGTGTTAGAGGGAATATAATTCTAATTTATCGAACAGGATTTATCCCGTTTTTATGTATTAAGTCCCCACAATCTGAGTTTTTTGTAAAAAAATTGCCGTTTTCTGCCGCAGCATTATACAACTTTCTCTGTACTACTCCGTACTACTCTGTACTACTTTCTGTATATTACTCCATAGATAGTACATATATGAAAAAGTAAAAGTGGGAGAATTGTGGACATAAATGTGGACGAAACATTTCGAGAGCGATTCAAAAGTTAGTTAGTTGCAATGGCAAGTATTATAATGCTAATGAGTTTGGCGAAGCGTGGTACAAAATTTTATACTTACTTTGTTGGGAGAATTTTCTTTTTCATCTATTGGGAAAATATTTGATGCATTAACTTCATACATGCATTTCTGGATCTAAAACCTGCAATTAGAAAGAAAGTTTTTATTATAATTCTACAAAATCATTGAAGTAAACAACAAACAATAGAAGCAAAAATCACTGGTGAATGAAACTAATAAAAATTTGAACTGATCTGCTTGGACGTGGGAAATTTATCACAAGAACTGCGTACATATATATATATATATATATATATATATATATATATATATATATATATATATATATATATGCATTCATCTGCGTAAAAGATGAAGCAGAACTAGTTAATGGATATTTGAATACGTGGAAGGGGAGTCACTGCTAACGAAAGGCGCTTTGTGGGTCTTGAGAATATGATCAAACTACTAAAAGAATATTCTGAAAAGTAACGGTGGAAAACTTCTTGTGATCAAAATATTTGTAAAATTTTGTATTTGAACATCTGCATTATATATCCGATGCTGTTTTAGATATTGTAATCCAGCATAAGCGTTAGAAATATACATTTTTCAACGGAAAAGTAATATTTACATACATTGCATTTTATTGTAACAAGACGTTTTAATTAAAATACCTCTCTCCAAGTCTTAGAACTCTTGAAAAAAATCTACTTTTTTACCTGTTCTTCAAAGTATGCCAACGATAGTGTCCAATGAAGTTGACCACGGAAGGAAAATTGTATTCACCTGCACCTCTTCTCCCATAATTATTCTTGGGTTGAAATGTTTCTATTCCATCAGGCCGTACATGCAAGGGCAATTCGAAGCCCCATCATGAATCTCCATCATAGGCAGTGCTGTCAGCCCTCACTCCCCCGACGTTCCTCGCCTATCCAACGGAACTTGCAATCCGACGGCAAACACGCACAAGGCCTCTCGAATGCACTGGAACAGAATGGTCGGCGCGGGGCGGCCTGCGGCCGGCCCAGCCGCCATCTCCGGCGCCGCGGGATGGCGGCGCGCGCGCCACGGGAGGGCTCTGGGGGCGGCGGCCGGGGCTGGCTTTTTCGCGCGCGCCCCGCCCCGCCCCGCCACGTCCCGCCACGCCCCGCCCCGCCCGCTCCCAGCAGCGGAGGCTTCTTCTCATCGCCGCCAGCGCTCGCTTCTTTAGCGACCGCGGCGGCGAGGGGGCGGCGCTCCGCCTTCGCTTCTTTCGCCCGCACGCCCGCTCAGGAAGGGGCTTCTCGGGCGGGGGAGGCAGCGACCGGGCGAGATGCGACCGACGGCGGCGGCGTTGAGAAATTCGCAATGGGCTGCGGGAGTGATATGGAGGGCAGGGGGCGGCGTGCGAGGGTGACTCAGCGCGGACTTTCGCCGCCGCCGCCGCCCCCACCCCCGCGGCCATACGGCGCTGCGCCGGCGTTCGCTCGCCCGCTCCGTTTTTTTTTGGGGGGGGGGGGGGGGGTGCAGTGCGCTATGGAGAGCAGATTCGTCTCCGCGGAAGGTTTCTTGTCGGGCACCGCGCGCCACGTCTCCGCTTCATTGGCGAAAGAAATAATCCACGCGGCTCGTTTCCTTCTCCTTTTTGACGCAAAAATGCGAGGCCGATTCTTTCTGTCACGTCGCAATTATTGGGACGGGCTTGTGCCGACGGCGCTCTCCAAAGCCCGGCCTTTGTGCTGGGGGAAGCGGCCTTATTTTTCATACCAGCTGCCGGGACAGCGGAATAAGAATTGATGGCGAAGATGTTTTTGGATTCGAGAAACGCCCTTAATCTGTAGTTTCCTAGATACATCGATATTCGGGCTAATAATCTCAATGAACTTCTCCTAGCTCACTACCTTCAAATCCAAGCTCTTCCTCAATAAAATAATTCAAATAATATCGTATCGGTTTGTTCTATGTGACCTATATTTAATTGAAACTATCTAATTCTTTGTTTATTGGTGCAAATGTTCAAATATGTGAATGTAGAGCGTAGCCTGTTCGTTTGATTCATGGAAAACCGGTAATTGATATATGTACTATGCATTTTGAGTTTGGTATTTTAGGGTCGGATTAATTCATTTGCCAGATGGAGGTGTTCCTAGGTCCGGGGCCTGTTTTTATGTATTATGCACGCCCGGAGATAAGGAAGACAGGTGGCGAGTATGATAAATTTCCATAATCAAGTCTAGCTTACTTGGCCTACCTGAGCATTTCTATTGTCACGTACCTATAGAAACTGAGATGATTGTATCACAAAGTTCAGTTTTATCGTTGCTACGACCAGGAATCGTAGTCGGTACCGACAAAGTGTGCTGTTCATGAGCCACCCGAGGGGCATGTATGCAGTATATTCGGCATAAATGCATTGAAATCAAAAATATTTGAAATCATTGTAAACACAATAATTGCAATTGCGTAAATTATACATTATTTTTATTAATAATATTACTATAAAATTGTAATAATATTATTGCTTTTTCGAGATGGTATTGAGATGTTCAGAAAAAAATCGAATTAGCCGTTTGAAACATTCAAGTTAAAGAATATGCCTTGCTTAATAGTATGTAATGATTAAATTTCAATTCTTTCAGACCCTATGATGATTGCTTTTCCCTTGATATTATTATTATGAATGGTAGGAATTACACGTGCTATCACACCTTTCAAATAATGTCGTTCGAAAAATATAGAAAATTGGTTCAGAAATTAGATATGTACTAGTGATTTTTAGCAGTAAAAATACTGCTGAACAAAACCACACAAAATTATTTTCCTACTCGATAACAACAAAACATTTTCTTGAGTAACAATGCAAATAATTAAATATTTTAACATAGTCATCAGGGATACCGCACAGCGAAGTATTGATACATTACAACAGTTCTTAATGTATCAAGAATATCAAAAATGTTCATGATCCATAACGCAAAACGTGAATAGAATATATTTATTGACGGGCAGCCTCTTTCTTGAAGCCTTGCTGTCGATAGGTCGTTTTTTAGTCGAAAATTCTTCATTGGTTTTCTATTTTCTCGAGTTCATATCAATATAATGAAATCATACACACCCTTCAAAAGGTTGGAGAATGCATAGTTTTCTTTCATTACCACGTAATTTACCCGAACTTGAAATTACCAATATAGATAGGATGAAGTTAACTGCTTGTTTTTTGAGTACACGTGTCAGGAAAATTTAACTCATTTATTGATTCAATTTAAGTATTAAATTAATTTATGAGTTTTCCAGTAATTGAATTACATTACATTACCGAACGAGATAGTAGCTAATGATTCCATTCAACTTGGATTGTTACTCTCGTCTCAAGGGGTTAATAAGAAAAGGAATAAGTAACATACTAATTGTGAAAGTATTAGTTATCTGTGAATCGTAATTGAAAAACATTAATTTTGTAAAATAAAGCAATGAGATCTGAGAGTAGTTGTTACAGATGCAAGCAACTGGGAACACGGTTTGTTATAAAAATATACTAAGATAAAACCTTTCCACATATTTGTAGTATATACCTATTTAATTTCATTGTTCAATTTTACTGAATTTGAGCTATTTCATTGACATCATAGCGCTACAAAACCGGCCATGTCTAAACAGTGTGTGCTGTAGGCAACCCGCAACACACCATTCATCCAACGAGGCAGTTTAGTGAAAGGTTGATTATTCAATATTTAAAAAAATGTATTAACATGTATTGTGCATGAGAATTGTTAAGATGAATACAGGCTGAAATTATTTGAAAATTAATAAAATAGGCAGAGTGAAAATGAAGTTAATTATTCGAATACGAATATTCAATGGAAACTTATTCATAATAGTTATTAACTACTGTAATATTTAGGAATCAGGAATCTAAAAGTAGAATACTTTAACAAAATATCGATTGGCGCCAGAGCGAGTATGGAGTAATTCTATTCGTACTTGTGTATTTTGTAAAGTGCAAACTATTTGCGCATTAGAGCATATTAACTTTTAGCACAAAAAGGCAAAGTTGTGTTGTGTTTCTTTGTCTTCAATGGTATTAAAGGTAGGAATGATGTGACTGAAGATATTAATAGCAATAAACTACCATTAAACGTCAACTCAATTACAATCTTCAAACGTATCTTAAGGAAAGGAACTTTCCAGAAATAGCCTAAACTGAAGTAATACAATACAATTGCCAATCCAAACGACACGACCGCTGTAACAGTAATAATTTGTATAGGCTTATTGGTTGTTACATTAAACCATACATTTTCACTATGTAATTGTTAATTGGGATGTTGAAGACAAAGACAAATCATCACACGTCAAAGATCAAATAAATAATATTTCGTTTTTATTATCTCATAAAACACAATATAATTTTTGTTGTACTTGCTCCCCAACATTCCGTGGAGATAAGGCACTAACAAGAGAAGAATGAGAATGATTCAGCACACTCCATTTACGTCCACTTTATTTCATTGTATTGATTATGTATTGCACTATGATTGAAAATTTATTCAAGTGATTTTTTATGACTATCAAAAAACTGCTTCTTTCCCACAAATTTTAATGACGTACGTGAATATGGTAATCCCCTAATTGTACCCGCTAAATCGATCCCCTCTTCACCCTCAACAATTTGCAAATTCCTAGATATGTTTGATAGATAGATTGATGTATTGATATGATGTTTCCTGGCAAGCCAACTGCTACTGTCATTAGTACGATCAGTTAATTCAATATTAATATCTTGTGAAATGTGGGTATTTCTATCCCTCTAGATGGAGAGATTCAGAGCCAATATGAACGTCAATATGGAGAGGGTCTTCCTCTTCAGGTATCTCCATCAGCGAGGCACCGACCTAGCCAGTAAGCTTCTAACTGCTCCAAGCTTCCACCTAGCCTCCCGTCATGTGTATTAGTGTAATACATGTAAGTACAGGGAAGAGGATTGAACAAGAGGAACAAAGGAGACAAACAGGAGGATTGAACAAGAGGACAAAGGAAAGATCGCGTGCGGTCAATGGGCCGTTTGTTAGGGTACTGCATCCGGCATTCGCCTGGGGCAGATAACAGAAGCCACTGAAAATGACCGATGAGAGCAGCCGGCCTCTGGGATTCTTCCCCGCCCAGCGGCTGAACCGGGCTTCCCCATGCAACTAGGAACCCGCCGCCATCGACACCTGGAGCCTGGCGGTCAAAGTCGCCACGGAGCCGGCGGGGGCGCTGCCCGCGCGCTCGATGCACGGGAGGGCGAGGGGACTGCGCGAGTGCAGGGGCCGAGGGTGGGGGCGTGCAGCGCGGCGTGGCGCGGCGCGGCGTGACGCCTCCGCCGCTGACCTCTGGGCCTCCGCCTCCGCGCGGTCCAGCGCTGTTTTGCCTGCGGCCGGGGGCGGCGGCGGGCCAGCGCGCTTTTTGCGCGGGGGCGGCTCGGGGGCGGCGCGGGCGGCCAAGGCGCATCGCCGGGTATATAGCCCCGCGGCGACGGCAGTCAGCACACAGCCCGCCGCAGACAGCGCAGCGCCCTCCACCACTCGCTCAGCCGCAGCGCCAGGTAAGCAGCGCTTGCTTTCAACATTACTGGAGGCGCAGTTTAGAGGAAGGTGGGGCATATTAAACAATTTCGTTTGCTCAAAGTTAGAACAACTTTATTACCAACGATTCCTTTGGATGCTGGTATAGAATGCCCAAAATAGTAATCTATAGTAGAATAACATAGGGAGTTCTGTATTATTTCGTTTTTAAAAATGTTAACCAACTTCTCACAATAGATCAAGTGTTCAGTGAACACATGATCAGTAATATTGGCAACATGTTGTAGGATAATATTAAATATCAAACAATTGTTTTTTGTAAGTCTAAACTAGTTATTGTTTATTCAATTTCTTCTAACATTTTCTAAAATTTAATCACATTAAATAAAATATCTGAAATTTTTAACAATGTGGGCCAAGAGCGAAAATTACTTTCTTTCTATCTTAGTTTTCACCAACGATTCCTTTGAATGCTGATATATAAAGCCCAAAATAGTAATCTATATCAGAATAACATAGGAAGTTATGTATTATTTCGTTTCCAAAAAAGATAACCAAAATCTCACAATAGATCAAGTGTTCAGTGAACACATGATCAGTAATATTGACAACATGTTGAAGGATAGTATTCAATATCAAACAATTGTTTTTTGTAAAAGTTTAATGAAATTCCATTGTGTACACGCAATTCGTATAAGTCTAAACTAGCTAGTGCTTATTCAATATCTTCTAACATTTTCTCACATTTAATCTCATTAAATCAAAATTCTGAAATTTCTATCAACGACGTGGTCAAAAAGCGAAAATTACTTTCTTTCTATCTTGCAGATTTCATGACAACTCATGGAATGGTAATTTCAAAATCATTGCTTTTTGACACACGAACATAATAAATGTTGTAGATTTTATCAATAATGTGAGAAAACCTTATGATCGTAAACAATATTTTGGAAATGTGTTCTCCTGTCAGATTGGCAATTGTTTGCCAATACGGTTCTAGTGTAGGATGTACGCAATAATAGTTTGATTTACTTTAATCATATTTAGGAAATTGAGTTTCATAAAGTAAATTTATTGTCGACATTATAAATCATCCTTACGCATTTCTATCGAATATATGGAAATGTGTGAAAATTTCATAGTTTTCTCTAACAATGTTGGCGCATATATTTGTCTCAAAATATAAAATTATATTAGAATAGTTATGGTTGGTTGGAATAATTGGCATGCAAGACAATATACGTAATGGTATGGTGTTTTCTTTGTTTCAGTAATCCGCCCATAGTCCAGAGGCACACCAATAGCCATCATGAACACCAGAATTCTTGCTTTGTTGGTCTGCTTGGGTAAGTGGCATATCACTACCTCATGGTTTCACAACACATCTATGTTTCAATAGAAGAGTATTAGAATTAGTATTCAATATAGGAATGCCAAGTGCACAGATAGAAATTCTAATATATTTGAGTAATACAAAGACAAAAAAATTAATTGATAATATCTAGATATAAACCCACAAGTTTAATAAGAAATCTATGTCCTGGAACAGTTTGGTTCAATTTTTCAGTTCCCTCTCTAGTACTTCAAAAGTCAATATCATTCAAAATGTTATTGAAAAATACATATTTTTAGATTTTCTTCGTTCACATAAATCCAGCCTGCGCCATATAATACCTGGAGACGAAAAAGGAGTCGCTAGATACAAGCTGAAGGGGACAATAGGGGATGGGGAGAATAAATTTGTGTCTTAATTAAAATGCTTGGTATTCGAATCAAACATATTGAATTCATACAATTTTAGTCTGTTTCGTGTAACAGCAAGAGAAATGTAACATATGAAACCACGGACATATACAGAAATGACATCATTGTATGGAGACTGAAGATGATGTCAGTTTCAGTGCCATCCAATAAGAAAAATTGCACCATTTTAGTAAATTCACAAATTTCTTCTTGAAATGCCGTCGGTGAAGGGGGGTGATTTCCCATTCTCTCCTCACTTGAGAAAAACTTTTGGAGTGTTAAATTACTTCCCATTTAAAAAAAGGTAAAAGAAAATTCTAACAATCAATCCAATGGTCAGGTGATCAGTAATATTCTACCCTCAGTTATGAATGATATAATAACATTCATTTAGTAGTAAAATAGTTATAATCTCAGTTATTATGAAGATTTGTTTCGTCGTTGAAAATGAAACCTGACGTTTGGTGTTTCTTCGTGCAATAATGTCAGATATCAAACTAATTGGTCTCTCTCAGCCAATATTTTGATGGTATATCATGGTTTATCAGTATCATTCAGTTCTCTGCGAAAAACACGTATTGCTACATTTATTAATTATAATTCAATTGACTATACTATAAGACTAAGTGAAGGGATTCCAGAGATCTCAAAAACAAGCAGAGATTTCATTTCTCCCCAGTACGTCTCATCAGATTTAATAGTTCTTTGAAGTTAGGAGAGACAGTCAAAAGAAAACGATAATTTATATCTATTGTTATAGCTTATAGAATTGTGATGCTAAATTCTCACCGCCAGTTTTTAAGCATATATTCCACCAGCCGACCATTTTTTTAAAATTTCTTGTTTACAAACATATTTTAGTTTCTGGCGATACCACTGTTGTACTGCCTGAATCATCTCACTGTTCGTCACGAACGGACGCCTTGCCATGCCACTTTTGGGATTTCTAAAAATCTGGAAGTTTCAATGTGACAAGTCCGGGTTGTCCCAGCAAAATCTAGGGCAGATACACCTTCATACGGAAGTGTATCTCAAATGGTGCAACGCCTTCGCTGGAAGGAGATTACACCAAGACAATATGTCGAGAGCACTTGGACGCCCACATTACAACAAACGCTTTATATGTCTCGCATCACTCCCCGGGCATCCAGGTTGGGCATAGTCGAAAAACTCAGTTCTCATTCAGACAACTCCAAAAAATATCTAGGACGGCACGCTGAGATTTAAAGAGAGTTTCTCGTTTTAATTTGTCCGACCTCTGCAACTAAAAGAGATGCTCCGAAACGCCCTCGCGCCTCGAGACGGCCGCGTCTGACGGAGCTGCCGCCCGCGTTGCAGGACTGTCGCGCGCGGCGCCGGCCGCCGACCTGGAGGCATCGGAGACGCGCGCGGCGGCGACGGAGGCGGCGGCGGGGGCGGAGGCGGCGGACGCCGAGACGGCCGAGAGCTACCACCACCACAGCTACGGCGCGCACGGCTACGACCACCACCACGGGCCGAGCGCCGGCGCGGGGCTGGTGTCGATCGCGCAGGGCGCCGTGGACCAGGCGCACCGCGCCGTGCACGCCCAGGGCCCCGCCGCCAACCAGGCCGCCTTCCAGGTGCGCCCCGCTCTACCCCGCCCCTCTCCCTCGCACGTGCGGATAAACGTTCGTCGAATGTCTGCGAGAGAGAGAGAGAGAGAGAGAGAGAGAGAGAGAATAAGTGTGTGTGTGTGAGAGAGAGAGAGATAATAAGTGTGTGTGTGTGTGTGTGAGAGAGAGAGAGAGAGAGAGAGAGAGAAAGGGAGGGAGAGAGAGAGAATAAGAGAGAAAATGTATGTATTTGCGTGTGTTTGTTTGTTTGTGTGTGTGTGTGTGTGTGTGTGTGTGTGTGTAATTTTTATATCCTTTGCGATGACGGCCAAATAGTTTTATATTTGTCCCTCCGTGTATTTTAATGTGTGGTAGTGTGTGACTCTTCTTTTTGCATTAGCTCAACAGCCCTTTGTGGGTTTTGGTCAATTACGTCATTCCGTATTTTCCTATCCTCTACAGTCACTTTCCACTCTTTTTTTCTCCCAACGACCTTAAATCTTGGCACACGACATCCATCCACCGAGATCATCGTCTTCCTCTCCTTCTTGCACCTATTGTCACCCATTCCATTATCTTCTTTGGGAGTCTTCTTTGATTATGACCCAGCCATTTAATTCTTTGAGCTTTAATGAATCTGACGAAATCCTCCTGTTTTATTAAGTTCTCTATTTCATGAAGTGTGTGACTGTGTGTAAATATTTCAACTTTTCTCTCTTTCTCTAACGAATAGAACGTTAAACAGTTATTGTAGTATTATATGATGAGCAGAAAGTATCTTTCGAATGCTGGTAGAACGTGAGCAATTTATCGTGTGAGTAAAAGTCTTTCGTTCTTAATATTCAACAAACAAATACTAATACGAAAGTTATACTTTTTATATTAATGTTTATCTCCTTTGATTTCTCTATTCTAAAGCCAGAATTACAGTATCCCACTTTGATATATTAGGAATTAATTCCGTCGGTTTATTCATTTCATTTTTAGCGAATTATTGTGAAAGTATTTTTATTCACATGTAATTTCATTCCCTTTAATATAGATTCCGTAAAGACAATCAACATAGACATTTTCAAATTATTTTCATGCTAAAAATACATTTATTCTTTGATTGAGTTCTCCCTGCATCCTTTCTCATTTTTGAAAGTTAAAAACATGCGAAAAGCTTATAAAAACGAGACCGTGAAAATTCAACAGCGAGTAGCAACCACCAAACGTTGGACACAGGTTGTAGTTCTTCAATACAAAATCTGATACTCCCACGCAATCCTATTCTTTGTCGAACGAATCACCCCATCCCCGGCCGCGTCCGGGGCGGCGTGCATTGACGCGCGGGCGGGGGCGCGTTGCAGGCGAAGAACCAGCTGGCGCAGCAGGCGGCGGCAGCGGCGGCCAACGCGCAGACGGCGCTGGCGGCCAAGCAGACGCTGGTGGCGCAGGCGGCGCAGGCCGTGCGCGACGCCCACGCGCAGCTCGACGGGGAGCTGCAGCAGCTGTCGCAGGCGCAGCGGGCGGCCAACGCCGCCGCGCACGCCGCTAGCAAGGCCGCCGCTCAGGTCAGCATTCCTCTCGCCCACATCCGCACGCTGCTTCCACGCGACTTCGGAGTGGCTCAGGGACTCGACTGTTGACACCGCACTGCCTCTCTCCGAGATGCCCTAGGGTTCCAGACCCCAAGATGCTAGGAGTTTCGACACTACATAGATAGCGCTTGTCCCGGCTGGCGATATGCCACGTTGGTGGGAGACAACAGGTTGACGAAAATCCCTGCAAACCGACGAAGGTTGGCGTTGTTCTCGCAAGCCAACGGGGGGAAGATTTCCCGCGATATATCATATACATTGCTACCTCTCGCGATAAAATATAACCACAGTAGAGTTCATTGTAATATCAATGTGAAAAATTATGAAATAATTATTTTTACACTTTATTTTTACTTTTATAATTAACCTCTCTAAATTAATTGAAAACTCAACGCAAATAAAGTTGTGGGTGAAGCTCATTCTTCAATGTTTTTCTTCCGTGGTCTTTTTCCAGCTTCAGGGGATGCCGATTTTTCGATTATGCGCACCAGATACTATGTCCTTCATGGGGACACATATTAACCTCTGTACTAGAAACTGACACTCTTGTCAGCTCCTCGGTCTGTTGACAGCATACTCACAAGGCCTTTCCGCGTCAACACACATGCATGAAAGACAAGGTACACGCAACCATGACCACGGCGGGCCTCGAACCCGTGATCCTTCTGACTGAGGCACTGAGACGGCCCACGCTGAGCCAGCTCGGCCATCCAGGCCTGCCGCTTGCCCTTAAATAATTGCATTGTGGTGTTGTTGGCGTGGTCGGGGAAGGGCCTTGCCTTGACGCGGTGGCGGTGCGCGTGCGCAGGTGCGGTCGCTGCAGTCGGCGCTGAACGAGGCGCAGCAGGCGGCCGACACGACGGCGCGCGCCGCGCAGGAGGCGTCCGGGGAGCTGGCGTCGCAGAGCGGCATGGTGGGCACGGCCAAGCAGCGCGTCGCCACGCTCGAGGGCCAGCTGTCGAGCGCGCGCGCCGACCTCGAGGCCACGCGCCAGGCGGCGCAGAACGCGGCCGCGGTGGCGCAGCAGGCGCGCGACAACGCCAACCACCACGCCCACCACCACGACGCCGGCCACCACCACGGCGGCTTCGCCGGCGGCCACCACCACGCCGGCGGCGCCGACCACGGCTACCACGGCGGCTTCGGGGACGACGACGGCTTCGCGGGCTTCAAGGGGGACTATCACTACTAACGCCTGCCATCTAGCTGCCATCTTCATTTGGGTGCAGCGCGCAAAGCCAATTTCATGTAATCTCATCGTTTCGTTTTTGTACCTCACTTGTTTTTTATGCTTACGTCTTTTTGTACCAACTTAACATTTTTACTAAGGAATAAAAAAGCTTGCTTGTTGCCATAATTTATCTTTCATTTTCCCACAATATCAGTTACGCAATCCCTACCTAACCAAAATGTTAGCATCTACGATTTATTTTCACCAATACAGATATTCCTTTCTTATAAATCTACTTAATCTTATAAATATGACATTTTGAACGCCAATGAAACAAGGAAATTAAGACCTGCATAACGTGCTCAAGTAAGAGAGATATTGTATTTCAAGTGGTGCGAAAATCTCACCAACTCTAACCTCTTCTTTGAGGCTATATTACAACATCATCCATATTTCTCACAGTGAGGCGCACGGAAACTGAAGAAGGAGTACATAAATAGCTTGAAATACACACAATTTTATTTAAAAGTATTTATTATTAGTTCCGTTTCTCTTCTTCGAAAGATCCACAATTCTCATCTGTCATAAATATCAAAAATAATTCCAGCATGATAAGTACAACTCCTCAACGCTTCTGTCCGCTTCATCAACCATTACGCTTACGAGTATGTGCGGTCACCGTTGTCTTACAAACCGTTTTGCTCCTCCTGTATAGAAAAAGGTTGATAAAAACATTGAACTGAAATGACGACCCCTTTCTTTCCTATCTGCAGCATTCCGAGCTTCGATCGTCGCTGAGCTCGTGATGCGATTGGATCCGAAGACCGCGGTCACGGTCTGGTCACAATTTCCTTTGCAACCTCTCGAGCAGACTCGTGGCTTCACTTTTGTTTCGACAACTCTCTGCTCTTGGCCGACGCGACGCCGTTAACTCTTCCCCTGGCGCGCAAGGTCGCTTCCAGTGTCATCGAACGGGTCGGTAGACCGAGCCTCTGGCACAGCGATGAACGAAGTCCACGATGCAGGGCCTCTGCATAGGAGAAATGAGTTGATTTTACAAAACGATTCGTTTTGACCAATGTACTTCGCAAAATGTTTCGAGGATCGCGGATAATAATTTCCTACGTTTCTTTTAAAATATCTTGTAGGATGAAGATCTAGATGTTTCAGCAATCTTATTTAAGTAAAAAATATGTTTAGTATACCGTCAAAATGTGTCTTCCTTTAACAGATTTTAGGTTAATCCAATAGTGATTCATATTCCTCCAATCTTAAAAGAAGTATTTTCTTTGAATTTGTACCATTTTGTTAGAATGTAAGAATTTCTAAAGGTGAGAAGCAAAAGAATGACTGCTTTTGCCATAAATCCTTTATATACTAATTTTAAATTCTTAGATTTTAAAAGATCTTTAATATCCTTTTCTTTTAAGCAATTAGCGTATCGAATACGTAAAATACTCTAAAAATTTGACCCTTTTATCGGTTTTTTGATCCACAACAATTTTATTTCCATATTTAGTATCTATGTTTCTTATATTAAGAATAGGATATTCATATCCATCTTTTAAGTATGATATTTTCTTTGAAATCTTAACATTGTATGTTGCTTGGTTCAGTTTCGATAAAACCTCCATTTCTAACTATTTTGAGGAAAGGTTTTCCTAATGAAATTATTTTTTTCTAAATGGAAGTTTTTATTGAAACTGAATCAAAGTTACATATCATATTTTTTTACTAATTTAAATGATTAAAATATTGATGTTAAGTGGATTATATTCAGTACTACATAAAAGACTTACTATACCAATGTAGAATTATCCTACAGTAGCATATATTGGATTCTATTCTACATTTCTATTACTCAATGAAACTTCAAATAATAAATTACATTATGAACAAAGAAGAAATACGTATTCTCATAATTCCTTCAGGACAATATAATACTGACAATTTAGAAAATTATATACATTAAATCACAAGCACACTTTAATTCGACAAATATTACTATTAAATCTAATCGTATTCTCAGTAGAATTGAAATTAAAAGTCATTTAAATTAAATTTTAATGCTGTGGATTCTATTGAATCATTATTAGTATTTCAAAATCAAATATTTAAAAAAACGAATCTACTATCGATAATATTAATTCTAAATACATTCCATTTGATACAATTAATGTACATTTGAATTGTGCTGGTGGAATGATTCTAAACGAAAGTGAGGAATTTCATTGAGAAACAAATTTTCTAACATCATTTAAACTTCAACTTAATTATCAAATGCCTATTATTTAACATCTTATCCACTAATTATACCCGTTTGTCAAAAAATACGTCTTTATGTTCGAATTACAGATGAACAAAATAATGAAATAAATTTTAATGGTGCTATGTTAATTTAGATTTGAAGCAATAATCAATTTTTATTTCCTTATAAATTGAGAAAATTGAAAGTTTTCAATGGAAATCGTTTCCTGCTACAGATCGTAGTAAGAATAATATTGGGCAACCTAATAAGGCAAAAGATATATGAATGAAAGAGATGGATGGATGCATTTCAAAAGAGCGGAATTTACATATCAATTATTAAATTATACATAAATCGTGGTGCTACAGAATGGCACAGACGTTCTCGTGTTAAATTTCTGCTGCCAACTATCGCAGCCCAAAATACGTTTTTTTAATATTATCTTAATTTTTCGGTTTCTTACTCATATATCGTAAATATTATTTTACGAATATTAAAGAACACTAAAATGTTTTCCTAAATGGAAATTTACTTTGAAAATTTGGAGCCATACTAATAAATACATTAATGTATAAAATTGCCGTTAATGTAAATATAAACGACGTGAACGACGAGTAAAAAATACATTTTTATAAATTTTGAAAAAACAAAAGAATAGAGCAATATAGATTTTATGTTATATTAGAGAGTATATTTAGCACTATCCCTATCAAAAGTTTAAAGACTCAATTTGGAGCCGTTATTGAGAAAATATTGAATTTGTAATTTTTTAAATTGCAGATATTTCTCGTAATATTGCGTGAAAACTACTACAATTTTCAAAAAATATGCAAGACCTTAATGAAAGAACTCACTATGAAAAACACAAGCCCGCAAAATTTTGAAATATTGGAATTTTCGAAAATTTAGATTTAACCATGAAAATCGGACCTACGCCACCTTTATATGGGTATTTTCTTTATTCTTACAAGAAATTTAAAGAAAAATATTGGAGAAGTTTTTGTGAAAATTTTTAAAATATTGACGGGGCTGGAGCGAGGTGGACAGGGGTTTGTTCAATTTGGAAAAATATCCTACTGACGGTTTAGGCGCTAGTGGTGTTCACAGGCGGATGGCCAGATGGATGTTTTGAAAAAAAAAACTTTTTCGGTATCAGGGGCTGAAATCTTGAAATCGATTTTCCGCGGCATTTCATAACTTTCCCTATACTACGTATATTACTCGGTATGTACGTATAAACACGGAAAAGCAACTAGTGGTGCTGTAGAATGGCACTGAATTTCCCGTATTAGTTTTCTATTTAAATTGGTCTCGGCAATTCGGACTTGCCATGAACTCTTGTTCAAACGACGCGAGAGAAAAGTCAAAAAATTACATTTTTGATTTTTTTGGGAAAAACACAAGATTAGTGCAGTATGACGTTTACGTCATCTTATATTATGTACTTAACACTATCCCTACCAGAAGTTTAAAGAAAAAGTTTGGACCCGTTTTTGAGAAAATATTGTATTTATATTTTTTTAATTGCAAATATTTCGTCCAATATTCCACCATAACTACTAAGAGTTTCAAAACATGTACACGATCTTAATGAAAGAACTAATTATGTACAAAAAATTATTTGAAGGAAAGTCCCATCTTTAATTTTGCATAATGCAATAATGCTTAACACGCCAAAACAATTATACTTTTAAAATTTTCGAAAATGTAGAGTATTTTATTATATTGTAGCAAGATATTTAAAGAAAAAAATTTGAATCAATTTGAGAAAATTTTGAAAATGTTCGGGGGGCTTCCTCACCACCAAAAAATCATGAATGATTTTCAAAAATCGTAGAGCTTCGACACAGGTCAAATGAACAGGGGTTTATTTAGTTTTATTTAGTTAGATATTATAATTGTCTTAAATTGTTAATGACATCTTACCGTTGGCCACAATTTATCAAGGAGCCTAAAACGCGAACTCAAATTCAATTACAAACACTTTATATTTTCATTGCCTCAGTGAGGAGACAAATATCAGTTTCTAACTTCTTTTTATAAATATGCTTCAGGAAAAAAATAACAAGTTTTATGTTGCAACTGATTGAAAGTATAGAAATAATTCATAAAATTCCACTAAAATAATACGAGTACGTTTATTTTAGTTTTTGACTTACATTTTTTATTATTTTAGTTACAAGGGGGCGGGAATACATGGAATATCTCTTCATAACTAATAAAATATTGTGATAAATACCCCAGCAACGCCGGTACGTATGCTAGTTACTAATAATATATTAACATCCCTAATGCTAAAATTTAAAAATTTTGACTTGCTTATATACACGTACGTATACACGGATTAATATAAGTTATGTAAGTTATGTACAGGGAAGTTATCTAATGTAGCGGAAAAACGATTTCAAGATTTCGACAGAAATATCTGGGGACCCCAAAAGTCGTTTTGGGGTCCCCAGATACCGAAAAAGTGTTGTTTTTTCAAAACGTACGTCAGTCCGTCCGTCCCTTTGTTTGTCCGTCAATACGTCTGGAGTCTGTGAACACTACTAGCACTTAAACCATGAGTAGGATTGTTTAAATTGAAGAACCCCTCCCCATTTTGGCTGAGTAGAAGTTTTGCGAGTTTGAAAAACATTCTTTAAAATTTTGGGGTACATTAAGCACTTCGAACATTTTTAAAATTTTCTAAAAAACAGCTCCACATTTTTCCATTTCTTGTAAGAATAGAGTAACATTCAGTAACTGCAGTAGAGTAACAGTAAAAGTGGCATGGATCCGATTTTCGTTGTCAACTCTGAATTTTCGAAAATTTCAAAAGTATGAATATTTTTGGTGCCTTTCTACAAAAATTAAAGATAGATTTTTTTTCATTCAAATGAAATATGTTGTCCATAATTAGTTCTTTTATTAAGGTCATATACATCTTTTGATAATGTTAGTAGTTTTTGCGCAATTCGCATACAATATTTGCAATTTCAAAAAATTACAAATACAAGATTTTCTCTAAAACCACTCTATTTTTTTTAAAAATTTTTGGTAGAGATAGTACAAAATTCACTCTATCAGATGACATAAAAGTCACACTGCTATACTTTTTTTTAATTACAATAATATAACTTTTTGACTTGTCGTTCCCGTCGTTGACACTAGAGGCAATTTCTTTACATTAATCTATTTATGAGAACATGTGCTTTAAATAATGTGTGATAATGTTTCCCGAAAACTCAACCGTTTCCGTAAAAATGAGCTCAAAATTTCGCATTTTCAGAAACACTCAAACGCTACTTTCATAAAACGGTTAAAAAATGTTTCCTAAATGTTTACAACTGATAGAGCTAATTGCACTGTTTATAATGACGTAGAATTAATTTTGCTAAATTAATTTTTTTAAATTCCACAAATGTATTTTTTTAAAAATATTTCTCACACTTTATATGCACTTTTCCAGCGAGTGAAAGTGCTTGAAATGTCGTCATATGAAGTTTTTCGAAAACTCAATAGTTTTCTATGAAATGTTCGAATTTCGAATTTACTGTAGCGCTTACATGCGATTTTCTTCAAAACGGCTCCAATATTTTCAAAGAAAATTACCATTTGGGACAAAGTTTTACTGTTATTTAATATTCTTAAAATAATATTCCCGTTCATCTATTAGAAAGCCGAAAATTAAGAAAGTTTTTAAAGAATGTACTTTGGGTGACGATAGGTGGCTGCCACGATTTGTTCACATTAATTTTTTAAGAGTTTAAGTGTTCAAAAATTACACAAATGTAATTTTTTTTAAATATCTCTCACATCTTTAATGTGCACATTACCAGCAATTTGTAAACACTATTGGATTTGTGTCTGGATGTGCTTTTAATGACTTGTAATGACGTTTTTCGAAAACTCAATAATTTTCTATGAAAAGAATTTGAAATTTCGCATTCGCAGTAATGTTTAAACACCATTTCCTTAAAAACGGCTCCAAATTTTTCAATGAAAATTGCCGTTTAGATCTAGGTTTTACTCTTTTTTTAATAATCTTAAAGTAATAATTCGGTTCTACTATTAGAAAACCGGAAAATTGAGAAACTTTAAAAAAAGTACTTTGACCTGTGATAGCAGCTGGCAAGATGACATTGCCAGATGACATTAAACGATTAAATTCGATACAGAAGTATAAGTACCAAGTAAAATTTTTTCTGCTGCACAACTGTTTCTATACAATTAGAGACTATACCGAGCATCCAGAAAGAAAATAATATTAATTTTAACAATGACATTTAATGTATTATATACCGTTTGGATCGTATAATTGTAAATAACCTGTAAAAAATATTGTACATGAAGGTCAGCTTCTAGGTTAATGACCCATCTTGATCAGGTTTTCGTCCATTTTCCTTCAAATTAACTTTTCCCCATATCACGTCACATACAGTTTTTGACGTAAATAAATTAATAAATAAAAAATAAACAAGAGGATGAGACAAGTCAGACTAGCTAGCCCTGACTAAAATATAGAAAACTAATACGAGAAAGTCTGTGCCGTTGCTACGATGTTGTCCCCCTCCTACCAGTTAGACTTTATGTTTTTCTTCTTGCTCAAATTTGTAACTTCTAATATTACTTCTGAAGTAAGAAACATTAATTAACATCGTAACTACTGCCGTAAGTGTTGTTCGATATTTTGAAATTACAATGATCCAACGCTTGTGTGATCTACTATGATCTATCATCGTATGTGCAATCTGCGAAAATTGCATTCAAAACACATCCATATTCAGAGAAATTAATAATGTAAAAATCACACTTTATTGTTGCGTGAGCTTTTTTTTGCGACTTTAGAATCCAGAAGTCACGCGTCAAGTTATGGTCTCGCTGTATTTCCTTTCATGGGAACATATCAGCCATAGTATTTTAATGCACAAATGGACATTGTCTTCCTGTTCTGTAGCTTTCAAGGACCATTTTATTGGCCAAACGATAAAGTAAATCTATACATCTATACGGGCCGCTATTCCCGAATTTTGTAATGAATTTTGTATTAAATGGTAGTAATAAGTGGAGTAACATTGTAACAGAAGTATGAACGCTTTGCGTGGGAAAACGAGACTGATGGGAGTAAATCAACACAGAAAATGAGTTTGGATTTGTCCTTGCCGTTGTGATCATAACTACTGGCATGTGGGCAAAGGATGGGCCCAAATTTTGCATCTGCAACTGTCTTGATCAGAATCTAGGTATTGCATTAAAAGACATCTGCGAATAGTGAGAGAGACATATTAGAATACTGTCTTCGAGAGAGGTATCAGTAGCAAAGAAAATTTCGCCTGAATGAATGCGTTCAATGCATGATCAACATGATCCGAAGAGGACCGTGTTAAGAGATTTCTCTCTAACTCATGTTGGACCAAATTCACTTGGTTTTCTAAGCGCATTAAAGACGTATAACCTAATTTTTACTAATGGGTTATAGGGGGTATTTCGATTGAACATTTCTACCACTGATATATCAAGAATTGAGCTCGGTGCGGGGAGAGTCCTACTAAAGCGACCACTAAAAAACATAACATTGTTATTGAAGAAAAATTGGAATTTAATGTGAACAAGCAAGGAATGGAAGTAAATCCATATTTAAAAAAAACGAATTGTACGAAAGGTCGGATTTATTGGTAACAATTCACAAGAGCAGACAGCGAGCAGATGCGCAGGAGAACAAAAAATAAAAATTGTACAAAAGGGCGCGCGCGTAGAAAACTAGTAGTGGTGGCCGAAGGCGTGTGGGCCGAAGCCGTGCGCGTCGTCGTCGCCGGCGTGCAGGTGCGCGGCGTGGCCGTGGGCGGGGCCGTGCTCCTCGAGGCCGGCGTACTTGTCGGCGTTGGCGCGCGCCTTCTGCGCCGCCGCCGCCGCGCTCATGGCGGCCGCCTGCGTCGCCGCCAGGTCGTTGCGCGCGTCCTCCAGCTGCGCGTACAGCGTGGCCAGGCGCTGCTTGGCCGCCGTCAGCATGCTGCTCTGCGCCGCCATCTCGTTGGACGACTGCTGCGCCGCCGCCGCCGTCTGCTGCGCCGTCAGCGTCGCCGCGTTCAGCGCCGCCGTCAGCGCGCGCACCTGCGCGACGAGACAGAAAACAGAGGTGATGCGGAGTGTCTCGGAATAACGTTGCGGACGAATGCACAGGGTAAACACACATGTCGGGAGACCAGTCGGAAGGTCAGATTTTGTCCCGGCTTCGGCGGTCACCCGCTGGTGGGAGATACCTAAATGGGGAAATTCACACAATTCGACCGTTCAGCGAAAAAAAAAAACCGTCACCTCGCGTGATAAAAACTTGCTTTACACTAATTGGACTAATGGCCATAGTAGATGACGAGCCCGAAACACGAAATAATCAATCCTGTAGTTGACGCATTATCATCTACATTTCATTCGTTACTAATGTGTCTTTGGAAGGATTGTAATACAAAAATTGCTAACCGGGAATCCCGTATACTAGTTCAGTAGTTTTCATAAAATGAATGTTAAATTAAAAAAGCTAAGACGTTGAATTGTATTAAAGTTTAAACTAATCAAACGCATTAATTATTACGTTTTGTGGGCATAGCGATTAAGATTTTTTGTTGAATAGGAAAAAATGAAGAATTAGCTGTCCATTGTAAACTATAAACTTATTGAAATTGAGTGCTTAGAAAAATATTTTCTTAATATTCGTTAAGCTAAAGGAAAATACAATAATTTCTTCGATAAATAAATGCAAATGACCAAAACATGATGATATCTACTACTATGCAAATAAAATGTACACAATAAAATGTGCAAAAATTATATTTAAATGCTAGTTACGGTGCAGAGAATTAGATCAATTAAAAATTCGATTCGAAGAAACTTCTCTTCCACCAAGTGTCCCGAAGACAGTTTTTTTCATTATATGAACATATGAAAATATGACAATATGAACATTTTATAATAAAATACTTATTTTTCCTCTTAGAATTATGTCATGCTGCAAACCGTTTGCATGCATATGTTTGAACAAGACATAGTTATCTATTGAATTTAAACTGTGTTACATAAATTATCTTTTTCAATTGAAACCGCATGCTACATAAATTATTTTTTTAAACTGTGCAACTACTGTTAAGTGAAGTTGACACTTAACAACATTGAATACTGTTGGGGTTTCATAGATAAATGTAATTTTCCCGTAATTGAATCTCTTTGCGTTATTTGCATTCACGTGTTATCGCCTTACAACACCCAATGCTCGCGCTTAGTCGTGAAGGGGCAGGGCGAAGGACTGACCTGGTGCTGAGCATGTTGCGCCGCTTGCTGCGCAGCCTGCGCCGCACGCTGCGCCTGCATCAGCTGCTGCGCCTCGGCCTGCACTTGCGCGCCTAGCTGGCGCGCAGCAGCCTCCATCTGCCCCACGATCACCTGCGCGACACACGGAGCATGACCGTCGGCCCTCGTGCTGCGGCTCCCGCACTCGACGCACATCCCCGCTCTGATGGCATTGCTTTTCCTCTAGCGGAACTTGTCGGACGTGCATCGACTTTTGGGTGCTATTTCAGTTTTTCTCATGGTTATTTAGGAAATGTATTGCTAACAATAAAAATAAAGGAACTTCTCAGTAAACAACCATTTTGGACACCCCTCTAAATTTCAAAAATTACGCTAAAAATTCTAGTTTTTAATAAAGGTATTTTGTGCCCACTGACATAATGATAATAATAATAATAATAATAATAATAATAATAATAATAATATGCTAGCAAGTCAAATTACTGAATTTTCTCAACCCCATTCTCTCCACTTCTGACCCAAATGTAGCAATACAGGATCAAAGAACACGGAATATGGGAAAGACTGGCTGTAAGAGACAGCCGGACTTTCTACGAAGCGATTGCGCATGGGGACTATTTCGAATTATGACGAAACTATCACTTAACTTTGAAAATGGTTCTAATAATAACAGTCCTAAACGATTGTACAGTATCACTTTAAAAGAAAGAAAGAAAAAAAAAGGGAGAAAAGAAAAAAGGGAAAAAAGAAAAAAGAAAGAAGAAAAGAATAAAAAAAGAAACAAAAGAAGAAAAATTGAAATCCTTTGCCGCTTGAGCGCATCGTTAACCCGCCCACTGGTAAGCAACTGTTTGAGTGAGCCTCGCTGCGTACCCGCTTGCCGGCGAGCGCGGCGCCGGCGACTGCCGCGGCCTGCGCCACGCTGTTGGCGACGGTGTTCTTGGCGACGAAGGCGGCCTGGCGGCCCGCGTCGTGCTGTCCGCTCACGGCCGTGTGCGCCTGGTCGGCGGCGCCCTGCGCGATGGACACCAGCCCCGCACCCACGCTCTTGCCCACCGCGCCGCCACCGCCGCCGCCGCCTCCGTGGCCGTGGCCGCCGCCGCCTCCGCCGCCGCCGCCACCGCCGCCGCCGTGATGGTCGTGGTGATGGCCGCCGCCGCCGCCGGCGCCGCCTCCGCCACCGCCGTGATGGTCATGGTGATGGCCACCGCCACCGCCGCCGCCGCCACCGCCGCCACCTCCTACACAAGACAGTTACACTCCCATTAAAATTTCTAATAGATTGACAGCTAGTGGGTTACGAAGGAGAGAAGGATCAGTTATCAAAATCCGAATGCAAGCTTCGATTTTGGATGTCAGAGCAGAGGTGCCAAACTCACTGAAGAACATATGACTGCTCTATTCTGAGATAGTGGGTCTGTCATAGTTGATGGTAAATCCGATCATTAGTGTAATATTTCATTCGGTTGGTGTGGTAATAGCATTTTTTTGTTTCTTCGGTGTACGTGTATATTTGTTGCCGCTACAATCACTGTTGTTAGTTTTGAGTTATGTGTTACGTAAATCACAACTAACAAAATGCGATTAGGTACATATGTAGCAGTATTCCGCAAAATTTACCTTGGAAGATGTAATTTACACAAATATTTGTTTTGTTTGGTGGAATTAAACAGGATGGTTAATAAACACACAGGGAGGAATCCGCTGGGTCCTGTTTGGACCTGTTTGGGCCTGGGCTTCACAGCTGCCACCACGCGCTTATTGCATTAACCCCTTGAACGTATAATGTACAGTCGACTCCGGTTATAGTGAACTTCTGAGGACTAACACTTTTGGTTCACTATATCAGAGGTTCACTATATTCATTACTAATTTCTCTAGATTCTTCTCCAGAATTCGATCTCTCGCCATACTTGATCCTGCATTGTCCACTGTCTCAATGTATCGTAATGCAGTCCTGGCACCCTTCAATTCTTCGTGCATTGTTCGAAGCCTCGTGCACTCTTCGAAGGCCCTTTTACTCGCTTAATAACATACGAGATCCTTTCGGCAGCGGCAAGGCGCAAGCGGCTAATGAAACTGATCGTTTTTCCGCGCGGCAAGGCGCGTGTCGGAAGGCTGTGGCTGCCACGCGCTTCCTGTCGCCTACGTAGAATACAACGCGCTTTGTCCTGAGGAATATCACGTAGCATCAAGCTTGAAACTGAGTGGCATGAGGTCATCAGTAAGGTCCCTATTCCGGGTCCACTACGTTCACCTCAATGGAGACTTCTTCGATTAGGACCTTTGGCCCATCTTTTTTCAAGCTGCCTAGAGTTGGAATTTATGGCACTGATGTGATATATTCTTTTCCAAGAGTAAATTAATTCCCATGTCGTTGTATTTCCTCTTACAGAGATTCAAGTTCATTATAAACTAATCTTTTTATGCTTATTTGTAATGTAAGTGAAACGGGACTTGTGACAAGTTCACTATAACCGAGTGTTCTCTATATCCGAGTTCACTTCTAACGGAGTGGACTGTATATTGAATTCTATCCACAAATATTCTGTAGAACAAAAAGAAAGGGTATATGTTCTACACAAACTCCAAAAGAACGTCGAAGGCGATTCTTTTTTCGTGAGGTGTAGGGAAAGCGCTCCTTTTAAACTCCCCTTTTCACCTGATCGTTTGTCAACGATTTCGGGGCGGTTGGAGGAGCGACGGGGGTTATTCAACTGTCAACTTATACCCTGTAATTGAAACCTTTGGTTATGGAGCGACTGTGCTTTAAGAACATGAAATCGTTGATAGCGAATGCGTGGAGACAACGTGTTGAACGAGGGAGTGAAAGTTTCCCGGCGACGTGCGATGTTTAGAAAAGGAGCACAACGTCTATCAAAAGTTTAGCGCATGCGCTGTGGAATGTATTTTCTACAAGGTTTAGCTAAGAAATGTTGAGCCCAAGTGATGGATGATTTGGAGGGTACGTGGAGGGCATACGAAGCTACACTGAGTGGATATTTTTCTGTTTACAACTGAAACACATTACCTTCACGTTTTCCTCCTGAGTTTCGGAATAGTTATTTTAAAGATTTTTATCATGGAAAAATTTGACTGTATGAAATCTAAATCACTGTAAATTTACATGATATTTCATAAAGATAAATTCCATAAAATAACAAAAATAAACTCACAGAGTTTTCGTGGTGGACCATTACATAATGTGACAAATTGAAAACAATGAAATGTGTAGTAATGTATCCAACTATAGAATACAATAATCTAGGTCTTAGAATAAAATGCTTCTAAAAATTATATAATTATTTTGTTCGAGACCGGCATAATTCTTTAAAATTTAATTATCCTATTTAGAACCGTAAAATGTAGAGTAAAATACAGTACAGAAATTATCAAGTATAAGTTAGCTCCACAAATGACAAATTATTTTTCAATCACCGAAGTATATTTTTTTCTAGAGTTTCTTCGAAACGATTTTGCATTGTAAAATAAATGACAACTTTAGATGACACACGCAAGTGTCTTACATCAGATAACCAAATATTTAATGTTAACTAAGCCAGAATGGATTTTGGATCAGCCTAAAGGTAAAGCTGTTGATTATTTGCTGGTGCATTAAACGTAATTATCACACCGAGGTAAAAAAATATATGCACAATAGTGAGTACTGCATACCAAGAATATTAAAAACCTTTCGATGTTTACAATATCATATTGTTTCAAAAAGTCTATAAAATGTTTATATAACGGTAATTTTGTAATTATTATATAAAGTTGACTCTACACAGATTACATTCGTTTATTATTAGCGAGCTCAGTTAGTTCGAGAAACGATTACCATTAAGTGTTTGGTTTTGCTAAGCGATGTTTTATGTATTTTGCTCGCAAATGTGAGGTCATTCTACACAACATTACTTTCATAAAACTTCCAATCCTCGTCTTAAGAATTGTGAGGATGTCAATCCCAATCCATGTCTCAGAATAAATGTTACACATTTTCAGGGAATGTACAACGGTCGAAAATTATTCCGCTCTGCCAATGAACATATGGTGATAAATTTCACTTAACGGAGATACACATGTGATATTTACCTTTAAATGATAGGCAAACTCGTACGCACAGTTGTTCGATAGGTAAATGAAATCTCCTTGACCGCATCAGATTGTGTCTTGCAGATCACATGTACATAAGAAGTTGACTAATAATCAGGACCAATGTCACTTGTATATCTTCGTTCTATGAATGAAAGCGTAAAGTCCACGCCGAAATAAGTATCTTCTTGGCGTCACGTCCGAGGCGTATATGCCAACGTTTCGGCTGCCATGCTGCGCCTTTCCTCATTGCAAACTGCGAAATGAGGAAGGTCGCAGCTGGACGCTCGATACGTTGCCATCTGTGTCTAGGACGCAGCGGCTCCCGAACAGGCAAGTAGATACATTTGTTATAGGAAATTACATTCAAGGATTGTTCTGCCAACCTTCGTAATCTAACTAGGCATTGATATACAGAATTATCGTTCCAACATGTCAAGAATGTAAACTGGATGACTTTATGAACTTTTGTGGGAAATGACGCAGTGAGTATTCAGTGGTGTCGTTGCTCCCACTCAAATGCTATGTTTCGATTGTGGAGTATTTCTAACTGCTTCTAAAGGAGGAAAGGGATCTGGTGACTTTTGTTGTCTAAAGAATCATGCAAGTGCGAAGATTGCTGCAACGAAAGGTACTATTTTACAAAATGTAAAATTAACTGTCAAGGAAATTAGGTTATAAATTTACCCTGGAAATAGAAGTGTTGCTAAGATTTTGTTCCCCATGATTCAACAACATAAAGAGCATGAAACAACTATTATCACCGATATGTGGAGGACCTAGCAAGAATTACGCAATACAATTTTGAACATGTGACGGTGAATCATTCACTACATTTTTGTCGACCCAGCGACAGGCGTTGCAACAAAAACTATGGCGCCCCTTACAACATCGTCTCTCACGCGGGATTCACGCCGAAACGATTTGGACAGCCATTTCGTTGAATATTTGTCGCGAAAAGATTGCAGAGGGATGGGTAGAAAACCATATCTGCTCCTTGTAGGACATTAGAATATTGCATTTACAAGCTAGTTATTTTGTTCAAAATAAGCTTAAAAGATTTTTATTATTATTTAAAAATCAATTAAGATTATTTTCTAAACTCCCTGAAATATCTTCAATATCTTTCATCGTGTTTAATTTACGTTGGAGAAGATTACCTTATATTACAAAGTTATGTTATATTCTTTTCACGTGATTACAAATGTGTGTAAATTTATCTAAGTGACATATCTAAGTGACATTCAGCAGAACCGCATTACTTGTTCGCAAGTTGGTATCAAGACAAAAGACGAGTGCAATCCGCTGCGCCCCCCAATAAGTAAAGAATTCCCGTATTGTCGCCTCTGTGTTCTGAATGCTAGGCTCTTTGCACAGCCCCCGTGGCTCGGCTTTTGAGGGGCGGGGAGTGGGGGGGGGGAGCGTACTCACCGTGGTGGCCATCGTGGTGGTGGTGATGGCCGTAGGCGCCGTGGCTGTCGGGGGCCGGCGCGGGCGCGGGCGCAGGAGCAACGGCCACGGTGCCGTCGTGGAACTCCTGGCTCTCCTGCGCGCCGTTGAAGCTCCCGATGAACTCACTCACGAAGTCATCGCCGCGTTTCACCTGCAACGAGGAGGAGCCACTTCATTCCACGGCCCACACATTGAGGAGACGAGGCCAGGGAGACACACAGAATTCCAACATATTATTATCGGTGAAACCCGAAAACCATAATAATAATAATAATAATAATAATAATAATAATAATAATAATAATAATAGTAAGAGCCTATTTTATTTTACAATAAAATTCATATGGTGTAGAAAAGAAAGAAAAGAGAAACCAAGACATTCCCGCGTCTACTGTTCGAGTAAGAAGTCTAACACCGGAACCTTTCGTGGACTAGACTATGTAACGCTCCATTTCTGTTCATGCACGTGCTGAAACTACTCTCATTTAGTGAACTATTATTTGCCAACACCAATTACGTCAACTTGTTATATGAAACATATGCTTGACGGAAGAATAAGAAGAGACGGTAAATTTAGAATATATCCACCTAAGAAATGCCAACAACTACAATCGTTAGTCATTCTTGAGACATTTCTAGACGTTTAAAGGCACAGTGGTCGAGAAAATGAAACATCACTCACTCGCCGCACCTCATCCAGGACCCACTCAAAGGATCTCCTCAAGGCTGAGATCAGGGGCACGGAAACCAGGCACCCGAAGGCCTGCTGGACATTTCCAGAGAACAAATCAAAATGGGTACGTATGTAATACTTTAGCTCCAGAATTGTTAAGCGAGGTCAAAAAAATTGTATTAAGTGATCTGCTCTATTATTTAAATTTCAATTAAAGATCGATTAATTTACACTCCGTGAAGTATGGTTAAAGCCATAGCCTGAAAGTGAAATATTCATTGCATGTTAGATTAGTCAATGATAACTCGTTAACTATAACATGGTCAAAGATTTGTGATCGTAATCGGTTGATTAGAAATTCAAGGTACTGATCCTTCATATCAGCCTTAAAAAGCTCAGTTACGCACAAGAGACGTAGTAAAGTGTAATAAAATAAGAATATAATTTCATATGTATTTAAAACTTTAAAAATATTTACAGTTCAAATGTATTTTATGCAAGCACTATGTAAATACGTTTTATGCAAACTATGCAAGCTATTATTTGCAAATTTATTTGTTTGCAAGTAGTACTCATAAAGAAACATAAAAATGTACTGTGTCGTTTTGAAACATTTATCTTCATCCCATGAATTAAAAATTAAACAAACAATTAAACATTTTATTTTTCTTAAAATGTCTGGAAGTTACTTCTGGGCTCTAGATGTTTAAGAGAAAATGACAAGTTCAAAATTTATAAATACTGTTAAGTATTTAGTATAAACTACTACGTTAAATTCAAGTATTTATAGATAAATTTATTTGTTACTTCCAATACTGCCATTCATATTGCCTAACTAATTTCTATTGCCATTAGAATTTTAGCTCTTAAATCTCAGGGCGCACGATTTGCGGAGAACTGCAGCGGGTAACGGTGGCTACATATATGAAAACACACGGAAAAGTAAGTTTTGGAAAACGTAGTAGTTTTCTATGCGTTGTAAGAAAGCATATCATTAGTTTGTAAAAATGATGGAACCATTAAATGTCATATGAGGACAATATTTTGCAATAAATACTAATGCAGGCATACTCTTTGTGTTCCATGCGTAAACTACCGGTTGCTCACTTCCTGCAGTAAAGTTTATTAGAAGGATCTAGTTCCAGCGGTGGCGAATTTTAGACCCAAGTTAATTGGATAGGAATCGATCACTGCCTGGAGGAGAATTCTAGAGATAGCTGCTATGATCTATAGTTGCCTTTCGCCGATCCAGGCAAATGCCGGAGCTCTACCTTAACAAAGGGAACGTGGAATGAACACAAACTATCCTTCTTCATTCTTGTCTCTCTCTTGAGACACACACACGTACATACATACACTACACATATATTTACATGCGATGCAGTCACACGTTTCGGGAGACCAGTCGGAAACTTGGAGTTCATTGCGACCAATCGGTGCCCGTCTGGAGGGGAAGACCTGGAAGGGAAAACGTGCAAGCCGGCCCAGAATCTCACTTTCTTTGGAGCGTCACCGCTAACTTCCGGAATATAACAGGAACTACACATTCGAGACTAATACCCCTCTGTTGAAGCATTCGGAATCAAAACTTCCTCATTATTGTAGCTGATGAGCTATCGCAGTCTCTAGTAAACACTTGGATCATTAAGGTATATCTCTATTCATTTTTGTTGTACAATATTGAATATTATTTTATTAGCCTTATTATTTACGTGGCTTATTGTTCGAAACTTCTGAAATATTATTCTGTTTAACTAGATTTTAATGTTTGAAAAGAAGATCAACGATAAACGTAGTGTAGATTGCTTGCGTTTTCAAGACGAATATTGCTTGTGTTGAAAATATACGTATTTGAAAATGTAATTATCGGCACATAACAATCCATAGAACACTGCAACTGACACTTCATCGTTCCATCAGTGGTAAGGCAATACTTTTCTCAATAGGTAATTGAGATCACCGATCAGCGCCTGTCACCAATTACGGTAAGCTACTGTTGAGACATTCATGTACGAAGGGTTGCATCAAACAGTTTGCAGTTACGTTTGCTCTTGGTGAAGCCATTGCTCCAAGGTTAGTCACCAATCAATGTTTATATATGCCATCAAAGCTGATCATTTGCCATTCAAACGGCAAGCTTTAGAATACTCATCAGTGCGATAACACTCAGTGCCAGTGTCTTTCGTGTGAACGGTGCGAACAGTGACTCGCTTAGAAAAGTGTTATTTTAGTTTAGTTAAAGCCAACAAATCTTTAAAACCAGTGAATGGCCACAAGTAGTTGCTCCGTTACGGGGCAACTAATTCGACGCGCAATGGACGCCACTTTTAGTGAAAGTGATGGTGAAAACCTGCATACCAGTGAACCTGTTCAGCCCCCTCCCCCCGACCAATCAATACTTCAACACCAAGAAATTCTTCAACAACAACTGCAACATCTCCAACATCAGCAACAAATGATAGAACTGCAACTTTCCCAGCTTCAAAATCATTATCACGTGCAGACACAACCGCCGCTGCCACAGCAATCACAGTCACAGCAACCGCAGCTGCAAGGCACGCAGGAACATGGCAATGAACTTAAACGTAAGAGGTCACGCTCGCCAGAAGAGGCTATATCCAGGTACAATATTCCTGTTTCTAACAGGTATAAGCTTCTTGGATCATTAGAAACTAATGAAGAAACCGAAATCGATCCAATTATTAAAATCCCCCCAATCATAGTGCACAATGCAAGCAATTTTCAACTTTTGCTAGAAGATATTAAAAAGAACGTTAAGGACGACTTCACAACTAAACAAGATAAAGACGCTATTAAAATTTCATTCACTTCAATAAGTGGTTATAGAAGCTTTAGGAAATTCTGTGAATCTGAAAAAATTGAATTCCATTCTTTCAAAGACCCAACTGTAAAAACTTTAGCTATAGTTATGAAGGACATTCCTACTTCCTACACGGAAAGTGAAATACTGCAGGAACTGAAAAGGCTCAAATTCCCAGCAATTAAAGTCGCAAGACTATATAATAAAGATAAATGCCCCATACCTGTTTGTGCAATAGACCTAGAAAACACAATCAAAGCAAAGAAATATTTAAACTAAACCGATTTTTGTACAGTGTAATTAGAATTCAAAAAAGATTCAAGTCTCATGTAATCCAATGTAAACGTTGTCAGAGATTTGGGCATTCCCAGGCAAATTGCGGCCTGCAGCCTCGCTGCGTCAAATGTACTGGCCAACATCACTACTCGGAGTGTACCAAAATTAAATCTACCCCCCTAAGTGCATTAACTGTGGTCTCGACCACACAGCTAATTATAAAGGCTGCAGCATTTACAAAAAGGCAGTAGAGTCAATGAAAAACTCGAAAAACATGCACCCACCTTCTAACTTGCCCCACCTAACCACTAGTCATCCTAACCTTGTTACCACTAGACAGTCACCACCACATCCTACCCACCATCCTAATCCATACCTTAATAACCAATCGAGGTCATATTCTTCATTATTTAAACAGGAACAATCAAATTTAATCTCAAACATCGTTCAACAAGTCATGATAGTGCTCACTCCCTTAATTGAAAACAGAGTTAAATCTGTTCTGACAAATTTAAATTATGACAAATAAAATAGCCAATATTAAACTTTTAAACTGGAACGCCAACGGATTAAAACGCCAGGAAAATGAATTCAGATATTTTCTAAAGAAAAATGAAATTGAAATAGCTTGCGTAACCGAAACCCATTTAATTCCGGGTGAAAAATTCCACATTCCAGGGTATAAAATTTTTAGAGAGGACAGAATCGCCAATAAAGCGTCAGGTGGCGTAGCAATAATAGTAACGAAAAACGTCGAGTGCGGCCAAATAACTACGCCCTCTTCCCCAAACCTCGAGTCTATAGGAATAGCAGTGAAGAGTAGTATTATCAGTAATAATATCACTAACACTATAGGTACCACAGCAGCAGCTATTGCTACTACAGCTGATGATAACGCTGGTATTGTTGCTAATGCTAGAACGGACATTGATAGTGGTGAAAATATTGACGGTAATACTAATAGTAATAATATTAATAATAACCCTAACAATGACAAACAAGTAATAATTATTGCAGCCTATAAACCTCCCAATAAAAGCTTCCCTGAAAAGGCTTATAGAAAAATATTTAACACATATAATCGTATAATTCTCCTGGGAGATTTAAACAGTAAACACAGAGCTTGGGGCTGCAACACAATAACTTTACAAGGCAAAAAATTACTGGAATTTGCAAATAATAATAACCTTAATATTCATGCACCAACAGAACCTACACACGTTCCCTATAATTGTAATATAATCCCAGACATTCTCGACATAGTCATAACCAAAAATATTAACTTCCCACTGCTTCAAAAAGTTGTAGCAGAACTAGATTCAGATCATAATCCGATCCTAATATCACACAAAGGAAATTTTAAAGAAATTACATCAGGAAATAACCCATTAGGAAAACATATTAATTGGACTAAATTCACTTACCTAATGAAAAATAACTATAAATATCCACTCCCTATTAGGTCGATTGCAAATATCGACTCCGAACTAGAAAAGTTTAATGCAGCTATTCTTAATTCTCTTGATCATTCAACAACAACAAAGATATCCCCCCATATGTATAATACAAAAAATAAACCATTTTCCTCCCAAATTCCTTGGAAAATTATTAATTTAATTAAATCAAAACATAACTTAAGAAGACTCTGGCAAATAACTCGAAGGCCAGATATTAAAACAAAACTAAATAAACTATCAAGAGTAGTCAAAAATAGATTAGATAACCACCGCTGCACTTCATTCCGTCGGTTTATAAACCAGATAGATCCAAATTCAGCTCATCTTTGGACAACAACAAAAAGAATCACCAGAGATAAAAACGAAATATCCGATTTAAAAGTAAACAATAAGCTACTGATTTCCGATGACGAAAAGGTCAAAGCGATTGCAGATCATTTACAAAATGTCTTTAGACCACACCCGCCAACAATGATACAACACAACAATGAAATTGAAAATTTTATGAAACAACCACTAACTACAGCTGAAACCAAAATAAAGTTTATTTCACCGTCTGAAACAGCTAACATCATTAAACATCTAAAACAACGAAAAACACCCGGTATAGATGGAATCAGTAATAAAATGCTCAAAAATCTTAATAAAAACTCTGTAGCAGGACTAACTGCAATATTTAATGCTATCTTACGCTTTAATTATTTCCCAACTGCCTGGAAGACTGCAATTGTTCTACCTTTTCGCAAGCCAGGAAAAGACCCTCGACGCCCTGAACACTACAGACCAATAAGCCTCCTTCCCTCAATTTCCAAGATTTTTGAAAGACTTCTACTAAAGAGACTTAACAAGTACCTGAAAGTCACGGATGCAATACCAAATATTCAATTTGGTTTCAGAGCAAACCACTCCTGCACTCACCAGCTACTAAGGCTCACCGAATACATTGCACAGAGCTTCCAAGAGAAAAAACATACTCTGGCTGCATTTTTGGATATAGCTCAAGCGTATGACAGAGTCTGGCATACCGGTCTGTTATTTAAAATAAGACAACTTGGAGTCCCTGAGTACATACAAAATATTATTAAAGGTTTTATCTCTGATAGAAAATTTAAGGTCAAAATTAATCACTCCTTTTCTACTCTACGTAATATCACAGCCGGAGTTCCACAGGGCTCAGTTCTCTCACCTGTTTTATTTAATATTTTCATGAGTGACATACCTAAGTATTCCAACGTGGAAACTGCTCTTTTTGCCGACGATACGGCACTGTTTTCAGCAAGCTCAGATGTTAACCTAGCATTTAATAGAGTTCAGAATAACCTTAACACCCTAATACAATGGACAAAAAAATGGAGAATAGCAATCAATTGTCAAAAATGTCAGACTAAGATATTTACCCTTAGGAGACCTCAAATCCCTCCCAATCTGAAAATAGATGACAACGAAATACCCTGGAAAAGCGAACCAATAAAATACCTAGGAGTATTGTTAGATAAGAAACTCACCTGGAAACCTCATATTCACGCAGCTATCAACAAATCCAATGCCAAAATTTTAAAACTATACCCTCTCATAAATCAACATTCAACACTCAATACCAAATGCCAGATTCTATTATATAAATCTATTATCCTACCCACGCTAACTTACGCATGCCCGGTTTGGGGAAACGCTGCCTCCACCACCATACAAAAAATGCAAATTGTCCAAAATAAAGTCCTCAGAAAGTCAATTAAAGCTCCATGGTTTATATCTAACCACCAAATTCATAGAGAACTCCAAATGGAAACTGTGCTCGAACACATTAAAAAATTAGCAAATAACTTCTATTCTTCCCTTCCCTCATCTCATGCCACTCTGATATTCCAACTAGGTCGAACAGCAAATATACCAAGCCGAATCAAATCCAAATTTCCCAAAGACATGCTAAAACCCCCCTAAACAAATAATATCATCCCGCATCTAAATATAACCTAGCACGTTCCCTTCCTATTGCCCGCTAGGGCTATCCATAACAGCTTCCCCCTCCCCCTCCCCACCAAAAAAAAAAAAATCCCAGCAGCTCCTAGAAGCAAACAAGGAATTAAACGAGCCAGAGAAATCTAATCTCAATTTGTCAGGAATGCCCAAATCCCAAAATGTCAGTATGTAATAACCGAAAACCCTCGAAAGACCTTCAGGTCGAACGAGAAGAAATAAATTAAAAAAAAAAAGAATACTCATCCTGCAACGTTAACATATGCAGTGTCATCTCTCCCATGGATTAGTCATATTGAATAATCATAATTTCAATTACAACTGTGCCACAAATTGGTTGCACCGTTAAATGACATTGTTTTGAAAATTAAACATATAATATAATATTTTTTAGCTGTTAAGTAGAGCCAGGAAAAAATATGTTGAAATTCATATTCTGGATTTGTGTAATTTTTTGTAAATGGTTTTACTACATATGAGGGTAACTGAGTAGTTCTTTACACGACAAAAAAGTAATTTTGCAACGAGATGCAACAAGCCAAAGTCAAAAAATAGCCATTAAAATTGTAAGAAAGAAAACAACTTGATGCAAAATGCTACTGAAATACAAAAGCTATCAGAAATGTTTTGAATGTATTTACGAAACATACAAATCATCCATTTATTTTGCTTGAGACTCTTTAATCAACGTTTACAGAGAATGACTGTACTGCAGCATGCGTAAAACCATATTCTTAGACAAAGACATTAAGGTAAATTAATTCAAGAACATAAGTAGACAGGAAGGTCTAGGCAGATCAACGAACATATGATGTTATTACTCTTCAAAGCAAATGTGCAGAGTTGCGAAGAATTAAGGGAAAGTTTCTCTCAGAAGTTGAAAATATTCGTTGAGGTAAAAATGATGCTGCATTCCTTAAACAATTATTTTCTTTTGTTTAAGGAGGTGTCATAAAGAATCCATTGAAGCCAACTTCTATTATAAAGCCACTAAATGCATATTTACTACATTGGGACAAGTAAGAGAAACATAGCGAATATGTAAATATAAAAGTATTTTAAATAAACGACTTAGAGAAGCCAGCTTTTGGTTCCTTCACTGATCGACGGTTTCGTTAGCAAGCCAATTAACGATTTGTGATATCTTCATTAATTTCTCCGAATATCTCGGTACTTTAGAGGTGACATCACCAGTTGCACAAAAACCAACAGACTATTAATTTGTTCCATCATCCGCTTGTTATAAGGCACATTACTGGTTGCAGTGTTAGCCGCGAAGAAATGCCGATATCATCGATTACAATGACCAATTAGAATGGTCACGGAAAAATTAGCAGAAACGGTCGCGCTTGAAAGCCACAGTTTGCCAGTTAAGTTGGAATGTCACTGTAGCAGAACGTGACAATCATCTTCGCGCTCTCTTTTGTAATGTGAAATCGTTGCTATTGTGCGATCAACAGCACTGACAAATCTGAGTCAGTTTTTTCTTCACGTGAAAGTATAGTAGAAAGATGACGTGAAGAATATTGCAATAGATTGATTTTTTAAAAGAGTTTCATTGCAGAAACTGTAAAACTTGTAGCAAAAATTACCTAAATGCTTACCGATAAACTGTGAGTTTTATAACATATGAATATGTAGTGAATAGTTGTTTAGAAAGGAAGTACGGGCTTCTGAAGCTATTTCTTTAACCATTTATTATATAAACATTCCTTCGTTTTTATGGGATTAATAACCTCAAATAATCGGCTTTTCATTACATAATTTATGTTTTATAAATTTATAACGTCAAACTAGTAATTGGATTATACACTAGTAAATGTTGGATTATTAACTAGTAATTGGGTTACATACTAGTAATTGGATTAATTGGCTTATACATTTGAAGAAAATATGATTTTTCAAATTTTAACTATTCATACATTAACTCAGTATTTGATGTTTAATATCTCATTTGCAAAATACTATGTTGCTCCGCTAGTTTGATGAGAGATTGTTAATTAGTGCATTGATTAATCAATTTTGAAAAATGTATCACGAGATTATGGAATTATATCTTTCAAATTTGCTCTTAAGCAATAATACAGAACGTAAAATAGTTACAATTCATTCTTTCTCCGAACACTTTCTGTGTCGGATACTCAAGATTCTTAAGAGCGCAGAACGCGACCTTGAGTCAACTCAGACTGTTAACAGCAGGGTCTGTCCAGATAGATTTCCGAATATTTGTCTGGGCCCTTAAAATCAAATTGATCGTGATTTTTATATACAAATATACACATCATTATACAAATATTAAATATTGTTTAACATACAACACAGGAACACTAACGATAGTTTAACATATGTCTGGTAACATTATTTTATTGGTTTCATATGTGATTAAAAAGATAACGTACGATTGAAAACGCGGAGTCAAAATTTGAAGTACTTTTGACCTTTAGAAATAGTCATCCGTTTTTTAATGAGTCTTTTTAAATCTATTTGTTTGAAAATCACCATCAATAATGAATTCTTCTCCACGAGAAGTTACAAGCCTGTTTTGCCGACCCGGGTGGACGAGATGGCTAAGGCAGTAGTGCCTTAGCGATCTCGAGCCAAAGGATCGCGGGTTCGAGTCCCGCTTCGAGCATGGCTGCATTTGTGTTAGATTTTTCCCCCTCACCACCACCGTATCCCTTGATTCAGTATACAGTTACTCCTAACGTTAAATCTATAGTGGTCGCCAATGCCCCTGCAGTTAATACGACCTTAAAATTATTGCTTTCGGGCATTTATGCATTGACGAATGAGCAACTTGTACTCTCCAAGTCAATTTGATACATGAACAAGTATCATATAAATACATTGGAAAATTTCAGTAAAACAATTTTATAAAAATAATGCATTTTTACTAACAAATTAAAAATCTGAATATGTGTATCTCCCGTAATTATTATTTATAATGACTCTTAAGTTTCATATGTCATATTCCCATGCCTCTTGAGACGTAGTATTCTAAATTAAAACTCTGCATTACTATTACGCAACAAAGCTGTTTATTTAAACACATCGATAATATTTTTAGCAAACGTAACTACGTCAATCGAACAATAATATAAAATCTATCAATCATTAAGTAACACATCATACACCGGTCTAACACATTCAGTGACGAGACCAAAGGCTTTCAAAAAGTACAGAAAATTTCGTATCCACATGTTCCTACGTAACGAGTTAAAGAAACATTAAGCTACCTCCTCACATGTCGTTTCTTAAAAGAAAAAGTGTTTGAAATTTTACATTAAAATACTAGTTACTTAGAAAGAATGAATTTGGTTTCACATCTAAAATCTCGGATTCCTACTGGTGGTTAATTGTTATTTTTCTCGAGAGTTTTCGAGTTGTGTGCATCGAGATCGTCGCTGTGAACTGTGGTGAGCGCAACTCGCACCCACGCACTTACCCTCGACTGCGGGTCGGCGGTGTCCTCTTCGGGGGCGGCGGGGGCGGCGGAGGCGGCGGGGGCAGCGGACTCCTCCGACGCGCAGAGCACTGCCGCTGCGCACAGCAGCAGGGGCAGCAGCAGCGGCCGCATGGCGGGGCGGGGGCGGAGCCGGGGGAGGGGGCGCGGGCGCAGGCGCGGGCTCTGCAACACAGAGAGGGAGGTCTGGGCGCGGAGACTCCAACGCGCGAGATACGCGGAACCCCAGACACTACACGTTTTACTTTCATAAACAAAATGAATTGACCCTAAAGATCTGGTTAATTGATGTACTTTGGTTTACCATGTCAAATAAGACTTTTTAAATGTTTTTATTTGTGCTTTGATCTTTGCTGGAACATAACTAATATGTACTTAGTCAATCTATGATTGGACACTTCTAATGACGATCCACCTTAGGTGGTGCAATAACATCCACCTTACGTGATGTCGTCAAAGTTGCCTCACCATATCTTTTCATCAATTACGTTCAGTTTTGCTGTGTATATATTTGCACTTTATACTTCCAAAATTGAACAAGTTGATATTAAATTCCATTGAATGTTAATACAACGTAAGTCGCACCAAAGTCACACCTAAGTTGTATGTCTCATAATGAACGAAAATGTATAGTTTTGATTGGAAATTACAGTAATACACGCATCACGTACTGTGCGATATTTGCAATGGGAGACGATTGGAACTTTTGGAATAGTCTGAATTAAATTCATATCATGAGCACAGTCAATGTAATTTCAATGAATGATGGCTGAATTCCTTATGTTCTTGATTTGATCTGTTCTCTTCATTCAAAGGTAAAAAATGCATAGGAATGACACTGTCGTGCTAGATGTAGTCAGTAAAAAAATGTAAGCCAAGAAGCATTATTTTGCTGTCATGATTTAATGTAATTTGCTAACTCCGACATAAATCACTCAAAAATAAGACCAAACCATAAAAGATTAAACTAAAAATTATACCGAATCAACATTTGAAAATATAATCCAAAAATAAGAAAGTAAATTAGTAATAAAAAAGTACGGTTTTCGAAGAAATCCAAGGGAATCCATAAGTGGATATTCACAAAGCGTTTTCCTCGTGATCGAACGCCGGCAATTGCTTCATTGGGAGCACTTACTTTCCAAATGCCAATTCAATCGCGGCCGGGCAGCTGCGGCGAGGAGAGGCCGTATCCTGCCGTGCGAAGGGCAGTTCCTCTCGAGACGGCGCCCAGAGCTAACTGCTGGCGCCGCCGTTCGGCCGAGGCCTTAAGTACCGGGGTGGCGTTCCGCTCCGGCTCTCGTCCGCTGGCCCGCCCGCCCCTCCCCCGCCCCGCCCCCGCCCCTTCCACGCCCCTGTCCACACCTCCGAGAGACGCGACCGCGCTCCGGGTTCCGGGACCCCTCCGTGCCGAACCACTGGTGGACCAGCAGCGCGTCCCGGAGAGTACGGACCGGGCTCGCGCTGCGGGCTCTTCTAGCCAAGGGCCTTTTGCACTTTGTCACGGCAGAATTTAACGTCTTGTCGTTATTTTCTACTTTGACACAATAGCTCTTTACGAGACAAGACCTACCACCGGTGTCCCGGCCTTGCAGCCACGGGTCAAGGGGTAAGTGTGAATAGCACATAGACATCCCTTCGCTGTATTTATGGTATTCTCAACCTGCCAAGTGAGCTTTTTCATCGTCATACAGCTACAGATACTGGGACTCGTAATTTGCATTTCTATCACAAATAAAATAACATTTATAAAATATTTTGGAACAGGAAATACATATTTAGGTATTCAAGAGAAAAAAAATACTTTTAATTCTATGCCGCAATACTATTCTATTACCGCAATACGTTTACTTGTAGAAAACATGCATTTAGTTAAGATAGTAATATTGGTAGAATTATATATATATATATATATATATATATATATATATATACTAATATTATATTATTATAAATATAATATAATTATAATATATTACATTAATATTATTAAAAAAACAAAATAATCCAATAGACATTATACAAACATAACTTGCGCAAACGACACGAACTTTACAAAATTCATCATTTCTTCTGTTTCTTTTCGTGATTTCATTACATTTACTTGCAAGTATACACACTTAATTTATGTTAATTTACTAGCGCATGTGCTATTTTTTTGCTTGCCAAAATATATACCGCAAATTTAAATATAGAGGGATCACTTACAATAGACAATGATTGAGTTTGAGTGTATCTGGGATTGTCACGCTTTGCTGGGGATATAGATCTCGCAACATCGACGAAACGTTGTGAAGAAAAAATTTTAGCAAAGGTGAAATCAATGCAATTACCCCAAAAAAGTAAAAGCCAATGTTCTTTCTAAAAAAAAAAGATTTTCAAAGGTATTTTTTCGTACGAAATGTTAGTACATTTTTGAATGATTTGAAGGGAGGAATGAAATATATTTTCAAAGTGGAAAAAAGTAATATAATAATATTTGGATAAAAATTGCATTTACCACATCCCATAAACGAATTCAAAACTTGTTTTGGTATGACGGAATGTAGTAAACATTGTTACTTATGCAAAATAGTCAGGTTGACTACCCAAACCGTACAATTCCTTATATTTTTTGTGTATTTCCTAGTTTTCATTGATTACAAACTTAAGTCTGCATTCTATATTTTAAACTAACACCAGTTAAAGATCAAAAAACTGTAAAGGCGAAAGAATCCGACTTTTATAATCAGACATTGCAACACGACGCAAGTCACTGGAAGCTCAGAAGTGACAGACATGCAAATCCGTAAAACTGCAAACATCGTTAACTCATCGCTGTCAACAGCGCTCTCTCTTCCAAATCCGATTCAACCGAACCGCGAAGGAGCGGGTCGGGCGTGCGTCTAACGCAAAGCTCCAGACGCAGTGCGACTTCTCTTCCGCTGTGCGTGCTCCCGGGCGACTGGCCCGCCAGACGCCGCCTGGCTGCTTGCTAACACCTGCGCCAAGGACCAGTGGAGCGCGACTCACGGGAATCGAAAGCGCACTTTTGCAAGGGTGGGGTTTATTTGACACGCACAGCTTCTCTAACGCCATCCAAATCAATGACGTTGCTTCGCTTCAAATGGCTATTTTCGTGTGGTCGCGTTCGACGAGGATATAAGGAAAAGTCACGTAAAGGAGAGCTTATTTGATTTCGTTATCATTCATTCTCAACAAAAATAAAGTACAAAAATGATTTCATAAATAAAAATGTTTAGTTATCTGAAAACTTTTTTCTTTTTTATTGAGTTTATTTTGGAATTATTATGCAAATAATTGATTTTGCATGAATTCTTAAAAATTGTAACCATTTTAGCAACCAACTTTTCTAAAACCAGAAATTTCCATCTCTGATGTTAAATGATTACTGTTGTAAAACTTACAGTAATGTCATTTTCTACAATATAAGGTAAAAGGCTAGAATTACCAGAAAAGCAATTGCTCATCATTGACTACTCCTTTTTATGTCCTACTCCTTCTTTTCGGATTGAATAAGAAACAGAACAAACTATCCTTTACTCAATGGACTGGAAATTAGATGTTTTTGAACTTTCACCGTAAAATTTTTTCGCTTAAAATCATTATTCTTATGTAGGTCGTTTTTTTTCCTTCTGTATGATACTATCGGGTTAATGGGAAGTCAAGTTTACGCTCAAAAGTTCTTCAGTTGGGAAAAATTATTCGAGATTCCTAATAAGTTTATGAAGGAAATTTAGTCCCGATCTCAATACTCACAAGACACTCTCATATACCATATATCTCTCATCATGTCAAAAATAAAAACAAACATCAATCACATTCGAATACAATGACCACAATTTACTATATGAGCCCATTATACTAGTGACTCATATCTCTTACATTAGATTTCTGACTAGAAAAAAATTCAAATGACTAGCTTTTGAGAGTTAAAGAAACTTTAGTGGAGATGGTAAATTATTTGAGATCATATACTTCACATCCAAAATTTCTTGTAATGTAGCAACAATTGTTTTATGTTCCAGAATACAATATGGCACTTCTATATAACTACTCTGATGTCGGAAGTTAAGCAAAAATTCCTACAAAATAGAACAGGTGACGTAGGTTTATCGAAACCACAGCAAAATAGATCAAATGTACCACGGCTTAAGTGCATTTGCTTGAAAATACTCCAACATACTCCTGGTGAATCTCAGAATACCACAAAAAGTAGCCTCTGTATTCCTTTTCCCTCAAATGTTCTTATTGATTGATTTATTATTTCGTGTTTACGGGCGCGTTAACGGGTGTGGCCATTATTCTCATAGGAGTAGTGCACGTTTTTGTCACAAGAATGGGCACAGATCTTCCCCGATTAATGGTGACATCCGGCGCTGACCTACATATCGGCTAGCGGGCATTTGCGAATCTTCCACCAGCAGGGCACCGACCAGCCGGGAAAAGCTCGAAGCCCCCGACTGGTCTTCCGACATGTGCGGTAGTGTTGTGCATGTAAGTGCAAGTGTGAGTAAGGAGTGAGGGTAGAACTAGGAAGCGGAAGGAAAGATCGCACGCGGTATTTGGCCAGTTTGCTAGGGTACTGTCCCAGCATTCGTCTGATATTGTTCGGAGAAACTACGAAAAACAAGCGATCAGAGAAGCTCGTCGCCAGAATTGTCCTCCAGACGGCGTATGAATTCGACCGAGGTCTACCTAATGTTGAAATATCCGGCCGCTGTTAGGAATCAAACATCCGGTCAGAGTTACTACAGTGACATCAGTTGGTGCCCTGAACCACTTTAGCCGGTGCAAATGTTCTCTGAATAATGTCCTTAACTAATTCGAGGAATGCATCAATTCAGTATGAAAGACCAAGGCATTGAACTAACCAACACTTTTCCGCCTGAAATATGTAAAGAAATTATTCGATTTTACAAATACAAGTTGTAACTTGTATTTTTACCGCTCCCTCAAGCCTCTTCGTCACACTTCCGCCATATTTTTTTCCCGTCGCTTTCCCAGCCGCTTGTCGCATGCAGACCAGCGGGCTTCGCCGGAGTCCGCCCCTCGGTGTTAGTTCTGCGCCGGCTCGTTGGCGCGCGCCTAAAAACGCCTCCCCGCCCCGCCGCGCCGCGCCCTGCCCCGCCCAGCCCCCGCCCCCCGTTGTGCAACGGAGCGCGAGGCAGCAGGCAGCTCTTTTCTCCCGGCGCCGCCGGTGGCCGAGTTTTTGGCGCGCCACCAAAAAGACGTCGGGCAGCGGGACAGTGGTGTGTGTGGGGGGGGGGCAAGGGGAGGCCGGGACAGGGCGGTGGGAACGCCGTGGCGGGGACAATGGTCTGTGGGAATATTATTCCGCGAACGCGGGCGGTAGGTAGCGGGAGCGTCGGCGAGTGTTGCACATCAGTGTAGGTGAATATGTGAGTGGGAGCAAGGAGAAAGAAAAGATAGCGCGCAGTTTGTGGCCCATTTGTTAAGGTACTGCTCCGGTATTTATCTTATATTGATCGGAGAAACTACAGAAAACCACGATCAGAACAGCCGACCGCTAGAATTCTTCTCCAGATATAGGCTGAATTCGAGCCAGTTATGTAGCTCGAAAATCCGCTTTCGTCGGGATTCGGATCCTATAATCACTTGGACAACGACGCTGCAAAGGTGGCGGCTCTTCGGCGGAAGAGGGTCTTTGGGTCGATGGACAGAGAGGAGACAGACCACGCGCAGGGCTTGGCGTGTTTGCTTCCGAGTGCTTGGAAACGAACAAGACTTGCTCTGCTGCCTCTCAAGCCTCCGAGTTCGTTCTTGGGTGGCAGGTTTGTAAGGTGCGCCACTGGTGAATAGGTTCCAATCCATTTACCTGGTTTTGGCGGGGATTGTAAACAATGTTGTAAGCGGGGATTGTAAACATTGTTATCTTACAGTGGCCCATCGATATTCAATGTCATGTTGAAACTACGCGGACATAAAAGGGAGGAGTATGTTAGGTGAGTGCATACTCCCCACGAGGCACTATTACTTTGCAAACAGGTGGACGTTTCTATAAAACATGTGCTGTCGTATTTTGTTCATAAGCATGATGTGTTACTGCACATTAATTAGGTGGATTTAATAGATAATTCAATGTCTTCGATCTAATTATGTTACAATGTTACGTATGTATTTTTAGCTGAATATCAATAGCGTAGAACCTACAAGAAACGAGAAAAACGTTTTTCTAGCAAACATGTGCAAGAAAAGAAAACACTGATAACGATGTATATTATTATACTATTCCCATTCCTTTATTATATCTTATAAGTTGAAATTGATTGGAAACTATATTACTCATTCTTCCACTTTGAACAATGGAGTATCATAGACACGAAGACGATCTCTTTCATTCATATTTTCTAGCAAGGATCTGAAAATCTCAGAGTGAGAGGGGGCCCATCTGTCACGAAGAATATTCCAAATCCTTAGTTAATAGCACGTTCTCTTCTGTTTCATTTGCGAATCACAATCATCAAACTATAAACGTCAGGAAATAAACTATTACTCAGAATATAATTAAAAAGTAATTTCAGACTTGTCACGATATGAGAGGAGAGTGGACGAGCAAAGGAGAGTGAAGCAGTTGGAATTTCTGGAAGAAAGAGGGGGATAATGTAGAAAGGATAATCATCTTTAAAAGGAGAGTGGTCGGCGAAAGTAAACAAGACAATATACAATTCGCATCATCAAATTGTACGGTTATGCTTCCGCGTGAGCGTTAGCAATGAGCCAGCCGTCAGGGCGCGGCGTCCGCTTCGAGGAAGGGCGCTTGCGAGCTTTGGTACTGAAGCAGGGCTGGAGCGTAGAGGGGGCGGGGCGGCCAGAGGAGTGGGACGGCGGGGTGGAGCGGGAGAGGGGCGAGGCGGAAGGGGAGGGAAGTTTGCTGGTGAGGCGGGATGGGGAGGAGGCGGAGGCGGGGCGGGGATGAGGTTGGATAGGGGGCATGGCAGGGGCAGGGGCGAGGTGAGGCAAAGCGGGGGAGAGGCGTTGCGAGGGTGGAAGCGGCGGTGTCGGGCGGGGTGGAGCAGGGTGAGGCCTGGTGGGTCGGGGTTGGGCCTGGTGGGGTGGGGTAGGGCTGGGTAGGGCGGGGCGGTATGGAGCGGGGTGGGCGGGGCGTAGGGGGAGGGGGCGGAGGGTAGCTGGCACGGGGAGTGGTGGAGCGAGTCGGGGCAATTCGGGAGCGCAGCAGGGGTTGAGGTCGAGACAGGGCCGTGGCCTGGGCGGTGGCGGTTCGGGACCGGAGCGAGGCGCGGGCGGAACATGGGCCTCTGGGGCAGGTGCCGTGCGGCGCGGGAGGGGGGCGGGGCGGGGCGGGGCGGGGCGGGGAAAGGCAGAGGCAGGTGAGCGGAGGAGCGCTTCCCGGACGCGGCGCCCTTCACTTGCAGGGGCGAAGCGGGACGGTCGGCCACGCCCACCCTCGCCCGTCGGCCCCGCCACCGCCCTCGTCTTCACAGCCATCCGGTTTTATGCACTTAACAAGTGTTATAATAACTAGATTGTATATCTTCCTGTGTTTTAACTCAAATTGTTATCCCAATTTTTTTTCAATGTTGTTGATCAATCAGCTGTGGAGACGAAGATGTAATCAAATATTTACGGTATATGTAATACGTTGGATTAATATTTGACATTGAAGGACATACTGAATTGAATACCAAAATTTTATCTTTGTAGAAGTATGCCTGATAATAAAATCGTGGAATTGTAAATGCTATTGTATGTACACCATACAGTTCTTAACACGAGTTAGAATGTCCATGACGGAGAACCGTAGATCTATGATGTAATGTATACTTATGGTATATAGTGGAATATATCTTTGGCATTTTATATGATGTAAAGAAATGCAATGGGGAGGAAATTGATCAATTATCTAGCGCGTTTGACGCATAAGGTACTGGGCGGATCAGAGAACTATCTTGACGGCCAGCGTCTGAAGTGCCTTCGATGTACAACCCTTTTGAAAAACGTTTATTCCAAACCATATGGACTGGAATACACAATTTTTACAAGTGGGTGAGTCGTGATAGCGTAAGCGTCAACTACTTAGGTTATTAGTTCCATAAGTGTAGTGCGCATTACATCCCGGGAGGTGGAGGTGTACCTTTCCCGCTGAAGCGTGAGATCCGGCGCTGACTTGCACATCAGCTTGGAGGGTCTCCCCCTCTAGGAAACTACCCTAGCAGGGCTCCACCCCGCCAGACATACTGTAAGCTCCTGACTGGTCTCTCGAGATGTTTGGTAGTGCAGTACATGGATGCGCGCGTGTGTCAGTGTGTGTGTATGTGTGTGTGTGTGTGAGTGAGAGAGAGAGAGAGAGAGAGAGAGAGATGGAGAGAGAGAGAGAGGAAGGGGAAGAAGGGCGAGGAAAGAAAGATCACGCGCGCCCATGACTAATTTTTCGGGTGCTCCTCCAGTATTTGTCTTTTATTAATAACAAAACAAAGTAGTCGGTCAGTAAAATGTTCCTCCATACAGCTAATGCAACTATTTAGCTCGAGACCAAAATCCGCCACGTTCGGGACTCAAATCTAGGACCTATCGGTAAGAGTCCATTCAGTGTAAGCAGTTGTTGGCCTGAGCAATCTCAGCCGGCGACAGCATTGACGGTCTGCCACTTAGCTCGTAAATCAATACCATTTATCGATCTTGCAAATCAATGTCCTTGCATTTAAAAAAAGCATGGCATCTCTCCAACAACGATGACCAAATTCGGTAAGAAAAATGGAAGTGAAAATCTTCAGCAAGGACCTTCTTGGAAGTGAAGACCCGAAAGCTCACTGTGCGATCGGAAGAAAAATCCGGAAGGGAATGTGAAGGCGGGCGGGGCAGTCCCTCTCGCGCTCTCCGAGACGAAAGTAAAATCTAATCGGTGCAGCTGACGCCGCAATTATGAGTCGTAGCGACGCGTGCTCGCCCGGGAAGGGGCAGGGGGAGGGGGAGAGGAGCAGAATGGGAAGAGCGGGAGGGGGGAGTAGCAGAGGGCGGAAGGATCGCCGCCCCGTCGCCCTCAGAGGAAGAGGCCAGCGCCCACTCTGAGGAATTCGCACGGCGCTTTCATCTCCACGCCAATAACAGCATTTAGTGCACTTCCTGGCCACTCTTTGTAAACCTGAAACCGGGTTTGAGGAAAGTTGAGATGATAGGCTCGTAATTGAATACCACTACGAATATTTTCACACAGATCTCTTTTGCGAAGAAGGTTCACATAGATCTATCTTTCACCACATAATTCCTTAATACATCAGATAAATTCAAAATATTTTTGGTTTTGTTTTAGAACTTATTGCTCTGACTTATGCTGGATATCAAATAATACACAGAATAAATCGTCTTTGCCTTTTGCTGATATATTTTTGCTGTTATATTCGCACCTCAAAACAGATATACATATTTCAATTCTCCTAAACAAAGATGGAAATTGAAATATTGAACATATTGAAATATTAACTTGAAAAATTTTGAAAGCTAGGAGTGTGGAATATTGCAGGCTATTTTATATGATAATTAAAGGAGAGATGTCTTTCAATATATGCGATCACATTTTTTAAATATAATTTAAAATTCTTAACATTTGTATAGTCAAGAAACGTGAGAGGAGTGCAAAAATAAGGTCTATGAGAAATGCATTTCTTTACAAGAGCTTATGAATTGCCTTCGTTATAACAATAGGACGATTCAAAACATGATGTCATGACGGTAATTCAAAACAGTACATGCTAAATATTTGTAATTTAGGATAAAAATGCACACTTTCAGAAATAATGATAAATAACTAATTATATTTAGTACATTAAGCTAAAAATATTTTATTCATTTTCTCTCCATTAAAGCTTCGTTAAAAGTGCGTGACCATGTTTTTTGAGTAAATTTAGAAAGACTCTTCTACGAATCCATTGGTGTACAGGTTATTAAATGTAATTACTTCAAAGTAATAATGTTAAATTTTCCCTAGTTTTAATTATAGTATTATTTTCGTTTGAAGAGCGAATCCAGAAATGAAGTTCACATTTTTTACGTCGTCTCTTTACTGCAGAGCACAAACATACATCATCACATCACATCAGACAGAAATAATGGGACAAAATAAAAAGATTTGCAATGTTTACATTAAAGAGTAATCTTCACCGAAAATAGTTATCAAAATGCAATTAACTTCTTTGGTCTCCGAAACTGGATTCCAGTTGATAAATCAGTTTGTTCTTTCTAAACCAGACTGGATTAGTTCAATGCCTTGACAATGTCAAAATAAAAAGAGAAAACAATATAAAATATAGGTTTAACAAGTTGAGTATCTCCGACAGGTATCTTCCTCTAGGTAACTCCCTCAACTGGATACCATCCCAGACCCTCCATCCCAGAAAACCTATGACCAATTCTAAGCTCCTGACAGGTCCCCCGACATTTGTGATAATGAAGTGCATGTAGATGTGTATGTGTGCGCGCGTAAGGGGGATAATAACACAAGGAAGAGGAAGGAATAAGTGCGCGCGGTCATTGGACTCTTTGTTAGAATACTGCTCCGGTATTGGGCGAGCATTCATTGCAAAAACTACAGAAATCTCCTGGTGAGGGCGTCCAACCCCAGAATTCTCCAGGCAGCGGCTGAATTCGACTCAGCTATACCGGTAGTGTCGAAAATTCGCCATCGTCGGGTTTCGAATCCTAGGATCTTCCGGACACAGTCACGGCAGAAACAGCGGCTGAAGCTGTGAGCTAAACACAACTGGTCCTGTTGGTATAGAATCCATTCAGTGCTGTGTTGCGTGCTGTGGAGTCGTCGCAGGAGAGCGAGCGGCGCGAGTGGGCGATCGCCGGAAGCGGGAGGTGGGAGTGGCAGGCGGGGAGGGGGTGGCGGGGGCGGGGAGTGACCGCAGGAGCCCGCAGCGGCGCGCGCTCCGCTGCCCTCGTGCAATCAATGGCCGGCCATAATCGCTCCGACGCGGAAGGACAGAGCACACAGTGGGTGGAAGCGCCATTCTCCACCGCTCTCGGAAATCTCAAACGCGTCCTATTGATTTGGTTTCGTTTTGTAAAAATAATTGTGTTATGTTCGGGGGAGAGCATCATATTTCAAGTATTTTTCGTAAGTCAGCATATTTTTTAGTCAAGTTAAATACGGTACTTGAAGTAACATCAACCGGACAACTGTCGCTATATGCATAGCTGTTGTCATTAGTTGCACAACATATTACGTGATGATAAAATATGGAAAATTACATTTGTATGTATTCAACGTATTTTTGTAGAACACTGTAAGTAGTGCTTCTGCTGGTGAAAACTTCAAATGAAAAATCCTGTTGTCTGAGAGAAGAGCTCAAAATAAACGTAGTATAAGTAATTTGAGACACGCATATTACATCCTTTCGCTTTCCCCAGTATTCTGTAAAAACTTTAAAATACTATAAAACTTACCACTATCACTCTTTGTTTATTTGCACAATTATACATAAAATATCTGTTAAATACATGAAACATTTATTTCTCAGTAACGTGGATTTTAAATCTACTTTTTACTAATTAACTTTAGGTAGACGAAAATTATTTACAATGAATAAATGTTGTCAATGATGACACGTTGTATAAACTTGTCACACGGTATCACTGAGGCTATTTTTTACTCTCAGAGAATAACATTGCATTCAATCTTGATTAAGATTCAAATCATTAGTCATTAATTGCATTAAGCTAACTGATTTATTTTCAAGCATTTTTTGCAAGAAATCTACTCCATTAAAGCAGTTGAAAAGCAGTTCTCATGCAAAACTCATAAAAGTATCAACACGAAGTAGTTAATCAAAACTCAGGCCTATTTGATAGTAATTTATACAATTATGCATATTCTAAAGGCAAAACAAATGAGTAAATTGTTTTGAAGACATTAATAAATTCTGTACAAGAGAGGTTCTACGAATCGAAGAATATGATAGCACTATTTTCTTGACCTTAGGCGAATAACATTGAAGTTGTATCCTTAAATAGACTTAAGACTTACAATTTGGTTAATAAGAAGAACATGATTAGTGTCTTATCTCCCCTTGACTATATGTTGGCATGCTTTTTTTGAGAGAGAAACAAAACAGCAATATTTTGGAAAATTTATCTTACCAAAATTGAACAACGTTGAAAAAAATGCAAAGAAACTTTAAATAGCAGTGCAATAATTTATAAATTATATCGATTCGGGCGCTATGCAGTGCAACAGCATTGCTGTCAAAACGATTCACCTTCGGGAGAATATTGTTTGGGATATCCCGTTCCGTAACTAGCTCTGAGGAAGCAGAGGAGAGCTCTGTGGTAAGTACATTATGGATTGACACAGTGGGGCAGATGCACAAATTAGGTTCACATTTTTGTTGAATTATGATTATCTAACAGTCTCCAGCAGCAAAAACTGCTTCTCTGCCGAGCGACGTGTTAGAAATACTAATAAAATCCTTTTCGTGCCTTCTTTTGAAGTCAGCGTATTTCGAGGCGGTGTAACATGGGCGTAATGGGGCAAAATCTCGCGTACTCGTAGAACAGTGATTTCAGTGCTCATGCAGAATGGAACATGTGGGTATGGGGATTAGGCCAATACGATTCTAATTAAGAATGTTATAATGGGAATAGTTTGGATTAGGCAGAATCGCGCACAATCTGTAGCCCGTTGTTTAAGTTCTGGCTTGGCTCTTAATACTCTGAAATCCTCCTGGAATCAGTTGAAGGAATCCCGGTTTTCTTGCTTCTCATTCCTCCATCATTACTCACCTCAACAGTTGAGGTTTCTTCATTATTGCAATCATCTATTGATTAGATCATCACTTACTAGCTACTAGTTTAAGTATCCGTAAACACCAAAGAATAAATAAATTATAATAGTAGAACTGCAGAATGGCAGGGATCCTGAAATGTGCATTTCCATTGAAATCCTGAAATCGATTTTGTGCAGCATTACATAACTTTCTCTTCACTACATACTTTACTCCGTTTATACATACGTATACGATAAAGTAAAACGAGGCACAAGTCCATTGGAAAAATAGCAAAAAAGAAACAACGTTATCAAGTGGCAACGTTTAAAAGCGTGATATTAAGTTTTTCAAGTCTTCAAACTTTTAACCAATTTTTCTAATTTTTCTCGAAATCTTGAGTTAATAACGAATTGAATAAAACAATCCCAGCGTTGTAGTTACTACTTGTTTTCTCATGATTTTAACTCATTACTTAAATATATCTTTCTTGCTAACTATTTAGATGCCGAATGGTAACTCTTAAAACCATATTTAGAGTTAGACAAAGCATGTTTAAAAAGCTAGTCAAATTTGAGTCAGTGGAGGTATCTGGGACGGATATATCTGGGGTGTTTACTGTGATACCCAACACTCATCGTGCTGGATTCTCGGATTGTCATGAAATTTTCACCATCTGATAGAACACCATGCAAAACCAATATACACAAATATTGAAGTGCTATGGAGCATTACAAAAAGTTTGTAGGCATTTTGCATCATGATCTCTCGTGCCCACCGCGCCCCCCGCTGCGGGCAATCCGTCGCTTCGGCAGCACCAGGAACGTCTATCAACGCGGCGTCAGATTTCACGGGCGGATTCGTTCAAGAACGATGGCAAAGGCCATCGCTGCTGCCTTGTGAATGTGAGGTACACTATGATTCACGTTCGATGGAGAGTGTTAGAAAGCACACGATTTTTTTGTTAAATATCATTATTGTCAAAATTTTATGCATGATCCATAAGTGAAATTTGTTTATTAGTTACATGTAATTACTATTTACTTTTCTTTATTTATTTATCTGTTTATTTACTGATTTGTTAGGCTTTTATTTATTTACGCATTTATTATTTAATAAGGTTTATCTGATAATTAAAACAAATTTTAATCATTAAACTTTATCATACAAATAAATAATAATGCCAGCGTGCATTCAATAATTGCATTTGAATGAGTCGTACATGTGTTCTCGTCCTGCCGACAGAAGGGCGGCAGCGGCGGTGCGATGCGTGGGCAGCGGCGAGCGGCGAATTCCGCTCTTCCACGGTCACGAAAGGTCTCAATTCTAATTGTCGCAAAAACACCAATTAGAATGCTTCATAGCACCTAAAAAGTTTCATGTAGGGGGTTTTAAATGGTGCTGAACAAGTCGGTAAAATTTAATGTCAATCAGAGTATTCAGCAGGGTGAATGTTGCGTGTGAGAATTTTTATATTCCAGATATGATAAATTAAGGCAATACTCCATTAATTGTTTTTTTATTACGAAAGAGAAACTACAGAAGAAGTCAATGAAACATTTTTCTCCTTAAATAACAGATAAAGGCGTTTGTAAGTGCTCTGAACAAATGCAAATAAGAAAATCAGAAATGAAATGTTACGGTATCTTACAGACTTTCACCTGCATTCTGTAATACATCGGCGCTTGAAAGCCGCAATGGACACAGACGCACTCCCCTCACTAACCCCCGGGACATTTCTCCAAGACGTCGAGCTCAATGATCCGCAAAGAAGGAAAAGAAAATGCTGCTGACTGCATTGGTGCAAAAAAAGAGTAAAAAACGTACGCAACGAAGAAAATTAAAACAATAATATCATTAAAAGCCTTTGTAATTGAGAAACGTGAACTTATCTGCATAACTAAACTGAATGTCAATACGTCTTCTTTCAGCGATATCCATTTATAAAACCTATAGATGGATTTCTATAAAACCTAACCGTCTATAAAACCAAACTAATAAAAACTTGAGAACTCTTTGAGTATACTACCACAAAAATGTTTTTATCAAGTGCTACTATATTTCTAACCTCTTCATTCTCTCTTTAAAGTGCGAATAGTTTTTCTGAGGTATCCCTCCATCAGCCATCTATTCTTAACCATTAGCAGCACATAGCAGCCCAAGTGATGTAAACTCTTAGGACGTTTATTTACCTTTATTTTCTTATTATCCCTTGATATTGATAAGTCGCCTAACTTCCTCATCAACATTTATGATTTTCATCTACGACTCTTTCATATCTCAGAAGGATGAAATAATTGAAGTCATCTTTGTGAACTTAGACTTACTTAAAGAGTCAGCTTCGCCGTCATCATCAGTCCAGAAATTTACAAGATAAATTCAAATTTTGTATTTATTTTCATACTTTAATAATGTCAACAACACCTTATCAGCATTCCCACTTAACTCAGATTACATTACTGCCTGTTTTGAGAAGTGTTACAATTAAACATTTGAAATGATAATTTTGTTTCTAATATTTTAAGGAAAATTATGAGAAAAACTTCTCAAATTTCTATTTATGGTCCGTTTATATCAGCAATATTATCAATTTGGGCTATTAATAGTTTCACAGGTTTCGAAATGCATGCTCTGAGAGGCTGTGCGATTCCACTTCATACTGAGAGCGAAGACATGCATGTACCATTGCTCACTACTGTCCCCAGCGAGCAAATCGTTTGTCCAATGGTGCAGTAGGTCGAGAGATTTCCTGAGTAATGTCGCTTCAAGTCACTGCGGACGCTGACCTTTGCAATGTGATTCGTCTCACGAAACCACTACTCATTCATTACTCTAAAGTCTTATTGAATGCGACGTTTATATGCTTTGATTAAAGTGAGCGCGTAATGGACACTTATGAGATACTTTGGAATATTCACAAGACCATCAGCCATGGGCTCAGGTCGTTACCTTAAGTGCATATCTATAGACCAAGCATCGTTTATATATTGATTTGCATCGGGAAGAAATAACAAATTTGGAACCGCTCTAGAATGAGAATTGTGCATATTAATTTTTTCGATCCATGTCATTGGCGATTCGTGCATCTTACTGGGCGGTCGCCAAAACGAACGGAATTTAAAAACAGCGTTTCTGTTTCAGTTAGGTTTGATTGATTCACGTTTTCGGGCAAGTCACCTGCTATGGTAATCACTCCACTTTGTGTAGTGGATGTGTTAACTCAGGAAGTGGCGGTGTTCCTCTCCCGAAGGACGGTGAGATCCGGCGCTGACCTACACGTCCGCCTGAGGGAGGGGGTCCCCTTCCGGCATATCCTCCAGTGGGACATCACCACAACCGGGTCGACACATAAGCCCCCGACATGTGTGGTAGTGAAGTGCAAGAAAGTATAAGTGTAAAGGGAGATGGTAAGGCCAGTCAGAGGAAGGAAATATCGCGTGTGATGCGTGACGCGATGGCGCATTGTTTCGGAATTTGTCTGGTATTGATCGGAGAAACTTCGGTATTGGTATTGATCGGAGAATATGCCGACAGTGGATCAATTCGATTTAGCCACCTTGCTAATGCCGAAAATTGGCCACGTCGGGACTTGAACCCCGAGAATCCCGATCAGAGTCGCTGCAGAGACAACGGTAACGCTGGCGCAACTAACGTTGGAGCAAACTCAGCCGGTTTTTGCTGCTGGCTATTTGTAAAAAATGTGAACAATTACAACACTCTTAAGTGCATGGCGCCGTACTCTCAAAAAATGCACTTCGTCACTTAAATGACCCCCTCTTTATCGACACGAGGCTGCACGCATACGAGGCAGCGATCTCTCGCGTGCTGCAAGTAGGGTATGACCATTAAGGAGGTTCCGGTTCCTCCCTTTGATTTTGAGCTAGGGTCGAACCAAGAAGCTACCAAATGTTATTCTTCACTATTAAAGGGTAGCTTCGAATAATCGTTACGATCTTCTAGGCTTGACTGATTGCTTACTGATTCCGGACGCGTCAACTGCCAAGGTCATTCACCCCGTAGGTGTAGTGCGTGATTTCTATTCGGGCGTCGACGGTTATCTTTCCCAGCTGGATGAAGAGGTCTGGCGCAGAGTAGATTATTGTGGGTTTCCCCAAATAGGTATCTCCCACCAGCGGGGCACCGGAACAAGCTCTAAGCTTCCGACTGTTCTCCTGGTGTGTTAGTGTAGAGCACGTTAATGTAAGTGTGTGTACGTAAGGGGCAAGGATACGACTAGAAAGATGAAGGAAAGATCGCGAGCGGTCCGTTGCCATTTTGTTACGATACTGCTCCGGTATTCGCCTAGTGTCGGAGAAACCACGGAAAACTAGTGATCAAAGCAATGTGCCTCTAAAATTCAACCCCACAGAGCGACTGAATTCGACCCAGTTATACAGGTATTGTCGAAAATCCTGCAACTGCCTATAATCTCCCGGTCAGAGGCACTGCAGTGACATCAGTTAATGCCCTGAGTTACCTCGCCAGGTAAACTTCTAGGGCATGTAGAGGGATCCAAGATGGTTACTCCCAATCAACATAAAAACGAAATTTCATGTAACGAAGTTCCATATTATGTAACATTTATTTCTGTTTGGTAGGCAACTCATCATGCGTTTGGCGTTGAAAAACTAACGTCAAATGAAATCTTGCTGCGTGAGTTACTACACCAGTTTCAAAACTACACCAGTTTCAAAACATTTTTGGCCCATGTATTATTAACATCGATGTTATTAATTTTCAATATTCATGTTTTCAAACACAGGGGCCTTGAGCCTCAGGCAAACAACCATAAAGGTTATTTCATAAAATTTTAGGCAGCCAAAAGTAGAAAAAAATCATGTTATGGAAATGATGAGAAACTAAACATGTATTGGTAGACAAGAAATATCTTTACATAGAAAATTACTTACTCCGTTGTACAAACAATTTGTTAATTTTAAACAAAAGCTTATGTATCATGTACATCTGAAGTCGCTAATAGCTTAGTTGTTGATAATTATATGACTATAAATAAAATAAATTAAAAATAGTTATTCTTTTATAATTAGTGGGGTTTTGGTAAATCTAGTGGCGATCATTATGGAAGAGGAACGCTCCACACGATTGTGTGGTGAGGGACCCGGCGGTACTTGGTTCCGACCCAAAGCAGATCCGGAGGCTGGAGCCTCGGTGCCTCGGAGACTGGGCGGCTCAGCGGCGGCCGCCGGGCGTCAGCGGCTCAGCGCCGGACTTCTTGCTGTCTCTCGGAGAAAGCGCCCACCCCGCCGCCCCGCCAACCTGCACACCCCGCCATTCCCGGCCGCCCCGTCGCCCCGGCCGCCCCGTCGCCCCGGCCGCCCCGTCGCCCCGCCCGCCCCGTCGCCCCGCCCGCCCCGTCGCCCCGCCCGCCCCGTCGCCCCGGCCGCCCCGCCACCCCGCCCCCCCGCCCGCCCCGCCCCCCCCCGCCCGCCCCGCCCGCCCCGCCCGCCCCGCCGGAACGCCTGCCCCGCCGGAACGCCTGCCCCGCCGCAACGCCCGCCCCGCCGCAACGCCCTCCCCGGCCCTCCGTCCGCCCCGCCCACCCGCTTCCTCGCTCCGCTCCGTCCTCGCCCCACAAGCAAACGAAATGCCCACACCACTCAGCATCGGCCAGAAGGATACAGATTTCGAATGTTCCGGTCGCCGGCCGGAAAATACCCTGCGCTAAAGCACTTTTCTAGTGTCTTCTCTGACAGATATTCATGACATGCAGGTTATCTGTTTAAAGTGACAATGCAAATAACATTTTTATGGAACTGTTTTTGTATTTAGGATTCCCTCTAGTTCGGGAACTTTAAGGGGGAAATTTGCTTATTAAATTTATAAATTTGTACACATTACCGCATACTTTTTATATTTCAATACTTACATATGTTTATCAATATTAACTATTTTGCGCAAATTATTTTTCAATCATCGTTCGAAAACACACGGCGTAGCTCGACTCACAATTATGAATAATAACGGTTTTCAGACGTACTAAGTATTCATGAGTAATTATTGATCAGTTATCAGTCTTTGTTTGACTGTGGAAGGGGAAAATCGATGACAACAAAAACAAATGACTGAAATGTTTGAATAAATCGAATTTTTTTTACCAACCTCTTTATTTATTTGATAAGCAACTTTTAATTGCTAAGTCATCATCTTCAATTCTGCTCTCTGGAAGTCAGAAATTCGCATATGCTTACTAAAGTAATACTACTTTGTGGCACAACACCTGGTGACGAAAAATATTGAATTTACGCAATATCTTTCATCGTGCATGAACTCCCTAATGTGAAGGTGGCACGCACTCACAAAAAAGTATCCAAAGTTGCTGGACTGAGACGATTGACTGTTTTGCGCCATATCTTGTGTATAGAACTGAAATGTCGGACAGGAACAAAGAGAACTGTCCTTAGCCTTCGCTCCTTTTAGCCCTGTCTGTCCTTAGACTCCGCACTTTAGTGAAATGTTTGCTAGATAATAACTTGGCATCCCTGTATTCAATGGGAAGTTTCTTTGCAGAATGTTCAGACACCGTAGTTGGAACAAACTCTTTCTTATCTTGATTGGAATTTTATGTTTTTATATAAAAGAGAGCGACATTTTCTCTCTTAGTTCTTACGTTTTTATTGACATCTACCTAGAAACATTTCACTTCTTTCAATAGATCTTCTTACAGACGCCAATGTGCAATTCATTGGATGCTTGGAACAGCTACCAGACCCGTTTCATGATTCTTGGAAACTTCACTTTGTACTGAGTACTAGTGGTTGATCATGAAATGCAAAAGAAGAAATAATGTTTCAGATTGCAAAAATTACTTCTCCGAAAGAGATGTACTATATAATAATAATAATAATAATAATAATAATAATAATAATAATAATAATAATAATAATAATAATAATAATAATATTTACTAATCATAAAAAACTGGGAAGAAGAAAAAACAAATAAAATCTCAAGTTGAATAATATGGATTGAAGTTCCCTGAGGTAAATACATTATTACTATTAATTCATAATAATAAAATCGATATTAATGGCAATAATAATATTGGTTGATTGATTAGTGTTTCCTGAAGCGTCAACTTGCTGTCATTAGCCTCATAGGTGGGAGGTGGCGGTCATCTTTCACTGCTGGATGATGCGCGCAAAATGATAATTTTATTACAAAATTGATTTGATTAATAGAAGGTTTATCTTAACTATCTATATCTAGTATCTATATTTTATTAATAGCATCTTATTGTTATTATCAACTTGTTGTAAGAAGCGGCAGAGAGAAAAATGGCAGAAGCGTGTGCAAGGAGTATGTACGAAACAGCCGAAAGCTGAAGCAGATGAACGAAGGAGTTGCCGTGAGGCGGTCGGTGAAGCGAGGGAGCGTGGACGAGGCGCGACCACGCGCGCAACCGCAACAAGCAGCACAGGGCAGAGCTACGCACTGGCCAGGATGAAGTAACGCGCGGAAACTGGGTTGCAGAATGAACAAGAGGTTGCCTCACTCGCCATTACGGCAGACAAACGAGAGTAATAGCGTTTGTTTTTATTAGAAACTAGTAGCCACCAGTAAGTTCGTTGTTTGACTGCACAGTTCGATACCAAACATTGAGCAAAGTTTATTAATAAATATTTGTGGGATTAAATACAACTTAAAAATTAACGACGCTTAAAGAAATATGAAAACTAGTGAGCTAAAACTGCTCGTACTTTCTCCACAGTATTTTCACACAAAATTAAACGAAAAGTACTCAAATTTTCGAAAAAATTGAGCACGACCTTATTTCAAAATATGTTTTTTTAGGATCAGATTTCGTTAAGAGAAAATCATTTTATCTTTGATATTTTAGCTCTATAAAGACTCCTAAACAATTTGAAACTTTTACAATTTTCGAAAAATTAAAGTATTAAACGAACATAAAATCTGCACCAACTCTTAAATGTGCTTCACGCTATCCAACAATAACATTTAATCAAAACTATGGAGCCATTTGTTTGGAAATTTGGAAAATATCCCACAGGCTTTATATAAAGTGCCCTCCAAAATTAAAATATCCGTTTCAAATTCTAGGGGACGCGATATTAGCCAGATCGATTGCAGCATATCAATTCTGAAGGAAATCGATTGAACGGTTTAGCCGCTAGAAAATCTCTATTGTCCTATCTAAAAACTCCCATTGTTCACAGACGATCAGACAGAGGGACAGACGTTTTGCCGTCATTCGATTTTTCGATATAGAGGACACGGAGTCTGGCTACACTACGTGATAGACAATTTTGTTTTCTAAATTTAGCAACTGGATTTATCCACTTTTTCTTTGCCGGGATCCTTCAGCAGTCGTTTTCTGCCGAAAATTCTCCTTTTTCTCGCGCAGAATTACGTAACTTTCTCTCTACTCTGTAGCAAGAAAATAAAAATGATGCAAAAAGGGTAGATAAACAAGCTTTTGAAACTGATGAAATGAAATACGAACTGAAAGGAAACTGGTCTAGCAACAGAGAAGAATGCAATGGCCAAAAATGCTTATCTCTCCAAATGCTTGCGTGAAACCGTGTACCTCGTGAGGCAGATGCGTTCTATGAAGTTAACTTTTTATAGCTCTCATTATGGAGAATCATTGTATCTGTGAAATTACTAAAAGGGGAAAATTGGCATTTGTTTCTGTGGTTTCTTGCGTTGGCACGCAATGACTTGCGTACCTAACGTTTGCCTACGTTTCGGCTCTGCTTGCCTCGAAGGTTTTGTGCATTGTCCTTGATGTAATTGATATTGTTCTAGCAATAAGATTAAATGAAAGACTTCGGAATTCAGTAACTTTATTGTATTTTGTGTCGGGTCAATATTCACGGAAATATTTTAACGAACAAAAATGCATATCATATCATCAGAAAGTTTATTGTATCGATTACCAATGCATGTTATGACCTATATAACGTATTATTTTTTTATTTAGAATTTCATCTTACTCCTCAGTTTTCCAAATTGGTTATTCTACGTTCGGAGAGATTCTAATTTATTGTTACTTTTTATTATCTGCTACATGTAAGAGACGATTATGTAGTGCTGAATGAAAAGTGCCGATTTCATGCCACCATAAGACATCGTCCAATTGTCTTGTTTCCGAAATGGCTATAGACTTTTTAAAAACATTTTTCGTTCAAATACAGCAGTGCTTACAAAAAAGGGCACAGATTTGATTTTCATTGAAACCTCTGAATTTTTGAAAATTGAAAAAGTTTCAAATTTTTTTGATCTACTTCTACTACTATATTATTGAAGTTAAGAGGTTTTTACTTTCCCGTATACATACGTATATACGGATTATAGGTATAGTATGTAGTACAGGGAAAGTTATGTAATGCTGTGCGTAAAAACGGCAGATTTTCGTCAGAAACAATTCTTTGCCTTAATAACGAAAAAGTGGATAAATCCAGTTGCTAAATTTAAACAAAATTCCTCTAATACGTGGTGTAGCCAGAATCTCTGTTTTGTGGGCCCTTGATACCAAAAAACCAATTGACGCCATAACGTCCGTCTGTCCGTCCGTCCGTCCGCTTGTCTTGTCAGTTTGTGTTGTGTTGCCAATTATTTCCCACATTTTTCCTTAAATTATTCAATGTTTTCCAGGCTCCTGTGCTTCTTTTTCCTCCTTTATAACTTTGTAAATAATCACACATTTTATTTACTTTGTAAATCACACGTACACCAATATTTATTTCTCTCCAAGATTACGGTCTTTTTTACTTTAGCTTGAGCTCTTTTATAATCAGTTTTATTTATAATTAATTCTTCAATATTAAATGTATAAACATTTTTAAAAACGCTCTTAAAAATTGTAATTGTTTGCGAAATTAAGAGTTACAATGTGTTAGAATCATCTCAGTATTAAGAAGTCATTATAACATTAGAAATTTAATAGGATTATCCGGGTAAAAAAACCTCGGGCAAAACCATTTGACTTATTAGGCATACGGATCGAATTTGGTTCCCATCCTGGGTAAATATTTTTTTAAAATTTCTTTTGTAAGAACACACCTCAATACACAGAATTCGCGGTCAGAAAGCAATTTCTATTTAAAATTTTGAATTTTCGAAATACATAGTTATGTATTTTATATAATCCTTCGCGTTTAATTTGGTTAAAAAATTTTGGAGAGTTGGATTAGAAGTATTCCAAGAGGTGGCTGAAGTGATAGAGTTGCAACAATTTCTGAAATATATACGAAAAAATCTGTGCTATCGAAGTATATCTAGCTTACTCATGTTTCTGGGTGCTACTTGCAATTCAGCCTCTTGCTTAACATTCAAGGATTTTGATCCTGAACTCCTCTTACTAATTTAATGAACTCGTTGAATGATGAGAAATCCGTCTTATCTTCATTGGCGACTACTGTGTTATCAGCTTCTATTCCTCTTCGGGACGCAAGATGCTCGAATGAGACGTCGAAATAAGTAAAACCGAAATGTAATGTCGCAGACTGGGCCGCCGCCGCCGCTGCGAGGGCTTCGGTCACAGGCCGGCGGAGATGGCTGGAGGAGGGGGTGGAGGGGGTGGAGGAGGGGGTGGGGGAGGGGGGGAGGGGAGGGGGGCGGGGGCGGCGCGCCGCGGGTAACTGGCCACGCCTCTGGACCTGACGTAAGCGGTCACAACGGCGCCGGGAATTAGCACCACTTTGGCCACGCCCGGGAGAAAGTGCTCAAGATTCGGTCGGATTTAGGAAAGAATGAACACATTGAATAAGAGCATTTAGTTGTAATAATGGGGATTCGCGGGTCTGCAATTTTCCATTAAGTTACTTAGTTAAAGATTCAGATTAGTGACTAGAGATAATTCTTGATTTGGAAAAAATATACTATCAGATGGTTTTCAATTATATTTCGATGAGAATTTATTTTTCAGCAAATTTACTGAATCCTATTTGAACGTTAATGCCTTCATTTCCGGTTCCACAAGTCACACATACCCTTGCATGCACTATACTACCATACAAGGAGAGCAGTCGGGAGCTTAGAGCTCATAACGGCTAGGGCGGTGTTGTTCTGGGTCAGATACCTGGAGAAGTTAAGATCCGCAAGCCACCATGTAGGTCGGCACAGGATTTTAGCATCCTGTGGGGAAGAAATCACCACCACCTTCCGTGATAAAGAATTCGCTATATTAAGAAGACTAATGACCACAACAGTTGTGCCCAGAAACATCAGTTAATCAATCAATCAATCCAGAATTACCAACCAGCTTCCAAGAGTCCCACTATTTGATATCGTTCAAAGTCAGTATTCTTTTTCCTTGGGTTCGTTCCGTGTCATTGCGGTTACGAAGGTCTCCCGGTTGACGTATTCCAGTTTTGACTGAGTGGGACAGGATGGAATGTTCTCCGCCTCTTGGCACCCCAGTAAGCGGTCGTAAGTACAGGCTCCACACTCAGTGCTCATTACGAACATAAAGAGACAATGTAGTTATCTAACCGCCCTCATTAGTGACTGTATTACCGAAGCATGACATCAATTTGTGCTCCAAATCAACCTGGGGATGGCTCGTTAAGTGAAACACCTCCACTTTCCGATGATAACATTCTGCTAGTCTCTGATGTTCTCAAGTCGTGAGAGCGTGGTCTCGGACTCTTCGTCAATGGGATAGTCATTCACATCCACGGCAGACCCTCGCAACGACTAAATACTTTTTCACTAGAGTGGCCTGTGATGACAGCAGCGGTTGTACGCTCTGATGTTCTTAAAAATTGTTTTATTATAACATTATCATCAAAAGGTCACTTATTATTATTATTATTATTATTATTATTATTATCATCATCATCACAAGCTCTAATAGAATGATTTTAGTGAATCTGAAGAAAAAATACATTTCTATTAAAATATCAAACCCTTTGGATTCATATAAGATTATGACAGCACCACTTTCAAATCCATTCAATTAACTATTGATAATACTAATACAACATGATGAAGTTTCAGATGAACACATCTATTAAAATATGATGGTGGTGACGACTCTAGTGCAATTTGCTTTTTACAAGTTGCAGGGATGAATTTATGCACTAGAAGATTAAGAACATTCTTAGGATCCTCTATACAAGGGAAGCTCAGTAATATTTTAAACTAAATTTTATATTAGAAAATAAATATGCAATTATATTTTAATATTATATTTTAAAATTGTAAAGGTTACATTTTATTTTTATATTAATTTTGATTACGTGTTGAACATTTTAATACTTTTGCGGTTCGTATAGTTTGGTCATGTTTAGAGCCCCTATAGATATTAAACCGTGTTGAGATGTCTATCTCTTTTTTATATCTATTTACCCATACGGTTTCCGATCGCATTTATATTCACGAAAGATAAATCTACAATTAATTTCCTTTCTAATATTAACGAGTACAGGTTATTTTTAATTGAGAAAACCTGAACATCAGCACCTTTAAGTTCACGGTGTAATGTTTTACGAAGTTGCTGAAATGTCACAAAAATCAATCAAACATTAAAATGGTACAACACACACTTTCTCATATTATATTTACTGGTAACGTTGTATTAAAATAATGCTATTTCTATTCTACTAGCATTTCGGCCATCTCGTGAAAAACTTTTTCCAGCGAAATAAGTGGGGGAGAATTAAATTTGCGATCTCCCGAATGTTTTAGGGATTTTAATTAAAACCAGACAAACAACATATTCATAGGTGTGCTTTGCTCTATCTTCGCAGTCGCTCAGATCGATCGATAACTTCACTGTGCGCAGTGTAAGCACATGTAATAACCGGGAGGTAGAGGTTTCTTCTCTTGCTGGAATGAGAGACCCCACGCAGAACTACATGTTAACTAGCGGGTTTTACCAAAACAGGTGTCCCTTCCAACGGCAAGAGATCTAAGCTCCCGACTGGCCTTGTAAGACGCGAGGGAGTATAGGATAAGCCTTCCTGTGCGTGTCTGTGTGTGTGATAAGGAGAAGGGAGGGACATGAGGAATGGAAGATCGCGCGTAGTCCGCAACCTGTTTGGTAAGGTTTTCGACTGGTATGAATCGGGGAAACCACGGAAACCTACCGATCAGCGCAGCCGGCCGCTAGAATCCGTCTCCAGATAGGGACCGAATTCGACCTCGCTATCTTTGCAGTAGCTAGTGACAAATAACCGCCTCCTTCGGACCACGAACCCTGGAACAGACGTTGCCGCTGAGTAATCTCAGCCGGTACGGAAAGCAAACCCAGTAGAGGAGGGCAGTGTGTGCCTGTGGCGCTTCCGGCGTCGCGGCGTGGGAACGGAGCGCCGAGAGGCGGCGGCGGGCGGCGGCGGGCGCTGGCTTTTTCGCCCGCGCTGCGGTGGCGCCGCACTTCTTCCGCCGAATCTCCGCCCTTCGGCGCTTCTTGCGCCGCTGCGCTCGGCGAGGAGCGCGCACTGCGCGGCGCCCGCGGGCGGAAGGAAAGGCGTCAGACTCCTTCGGGGGGTTCCGCGCAAAATCTACCAAAGCGATTCCCACGAACTGAAGATCATTTCCATGCTACAATAGGTTTCATGTTTATTCATGAACACTCCTAACTTACAATAAGTTTTTTGCCTTTCATTCTTTTGGATTCGTTCTTTATAGGCGAGGCTTTTGATTTGTATGTAATATATATATATATATATATATATATATATATATATATATATATATATATATATATATATATATATATATATATATATATATATATATATATATATATACACACATATACATGCCGATCAGATGGCCGAGATCGCTAAGGCAGTAGTGCCGGAGTGGTCTCGGACCAGAAGATCGCGGGTTCGAGTCCCGCCTCGGGCATGGGTGTATTTGTGTGTGTCTGTATGAGTGTGTCGTCCTTTCACCCCTCATTATCATCATCATTTCATCTTTCATACCCCCAGGACTAACAACCCTGGGGGATAAAAATCGGATCCAGCTTAATGCTGGTCCCCCCAAAGAAGTGTTCGCAAGCTCCTGCCACCGTGATATTAAATGAAAAACTGAGCCACGGTAATTGCAGGTTGCTTGCCCTGCGTGGTCCTAGTTGGCCGAAACGAAAATAATAATAATAATAATATATAAATACATATATATATATATATATATAAATATATATAAATATATAAATATATATATATAAATATATAAATATATATATATATAAATATATATAAATATATTGTAAACAAACCCTCTAATACTCTAAACTAGCCCCACGTTGGGACCAGCCAAATGTAATAATAGCGGGGGAGGGCGCCAGATTCAGCTCCTGAAATGTGACTGGATGGAAGTGTTGGGAGGTCATGAATTAGCACAGAGTCATTTGTAACAAATAACAGTTTATTCCTGGCACCAAGAGCTGCCAGGGAAGTTACATGTCGCAAAGGGCGACGCAAGTTTTTTTCTAAATCTACTCTGTGAGCTGGTTATCTTAATTACTAGTTGTTAATTCCCTTAGGCTAACATATTAGGCTTACTCTTTGATGAAGCGTGCTATTCATCATTTAAGGTCTGCAGGGCCTGAGCGCGGCCACTTGCAATTTCTCGCCGTTACGATTGTTCTGCGAGACGGCTTCGTCTCGTAGTTTTTCACCAGTGGCTGCGTTGTCTCCGCGGGCGGGCCGAGGCGGCAGCCTCGAAGCAGGGGCGGCGGCAGTCCCGGGTCGCTGACCTTCTGCGGCGCGTCCCCTCTCGGCAGGCAGCGGCAATTCCATGTCGCCGGCTCGAGCAGGCTCAGTGGGGCGAGTGGCCACGGGCGTTGACGTAACGCGGTGGGCTGTCAATCAGCACCGACGCGGGAGGCGGCAAAGGCTGGCGGGCCGATGCGGAAACGGCGCGGGATCCAGTAGTCTCCCGCCCGAGTTTCCTCCGCGACAAGTCCACTAGTCGCGTCCTAACTAATTCGACTCTGGGAAAGTCTTTCCCAAACTCGCGTCCCGATCGTAAGTAACTGAGTAAATAAGCGAATTTAGCAACCAAGAAGTATCTTGGAAGTATCTCGAAGTATCTCAGAAGTATCACGAAGTAACTCTCAAAAATTATCTCTCAAAAATATTATATCTGGGAGTGTTCCTCCCCCCGTCGCGCTCCGATCATCAGATCAGTTTTCTCTCTGCATCTCGTTTTTAAAAGAACTCCCTTTCCCCTTCCCAAAATATTTCTAGCTCTGAATTTCTCCCTTCCCTCATGGCGAAGCTTCCCATTGGCTGAGGGTGGCTGCGTCGCAGAATTCTGATTAACCAATCATGTGGCAATTTTCCCGTATTTTTCCGTAGATTGTTCTCTGTCTGACACCGGCTTCTCTCTCTCGCTCGCTTCCCTTTGTCAACGGTTCCAGAAACTTTTGGCAGCTGTCTGGACACATGTTCGAGCAGGAGCGCATTTTCACGGGCCCTCGACGGTCGGCATGGGCTAATCGACAGCCTACTGTATTTAGTTTGTAAACAGCCCCTGCGGGAATTCGGGTGCCTAGTCCAGGCGCGTGCCAAGACGGGTGTGGGGGCGGGCATTGTTTGGAAGGGGATCGGTTGATGGCCGAGAAGGGTTTCGTTCACGACGTATTGTAAATGCGTCGTCGTCTTAATTGACACCCGGCCAACTCCTTCGGGCTCCGTGTTCTCCCCCGGTCGCGCGGCAGAAGAAAGGACGCGAGGGTGCGTATTGTCCGAGAGGGTTTCGGCCAGGAGGCCAGTATGATTTTTATGGGGGGCAATAAACGGGTCCGCCTCTGAAAGGAGGCTGAGTGCGGTCGGGGCGGGCCCCGCTGCGTAACGAAAGAAACCGTCGCGGCGAAGGCAGCGTCCCTCGACCCACTTCTGCCGCGGCGGGAGCTGTCATTAGATGTAGAAATTATTTTGTTATTGGCGATGCCACAATAAAATTATACTTAATTAATTGGTGACGCCACAATATATATATATATATATATATATATATATATATATATATATATACACACACACTTGTAATTGGAACTTGGAAATACTTGAAATTATTTGGCAAAAAATCGTTTCAATATTTCTCACAAATTTCTTTCATTAAAAACAGGAACTTCAAGAAATTTATTTTCCTAACTGTATTATTAATTCATTTACTTATCTATTTTTGGATGGTGGGTGATGTGAATTTGACTGAATAATATATCACAGTTTCATCAACATCTAGAGTTACGACTACATCACCACAACATATTTAGCTGCCTTTGTGTGAAGCAAATATCCCTATAACTTATAGTAGTAGTATTCAAATTGCGAGGAGCGCCTCCCCAGGGAGGCGCAAAAGTTTCAGAGGGGAGGTGTAATAACGTCGAAATTGCAGAATTAAACAGTGCTCTAATGTTTAATAATGCTCTAATTAGTTCTAAATTTCAAATAAGAGAACAATTTACTGATCACATCAGATACACATGTGATACACATCACACAACATACTAAAGACTGTATCGAACTGTAACATTATTCAAATTTTGATGTTCCGTAAGGAGTCAGCATCCAGAGTTAAAGAAAGATTTGTGTTTTCTGGTTCCTTTTGCCACTACTTACCTTTGGGATTTTCAGCCATGACGTGGATCAAGAGAAAATGTTGATCAAGAATAAATCTCCAGAATGAGACGCGTATTGCCACTCCTTAATCAGTGTCGAGAGTAACTGAACTGTTTGGCACCAAACCAACCGATCCATCTCACTGAATCTTCTGAGCTATCAATATGTTCGTTTTTTTTATATTTTTCCTTACATTTTTCCTCGCTTTGTCAAAAATTAATTAAATTACAGCAGTAAATAGTTCAAATCACTTTTCAATAATTATTTTGTGCACTCTTTTTATTTTAGAAATGTTCTAAGTAAATATCCTTAACAAATTCTTCTTCTAATGACATTTCCCAAACAAAACGTTGGTGAGCAAGTACAGAAAACTTGTACTTGGCGTTCCTGCAAGCTATAAATCCTGAACACGGAATTCGTAGCGATTGTCCTTTGCATTCCACGTCACATTCACTCGCGGAATTCAAACGCACACACCTAGCGGTTGCGGTTCCATGTCATTGTTCAACAACTCACAATTGCGATAACCACGGCACCGAATGCGATGTGTTTATGTATTAATGAACTTACATTCATCACATGCAGTCATCGTATTCATTAACAAACACCATTCAGCTCATATGCACTTTGTACTAAACAGGTTAATCGCAAGTTACAAGAATTACTAAATAGAACTTTTATTGGTCTTTGGCGATAATTAAATGCTTTTCTCTGTCAGTCGCCTTTCAGGACTTTATTTGGAAGAAGTATGACTAATTTGCATTGGATTTAATGATAGTAAGTACGAATATTGTTAAATCCAATTCAATACAATACAAATTGCGTATACGAATTTTCCTCTCTTATAAAAGGTATTTATTTGCTGCCTGGAAAACTCCTTACAGAAAAAAAACACATACTGATCTAATCTGATCCAATTTGACATTAAGAGGTAACAGTTGAAATATTATGTTCCTGTATAAATAAAAATTGATGTATGTGTGTGTTAAATGTATCAGCCTGAATAACTCTTAAACGCCGGAAGCAATTTTAACCAAACTTTGCGAGAATATTTTGCAGCGGTTGAGAAAAACTGTTGTGTTTCCTGTACTAATCCCTCCAAATTACTTGTTTTTATAAAAATGTTTGTTGAATGCAAACTCACAATGCAATTAGGATGTTATAGAGTGACGAGAAGGGGTGTAAGCGAGGCAGTAGGGGGGGGGGGGTCAGGGCGGTTGTGGGCGGGGTGATAGAGCATGGCGGAACGGGGCTGGCGGGGCGGGACGAAGAAGAGCAGACGAAGCTGGGGAGGTAGAGCGGGGCGAGATGAAAGGGAGAACGGAACAGGTGAGAAGTAGCGGAGAGGATTGAGGCGGAGACATAGAGGAAATTGCATCAATTTTACGCTACAGACGAGGCGTCGGCAACTGGCGGCCCGCGAAGCTATCTCATGTAGACCGAAGGATTGTTTTGGTCATCGCATTGAATAAAATTACCATGGATGGTTTTTAAATTAACGTTCACAAACACACATTTCAAAAAATTAGTTCGATGTATAAACATGTTTTTCTAAAGCAGTTGGCTTGTTTCAGTGTTGACTATTAGCAACCACTGGTAAGGTAGTACCCATCATTCTTCTCCTCCGTAATCTATTAGTTGTAAGAACTCTTGGACTTATTCACGGGAAATTTCAGGAGCTTTGGCACAGCTAGGTAGTGAAAATGGAGATATGAATTATCTCTCTAGTGCGCTGGCTTAGCTGGAGAAAAGCACTTCAGTTTGCGTTCGGAAATAGAATTCTTTTTTCTAAAAGAATCGTAGGTATTTGGAAAAACTTTCACACATATGTTCGACTGTTGATTTGGCATTTTTGAACACAGGTATATATGATTTATCATTTTAAAGACGTTATTTTAAAACTCAGGAAAATGGAAATGTATAACTGATATATTGTCAGTTGCAAAGGCGATTTGAAAATAAATTGAAACTTTTAAAGATAAGTCCAGAATAACATTTTTGCTCATTTTCCGTGTTGTCAGAGTACTTCTAAAGATCTTGAAAGTAAAGAAATTTACCTATTGAAAAATATATTCAAGCATCACATATCGTTGGGAAATAGTTTTAAGTGCGCTTTGTCGAAACTCATGATTGTCAAAAACACACACAAACAGACAGACACACACACACACACAAACATATATATATATATAAAATTCACTTATGGGGATCAACCAGAACCCTTGGTTTAGACAAGGTTGTTAGCCTTGAATATTAATTAGGGGGTATAAGATGATGATGATGATGATGATGATGATAATAATAATAATAATAATAATAATAATAATAATAATAATAATAATAATAATAATATTAATAATAATAATATCATTAACCAAATTTTCACTCTCTGCACTGGGCTGGAACATTCATCTGACCATTGCTGGTCTAGGCTTGGTCGATCTCGCAGAGACAAACACAAAAGACTGTTCCTGTTTGATCAATCGTGACCCAATCATTTGTTCATTTCAGGAATTCTTTTATTATTTTGAAGCTGTCCAGTATTGATGGAAATGGCTGAGAAATGATTATAATGTTCCAGAATCTGTAAACCTCTCAATTTATTAGTCTTGGAAAATAACTACTAAAAGTCATGAAACATATTTTTGATGTTTTCGATTTTCCGTGGGTGTATGTAGTACTATTCTGTTGTAACTTTTCTACATATATTTCGGTTTTGTACGATGTATTAGCGCGGCGTCTGTTCGTTTTGTTTTACTTGCCGTTCATGAATTAACACGTCATTTGAACGACCATTTGAAGTATTCATTTTTCAGAGATAGATGGCACCTCTAATAATTCTGCTGATTCGATGAGTAATGTCTTAGAAATGCCCATTTTCATGGATTCGTGCCACCATTCTTTAGATATATCGAATTATGTGTAAGAACGATGAGTTACCATTCGCTTATTTCTGATATAATTCAGAAAGTAGAAATGAAAAATAATTTAAAATTCATTTATTTCAATAACATTTAACTACAATAACACTACACTCGCACATAGAAAAGTAAGTATTATATCAGTATTATATAAAGTAACTAATTAACAGAAAGCTAATGCAAGTATTGCAATCAAAGTTAAGTTTTCGTGGTCAATTATTTTTTATTTCCCATTAATTTAACTAGATCTTTTTCCCATCCGAGATACAGGGCCAAAGTACTGCAGCCTTCATCGGAATTTCCATACCAAGCGATATCTCTAGAATCTGAATTTTGAAATCTAAATCCACGTTTCTGTACAGGCGTTCGATTTATGAGAACACGTGGGCATTTTTTCTTGACTAGGCCAGCAAACGATGCAATAGGCTCCACAGTGAGTGAAGATCCTAATATCAGTAACAAATCACAACTACGAAAATCGGATCTGCATTTGCTCACTACCCTCTGGGGTATTCCTTCGCCAAACAATATTATGTCAGGCTTCACTAAAGCACCACATGCAATGCACATTGGAATTGTGTCGGACATTACATATGTTTCCATCCATTTTAAGCTGTACCCTTTATTACATTTCAGACAATGTCCTGTTTCATATGTTCCATGCGCCTGAATTAATTTATCCTCGCACAATCCTGCTTTTCGTTCTAAACCATCAATATTCTGCGTGTAATGGCGCAGCAGAAGGCCTTTATCATCTAAGAGTTTAATGAAATAATGTGTTAGTGTCGGTTTCACTTTCAATTTTGGATACATTTCTTTGCAAATACGAAAAAAAGGTACCGGATTTTGAGTGAAGTAGTCGAAATCAAACACCGCCTCTGGATAAGGCAACCTGAGCGCCGCCAATTGCGCATAAAGTCCTGAAGAAGGACTTCGAAAGTCAGGGATGCCTGCAGCCGTTGAAATTCCAGCTCCAGCCATAGTAACTATTTTGGTGCATTGTTCACTAAGAATATATTCAGCCACAGATGGTAACGATTTCTCAGAAATAAGAGGAGATTTCTTCTTCCAACACCACATATTATAAAACACTTTCTCGAATTATCAATGAACAAAACATATCTTCAAACAAATGAGCACTAAACATTTCTAATTCTTCATTTCTCAGTAGTTTTCAAATGTAACTAAAACTACTCAAAATTTCATTACAGAGTTTTAGTTATTTTGGAACATTATTTTGTAGAAATATTTTGCAGCAAGTCACTTTATCGCGATGTTTATGGGCTCCAACAATGAGAAATAACTGCTGCTCAAGTTTATGCAACCGTTTGTTTCTTGGTAAGCGTGCAATTACAAACTTTGCTGAAAATGAACTGTTTTAAATATCGAATGAAACCAAAGGTATGAAGAGAAATGTCTTCGTAATTGGTAAGTTTTTTGTACTTGTTGCGATGCCATTCAAATAGTGACTTCTTGGTAAAAATCCATATATATACATATATACGTTCGTGCACCTAACCTATAATTTTAAAAAGTTTACAGTGGCACATAATTACATATTAGTATACATAGGGCAATGTATTTTATCAACCAAGTGTGTACTTGCAGATTTGATCCTGTTTTGGGCTGGAGTAGTAACTGCACGACCTGGAGTCTACGAGGTAAGCTAATTTCAATGCATAATATTGCTTAATTAATAATTTAAACATAATTAATTATATAACTATGAATAATAATAATTTTATTTGAAATTTTTGTCTGTAAAACAGTCTAAGTTGATTATAACATCTGGCTGTTGACCGTAAAAAGCAAAGTAACCTGATAGAAACATTTCTAAAATCTTACTAAAGAACAAATTAAATACTGAGTTTGAATTTAGATACTCTAGTTTTTAAAGATCGTTAAGTGTTCAACTTCAATAATCCCTCAAATTATACTGGTCAACAGCATTTTTGTAACAAAGAATGTGAATATGGTTCCTAGCTAAGACTTGGACACTGAATCCGAATATGAAATCAGTTTTTGCCTATTGGACTCAGTTTTCTTGTTACACACTATTCTCTATTTACGGAAACGCTTGCAAATGCTGCAGATTGGTTATTTTGATGTAGCTTTATTTAATAATTCTGCAAATGTAATTGTTCAGGAACAATTGAAAAGTGTATAAGAAATTCTTATACATAACTCTGAATTAAGAAAATCCATCTTTAAGAAATGAAAAAGGTCATGTTCGAACATATAAAATCGCCTTGTGTTTCTTGCCAGTTGGGTCCCAGCATTGAGAGATCTGAGCATGGAAAGCGGCTTGGATATGACTGCTTGTTGTTCTAGGTTCGTGAAGCTTTGTATTTTGTATTAATGCAGAAGAAGGAATGTCTCGTCACTGTGTAAATAACTCAAATACGTTATGTTATATCTGTGAAGAATGAACTCTGATATCGCAAACACCGAACCTTAATTCTCTGAAAAGGGAGTGTTATGAACTTTATTTCGTGTGCAAGGAGGGCAAGAAATGGGCCTCATATGCTGCAAGTCATGTGCTACACTCCAGACATGCTGTTTAAAATGTTCACGACACCTCCCTTTTGGTATTCCCAAGATTGCTGTTCCCTCCAGGAACCAACGGATCACACAACAGACTTATTTTTGTCTCACACAAAAAGCTGAAAACTTTGTGCAAACTCTGCCATATCCTAATTTACCATCTGCTGTAAGGCCAGTGAAGAATTGCCGGTACCACTACCTCCTGAGGACGTGACAGTGAATGAAGATAAATGCTACAATGAGGAATATTCAGAAGGCAGAGGAGGATATATTCATGCTGGGTTCGTAGGCTTCCGCGGCCGGAGTCAATGTATTCTTGGTTATCCGGGATGAGCCGCATCTCAGTTAATTGAACTAACGTTTCAACCATCTTGCTATGGCCTTCTTCAGAGCTATACTGCTCTGAAGCTCCAATTACCTGAGATGCGGCTCATCCCGGATAACCAAAAATACATATATTCATGCTGACGTGTCATTTCAAGCCTCCTCTTCCCTTTTCTTAACTCAACTATGTTGTTGTATTTCTTACTGAATACGTGTGGATCTGTTGTTATTAGAGTGTGTCATTTTGCCAGATACCTATAATACGAGCATAGGGAGACACATGCAAAAACCATCATAAAAACTAAGACTGATACAAAAATACTGAAATTAGATCTGAATTGAATGGCAAATTATCGTGCAGACGCAGCGTGTTGTTTTCTTGTTACAGAAAAGTATTTTTTGTAAAGTATGCTACCTACAAATACCTAACTTTTTAATTTGTACTGGGCATCTATATTTTTACTGAAATAGAAAATTAGGTTTATTGGGTTTGAATATATTAGAATGACGTTCCGTTGCAGCGTAAATTATTCATGCAAACTGTTGACATAACAAGGAAAAGTTATCTGACAGAAGCATTACTAAAAACTTACTAGGGAGCAAATTAAAAACTGAACTTAAATTTAGATACTTGTAAAAAAATAACAACGATATATGAAGGATTGGGCTTTTGAATTGTAATCTTTACATAATACGAACAAGATATTTTATTTGATACTGAGATGTTGGTGACGTTAACGATATAAGGTTAATTTGCGATAAGATGTAATAGTATAAGTGCAATAGTAAGATATTTTTATCTAAGATTAGATATCTTTTTAATTTGTCAAAACCTTTGACGCAGGAACGAAATGTGTATGTGTTTTTCTATGGATTTTCTTCCCCTATGAACCGTATTTTAAGTTTATTACTATTGTTTAAGCAAATGAAATAAATATTGAATTCCTGAATTTTTTAAATTTTTTGTCAAGTTCAAATATTGTCAGTGTAGCTTCTTGAAATTCTAATTACGGTTTGTTCGTCTATTTTTATAATACCCATTATAGATATTAAATTCTAAACAATTATTTTCTTTCCATTGCGTAAGCATTATAGATAGGGATTTCAGGATTTCCCTAAACACACAATGCCCGCAGAGCAAATCAGTATAAAGTCAGTGCAAGCAATGTATGTCGGACACACTCACGATGTTTTTTAAAATGCAAAAGTGCGCGGAAGTAAAAATAGTTTTTAAATCAGCCGCCAAATGACATTTAAATTGTGCTTAATAACATTAAGTCTGAAACATTTATTCAAAGATGCTTCTCAGCAAGATACTGACGCGAGGGTATGTTATGTATCCACCATAAACAGCGCAGAGAAGTTTCAGCTATAGTTGAGAGCTTACCAAAAAATAATTGTTGAAATGAGAGAGACTGAACTAGTCAGAAACGAATATTAACAGAAAACTAGGTATCTCAGCTCACTAGAAAATCACGGCTTTCAATTGTTTGCTAACGTCTCTTGGCTGCATATCACCGATACTTTGTGTACTTCCGGGCAAGATGAAAATACTCATTACATCGTGCTCGCGGGTTAAACGTTGATGTTCAAACTGTAATGTTATCAATATTCCAGAATTTTCTTTAAATGTGGGGTTAGAAATTTGAATCACAACCTCCTATCGAGCAGGTTCTAACCATGCGTCTGTTGCCATTCAGTATGCGAATTTCACTGATGGATGATCTTTACTTTCTGCAAAACATAATTCCCTATTTACCTCCAGAATAATTTGAAAGTCCCCTAAAATTACAAATCGCGTTATACCGCACTGAATACAATTATATAGATTATCTTATGAAATGGTTGAATTAAAATTATAACTTTCAATACATAATTTTTATTCAGAATTTGAACTCATTTTTCGATTTCATTAGTTTAAAGACCTCGAAAGGTCTCGAAAATGTATTTGTGGCAACATTCACCATTCCTTCGTAGACCAGATTGTATGATCAATATAGCAATAACCATTAACTATAATCTCATTCTGTGTCTCGCTTTTACCATATTCATCAGTCAGAAAATTAATTCAACTTCTGCTTTCGAGTGTGTTTTCAAGAATTACTCCAATTGCCTACAATTATATAAAATCCGTTACCAGTGGCGCCGAGAGAAAACGAGAGGTCTGTGGCACAAGATCCACGAGGGCTGCTCATTTCAAACCGAAATCATCCCCGTCACTACATCAACAAAATTGATCTCTCCAAGCAACATATATTACTTGTAGGGTTAATTACAATTAGAAGCAAATACATTTTCTACACGTTGTGAAATAAAAAATAATCTGGGTCGCAATGAATTCGGCGTCTGATACAAGTGCCCCACTTGCCCTCATTGCCATTTCCGGACGCCCGTGTCTTCATCCATTCTCCATTACTCGCAACAGACTTTTTTCTGCGCTGAACCAAAATTTCAAAATGCTGTGAATCTAGCGGAAACTGCGGTAAAACGCCAACGCTGCTTGGCTTCTGAGAGGCCATTGCCTGCGCATTGGGCGCACGTACCGCGCGGTGTGGGGTGTGCCCAGGAGTGATTCCGGGCGCTTCAACGGTTAAGGCCATTAATCCCTTAAGTGTAGTGCCTGTTTTATCGCGGCCGATGGCGGTGATCTTCCCTAGGTAAACGCGATTTTCGTCAACAAGGTATCTCCCACAGCGGAGGAAAGAGTCGGACCGAAAGAGTTCTAAACACTGGCCTCCCGACTTGTATGTTAGTGTAGTGCAAGAAAATGTGTGTGAAAGTACGGGGCGACGAAAGGACAAGAAAGAGGAAGGGAAGAACTCGCGCGGTCCGTGGTTTATTTGTCAGGGTACTGCCCCGGCATTCGCCTGGCGTTGATCGGAGAAACCACGGAAAACTCCCGACCAGAGCAGCCGGCCGTTAGTTGTCCTTCAGAATGCAGCTGAATTGGACCTCTGGGGCTGTCCAGCTACAGTCGAAAATCCTTCCACCGCCCTAGGGCCTCCCGAGCAGAAGCACTGCAGTGACATCAGTGGCTGCCCAGACACGTAAGCCTGGTTTCGCGCAGGAGGCCGGCGGCGCGGGGGCGGGGCCGGGGGTCGTGTCAGCCGGCGCGCTGCGAGCCGTGATGCCGGGCGCGCAGCCGGTGCCGCCGCCAGCGTCTGCGCCCGCGCTGTCCCCCTCGCCCCGCGCGCCAGTGGCCCTGGTGCCGCCCCCGGGCGTCGCCTCCGCCGCCACCGCCGGCGCGCAGGCCGCGCCCGCGCAGCCGCCGCCCCAGGCGCCGCCGATACCGCTGAGCGCGGCGGCGGGGGCGGCGCCGGGGGCGGGAGCGGGAGCGGGGGCGGGGGCGGGGCCCGGGATGGGTGCGCGCCCGTCCGCCGTCGGCCGCCCCAGCGCGGCCAGCATCGCCCAGGAGGCGGCGCTCGAAGCCAAGGCCGCGTCCGACGCGCAGCTCATCGCGGGCCAGCAGGCCGCGCACCAGGTGCGCCCATCTTCTCATACTTCTTCCTCTTCTCCTTCTATGTTTATTCTACGATTACGTCTTCTACGTGTTCATCTTGTTATTCGTGTTTTTCAACTAGTTCTTCTACGACTTCCTCTTCTCGTATGTTTATCAGCTGACTTAAGTGGTATGTCGGGATGACTATTTTTCTTCTCGATCCTCCACTGTTTCAATTCTTACCTTTCAAGTATATTGATTCACGAAAGACTGAAGGGACGAGTCTTCTCTGCCCCCTCATCGTTTATTGCATCAGAATAACGACAGTGAAATTACCTAGTATATGTGCAACAAATAACTTCTTCTTACGTAGATATCTTTCGAAAGAAATCGAAGGATGTGAATCTGTGGGGATAAATTCTTCTTGACAAATAATTCTCCTTCCTCACATTTTTGACATTTTACTAATCTTCTTTAATGTTTTACCTTACTTATTCCTATTCATTTCCTTCATTACTGTAAATATAACTACGACTAAAATAATTTGAGAATAAAAGCGCTTCCAATCTTAATGAGAGACTTACATGATGTTAAACATTTACATGTTCTCTCGCTATAAGACAAGTTAAGTCTGTCTAAATAATGTCAGTGAAAGCAAGTGTGTAATTTTTTCTTTGCTTAATAACTTGCACCCGAGTCCATTGCGATGAGACAATTCCACTCTCCGCGCACACCGCTGTAACGCAGGCGACCGCGCGTGGGTGCAGGTGAAGGCGCAGCTGGCGGAGCGCGCGCAGCAGGCGGCGCAGGCCGCGCAGGCGGCGCTGGTGGGCAAGCAGCAGATGGTGGAGCAGCTGGAGGAGGAGGTGCGCGAGGCGCAGGCCGTGGTGCAGGAGGAGGGCGCGTCGCTGGCGCAGGCGCAGCAGGAGGTGCAGGCGGCGGCGGCCTCGGCGCAGCAGGCGCAGCAGCAGCTCAAGATGCTGACGTCGTCGGTGCAGCTGGAGCAGACCAACGTGGGCAACGCGGAGCAGGCGGCGGCCGGCGCGCAGCAGGAGCTGGCCGAGAAGACGCAGCTGGTGGACGCGGCGCGGCGCCGCGTGCAGATGCTGCTGTCGCAGCTGTCGGCGGCGCGCGCAGACTTCGCCAACACGCGCCAGGCGGCCGACAAGGCCATGGCGGCGGCACAGGAGGCCAAGGCGAACGCGGCGCGCAGCCGGCGCGCGGACGCCGGCCAGCCGCTGGCCCAGGCCCAGGCCCAGCTGCAGGCTCAGGCCCAGCCGCAGGCTCAGGCTTCGGCTCAGGCTCCGGCTCAAGCTCAGGAGCGGCACGCCAAGCGCAGGCGCGAGGCCCCGGCGCCCGAGGACGCGCCAGCTGCTGCTTCGGCCGTCCCGCCGCCAGCCGCCGCCCCGGCTGCCGCCCCCGCGCCCTCCGCCGCGCCTCCGCAGCCGCCCGCCGCTTCCGCCGCCCCTCCCTTTCCCGTCGCCGCCGGCGGAGGCGGAGGCCCGCTGGACCCGTCGCGGGGCGTGATAGCGGCGGCGGTCTCCGAGCTGAACGCGCCCGTCGTGGCGGCCGCCCTCCCCGCGTCAGTGGCGGCCCCCGCCGGCGGCGGAGGGTGCGGTGCGGGCGCCCCCTCAGACGTCACCGCCACGCCGGCAGCCACCTCCTCCGCCCCCGCCGTCACCGCCTCGGCGCCGCCGTCACCGTCGCCGCCGCCGGACGCCAGCGCTCTCGCCTCCGCCCCCGCCTCCGCCCTCGCCCCCGGCCCCGCCTCGGTGCCCTCCCCCGCGGACAGCTCCGTGCCGCCCACGCAGAAGGGCACGTGCGTGTGCGAGCGACACTCCGACGCCGCTGCGCCCCCCGCTGCGGCCCCCGCCGCCGCCCCAGTCGCCCCCGCTGCCGCCCCCGCTGCCGCCGCTGCGGCCGCCGCAGTCCCCGCCGCGGCAGCCCCCGCCGCCTGATCTCCTGCGCCGTATTCGACGTCGTTTTATTCAGGATACGGGCAACACTGCAAGGAGCTGAGAGCAACATATCGAACCTTCACGCATTCAAATAGCGCACTACAAGCGCCTTTAATGTTATAAAAGCATCGCATTTATATTCGTAATAAGGTATTAAAATAAACTCAAAACAAACTGACATTTGTTCTGAGTAGGGGTGCGTTTGATGTGAGAAGTGCTTATGTACACAGCGTTGTTTCTTATGTGCCAGCGATTGATGTACCACAGAACTACGGAAACTAAATACTATAATGAAATAGGAATGTTAAGACATAATTGCATCACTATATATTGGTTTGCTTGATGAGCAACAGTAATTAAGTGCAGTTACCGAAGCCCAATTCCGGAGATACACTCTCCGCCAATTATTATTTGATGAAGACCAGGGAACACTATAAAATGTAAATGAAGATCCAAGAAGGTTAAATATGCATATAACGTGCTTGAAATTTGAAGCATATGAATAACTTGTAAAGATAAACAGTTTATATTTGTATATCCAATTCCTTCTTTTTACGAAAAATTAGTAACAATAATAATCTAATCAGAAACTTAATCGACAGTGTCGGAGAATGTGTTAAAGAATAACGTATTTCTCTGAACCTGGAGGTAGGAAAATATATATTACTGCATTGCGCAATGACTAATAGTTTCTTTTTCTTTCCTCTCTCTGAAGTCGAATTTAGGATATATAAATATACTCAAAAATTGATATCGAATATATCTACTGAATAAATAATTCGCAAATCTGCAATCTCACAATGCATAATTAGACATTGCTCATGCTTTCGGTATGAAAATATTGGCGAAAATGTTGATATCTATTATTGTTTTAATGGTTGCAAGGGAATAAGTATGTACAATAGCGATGCTACAAGTATTTTCTCGCGTCTAGGTAAAATTTTAATACCGCAGCTTCTGTCCATATTAACACATTTCAAGCATTACTTCTAATCCTCGTTGCTATTCGTAGCGCATATTAACTTAAATTCGAGAACGCATAACTCCGACCCATAGACCCAGACACACCATTCAATAATGGGAAGATATTCTGAGAAAATCAAACTTTCATGTTGCGTTGTTCCGTTATTGCATTGCAACGAGATAACATCTGAAAGTTTCTAGCAGAAGAAGTACGGAAATGGTTAGGGACATAAGGATTAAGGTATAAGGAATTGAGAGGCTCTAAAACAGAAAGAATTAATAATTTTGAACAACATATTTAAAAATTCTTGTATATGGTCGGCAAAATTAAAGGAACCAGCAATTTTTATAATAATAATAACAATAACAATAACAATAATAATAATAACAATAACAATAACAATAACAATAACAATAACAATAATAATAATAATAATAATAATAACAACAACAACAACAATAGTGACTTTATTTTTGTGGCGAGACTCAGGCCATCAGGTCTGCTCTTCCGCCTAACCCGCTTTTTTCTCACAAATGATTAGTTTATTGTTAATTATAGTAAATTAAGATTACATTTGTTGTTCTATACGAGTGAATATGTGATTATCATTATGTAGATAATACTACGAGTGCTTTGGAATTAATCTGAGAAATTCCAAAGTACAGGTGGTATTTTTAGGACTATTCTACGAATGAAATTACGTCCAACAGAGTTCCAAAATGTGCCAAATATTATATTAATGTTCTTTATCCAATTATTTTTCATATTTCGCTAGTTCTACCATGGCCATCTGCTAATGTATCAGATGGACAAGGGTAAACCAACACTGCCTGGAATACACCGCCTGTATTCCAGGCGGAGTTGCGTTTACCTTGCGGTCGATACGTATTTAAAATCGAGATAAACAAATGAATATTCAGACGATGACATGAAATGTATGTTTATTTTGCTTTAAAGTAGCAAACTTTTGATGTTACAATAACATTTAATGTAACATATATTCTTTCAGTGGGAAATAGATTTATCAAACACGCACACTTTAAAATGAAATGTTGAAGAAACTTATTTATTTTCATTTACAATCGTGTTGGATTCTGAAACAGTTGTGCTTGATGATGACTGTGTCTATTTAAATTTGTTTATTTTTACCGAATGATGTTGCTTATTGAATTTCAGCTAGGGCTTCTACAATGATATATTATACGCACACGTTTTCTTGAGCCCCGGAATACCTTTCCCCATTCCTGTGCAAATATTAGTTGAATTCAAAATAAATGATAGCAAGGAGCGTTGCTGACAAAATATTTCTTTTATTTATTCTAGCTTGGCCATTGGCCCTCTATAGCCGCATAAGATGAATACATTAATATTATTTACAAGGATCATTTGAGAACAGAACAAACAGAATAAACAGAAATTTAGTTTTACATATGAAGATATACAGTGGTTTTATATAGTAGTTAATAATGGGAAAAGACTCATCGATTTATGTCTATGGAGGATCGAAAAATTATCTTGGTAACTTTCTTTTTAAGCATTTGCGATGATAATTTTGCCTACCTATGTGAAAGTGAATAGCTGAAGGGATGTTTAATATTTTGGAATATAATTTTACGGGTAAGAGGGAGAAATGGACGGGGATTGATCTACGAAGGGTAAATATTTTTGTCTGACTTTTATTAGGCTTTATTTCAATGAGTCATTTTTTGACCCATTTGGAAAATAATGTGAGGTGATGCTGCAGATCATTCATGGGAAGATTGAAGATTGCAATTGGAGGAATAAAGTACATTATCATCCGTAAATAGAGCTATTGGTGATCGGTGTATCTGAAGTGTAGACATTAAATAAAGTGGGGGAGACGGTGTATCCTTGAGGTACTCTTGCTTTGATGGTGAAAGGTGTGGAGAGAGCTCCGGGGAGAAGCACAGAAAATGTTCGGTTGGAAAGAAAACTTTCAATGATGCGTGAATGATATAGTGGATTACCTACACTGCGGACTTTGAAAGTTAACCCTGGGTGCCAGACGGTATCGAAAGCTTTAGCTACATCTAGAAAAACTGCTGCGGTATGAAAGTCATGAAGGTCATGAAATCCTTTTAATGATATCTTCAGTTAGGCGTAAGATTTGATGATACATGGGCAAAAGGGGTTGGAATCCAAACTGGTGAGGTGGTATGGCTTTGACTGCGCTGAGATATGAATTTAGCCTAGAGTGTATACATTTTTCAAATAGCTTTCCCATTGTGGGTAGCATATTAATCGGGCGACAGCTAGTTGAATGATTTTGAGCTTTCCCTGGCTTTAGAATGGGAATAATGTGGACGTGTTTCCATTTGTCAGGGAAATACGTTTGTCTCAAAGCGGCAATAAATATTGCTGTAATATGTACGATTAATTTTATGGGAATGCGTTTTAATAAAAAAGTTGATATTAGATCATGACCATTTGATAATTTCGGGTTTGCTAGTGAAAGATACTTGATGATTTCTGATGGTGAAATAAATTTAGGGCATTCAAGAACTGTTATTTCTGGTCGTGCAATTTCTTCTTCAATATGATTATCATGGTGACAATTTTGAGATGGGTAAGAAGTAAAAGTTGATGCAAAATACTTGTCCAACATATCGCATTTATCGGAAGGAGAAGATGCTTTTCCAATAGTAAGAGGAGTAACAAGGGTGGGTAGGGTGGTAAGTTTGAGCAAAAGACGTCGGGATATATTCCAGTGTATGATCAAATGGATTTGTCATTTAAGTTTGAAGATGAATCTTTTGCGCGAGGATGGACGCCAAAAGTTGTTTCACAATTTTAGTTAGGAGGTTTAAATAAGATTTTAGGAGAGGAGATCGATGTATCAACCAGTGATGACTAATATATCGTTTATACTCGATTAGTTTCTTCACTACAGGTGGTATTGCAGGAAGCGAAGTGCGATGATGGGCTGTGGGGGTCGTTAAGTCGAGGGCGTCTAATATAGTATGCGTAAGTGAGTCAATGGCGCTGACGATTTCCCGCGTAGTTCGGAGTAATGACAGTGGAGGTAGAAGATGTGTAACTAGCATCTGATATGGCCAATTGACATTACGTAAATGAAATGAAGGCTGAGTGGGGCGAATTTCTTCTGGGGTTGTGTCGAGTGAGAAAACTACGGGGCGATGATCGGATTGCAGGGCGATATGAGTCTCGACTTGAATGTTACAACTAAAGTTGTTAGAAACGCCGAAATCTAGTATATCAGCTTGCAATGACGCGCGGTAGGGATAGTAGCTGGGTGTATCAGTGGCATGTACAGCCATATTTAATCTTTGTATGTCAGCTAGAAACAGATTACTAGCAGGTGAGTTTAGTCTACTTCCCCAAGCAACGTGATTAGCATTCCAATCACCGATCACTAAGGTTGGCTGACGGGAGGAAAATAAGGTATCAGTATCATCTAATCTGTATGGAATATTAGGGGGCTTGTAAATTTAAGTGATTATGAGGGTAGATTGACATTTCTACTGAATAGCTACACTAATATTTTCGAAAGTATTATTTATATTTAAAGGTAGCTGGTGATGTGTTACGGACTTTTTTACAAATATAGCTACCTCACCGCCGCACCGTTTTCGCGGTCGGTCGTAGCGATATAAAACATAACCGGGAATATAAATTTTCATCGAAAGGCAAAGATGGGTTACCTGAATGCAAGCTACTTGTATTTTATTATTATGCAAGAAGTAGGCTAGCATATGAATTTTAGGTTTCACACTGTTTGCATTCCATGAAATAAGACGGAGTGACGAACGAGTGGCACTACTCATAGGGATGTTTTATGGATAATATAATTTTATTGATTGAAGGATGGAGTTTGTAAGAGACGGAATAACTAGACTTAGGAGTTTGGAGAAGAAATGTTCTACCTGTTAGGAGATAAATTGTTTGTGTATGGGCTGTTTGAAAACATCTGAATATAGCGGCATTTGATTTGGTAATGATGGGTGTGAAATTCTGCGACGGGGGGAATATGGTTCTTGATGCATTGTGATAGGGATGGAAGGGTGATGGGGTATCGCTGGGTGTGCGAATTGTCCGATGGGGTAGCGGGATGGGAGTGATTTTCTCTGGCGATTTTCTTTGATTATCGTGACTAGAGAACCGATGAGCCTTTCCGCAGAGTGAACATTTGGTACCAGTACTAGAACATTTGGCCGTGGCATGCAGCCCTGCACATTTGTGCAACGAGACGGATTACCACAGTTATTTTTATGTCCGAATATCTAACAACCTCGACACTGCACTGTACCGGGTATGACGACTCTCTTCAACCGCGATTATAGCATTGAACAGTTCTTTTAGTTCATATATTGCCCTGATTTCTGATGATTTCGTTAGAGTAACTGCACATAAAGGCCAAGGTTTACGATTAGAATCAGTCTACCTGATAACCGCTATTGTGGTAAATTTTTGTTTACTAATTCTTAATGTATTTCTTCTTCACTATAGGATGGTGGAACATTTCTCAGGACCACAGAAATGGTAGTTTTTTCGGGTCATTGTAGGTATGATAGTACAACCCTTTCGTTGACAAGTACTTACGAAGTAAAGTCTTCGACTGTACTTGTTCTGATTTCAGTATAAGGTCCTCTGATTTTAGTAACAAAATTTTCATGCTTAAGCAATTCCTTAATTTTTATCAAGAGTTCCGAATGAACAGGTGGATCATGAATAATAATTGGAGGTACCTTAATCGGTTGTGAGGAAGGAGAATCGTTGTTTGTGGCACCTTGCTCTGGGGCGGGGTCAGGGTCAGGATCAAGCGTGGAAAATCTATTGCCGGTTGGGATGTTATATAGAGGCACATTTGCACTACAAGACATGCTGGATCCCTGTACATACGACGCTTGGTTATACACTGCATCTTGCAATCTGGGACGCTTAAGAGAAGGAGAATGCACTGTACTTACCTGTGGAGACGGTTGAGAATATCCCACGAGTGGTGTAGACAGCTGCGTGAAGATTGAATTCGCAGGTTGGCTCGCTGCATATAGCTGATAGTGTTGCTGTTGCTGATGCTGCTGATGGTGCTGTAGGTGATTAGTTAGATGCGGTTCTGTATAATGACAGTCGTTAAGTGCGTATAGAGCTCACGACACCACATCTGATAGCGGAGGAAATGATAAATTCACGTTTTCTACCATTATTGGATTGAACATTTAACAAGGATCGCACTAAGTGGTCCGAGAGGGCCCGTCGCCGGGGCGACAACACCCCGTGCTGATATTTCTAGTAAAAAACCACTTATTAAAATGCACTTCACTGCACAGAGATATTTAGACAAGTCACTCGCTTGCTGAACGGCCGTAACACGGCCCCGCTGGGGCACTTCTTATCACTGGTCATAGTCGAGGTACTGCGGAGCGATATGCAGCGAACGAGGTGCGCACCGTTCGGTAGCCGAGAGCAAAATGTAAACTCTCCTTTCTAATACTCCTTGTCCCTTAATTTGAGAAAACTACCGCTGACAAAATCTGAAAACCAGAAATGTTCCCTTCCGTAAAATAAAAACTATTTTATTTCGAAAATCAAGGTAGAGACTTGATATAATAGTCAACATAATAATCAACCCCCCCACTCCTCTCGCATCTAGCGAAATGAAGACTCAAGGAAAGATGCGTGGATAATAGTAGCATCGTCTGCTATATTATTTCAGAAATATAATAACTTTTGCGTCTCTCACACGCAACCAATCTTTATAATGAGGTCTCTAAAGAAAAAGAATTTCACGGAGACTTGACGAATTGCACTATGACTGTAAAAATATGAAGGTATTGATAATTAAAAACCATATAAATATTCATGTCAAATATACTTTCTATTCTTCTCCGTGTTTCTAAAGCTTCACGAATTATTTCATTGATTTAGTCGTCCGACGCGTCACCGAATCTCACCATGTAATATAACTCGACCAAGCGAAGAATGAAGGAGGTGATTGCGGCGCGGCGTGGAACTAACAGTGTAAACACGGATTATTCAGTCAGTTTCGCTAACAAAAGTTGCGAGGTGCGTGAAGCGAGGTATTTATGGGCGTATGGGAATAGCTTTGGGAAATGTGAGTTCTCGCCGAGATGTGAGACTTCGCGGACAGGCAAAACGCCTTGCCTGTAATGTAATTAAATTTTGTGGTAGTGCAAATGGAGGTGGGCAAAAGAAATGTGTATTACATGTAACTTTCTAATTTAAAAATAATGACATAAGAAGAAATTGATAATATAACAATAGAAGACTGGAATGTTGTCACTCTTACCAATAAAATGGCAAAAAAATACTGGTATACGGATGCTTTGCTTGAAATGTTGATGACCTTGTAATAAGTGTCGGTTCGGAAAGTGGCTGTGAATCATCTAGTGACACGGACACTTTCTCAGACACGAGCCAGGAAACTCTTACGGTATCAGAGACTTTTACTGCTTCTACAGAATCAGCTAATGAAATATAACTTCAGAGACACATTATGCAAGATTTGCACTCGCTATTTTATTTTTGTCACGTTATGTTGCATTTTTTAAAATTTATTACCTTTCTATTACAAGAATATACAAAACTAAAAACTCATTTTTATATCGAATTTTTATTTATTCGTTGAATTTAAGCATTTTGTGTTGTTATTCATTTATCTTCTTTAAGCAGACTTTATGTGATTTGTTAGGTATGCATTAAAGTACTACATTTTACTGGGTATATACAATTTTCTTCATTATGGTAGTAGTTCCTGCTTACATAAAAATAATTTTATTCGGTATATACTATTTCGTTATCGTATTAGAATATAATACATCGTTTAATATCAACTTAAGTAGTTTCTCAGAATATATTCTTTATATTCTGATAAAATAAATTTAAATTAAACGATTTATACGAATGTTACAGTACAAATTTTCTGCTCATCAAAGGAATTCGATCAAAAGATTTATTCATTCTGTAGAGAAACGTAAACTTTAATTTATTCTAATGCGAGGTGCACACGTGTCCAAATACATTAAAAATATACATAGGGAAGACATGAGATTTACGACGAAATAAATAGCGTTTTTTTCCCGCAACACTTTAGAAGGTCACATTTTTTATTTGAGTTGAGTATCCTTATATCTCCGTCTCTATCTTTTAGGCTGTAAACAAAGAGAGTGGCACTATCCTGTATATGTCATTTTCAACTTGGTCGAAATATAACTCAACCAAACGAAGAATGAAGACTCGAATGATTGCGCCGCGTCATGAAACCAACAGTGTAAATATGGGTCTATGCAGCCAGTTCGCTAACAAAAGTCACGAGGAGAGTTAAGCAAGTTGTTTATCGGCGTACCTATGGAAAATGTGAGTTCTTGTCGAGACGTGACACTTCGCGGTAGGCAAAACGCCTGGCCTGTATTGTAATTAAAAATGAGGGTGAGCGTAAGAAACATGTATCAAGTGTAACTTTGTAATTTAAAAATAACTACATCAGAAGCAATTGATAAAATGACAATATAAGACTGAAAAAAATTGTTTATCATACTAATAAAATAGCAAAAGAATACCGAGATAGAGATGCTTTGCTTGAAAATGCTGTTACAGTGTACTGCTGTGAAATTCTACGTACAGTGGGAAGAAATACGAAAGGCATTGTGTTCAAGTCCAGAAGAAGAATGTAGATGCTACACGAGTTAAAAATAAGAGATAACTTACCAAATACTAACCCATCCAAGAGAGGGAAAGGTTTTTTTTGTCTTTTTTGCTATTTTTTCAAGACGTTATCAGATGGCCCTGTTTTTTAACTTCTGAAAGAGATTTTTTTTTGTTATTTGTAAAATTATTAGGGTCTGAATGCCATGTTAAGGTTTATTTATCTGTTTCCATATTGAGTACAAAATAGAAGATATATTAACTTATAAATCAAGGTTATTTGCAAAACAAATCCATTAATTCCTTATCATAGCATGATGGCTCTATTTTATTGACTGCCACTGACGTTTTCTGTATCAAGGCCGCACAATACGAGTATCGAAAAATCACCGTTTTTGGTGCAGGGTTACATACATTTTTTCAATCCTTTAGTTGTAGGAAGACGCCGAAAAATTGAACTTTTGCAATTGTTGAAACACCAGTCTTAACGTTCTTAAACGTTCTTCTCAGCATCCAACAACAAAATTTATTCAAAAACATTGGTTCCATTGTTTTGAAAAAAATTGAAATGTCTCCTTGTCTTCATGTAATGTTTCCCTCAAAGTTGAAAAATTGGTTTCAAGTTAAAGTCGCCGTGACAGTGGTCGAATGGGAAATATAAATTTTGGATATTTTCGGCTGAACGGTTTATCCGCTACCGTTGTTCAGAGGCAGACATACGTTTTGCTGTCAATCGATTTACCGGTATTAACGACGAGGATTCTGTCTACGCCACGTTAGAGGAATTTTGTTTCTATATTTAACAGCTGGATTTATCCACTTTTTCGTTACCTGGTTCCGGTAATATGTGTTTTTCTGCCGAAAACTCGTTTTTTCCGCAGCATTACATAACTTTCTCTAAACAACGTAAGAACCCAGAAAGTAAAACACAGCATAAAGAAACACGCTAATTTCTTAAACGTATCACCACGCAAATTTCTTAAACGTAAACCATTGACTTTTATCTAAATTCCCTATAATGTGGATTATGCAAACCTAGAGCTAAACTGTAAAGAGTATAAAGAGCAAATCAAATGGTATTTCGACCTCGCTCCTTACAAGATAACAAAGGAAGAGATGGATAAACCCGTCGTTTGCCCTGTTTAGAGAGGAAGCGCAAAAGGTTTCTGGTGTCACTTTCACTTCTCGAGTGTCGCCGTCAGTGACTCTCAAATTAACAGATATGATGTCCAAGAGTCATTGTTCCAGACTGCAGCATTTTATTATTATGTGTCCTAAATCTAGCTCAATCCGCAAATTAATGGATTGAAAGCATCACAAAGACTGAATAGATTCAACATCGTCAACTTGCCTCGCTTTATCTTGGCTCATGTAGGATGGGTAGAAGGGTATATTTCACAACAATAGAAGGGGTATTGAATTAATTTCCTCGCGATTTTCTTTTAAAATTAATACATCCGCGGGAAAAGGCAAAACTCTCAAAATTATACTTACAAATAATGAAGCATTGTCTATTATTTTTATCAGAGAACTGTCTGTTAAATGTTTTGAGAAAACAGACGCATGAAGGCTCTCCTTTAAGTTCCAGCAGTGCTGCTCTCTGGGAATCTCCGAGGAACCGCTTCTAGTGTATACATTCTCCGCCAGATAGTATCTTATACCGCGGAGATCTCTGGGGCGGCATATACGAATTATATATATCCGCTCTTGTTCTTTGCAACCTCTCATTTTAGAACTTCCACTATTTAAATACTTAGATACAGATACTTAAATTATATTATCCATAAATTATGTAAAAGGTATATTCCGCGTCTAAGAAGCGAAATGTCTATTATAACGTAGTGCAATTAATTGCTGTCCAAAGTAGCGATATTATTTAGCATCCGTAATAGAAACAATGCATTATTTTAATAAAAAAATAAATTATTTAAGATTTCAACTTTTTCTTTGCTTTTAGCCACGACTTATCTGATGGCATTACCGAACATATTGAACCTTATTAAAATTAACTATAATTACGAATATTACTAATATTTTTATTTAGGCAATGTTAAACATTTAAAAAATGGAGACATTAATGGATTTAGTGAGGAGAAAATCTACACTTAATGTTCAGAAGAAAAGCAATGGGCTCTTTCAGCATTTTCTTCGAATATTCAGGTTCATTGGATGGAAACTTGAAATATTGAGAAACGAATTGTCATGCTGATTGTTATGTAGAACTCTCCTTTTGCATGCAGTGGTATGGGTAGAGCTGAGGGTGAGTTACTATTTTGTTATCAATTCTGAAAATAAAATCTCCTGTTCGTTTACCGTTGCAAATAACTTTTCTATACCTCGGAAATGAAAAATCTTGTTTTTCAAATGTTGATAATTTCGCGCTGTTTTAAATTTTATTTTTTATTTTGTTTGTTTTCATAAAAAAAAACTTTTACTTACCTTTCAACTACTTATAGTTGGAATGGAAATATTGTATAAATGTTGTAGTTAAAATGACTTACAGTTTGCAGATCTTCTCCCCTATACGTCACATACAGTTTTTACCGTTTTTGACTAAATAAATATAAATCTAAATTTTAAAAAATATCGTTAAATAGGCAGTAGCGGACACTACTGAAGGTATATTCGTGAATACGGAAGTGCAATGAAATTAAATAACATTTGTGTTTTCATTTGTTTAATATTTTGAACTTTATCATAAATAGGGCAGTGATATGACGTAGGATGTTTATAAATAAATGCTTAAATATTAAATTTACCCAAGGTTACCCCGGCGTGGATGGTTTCACTACTTTAACACTAGAGAATTTCTTAAGATATGTACTTCAGAGAGTTCAAAACTCTCGCCACAGGTGTTGAAATCACCCATTAATACGTAAAGTAGGTAGGACATTTTTATTTCTAGTTGAAATGAGTCTGCATATTCCCTGTATTCTAACAATTGACTTAGTAGAACATTTTTATGACAAGTCCACGGTGCTAAAAAACTATGAAATGTATAAATGTCTGCCAAAAGTATCTGATGATTGCTAGGTACCGGTCATACTTCACTATTACGATAAATGGTTTCACACATTTATTCTTAACTTCACTGAAGAAAAGTTTGTCTAAAATTTGCAGCTTTGTCATCTTCACACCACTTCCTAAACTTCTTTAAAATATCTCCTCAAAAGTTGCTCAATCCTGTATTCAAGATTCCGCCTATTTTCGATACATTCACTGGATGATAAGAATGTTGATTTAGAAATACTGAGGGATATTTATCAAATGTAAATGTTTGTAAACATCCAGGGAGATTCTGATTGGATTGATACAGGAACAATATCTTCTTTACAAAAAAAATTTCGTCTAAATCTTTAATGCATACTGCTGCTTTATCAGTAATTTCAGGATTATCATGACGAATACATTTCACTTTCTTTCACGCAATTTTTACTCACAAAAATTTAAGTCGTGGTTTCTGAAAATTTATGCTTAATATTAAAATCTAGTGCAGAGTAGTTATAACCCACTGCACTTAATTATCACTAGTGCCCGGATGTTTGTGACATGACATATTTTTTTCTTTGTGTTATTTCCTTGGAAAGTGTAAGTTAAGCATGATTTTATCTACAACGTTTAAAAGTATGCAATTTACACGTGCTGTAGACAGTCATGTTTTGGCTTTTTTAACCCATTTGTCATTAACCGTTAATTTTTTTATTATGGTTATATTTTTCTTTGAATTTCGTACTTTTTGTCATAATTTTATCTTTTTGATAGGGTAATATCATTGACGAATTCTTGCTTGCAGTCGTCTCAAAGTTATTTTTCACATCTAACTATTATCTAATTTCTTGCAATTGCATCTAATTGTTGTCTTTCCTATAAATACCTATGCATGTTAATTAGGAGGGTAAGCTCTAAAATTATATAAGGAGAAAAAGAAAGCGTAGAAAGCACTAGCTGCGAAGGAAGTGTTTGTTTTGTTTTGTCAGGTTTTGTACCAAGGTCAACCGCTTCTATAAATAACTTTAGAAGGCAGAATTGTCTTCACAGTGCGCCATCTCCGCATCCAGATCATTCCCAAATCCAAAACTATGCCCACTCCCCTAATTACAATATACTCCAAAAATTTATATACATATCTCCTCAGGAAATTACAAACATCATTAGAACTCTCCCAAATAAAAAAGAACCTAGTCATGGCAATATTAATAATATCATTTTAAAACATTTACCCCAAACCATTATCGCCTATATCACCAATATATTCAACTCTTCTCTAAGAAAGGGATATTATCCTTCAACCTGGAAACATTCCTTAATCGTTCCCATCCCCAAACCGAACAAAACCACAGCAGATCAGATAACTATAGACTCATTAGTCACCTCCCATCATTAGCAAAAATATTCGAAGAACTCGTGCCGGGTTGTATGCGCTGTGGGGGGAAAGGGGATGACTCTGATTACATGATGGACACAGATTTGCGACTGAAGACAACACAGTGTAATTATAATGATTAACATAGCACATACTATTTATTGTTAACAGTCTTATACATTGCTTAAAATTACAAAAAATGAAATAAAGCTGCGATAACAAAATTAGTGTAACTCTTACAGTACAGTGATAGAATTTACGCAATAGAGCTGCTCACGCACACATGCGAAGCAGATGTCTTTCCATGTGTCCGCACACCAGCGACGCCATTTTGTTGCAAACCGATGGCTGGAATTAAGTCTGATGATATTCTGGTCTTCTGACTTTTGTCTGGTTGCAGGTTCTCCGTATCCTCACGCAGCCTCTACATTTAGATTACTACGGAAGACGTCCACATAGGAAGTGGATACTCTTTCGGGAGTCTGTCCGTTCATTTGCAAATCTTTGATCGATTGTGTAGCAGTGTGGAAACAATGGCTCCTGTTGCAGCCTGAGATGCTGGAGAGCGCTGATGATACCAGGCGTCCGAACCGGGGAGAAGGCAGGGGGCTGAGCCTGTCCTGATAAATGCTAAAGCTTAGCTCCCTTAGCTCTAATTAATAATACGTCTTGCTTTCTCGTATATATACGTATATACGGAGTAATAAACGTAGTATAGGGCAAGTTATGCAATGCTGCGGGGTATCGATTTCGAGATTTCAACGGAAATACACGTCCCCTGAAGTCCCCTGAAGTTGTTTTTCCCAAAACGTCTGTCAGACCGGTCCTCCGTGCGTCCGTCCGTCCGTTTGTCTGTTCGTTTGTCCGCCAGTCCATTCATTCGTTCGTCCGTCTGTCCGTCCCTCCGTGCGTCCGTTAGTTCGTCCGTCTGTTCGTTCGCCTGTGCGCACTACTAGCGCCTAAATCGTGCGAAGGATTTTTTCCAAATTGAAGAAACCCCTGTCCATATGGCTCAAGTCGAAGCGTTGAGATTTTGAAAAACATTCTTCACAATTTGAGGTACTTAATATGAACCCCCCGGTAATATCCAATATTTTTGCAAAACGGCTTTAAATTTTTTCTTTAAATTTCTTGAAAAAATAGAGAAAAATTCTTCCGTAGGCGTCTTCCAACAAGTACAAATTAAAGATAGAGATTTCCTCGTCAAATGAAATTTGTTGTATATAATGTGCTCTTTCATTGAGGTCATGTACATTTTTTGAAAATTGTTGTTTTCGTGAAATATTGCGTGCAATGTGTATAATTATGAAGAAGTACAAAAACAAGAATTTCCCAAAAACGGCTGCAAATTTTTTTCTGCAACCTTTTGGTAATGATAGTGATAATACACTCTATAAAATTACATAAACGCCATATGGCTATATCCATTTGTTTTTTCAAAAATTATAAAATATAATTTTTTGACTTGTTTCTCACGTCAATAATATTTATATTAGCGGGGATTTGTTCACATTATTATATTTATGCGTACACGTGATTTAAATAATGTCATAGAAAGTTTCTGAAAAACTCGACAGTTTTCTGTGAAAACTAGCTCAAAATTTTCGAAAATGCTCAAATACCATTTCTTCAAAAACGGATCCAATTTTTTTCTTCAAACCTTTACAACAGATAGTGCTAATTGTACTCTTTAAGATGTCAAAGTATTAATTTTGCGGTATTCATTTTTTTAATTATAGAAATGTAATTTTCTTGAAATCTCTCTCACGCCTTTAATATGCACATTTTCAGGGATTTGTACACAATATTGTATTTGTGACCAAAAGTGGGTGAAATGACTTCATGTGACGTTTTTCGAAAACTCAGTAGTTTTCTGACAAAAGAGGTGCAAATTTCAAATTTATAATAGCGCTTAAACGCTATTTTCTAAAAAACGTCTCCTAGTTTTTCTAAGAAAAGTGCCATTTAGGACAATATTTTACTGTTTTTATATTCGTAAAATAATATTTTCGTTCTATAATCAGAAAACCGAAAAAATAAGAACATTTCAAAAAAATGTACTTTGGGCGGCGGTAGATAGCAGCTGGCAAGAGTATGTACCAAGTCCGAATAGATAGCCGAGACCAAAGAAAATAGAAAACTAATACACAAAAGTCTGCGCCACTTTGTGGTATACGTAGCTATATTAGGAGTAATATACAAGTTATGTAATGCTGCGCGAAAAAACTGATAATTTTTCACCAGAAAAACAATTATTTCAGGGCCCTGGTAACGAAAAAGTGGATTAATCCTTTTGCTTCATTTAAAAAAATCCTCTAACATGGTGTAGCCAGAAACACTGTTTGTTGGTCCTTGATACCGAAATATCAATGGACGGCAAAACCTCTGTCCGTCCGTCCGTCTGTCCGTCCGTCCGTCCGTCCGTCCGTCCGTCCGTCTGCCCGTCTGCCCGTCTGCCCGTCTGCCCGTCTGCCCGTCTGCCCTTCTGCCCGTCTGTCCTTCTGCCCGTCTGCCCGTCTGTCCGTCTGCCCGTCTGTCCGTCTGCCCGTCTGTCCGTCTGCCCGTCTGTCCGTCTGCCCGTCTGTCCGTCTGTGACCACCACAAGCCCATAAACCATTTGTAGGATTTTATCCAAATTGAAGAAATTACTGTCTATCGGGCTAGAGTCAAAGCTTTGAGATTTTGGAAAAAATTCTATATAATTTGGGGGTACTTTAAATGAAGCCATTTCCAAAATTTTCTCAAAAACGGCTCCAATTTTTTTCTTTAAATTTCATTCAGTAAAATACGCTTATAGAGATGGTGTAAGTCCTGTTTTGAGGGCTAACTCTGAATTTTCGAAAATTTCAAAACTTTACATTTTTCCGGGGTCTTCCAAGATTGAAGATAGAGATTTTTCCTTCAAACGAAATTGGTTGTCCATAATAAGTCTTTCATTAATGTCATGTACATTTTTTAAAATCTTTTCACAAATTTAGGGCAATATTGCGTTCAATTTGTGCAATTAAATAATACAAAAACATTTTTACTCAAAAACGGCTTTTATTTTTTTCTATAAACTTTTGATAGGGAGAGTGATAAATGCTCTCCATTAGATGTCATGATAGCAATTTTGCATTTTTCTTTTTTCAAAATTTTTTTAAAAAAGTAAGTTTTTTTGACTTGTCTTTCACGTCGTTAATATTTACATTATCGGCAATTTGTTCTTATTATAGCCGAACGTGAAAAACATCGTCATATAAAATTTCTTGAAAACTCGAATGTTTTTTGTGAAAACGAGCTTAAAATACCACATATTCAGAAACGCTCAAACGAGACTTTTCAAAAACTGCTCCCGACAGCTGTTTTAACGACACATTTTCACGTCAAAATATGCATTTCTATTTAATATTACTTCTTTAATTCTACATTCGTAACGAAAAGGCACGAATGCATTGTTAGAACGTGTAGGATATTTATTTCCGAGAAAAGTATTTTTCGAAATATGTGACCAGAGACGTCTGAGTAGACTAGCTTCTCGCTTCAGAAGAAATCCTGAAGACCGTTCTTAATGCAACGTGAAAGTTGCATTACATGTTAATATAGCAAAGTCATGTTAACTAACATAACCCTGGCATTCAGAATCCGGAAGAAATGTTAGTGTTGTACTTAGAAGTTTTCAGAATGCTTTAAAACCATTAAAAATAAGGAGATGCGTGGAATAACGAAAGATTTCCTCGTCCTGGATTCATGAAATGCAGAATTAGTATTTTGTATAGATTTTGAGAAAATTTAATAATTTAGATACTAATTATTTCAAAGGTTTCACAAATGTCTATCATATATTTTGGCCATTTCAGATCAGAGTCCTCGGAAGCTCCAATGGCACTTAGGGCGGATGTGCATCGTGACACGCCACGAGATGATGTGCTTGTGGACTTATCCCACTACCGCACGTTGTTTTCGGCTTTGGGAACTTTTAATTTAAAATGTAGTTTTGTTTCCTCATCCCGTAACTAGTGAATACGTGTGGTGGAGTCTGGGGACAAAGCAACTTGCATAGAACCGAATCCCATTGTTCCAACACCCGTCTAAAGTGGCCACTTCTACCAGTTTTGCTCCTTTTAGTACAAAACTGTGTAGTTGACAAGGTACGGGACGAAGATTTTTTTTCTGTGGAACATTTGTGGTTTATAATACTTTTACTTCGTACGAAGTAAGGGCGAAAAGTAAAATGAGTAGGTTTCTTGTAATTTTTGCATGAAATAAAGGTAATTCGAACATTTTTTCAGAAATATTTTCAAATTTTTTCTTTACTTTTTCTCGGATAGAGCTAAGGGGGCTTAGAAAGAAGACTCAGATATGATTTTATGAAAAAAAATTCGCGCAATTTTGAGTGAAGTGTGGAGAATTTTAAAATCAATATTTTTCTCAAAATCGGCTTTAAATTTAATTTTTTTTGTATGGAGAGTACTAAATACACTGTACAATGACAAAAACGCCATTTCAATGAATTATTTTTATTTTTTCAAATACAGAAATGCATTTTTTTAAATAAATTGTCATCACATTAATATTTATAGTGCCGACATTCTTTGTAGTATGTTGTTGTATTTATTTGTACAAGTGCTTCAAATTATTTCTTATGAAATTTATCAAAGACTCAAAAGTGTTTGGTGAAAATGAACTGAAATTTACGCATATTGAGAAAGACATTTTGTCAAAAAATGGCTCCATAATTTTCAATTAAATTTGGTGTATAAGGCAGGTTTCACTCTTCTATTTTAGTATTCGTGATTTCACATTTCAACTTATCTATCGTGGAAGTATAAAATTGGGAAAAAGTGAAGAAACTCTATTTTAGGCACCGATAGGTAACAAGTGGGAACAGGGTTGGGTAAAACCAGTACGAGAAAGTCTGTACCATATTGTAACACCACTAGTTTATATTTATTTGAAGCTATTATAACCTGTAATCCCCGAATTAAATTCCAATAAGGACCCCGAAGCTTAATTGTTAAGCATAACAGTATAAATGATCATTTGAAAAGAGAAGTAACATCACGATCTTTTATCCTGTTTTCAAAGAGGTTTCATAGGTCAATTTTCCTACTGCGTTTCAAAATCTTAAATCAAGCCATATACATCCTGCTTTATTTTAGAAATATTTCAAAAGTAATATCGCCTTTAGCTTGCATCCCCACGGTTAATCTTTCTAATTTTTCTAGGTACTTCAAAACTTCTTAGAGACGTCCAAGAAGTGACCTTTCTTAGTATTATTTCTTCATCATTAGAAAATCGTTTATAAGGTCTCAAAGATATCAAGTCTTATTTCAATTAGGAAAAAAAAATTGTACACATTGTTTGAAGCAAATTGAAAAAGCTATGAAAATGTTGTGATATGTGGCAATAACCCTATTTTTATTTTATTTCATTTCATTCCATCGAAAAATACAATATTGTGTTAGTGCAGTAAAATAGTTCTTGATATATAATTACAAGACTTGAGAAAACTTAGTGAAATAAGTAAAAAAAAAACTTGTAAATCGGCGCTTGGCCTATTAAAACAAATAACACAAATCCCCCAGTGGCCGCTCGCCGCGCTAACAAGCCGACGTGGCCGAGGAGCTGCCTGTCGCGAGGCGTCGGGAGGCGGCGGCGGCGGCGCAGCCTTGGTCGTGAGGGGCGCCGCGTGAGTCGGCACTTCGCGCCCCGCGCGTGCCCGCCGCTTCCGCAACGGGGCCCACGACTCCCAGCGCCGCCAGACGCGCGTCGCGCTTCCGCCGCCCGGGGGCGGATTCGTTCTTCTGCCGTTTCACTTCCCCGCCGCCCGCCGCCTTTACGTCATCAGCATCCACTGGAATGCCATAACGCGCGCGCTCTTTGTTATGGTTTCTTCAGGATTTTTTTTAAAAATTTTGATATCTGTACAACAAGAGCACCGTACGCAGGTGGGCATAGTTTCAGTTACGTGAAATGGGTGCAACTCATTTTTCACCCAATATTTAGTGGTTCCGTTTTTGCAACCAGCACGATAAATGAGGGGCTAACAAGGGAAATGGCGAAAGTGCATTTAGCATTCACAGAGCATTTTAGCAAAAGAGCAGCTAAGATGTAGTATATGCTATTCTTTCCCGTACTTCCGGACGAAATTTCGACATTACAGTGTTTTGTGAGAGCAAAAAATAATGGTAAGTGGCTCAATTCGAATAAAATTAACTTTTTCTGAAAGATATGTTTTTAAAGCAAAATATTTAGGCCGTTCATTGTGACCACCTAACATAAACGAACTACTTTCAATTCTATAAGAATTACTGTAAACTCAACGGATTACCAACTGCCTCATCCACACACCGCCTTCCTTCATTCCGGTCAACTTCTTTTGGTTCAACAATTGCATTTGTTTCTCTCCCTTCTTTAAGTTTCAAAATGACCCCCCCCCCAAAAAAAAGAACGAAATATACTATGGTAACTGAGAGATTTTGCTTTCCAAAAATAAACTAGCTTCTCAAATCTAAGATGTAGTTATTTTATAATTTTTCCTTACACTACTTTGGAAAAGGTGTGGTATCGAGCTAAATTAATTGTAATATCTACAATGGGGCTGTGTTTGAAAAGACATGACTCATCTAAGATAGTCAGAATATGTCTCTGTTAGTTTCCGGCTATTCGAGTTTGCAGTTGGTTTGTCTCGTAATCGGACCAATAGATTTCTTCATGAGACAGTCGTAGTTGATAATTTTCAGTTTAAATTCATCATTCCCGAGTATGCATTCCCAGCTTCCTCACAAAGATTTTTGACGGTCCGGATGGCTGAGATCGTTAAGGCAATAGTGGCGTAGCGATCTCGGACCGAAGGTTCGCGGGTTTGAGCACCACCTCGGGCGTGGTTGTATTTGGGTACGTCCTTTCACCCCCTATCATCACCATATGATGTCATCTTCACAGTAACCATACCGCTAAATGCAATAGTGTCGGTAATGAACTAGATGTTGATGCGACTTAATATAACAAAAAAAGTTCTTACATTTCCATTTTCATAATATGCTCACTTACATTACTAAATCGTGAAGCGGTGTTGAAGGCGTCCGTTTTGAAATAATATACCTGTATATGTACAGTATCTCTCGGATAGGATAATATCAATCCCGCTTTGATAATACGAGTTGAAAATTATGAAGACTATTCCACTCGTGAAATTAAAACTAATAGTGTTTAACTATACATACAAAATGCCCCAATCAGGGCGGTGTATCTCAAAAAGTTTATCGCTTTTCCTATTCTATTTTTCTTACCGCTTGTACCCTTCTGGCCAATCATAATCTATGGCTCATCTATCTTAGGAGGCGGTATACATCGATCTCTACGTTGATGTTCAATACATCATGTATATGTACTATAACATAACCTCTGATTTTAACATACGCTTTCAGTTATTTTTAATATTTGGCTCATTTTGGAACTCTTTTAGACATAATTTCACTCGTGGAATAGTCATATTCAATACCACTCGTGCTTTGAAAATTTTCAGATAACCCCCCCCCTCGCTTCGCGAGTAGGGAATTTATCGCCAATTTCCAAAGCACTCGTATTACGTACGATAAACACTCAAATCCTAGCACTCAATTTTACACTTGAAAATTTCACAACTTTCCATGAAAGATTGGCTATAACCGCTCTCTAAACCTTTACATCGCGTTGCTGGAATTTTGAATTCGTGCCACGGATTCGGTACGGATAGGGGGCGCCAATCGTAAATTTTTGAGCCCTTTCAAACGAATTTCGCTTGCACTAAAGAAAAATTCAACCATTTTGTCACTGGAAGTCGACAGGAAAAGCGGCAAGTACACAACATGGTTGTTCCAGATTCAAATACAATAAGCTCAAAAATAGGTAAATGGATTTCCATAAATTTCCTGATTCTTGTGATACTCTAAATTTGTACAAAGAAGAATGAAATTCATTTTGACAAAGTACGTGTACAACTCAGTAAGCTAGCGGTTATATGACGTGCAGAAGTTTGTCTTACACGTATAAAGAAACTATTGCAAATCAAGTTTCTTTACAGCTACATTTGTTGCTTACATTTATTTCAACTCGTTTCGCTTTTTCTTAATCCGGTTTTTTCTCATTCCGATTTCTTGTTCCGTTTTTTCTCATTCCGATCCATTTTGCGTCTGAATGAGATATCCACTGAGAAAGCATTCCATTAATTAGGCCGTGCGGAAGGAAGGAAGAGGTATTCATCAGGTGAGTGTATGCGTATGCTTCCATGCAATGTAAGCAAAGTTTTTGAATTCATTACTACCTCGCCCGAAAGCGGACTCCTGAGAAGCCTGCACGATCATCACTCAGCAAGGAACCACGAAAATCGAGGGACGGTGTTGGGAGTTATCCCACAGATCACAAGTCGCCTAGATTTGTCTGATTATTTTGCGATCTCTAAGCGCGGAGACAGAAAGCATAAAATTGGAACTAAGAACTCAGAGCCGTTATTTTCAGAATAGTATTGCTACAGGACCTCGAAGTCATTTTACCTGAGAGAATTTCAAAGGGAATGCGGACGCTGTTAGCTGAAGCCTGTAAAATAAATGTGTAATTAGAAAAGTGAGTCTTGAGAAATGCAATACTTGTATTTAATAGTCAAAGGAATTTTCTTATTGTTTGTTCATAGACATTTTGTTGTTTAAATTTGTGTCAGTACATAGAAAGTTAATTATGTTCAATTAAATCTTTAAATAATTTAGTACAAAAGACACCTATTTACATTGTATCATTATATATCTCAAATTATTTCAAATTAGTAAGCAGCAAGCCTACCATTTTATTTACTGAATATACTTATGTAAATAAGGGGTCATATTTTATAAGTTATATAATATTAATGTGTATAAATTGGTGATCTTCTATGATTTAGATTTTTATTTTTTGTGCTGTTGATATTTAGCTTTTATGTATTATATTGTTTCTTCCATATGTTTTTTTTTATTTCAGCATGTTTTCTGCATTCAATGATAAGTAAATTGAGAAGTTTTGTCAATTTAAGTCGAAGAGTGTATTATATTGTACACGTAAGCTTCTGCGGCTCGAGTTCATGACTCCGGTGTTGTATACTGCCTAGCCTGGGTGCTCGGGTGGGGCAGGTGCGCCGTGCATGCACCGGAGGCGTAGCATTACTGTGACTGACTTACTGACTACCCTGAGGAAGCTTGCGTCATGACAAACGAAACGTCGGCCTCTCAGCCAACGACGCGGCGTCACCCGGACATCCAAGAAGTCACAGTCAATGTATTTGCCAAATGACTAATCCTAAGGGACCCCAATACTGCCTCGTCATTCAGAGAGTGACGAACTCAGAGACCGCCCCTACAACTCGTCGATAGGAGAGAAGTGAACTGTGTTGTGGTGAAAAGTCATTTATCCTGAATTCAATTATCATAAAAAGACTTAACAAATGAAACTGCCAAAAATCAGCTGTCTTTTATTAACATCACGAATTCAAACATTGCTTAAACGGTTAAGGTGTTATGGAAATTAATATCTTGTAACTCACTATTTTTATATTTTGCGTTATTAATCATGTATACACAAAATTAAGCACACTGAAAATCTAATTTTTTTCTTTGCCACGCAATCTCATTTTAATTTGATAATGTGGAAGAAAAAATTGTAACTAACATAAACTATTTTTCTCGTGAGGTGAAGTAGGTACATTACGCCATCTACAAATGTTCGATATGCCGAAAATAAACCTATTTAAAAGAAATTAGAAGATACCATCACCATTTTCTTCTAAATAGAGCTAACGGCACTATTTCATGCAAATTCATTTTAACATACTTTCATTTGAAATTTTTCGGAGATAATTCTGTAATTTAATAAGGATTAACTTCATCAAAGCTGGTCCGAATGGCCGAGATCGCGAAGGCAGTAGTGCCGTAGCGATCTCGGACCGAGTCCCGCCTCGGGCATGGTTGTATTGTGTTCGTCCTTTCATCCCCTATCATCATCATATCGTGTCGTCTTCACAGTTACCATACCGTTACAAGCAATAGTGGTAGCTAATGACCTAGTAGTTATTGCGACCTTAAAAAACAAAACAAAAAAAATAGTCATGAAGTATCTTTTCCTGATGCACAGCGGAAGATTGTATCTGATCTATGAGAAGTGGTAGGCATCTATAGCGTTTCTCAGCTGTGCAAAATTCTAGAATTTCGATTTTTTCGATTCAGGATTTGATTTAGAATGACAAATTAGTAATGCAACGGCGCGACAGAGGAAAGATTCATGCAACTGACTACACCTGTTTTTCGTATCATGCTTTTAGAAACGTTTCGTATTGAAAATAGAACTAAGTCTGAGCGATCTAAGCACATAATAACCCAACTCTCCTCGCAACGAGTGAGTTGAAGTTTCTCCCAATAAATAAAGAAGTACAGGAAGTGGATTCAGTATTACACATCGATTGACTGATTCTGTACTGTTTCTCGGCGTGTCGACTACTACGATCATTGGTCCAAAATGTAGTACACCTTATATGCGTGGAGGTGGCGGTGTTCCTCCATCCCTAGGATGAAAAACCCGGTGCCTACTTTCACGTCAAGTCCCGTGGTTTAGCCCTCGAGATATCCGTCAGCGGAGCACCTTCCCAGTCGGAACGAACTCCAAGGTCTCGACTGCTTTCTCGAAGAGTGACGTCTGTAAATGTCAGCGTTTGTGCGTGTGTACGGGGATAGGAGAGACAAGGATGAGGAAGAAATGATCACGCGCGGTCCGTGGCCCGTTGTTAGGATACTGCTCCGGCATTCGTCTGACACAGGTCAGAGAAAACACCAGGAAAACAGTCAAACAAACATCTTGTCACTAGAACTCTCCTCCAGAGAGCGCATGGCTGAATTCGACCTAAGCGTGTGTCTAGTGTCGAATATCTGCTGCCGTCGGGACTCGAATCCAAGGACGTCCCGGTCAGAGGGGCTGAAGAGGCAACGCTGATGCTGCCACTTAACGCATCGAAATGGAAGAGGGTCAGCAGGAGAAGTGAATCGCTCGCCGCGCCGCACAAAAGCGCCTTTTTGCGCACTGCCCGGGGAGTGTTGGCGAGCGGACGCAGCGGCGGCGGCGAAGGGGCGCGGCGGGGTTGCCCGGGAAGAGACCCTTTCTCCGGCCTGAGCCCCTGAGATGGCAAGTCAGCGGAAGGAAAGCGGCGGGGAGCTGCCTGGCGGCGGAGAGCGGAGTGCTCTCAGTAGAGAGGAGGCAGGGACGGTAATGAACATCGAGGGTGCTCCTCCGCCAGGCAATCAACACCGGCCGCCGCACTTTCTTCCAGGTGCGATAGCGAGCGATCGAAGCAGGGGAACTGCTTAGGTGGCTCGGACACTAGCTTGGCAGCTAGTTCGAATTCAGTCGCTGGCTGGAGGAGAATTCTAGCGGTCTGCTGCTCTGATCGGTAGTTTTCCGTCGTTTCTCCGATCAGCACAAAATGGAAGCCGGAGCAGTGCACTAACAAAAGAGCCATGGACCGCGCGCGATCTTTCCTTCCTCTTCTTTGCCCTATCCTCACCCCTTACACACGCGCGCGAACATGCACTACACTTCCACATATACAGGGAGACCTGTCGCTAGCTTAGCGCTTATTCCGGCTGGGGCGGTACCCCCCTGGTGGGAGAGACTTGGTTGGGAAATACCGCTAGCCGACGGTACGTCTGCGACGAATTTCGTCATCCAACGGGGAAAGATCACCGCCACCTCAGGAAGGAAAATCATGCACTACACTTACAGGACTAATGACCTTAGTACATAACTCGCCCATAATCACTAACAATGAATCAATCAATCATTGGCGATGGCTGTATTAGATCACTGAATTGATATCACAGTATTACTTATGAACAAGTTCGCCAGTCAAAAAGTTATTACACCTTTTTTCGGTATTTGCATTTTGTAGTTTTCGGAGAAACATCACACAGTCTCATCCAAAGACTTCTCCACCAAAAATTTGTCTTTTCCTTACCTCAATGATTAAAGGACATTAGACCAGGTATACCACCAACTGTGAACCACCCACTTAACTTTTGAACGGTTCACGATATCGAAATGCAGTTCTCGCTCAACAATGCATAATAATACGACAAGTAATATTCTGGGGTGATATTGTTCAGAATATTTTTAGTTTTTGAGAAATTTGTTCATCATCGATTTTCAAATGGAACTATATTTTTCTCATTAGTAATCTGATGGATCTTAAAAAGAGGAATTCAGGGATGTATCACTTGTTAATCTTTAGATAGTAATTTGACTACACAATTATGCTTTCTAATGTTATTTTAAATTAAATCGACAAAATTTCCTACAATTTGACGCCTTTGGGGCTTTTGGTCTTCTTGAGCCGTTAACTACGAGGGAGAAGACTGAGAGGGGTAGCGGCGAGGGTAGAGGCGCAATTACAGCAATTCGTATTCTTAACTAGAAGGAAACGGGATCAAACATCAATATTAACGATCAGAATGAAAGATTTTTCCATTGATTTATCACAATAGAACTTTTCTTCCACCGATTGAAATTGCAAAGTATCAATCATTGAAATGAACGAAATAAATGATTTGGTATTATCACGAAGGTATCTTCCTTATACACAAAACTGTAGAAAAGCCATCTAAAATAAAGAATAGTGCTCGATGTCTAATGGCTGTAAGAACAAGACAGCATTAAAATTTCAAATTCAAGCAAAATATGGATGAAGATATCTCTATAATTTTTGCATTTGTATTTAGCCATTATACGAGTACTCGTGTGTCCCGTAAAGAACAATTGGCCTCGGCGCTGTTAGGTCCCGGGGTTATTAGTTCGTCACCCAACCAGGAACCCGCGATGTCTCCAGTTTGCTTAATCTCCGAGACCTCGCGTAAAACGCATGCAGATAGCGATGCCGGCTTCGCGCTCGTGACCCTTCTGTACTACCATCCCAGAATTTGCCTGGATGACCGAGGAAAACCCCGAGAACCCCGGACAGGATGGCCGGAACGGGGATTGAACCCAGGCCTCCCGAATTGCAAAGTCACCGCGCGAAGCCCTGACCCACTTCGCTAGGTATCTCTATAATATCTGCAAATAATTCATCAAATTTTAGATCTTGGTAGAAATTTTGTTATTATTTACTGTTACCAACTTCTCACGTAAATTTACAAAATTAAGATAAGTCGCAGATAAACAGAATACAAATACGTACATATATTATTTACCCCTATTCTCTACCCATCGACAGCATTGCACAAATGCTGATGTGAGTGCAAATGCCGGCGAACTGTCTGCAAAGTTTTCTGACACTACGAGTATGAATCGATGCTTTGGCAACCTGTAGCAGAAAAGTTAAATTCTAATGGATCAATGGAAAAATGATCCCTCTGATTGTTAATACTGTTCCAGCGTCCTACGTGACAATACCATAGATTGCTGAAGTTACGCTTCTATCGCTCATTGTCAGCCCTCTCTTGTCTCCCTCTCTCCCCATGCCAGTCACGGCGCCGCGAACGACACCTGCCCCAAAGGCAATAGTTGCAAAGGCTGTAGGAAATAGTGTCCGTTTAATTAAAGATCACATGTTAGAAAGTACAATTTTATACTCAAATGACTATCAAACATTAATAATTGGCTGATCAAAACGAAAAAATTATCGAGGGAAAAGTAAATTGGGACGTGTATAGAAACATTCTAATAAATGAATGTCAGTATCCTAAGAATCTTAAAACATCATCTGAAATAGACAGTTGTATCAACTCTCTCGATAACATAATTATAAATGCTATCAAAAGGTCATGTACTAAAGTTAGGAATTTCACCAAAAATTAAACTCCGATTCCTAGGCCACTCCTAAATTTAATTAAAGAAAAACATAACCTTCGTAGAATGTGGCAATATTCACGCAATAAAACTGTGAAACAAAAATTAAATATTATATCTGTAAAAACAAGAATTACATAAAGTGAGGTGTACACATTTCCAAAACTTTTTAGGCAGCATCCCTCCAAACTCCAGGACAATGTGGAATACAATTAAAATGATTACAAAAGAAAAATATTTTATCCCTCAATTATCTTTTAACACAGGACTAGCAACGACGAATTTCGAAAAAACAAACTTTAGCGGACCATTTTGAGAAAATATTTATAACTAACCCGGTAATCGACTTTGACTTCCAGTTAGAAGTGGAAGAAAACTTATCGATACCGCGATATTCCGTCCCAACAAAAACTAAATTTATAGCCCCGTCTGAGACATATCAATTAATCAAGGCTTTAAAACCGAGAAAATCAGCAGGCCATGACTTAATAAATAATAAAATGTTGAAAGAATTACCTCGCAATGCAATTACTGCATTAACAGCTCTTTATAATTCTTGTTTAAGATTAGGATATTACCCAAAGACCTGGAAAACTGCTATTATAACACCAATATGCAAGCCGAACAAAAATCCACAAGATTCTCTTAGCTATAGACCAATTAGTTTGTTACCGACCTTTGCCAAAATGTTCGAAAAACTTATAAAATCCCGATTATTCAAAATTTCACCGAAACAAATGCGCTATCAAATACGCAGTTCGGATTCCGTCCAAACCACTCTACAAGCCATCAACTACTAAGAGTAACGGAGTATATTGCTGAATCATTTCATAACCGAATGTACACAGCTGCAATTTTTCTCGACATCGCACATGCCTTTGATAAAGTGTGACATCTTGGGATACTTTACAAGTTGCAAACCTTAGGAACCCCCGATTATCTCCAAAATATCATTAAAAGCTTTCTGCCAGAGAGGGATTTCAAAGTTAGTATTAAATAAATCAAGAGCACATATCATCAAAGCCGGCGTGCCGCAAGGTTCCCCACTTTCTCCCTTATTTTTCAACACACACACACACACACACACACACACACACACACACACACACACACACACACACACATATATATATATATATATATATATATATATATATATATATATATATATTGTAATATTCATAAGACTGCTCGGGGGAAGGCGCCAGGTTCAGCTCCTGAAATGTAACTGAGTGGAAGAGTTGGGAGGTCAAGAATGAGCAATTGAGTCATTTGTGACAAACAACTGTTTATTCCTGGCACCAAAAGCTGCCAGGGGAATTTACAATGTCGCAATGGGCGACGCAAGTTCTTTTACTAAAACTACTCTATGAATTAATTACAAGTGGTTAATTCTGCTGGGCCTGAGCGCGGCCACTTGCAGTTTTTTCGCTGTTATAATTGTTCAGTGAGACGGCAACGTCTCATAGTTTCACCAATGGCTGCTGGTCTTCGTGGGCGGGCCGAGGCGGCGGCCTCAAAGCAGAGGCGGCGGCGGCTCCGAGTTGCTGATCTTCTGCGGCGCGTCTACTCTCGCTCAGGTAGCGGCGACTCCAGGTTGTCAGCTCCAGCAGACTCAGAGGAGGCGAGTAGCCACGGGCGCTGACGTTGCGAAAAGGGCTGTCACTCAGCCCAGGACGAGAGGCGGCAAGGCTGGCGGGCCGGAGCGAAAACGGCGCGGGATCCCAGGTCGCTGCCCGAGTTCTCTCCGCAACAAGTCTACGGGTCGCGTCCTGACTAATTCGGCTGTGGGAAAGTCTTTTCCCAAACTCGCGTCCCGGTCGTGAATGACTGGATAACTTTTAGAAGTGAAGTTCTCAAGTAACGAAAATTTCGAAGTTCCACGAAGAAATTTTACAAGTCGAGACTGTCGAAGAAATTTTACCAAGTTAGTGTCTCGAATAAATTTGACAAGTCTAGCCTGAAGAAATTTTAACAAGTGTTGTCGAAGAAATTTTAACAAGTAACTGTTCCTACTCTGCATCGCGTTTATAAAAGAAGTTCCTTTCCCCTTCCCAAATTGTTCCTGGCACCAAATTTCTCCCTCCCCTCATGGCGAAGCTTCCCATTGGCCAAGGGTGGCTGCGTCGCAGAAATCTGATTAACCAATCTCGTGTCGATTTTTCTGTAATTTTCCGTAAATGCTCTCTGTCTGTCGCTGTCTTCGCTCTCTCTCTTGCTTCCCTTTTGTTAGTTACTCCGGGAGCTGATCGCAGCTGTGTTGGACACGTGCGCGCGAAAAAAGCGCATTTCACGGGTTCCCGATTCCCGGATTTCCAGGCCGGCACGGTCTAATCGACTGCCTTACTGTATTTAATTTGTTAATGGCCCGTGCAGGGATTCAGGCGCCTACCCAGGCGTGTGCCGAGGCGCGTGCCAGAACGAATGTAAGGGGTTAGCATTGTTCGGAAGAGGCCGAAAAAAGGTTCTCGCTTACGACGTGTCGTAAATGCGTCGTCTTTGATTGACACCCGGCCAATCCTTTCTTTGGGGTTTGCACCCTCCGGTCGCGCGGCCGGAGAAGGGATGCGGGGGCGCGCTCTGTCCCAGGAGAGGGCCGGCGAACGGCTCCGAAAACAAGAATGGCTTTTTATGACTGTCATAAACCAGCTGCCTCTGTAGGACAGGCCGGCGCGCGGTCGGGGGGTGGGCGGCATGACGAAAGAACCCTCTCGGTGGTGGCCGCGTCCTCTCTGACCCACTTACTTCTGTGCCGCGGCGCGAGCTATTTCAAGCTGTAGGAATTATTGATTATTGGCGATGCCATAATAAAATTATATTTAATTAATCGGTGACGCCACATTAGCATCCCCCTCCCACTAGATTGATAATTCGAGTTTCTTTGTTAATTTCTAATAAAGGGCGAGAATTCTCAATCGTCGAAAAAAAATAACAGTGGTGTCACCTAAGATAAAGAATTGCTTAATTTAATTTTTAATTGGAGGCTTAAGATACTGCGCCTCTCTGTCTACATTGCTAATTTTCTATCATTAAAATCCTTACTTTTACGATGCTTACTTCTAATCGTGACAACTAGTGTCGTATGGGTCGCAGGTTCTGGCGAATTGTGGGCAGAGTTCTTTGAAACGTGACATTTTACTCTATTCTTTGAAACAAAAATCGTAAATTAAAAAAATCTTCAACCTGTCATAACCCCGTTCCCGTCATAATCCCGTCATAATCCCCGAACAAGTCTTCAACTCGTCATTCAATCAGTTCTCCGTTGTCCGGATGGGTAGTTTTCTGCCTGTGTAAGTTAACAAAAATCTAGTGCCGTAAATATTTTGTTTTAATCAAGTTTCCTAACATCTCATCTACGTTTTGCGGCGCCTCGTTCTCAGGTACTGTAGCTTCTTTAATGTGCCTCGCATCTAGGCAAATTTTGACTCCCGTCTTTCTTTTACAACAATAGGATTTAATTACACCGCAACACTTCTCTCTCTTATTCCCTCATTAATCTTTCCCCCCAGTAGTTTCATTAACTCGTTCCCTCATTAATTATTCCCCCAGAAGTCTCATTGACTTGTCCCCTAAGTGATTACTGTGCAGGATAATTATGGTCGGCAAGGGGTATCGTCAGTGACGTTAATCCGAAACAAAATTCTATAACAGAATGAGTTGGACGCGCGAACACATTCGAAAATTAAAAAAAAATACCTGCTCTAGCTAGGAGCGCTCGTGGTCATTAATTAAGTCATTTTCTTTGCTCTCATTGGGCTTATGACCCCACTCGCGTCATCCCCCTGACTCTAGGACGCACACAGTGTATTTGGTTCTATTCCGCCGTCAACTTCATCCGTAAGTGCAATTTCCTTACCCCCACCAAAACTCATAATATCTCTGGAAAAGTCAATCACCCCATCATTCTCCTTTAAGAAATTAACCCCCCAAAATTATATCGTGTTTTAAATCCTCTACTACTAGACAAGGGATGTCAAATAAATGATCTTGTACCTGAAACGAGATAAGGGCCTGCTTATTAATAGGCTTACTTCGTTTATTTCCTACTCCGATAACTTAACACTTAGCAGTGGGCAGTGTTGGCACGGGCTTACGTTCACTTATAAGGCGAGAAAATAATTTTAACGAAATGGCACTGATTTCACTGCCTGTGTCGACCAATGCTCGGACAGGAATTCTACTCAATTTAAATTCTAAAACAGGGCATTTCCAGACACTCTTTGACTTGATTAGCCTCCCCATTGCCAAAATCGTGGAAGGCGTAATCTACCGATATCGTTTCATCGAATGGTATCTCTGCCACAATTCGTTTGGGACCCAGATGACCCAAACGGTTCTAGTTTGACGAATTTGATCTTACGTTGTTATTGCTACTAGTGCTGGGGCCGTTTCTCTCTGTTGGATTTTCCGGTCTCCCCGCGGGCGGTTCGGAAGGCGGTCGCCTCTCGTTGTTCTCAATGCCGGGCCTCATCCCGTCGCGTCGCCACGGTGGCTGATAGCGTTGACCCCCATTTTGATAAGGCCTGGGATTTCTCTCACCCTCATCATCAGGAAAGTTGATCCTGGTGCGGTCGAATTGGGCCAACAGTTCCTGGAACCTGTCTAGGTTCTCGCACCCTACACTATTGATTAGATTTTGTACATAGGGCGGAAAATGAGCAGTGAGCAACCAAATAATTTTTTTGTCGCCCGCGTACGGGTCACACAATTTGATGGCCGAAATTTTGCCCATCGCGTAGTCTAAGTATGACAACTTGCCACGCTCGTCCCATCTACTTTCTAAAATTTTCCTTTCAAACTCGTAACGAGTTTGTTCCCCCCAGAATCTGTCCAGGAATCTGTGTCGGAACTCCTCGTAACTGCTCGGGAACGGAGTGAGCGCTGTCAACCAGTGGGCGGCGTTACCGCGTAGCAACTCCTGCATGAACCTGGGTTTGAGCGAGGAGGGAACCGATTTGGTTAGAGCCATATAATTTTCGGCTCGATCTAAGAAAGCTTTCGGGTTCTCGTCCGGAGATCCCGAAAAACGAAGGTTTTGTGGGGGCGCCCACGAAAATCGCAAGCCTGCCTCAGCCGTGGGAGAGCTTCCTACTCTGTTTTCTCTGTCCCTCTCTAAAGCCTCTTGCACTAAAATTTTGACATTCCGGTCTATCTCTTCCCTAAGTTTAGATTGGTTTCCCCTCGCGTATTCCCCTTGCGCATTTTCTATCAAATTTACTTGTTCCTGTATTCGGCTAACCTCCGAGCTTAATTTCTTGTCGATCTTATTAATGTTCTCATTAAGCTCCCTTTTGACGTCGGTTACGCTCTTTTCTAGGGAGTCATCTAGTCCCTCCATTTTATTTTCGAAACCCCGTAGCCTACGGTCCATTTCGGTTTCTAGTTTGTCAAAGTTGACTTTCGTTTCGGCCCTCGAGTGGCCAAGCTCTTCGGTCACTTTCGCTACATGGTTTTCGATTTCCGCGCATTTCTCCCCTACCTCGCATTTAAAAATTTTTATTTCTTGACCTAGTTGTTTTTCAAGGTGCCCTACTTTTTCCGCCTGCGAATCGAAACATTTCTGCAACTGGTCAAATCTTTTGTCGCATTTAGCTTCGTGTTCCGAAAAAAGTTTAATGAATTTCTCCTCCATTTCCCTAGCATTTTCCGTGATTCGGCTAACAAGGGCTTCATTAAGCTTCTCTTGAATTTTCTTATTTTCCTCCCATCGCGCCTCGTTAGTTTTCCTATCTTCCTCCCGTTCCGCCTTCTGACTTTGTATAAATTGTTTTAGAATTTCCGCTATAATAGTTTGACTGTCGCCCTGCGCCGGTGGGTCACTCGAACTGTCTGAGCCTGCTGGATCGACACCTGATTCGTCGAGCATTTTTACTGAGTTCTCTTGTTCACTTAGTTTACTACTAGACCGCACACGCAAACACCGACACACGCAACACAGTACAAAAACAATAAACACAAAAACACAAAACAACAAATACATCAGAGTACACAAATTATTGACTCTCCTACAACTTTCTTCCATCCATTTATTGCGGTAACTTGTGATTTAAGCTGTCGCAATAGAATTTTGAAGGACACACACACACACACACACACACACACACACACATATATATATATATATATATATATATATATATATATATATATATATATATATATATTGTAATATTCATAAGACTGCTCGGGGGAAGGCGCCAGGTTCAGCTCCTGAAATGTAACTGAGTGGAAGAGTTGGGAGGTCAAGAATGAGCAATTGAGTCATTTGTGACAAACAACTGTTTATTCCTGGCACCAAAAGCTGCCAGGGGAATTTACAATGTCGCAATGGGCGACGCAAGTTCTTTTACTAAAACTACTCTATGAATTAATTACAAGTGGTTAATTCTGCTGGGCCTGAGCGCGGCCACTTGCAGTTTTTTCGCTGTTATAATTGTTCAGTGAGACGGCAACGTCTCATAGTTTCACCAATGGCTGCTGGTCTTCGTGGGCGGGCCGAGGCGGCGGCCTCAAAGCAGAGGCGGCGGCGGCTCCGAGTTGCTGATCTTCTGCGGCGCGTCTACTCTCGCTCAGGTAGCGGCGACTCCAGGTTGTCAGCTCCAGCAGACTCAGAGGAGGCGAGTAGCCACGGGCGCTGACGTTGCGAAAAGGGCTGTCACTCAGCCCAGGACGAGAGGCGGCAAGGCTGGCGGGCCGGAGCGAAAACGGCGCGGGATCCCAGGTCGCTGCCCGAGTTCTCTCCGCAACAAGTCTACGGGTCGCGTCCTGACTAATTCGGCTGTGGGAAAGTCTTTTCCCAAACTCGCGTCCCGGTCGTGAATGACTGGATAACTTTTAGAAGTGAAGTTCTCAAGTAACGAAAATTTCGAAGTTCCACGAAGAAATTTTACAAGTCGAGACTGTCGAAGAAATTTTACCAAGTTAGTGTCTCGAATAAATTTGACAAGTCTAGCCTGAAGAAATTTTAACAAGTGTTGTCGAAGAAATTTTAACAAGTAACTGTTCCTACTCTGCATCGCGTTTATAAAAGAAGTTCCTTTCCCCTTCCCAAATTGTTCCTGGCACCAAATTTCTCCCTCCCCTCATGGCGAAGCTTCCCATTGGCCAAGGGTGGCTGCGTCGCAGAAATCTGATTAACCAATCTCGTGTCGATTTTTCTGTAATTTTCCGTAAATGCTCTCTGTCTGTCGCTGTCTTCGCTCTCTCTCTTGCTTCCCTTTTGTTAGTTACTCCGGGAGCTGATCGCAGCTGTGTTGGACACGTGCGCGCGAAAAAAGTGCATTTCACGGGTTCCCGATTCCCGGATTTCCAGGCCGGCACGGTCTAATCGACTGCCTTACTGTATTTAATTTGTTAATGGCCCGTGCAGGGATTCAGGCGCCTACCCAGGCGTGTGCCGAGGCGCGTGCCAGAACGAATGTAAGGGGTTAGCATTGTTCGGAAGAGGCCGAAAAAAGGTTCTCGCTTACGACGTGTCGTAAATGCGTCGTCTTTGATTGACACCCGGCCAATCCTTTCTTTGGGGTTTGCACCCTCCGGTCGCGCGGCCGGAGAAGGGATGCGGGGGCGCGCTCTGTCCCAGGAGAGGGCCGGCGAACGGCTCCGAAAACAAGAATGGCTTTTTATGACTGTCATAAACCAGCTGCCTCTGTAGGACAGGCCGGCGCGCGGTCGGGGGGTGGGCGGCATGACGAAAGAACCCTCTCGGTGGTGGCCGCGTCCTCTCTGACCCACTTACTTCTGTGCCGCGGCGCGAGCTATTTCAAGCTGTAGGAATTATTGATTATTGGCGATGCCATAATAAAATTATATTTAATTAATCGGTGACGCCACATTATATATATATATATATATATATATATATATATATATATATATATATAGCAGACTATCCAGACATGAATTACTCAGAAATAGCACTTTATGCAGATGATACCGTATTATTTAATGCAAATTCAAACATTACCAACGCTTGCAAAGCTCTCCAGTCGGACTTAAATGAATTTGTCGAATGGACAATGAAATGGAAGATTGCCATAAACTCTACCAAATCACAGCCTGAAATATTCTCACTAAGAAAAATACATCAACCAAGACAAATTAAAATTAATAATATTGCAATTCCTCGGCTTAATAATGAAACGCCCGTAAAATATCTGGGTGTATTACTGGATCAAAAATTAACATGGAAAAAACATATTCAAGAAATAACGAACAAAACATACTCAAAAATTAACAAACTTTATCCCATAATTAATAACAAGTCATCGCTTAATCTGGACTGCGCACTATCAATCTTTAAAACAATAATACGTCCCTCATTAACATACGCCTGTCAAATTTGGAACAATATAGCAAACACACATCTAAAGAAACTACAAATCATACAAAACAAGTACCTAAGAAAAGCCGTTCAAATTTCTTGGTTTATTCCAAATAAGCAAATTCGCAGAGCGCTAAACATTCCTTCCATTAACGAATGTATTCAACAGATAAGTAACAGATTTTTCACCCTGCTTCCGACGTGTACAAGTGCACAAATATTTGATCTAGGCAAAAATGCTTCCATCCCAACCCGCATTATCTCCCGATACCCCAAAGACTCTCTTATACCATCTTAAATTAGAATAATTTCCATTCCCTCCCATTAATCAATTCCGCTGCGGGAAAAAAAAACACAACCAAACTTAAAATGAATTTCTTTTGAATTACTGCTCTGCAGACTTTGTTTACGAGGTAGCCGTGTGGCCCTCTTCAAATGCTGTTAGCCAGCCAAAAGGCCAAAAATTATGTGTATTAATAAATTGTAAATTAAAAACCCTGAAAGGTATATTATGCCGAACAGGCAGAAAATAAATTTTAAAAAAATGATACATAAATTAAATACGGTGAATTAAAGATTTTGTCTGGTATATATACCAGACATCTTTAATTTACCGTATTTAATATTAGAAGGTATCTACCACACCAAAGATATAATTAATAAAAATGATACGTCATTAAATATTTCTTTCCATGATCTATTCATTGCTAGTGAGAAAAATATATTCGTAGTTCTATTTAAAAGAAAAAAGACGAATACTTTTCTCGAAAAGTAAAAATACTTCAAAAAAGTCTCTATAGTATATTACTTGCTCATGATTGTTGAGCGAAAATTGCATTTTGATATCGTGAATCGTTTAGACGTTATGAGAGATGCCCATACTTGGTGGGCTCTCTGTACATTAGAAGTAAATAATGGCGCGTATCCAAGAGTATGCGCACTCTCTCTCTATTGCGCGAATCAACGAAGAGTTCTATTTCCGGTTACAAAGGACAGTCGGAATGACAGTTATTGAATAATTACCTCGTAATGGACGAGAAAATAGCTTTATGAAGGCTCTGGGTTACAAGAATTATTGCATTTCGACAAAAACATATCCTGCTAGCGATGCAAAGTCATATAATTGTGATCCTTCGTTGGAATAAAAAAAAATATATTAACTTTTAAATGGGTTTGAGTTTTATTCATGTCAATCATTCATGAAGGCCATGTAATTTCCCATCGTAAATGTTTCTCGATCTCAGCTTCAATCACAATAATTTCTATTCAATGTCGCACATTTTTAATAGCGTTAATGGAACATAAAGCGTCATTCAATGTTCATTTTTTTCAAGATGTACAGAAGTATGAATGAAGAGGTATAGAAGGATGAAATGTTAGTTTAATGAATGCATTGCAACTTTCATGTTATCAACAAACACATATTGAACTTACAACTCACAAGAATTGTAGATGTTGATATTCAAGAAAGTATAACTCAACTCTCTACTTTCCAAAGTAGAGAGTTGAGTAACTTTTGGAGTCTTGGCTTTAATATTCACATCTGCTGTCTGGTTTCATGAATCTACTACCACCTGACTACCATAGACAAGATGTGATAAATGCTAAATCATCGAAAGCAGTTCATCGACATGAAACGTTGATAGAAAAGAATGTCAGACTTCCTTGTAGATACAAATTCATTTACAGTTCTCCAATCCATAAGAATGTAAATATTTTCTTAAAGCGTTTAGTAAAAGCAATTATGACACCGCAAGATATTAGTGAGGGCATCCATTCACTTTCAAGACTAACAAAACGTAACGACGTTGCACTTAAGAAATACTACTCACACATGGCTGTAAATCAATAAATTTAAATTTAATTGATAAAAAGTTTTAAAAAATTTCTACTGTATAATAATTTAGTGGTTAAAATCAATTGGCTTTAGGAATAATGATGTGATTTGTTATATTTCACTGCTTTAAATTATGTTAAATTGTTTTAATATTTGTTGATATTTTCTTCAGTAATTGCAAACATTTTACTGAAATTAAAAATGTAACCCAGCTTTAATATGCAATGCGCACTATTCATTCCATCCGGACAAAAAAGGAGAAATTCACCTGAAGGCATTGTTAGGATGCCTTCGGATGAAAAGTGTGATACCGGCCACTCCGTTCGGTCATCTCTGGAAGCTATCTCCCCTCCGAAGCGAATTAGAGATGGACCAACGCACAATTAGGAGTAAAAATGCTCCGCAGCGCGTGCAAAAGGTTCAACTATACTTTCTCGCACTTACTTCTTAAGAAGAGAAAGTTGTGTATTCGTGCGCCGAAAAACGGCGAATTTTCGACAGAAAAAAACTTATTGTTGATAACAAAAATGGATAAATTATGTTGCAATATATAGTAAATTAGTTCCTCTAATACGTGGTGTAGTCAGAGTAAATGTTTTGTGGGTCCCTGATACCGAAAAATTGATTGAAGTTAAAACGTCCGTCAGTCCGTCTGTCCGTCAGTCCGTCAGCCCGTCAGTCCGTCTTCCCGGTCGCCCGTTGTCTGTGGTCAACGCTAGCGCCTAACCCGATCAGCCTATTTTCCCAAAAATTGATATTACCCGATCGATCTGAACGAAATCAAGGTGTTGGAAGTTTCAACCAGATATTTTGAATTTTGAGGGTACTTTAAATGGAGCCTCAAAAACATTTTCAAAATGTTCTCAAAAATGGCACCATATTTTTAGTAAAGTTTATCCTCGTGTAGGGAAAAAGAGAATGGTGCAGATCTCATAATCGTTGAAATCCGAATCCAATTTTTCGAAAATTTCAAAAAACGTATTTTTGGGGGGACTTCTTCCTACAACTACAATACTTAAGATTTTTTTCTTTTAATGAAATCTGCTATTTAAAGACAGATTGTACCAGATCTTGTCCCAAGTTTTCGAAAATATGAATAGTTTTCGTCTAACTTTGCGCGCAGTAGATTTTGCAAAGGAACTGGTAGGGATGGTTTAGGAAGTAGTACTCACAGTAGACTGCTCTCCACATGTGATACAACAATGCTCCATTATTAGTTGCGGTTTCTCTGTGTTTGGTTCTACATTTACTTGTGGGCAGTTGTTTTCAGAAATGAACTTTTATAAAACAGCTAAATATCATCTTTCTGATGATTAAATCTCTCTTTTTACGCAGTACTCAAAAATATATTAATATTATATTTTGTTGTTCTTGTTAACAAATATAAAATGTATTTGTAAGTAATATCAATTTTCAACATCAAAGTCACAATGGGAAGTCACGTTTTCTAACATACTTAATATTTCATAATTTAGTATCTGTAACTTTTTTAAAACGCTGAATGGAATTTTATTTTAGACTTATTCATACCTTCTGAAGACATACAGTAAGCCCCTTCCTTCTTCCATACTCTAATCCCCCTAGATATTCCCCTTCACGTACACGAAAGAGATAGCGAGGGCTGGGCTTGCAAGCGCACCTACTAACAGCCGGTTTCACAACCGTTTCTTACAATTACAAGTTCGTATTGACAATTTTAAGGCTATGAAGAGTGGAATATAAGGTGAAGGGATGCACTCGTGCTAACCATACGAACCCCTTATCCTATGGCCGAGAGGCCGAGGGTCACCGTTGGTCGTCTAAGGTCCGTAGCGGGCTATATAGCCACAGGACAGGATGTTTTTGTGTGAGTAATATTGTACAGTTCGCCAACAGAAGTTTTGCTGTTGTTTATCGTGACAATTGACAGTTTTTTTATTAACGGACTGTAATTCCACCGACTCGTGAAACAGCCTACAAAGACAGATAAGATAAAACAATTTTAATTGAATAATTTATAATAATAATTTTATAAGTGAATGAGTATTGAATTTGGATGCATAGACTACTTAGGTTATTAATTCCGCAAGTGTATGTTATATCCCTGTGGTGGCGGTGTCCTCCCCCATTGGAAAGGCACTGACCTACGTCGACGTCCCCCACCAGATTTCTGTTCAAAGTAGAAAACCGCCGTAGCCGGGGCAAGCTGTAATCTTCCGACTGGTCTTCGGTCATGTGTGGTATGTAGTTCGTGTAAGGGTAAGTGTGTGTAAGTAAAGGGAGAGTATTGGACAAGAGAAAAGAAGGAATGATCGCGCGTGGCCCGTAAGTTGAGGTACTGTTCCGGTACTCGGAGTTATTGATTAGGAGCACGTAAACCTACCGATCAGACCAGGCAGATGGGAGAATCCCTTTCCAGATTGTGGTTCCACTCAGCTGGTGTTGAAAATCTTGACAGTCGGGAATCTTATCCTAGGACCACCCAGTCGACGATTCTGCAGAACCAACGGTGATGCCACTGCCCTATTGGTTCGAGTAATAATTATTTCATGTGTATACATTACTATGAATTTGCGTATTTGCATTTATAAGCACCTTCAAAATAAAATACCTAAACTACATTTTTAAATAATTTTACTCAACTATTCTGTTTTCGTACGTATAGTATTAATTGAAACACGGAAACATTCTTATGCTTTAAAATACATAGGAGAATATTAAATTCATATACTACGTACTTATAATGTTCGATTTCCAATTTCTCCATTTCTTTGCTGAATGTTGCCAATTGTCGTCCCCCGGCAGGGGGAGGGGCGTGCCCTCGACGGCCCACGCGGCTGGGCGGCCCCGGCGAAAGGAGGGCGGGGCGCCCGGTGGCGCGGAGGGCCGTCGATGAACGCGAGTGGGCGGGCGCGGCGCCGTCGCTGGGGGCTTTCACCCGCGAGACGAGGCGCGGGCCCTGTCCACCTGCGCCCGGAGGCTCTGGCCCGCCCCTCCCCCGCCCCCGCCCCCGCGCCGCCCCGGGATGACAAGCGCAATCGCCGCGCCGCCCCGCGCCGCACAGTGCTCGGAAACGGGCTGAATAGCGAGCGCAGGAAGAAGAAGAAGAAGAAGAAGAAGAAGAAGAAGAAGAAGAAGAAGAAGAAGAAGAAGAAGAAGAAGAAGAAGTAGCAACATATGATTTTATTTATTTGGGTCAGAAACATTGAAAATTGGAAGTGGCGTAACGACTTAGGTACCTCTGCGCAGTGCCTCTAAACGGGAAGTCCTAGGGTTCGAGTTCTGAATGAGACAGAATTTTCGAAACTAGCTTGGTCGCGTTCAGCCGGTGTGTGGTGGGAAATTCTAGAGATCGGCTGCTCTGATCGGTACTTTTCTTGGTTTTTCTGATCAACACCAGGTGAATGCCGCGCGTGATCTTTCCTTTCTCTTCCTTGACCTATCCTCACACACACACACACACACAGACACATACACACTTGCATGCATTATCCTATCACACACACATACTTACACACACATGTCGGGAGACCACTCACAAGCTAAGACCTTGTTCGGGCTGGGGCAGTGCGTCGCCGATGGGAGATATCTGATTGCAGAAAATTCCACGAACTGACGTTAGGTCAGGGCCGGATCTCGTCTAGCGGGGGAAGATCGCCATCTCCCACGATGATAATATGCAATTCATTTAGGGAACTAATGACCTAAGTTCACGGGCCCGAAAACGTCAATCCATCCATCAATCAATTAATCGTATGAGGAAGATGTGTAATAAGCAGAGACACATTTGCATAATCTGCGATAATGTCAACCAGTGTGGTTATTTTTTATTTTAGTTAGTTTTTATACCAACTTGCATCATCTTGTGATTGCAAATATTAACAGAAAAATGCTCATTAAGGAAAGGTTTAAACGCAATATCATTAATTTGCAAATAATTAAAATGGAAAATTAAGTCACATTTAAAAATAATAAAGCGTTTTGTGCCATTCCCTAAGATCCAAGAAAAAGAAAATTCTATTTTGAGCTATATTTCAATATCAACTACGTCTACTTGCGATCATAATAAGAAAACAATTTTAAAAATATTATAAAATGTAATTTTTAAAACATTTAAAAGTACAAGGCGATAAAGAGATTCTCTATTTACAAGAGGACGGTATTATCTAACAGGCAACGATTGGAGCGAGTTAGGTATATTTTTGGAGTAGAGAAAGTATAATTATCGCCATTTGAGATTTTATTTTCTCCAATTGTTAGTCAAATACAACATAAAAAATAGGCTTCGTCCGAACAAAATGCTCCGTCGGAGTGCGTGCTTCAACGCCCGGAAAACCAAAAAGAGTAGATAAAATAATTTTTATCACCTGTAGGCGATAAAGAGGTGCCGCGGCAGAATATCATTGGTTGTTAAGAAGCTACTTTAAACTAATGAACGAACTAAAATTTATTAATTAAAAATTCCGAAACGTCAATAAGAATTCTAGGAAAGCGATTGCAATTAATATAATTATATGTAAAATTTTCGTCATCTGAAATTTGCCGATTTGTATTAAAAGTACGAATCTTCGAATAAATATGATCCGCTACAATATTTTTTACCTTTTATTCTTACCAACTCTACATGAAACTTAATTAAACGCATTTTCCAGCCCTTCCTATTCGTTTACGCCTTGCTTTACTGGTCTCCACTACATTAGTCATGGTGTTGGTACCTTCAAAAGTTCCATTGTTGTTGTTAATGTTAACAATTATCTGAAAAAGGTAGTATTCAAAAGTGACTGTATTTTTAATTCTTTGTATTTTTATTTTGTAATTTTATTTTATTTATGCGCTTTTCTATAATTCTTTGCACTATTGTATTAAGTTGAATTGACAATCATAGATAAACACAAGAATTATATGGATTGCAAATTATCGAAACGGAGACGAAATGCTTCACGAAAGGGGATATATTTCACTCTTTATAAAACCTCTGAACGTCTGCTGTCTAGTCGAGAGGTGCTAGAATGCAATTATTAGGACCGGACTTCACTCGTTAGCCCATTGCAGTGGTGACACTCGCCTTACATTAGACTTGACCTGAACGGACCGTAGAGCCTCCCCCTATCTCCCCTGTCCCCACCCCATCAGGCTGACTCGAGAAGGAGAGGGCATCACTGATGGCCGTCCAAACCACGGCCACATTGGTACCGAGAGATACCGAGTTTGGGCCGGGGCGCGCCCAGTCAGCCGCCCACTTGAACAGCGCTGCAGTGCGGCCCACTGCGCGCGGCGGTGCTGCGCGTTGCCCGTTCCGCTGCGTCATTCCACCGCCTCGCCTTGCCGCGCTGCCCGCATTTCAGAAGAGACCGACTTCGCACCTTTGAAGCCGCTTCCCGGAGCATGTGTATTCCGCGTGGATGTCGTCAGCTGGCGCTGAAGAAGTTTAGAATCGTGGCAGGTCTAGTTAATGCGCGTTCTGCATGTGAAAAGATGCTGCGGTTTGCAGAAACCTAAACGAGGATATTTTGGAGGATTATTGTCCGTAAATGAATGGAAGTGCGCACAGTTTATTCTTCAGGAAGTTTGATTGCATGAATTTGTTTTGGAAAGATTTCTGTTTTGATGGATGATTTTAATCTATTTTTGCCTCTTGTTTACGAATCTGAAAACATATTTCCTCTAGCACATAAGAATTTTGAGAAATTCAATTGACAGTTTTTCTGAACATATTATATTATTTATTGTGAATTTTAGGCAATTAACGGCAGGGAAGTAACACAAAACATAATGCACCTAATTCAGAAAATAGGTTAGTTTATTTGTCAACATATAATACTAATCACAAGTCAGACACACACGTTTCAATACTCAATTTTGTTTATTTTTGCTGTGGAAGTGTGATCATTGTGATTGTCGAATATATTGCGATTCCACGTCATCCCTCTTCCGAGACCAGAAATAGTCCGGTATCGTAACAGCATTCCACCTACCGTGATAAAGACTTTCTATGTCCTTCACATCTTGGTGCAATCGTTCCCCATGTTCTTTACTAAAATCTTCCAAGGTGTCTGGAAAAAAGTGTGCATGACGCAGTGAGCAGGTGAAGTTGATATGGTTATGAAGAAAATGCAGCTTGACGTTCAAATTGAAAACTCAATGTTTCATAGTCAGCATCATATCTTCCACAATATTCTTGAAATTTGGGTCTTTCCTGTTTCTCCAAAATACATTTATTACACTCTTAAATCCCTATTAAAGCGAGATTTTCCTCACATGTCATAACATTTTCGAAGTCTGCGTCAGTCATTAGATTCCTCATCTGGGGACCGACAAAGATTCTTTCTTTTAGTTTAGCGTCAGACAGAGGAAAACGTGTTACTGGTACGTAAAATTGTCACTATCTTTATTCAGTCTCTTAAAGAACTGTTTCATTATCCCGAGTTTAATATGGAGAGACGGGAGAATGATCTTATCCCGCTTATCTTATCTAGCCCGGAATTTATTTGCATATTTTTAATTAATTTTAAAATATGTGACGTAAGGAGGAAAATTATCCTCTTTGCATTTTTTCTAAGTTCCAGATTATCCACATACTTTACTATACTAAGTTGAACTATCAATGTAGCGACGAACAATGGAGTAAAATTTGACTAGAAATATTCGTACCCAACTCACTCATCGTGTATAAGAAACTATTTTTATCGGCTAATGAGCTACAGATTTTGTCTCTTATCCCGTATTGTACCCCTACGTGCAGTAATTGTAGCACAAGGAGCTCGAAGTAATTGACGAACATGAAGGGCTATTTTTTGATGATATTGCTGACGAAATAACTATTTTTCACACTAAAACGTGCGAGGTTAGTAAAGTTACATTACAATGGGCGCATTGAACATTTTTATTAAACTTCGACTGTACACTGTCAAATCTTGTAACATTCATTTTTTTCTATTCCTAAATTAGTCTTACAAAACTTTCAGGATGTCAATAATTTTGATGACAAAACATTGTTACACTATTTATGGGTGTGTCCCTCCCGTACCTCTCATACATTCTTACTAATTTGTATGTAAAAAGTTTCACAAAATATTACCCTTCTAAATCCGTATGTAACTTTTAGGCTAAGTTTCAACACATTTCATTGATATTAAGGGTAAATGTACGATATCAGAATTTCAAATCAGTTTCTTAATTACAAATTAATAGCAAACAAAGTAAAATGGTTTCATTGTAACTGCAACTGCAAAAAGGCAACATCTTTGCATTGCTAGCCATACGTGAAGTTCCTTATTTTTTATATACGTTAAAAAAGATTTTTGCAAGACAACTATCTCGTTATCGTTAAAAATAGTATATTATGCCATTTGTTTATAATGTGCAAGTTAAGTGCCATTAGTTTATATGTTCTTATGAGTGCAAAAAGTAACATTATAAACGAATTGCATACGCTATTTTTTTGTATAACATCATTATAAAATAATTACAAGGGTAAAGTGGTTACTGAACCTGGAAGTAGAATGGTTCATAAAATAGGCCAAGTCCGACTGTAATAGAGTCGACCGTGGTTGGCCGGAGTGTTTATTGTTCGTTGTGAAATGGATTTACCAGAGGCAATAGTTAATGAAATTGCTAAAGCAGAATTGTCGCTAAAACCTAGAAACTCAGCTGAAAATTATGAAAAAGAATATGATAAATTTGTAACTTGGATCCTCCAAGGGAGGATCAATCCTCCCTTCATCCCTTGAATGTCTTAATTTTTATTCTAATTTTTAATACCATTTAGAATATTGTAATCCATGTATCAATAACGTGATGTCTTAATGAAGAAGTTACATCTTAACATTAATATCCGTTTGAGAACATTTAAGTTTTATTCTCAATCATATATAAGTTTCGTTTGTGATAATTCACTTTCCCTCACACACAGGAAGTGAAGTGCCTCAAGCATCACATTAACCATACCACCTACTGTCGAGTGCCTTCATCTTTGTGAAAGATGGATAATGACACGTTAAAGCGGCATCACATTTCCTGTGCCCCTGCCCTGCAACTGGAACTTCCTTGATTTTGAATCACACATTGTCTTCGTTTCTATAGGCCTCTTGCACTGCCTTCTCAAGCGCTCTAGTATCGAAGAATTCGTGCGTGCGCACTCCAGAGCGTCTTCGTCGACGAGCTCAGGACCGACTGGAGGGCGAAGACGAAGTGCACGCCAAGAGCAACTCTTCCAAAGAGAGGGAATAATTCGTTCGGGTTCGCCCTATAAAAGAAAACTGTGATACTCAAGTCCCTGAAATGTCAACGGAGAAATTTTCTACACCTTCAATTTCTTGATGGTTTTTATTCTTCTAGACAAACCCACACAGCTTCTATGTCTTGTTAATGGAGTAGAGTGCGATCCTCTCAGGATCCTTCATTGAGACTGATCAAGATGCTGGTGGGTTGGCCTAGTGGGAGAAGAGATTTTAAAATTGTATACCTCTGAAATTCCCAAGGATAAATGTTACGCGGACATTAGAATTGTTTGGTCTTTCCTCTTATTGACAATCTCATCCATTGTTCCCCCTTCATATTTCTCCATCGAGATTGACATACGACCTTGTCCAAGAAATATTCTATTTGGTATAGGTCATTCTCATTCGTTGGTGCCATCGAACCCAGGAGGACTGTACATTTCTAGATGTTTTATTACAATCACGATTTAATAATTAAATGACGAAAGAAGTATACAAATGTCTTCAAAAATTTTATTTTTTTTCAATTTGATATGAATATTGGGTTGGCGACAGCAACATACTTAATAGAATTCGTTTATGATTCAAGATTTGCTAAGTTAGCACTACAATTTTCAAATATTTTATGAAATTCTATAGCGTCACACTTGGATGGAACCTGGGTGAGCAGTACCTTTAAAATCCACATTTATTTATTTAAGAACATTTAAAACTTACGTATGATGTAGAAGTAAAATCTGTGCACGTGTGTTTGCACAGTTGCGTAAAAATGTAATTTTATTTTAAGGATGATTCATGTCGTTAATATTTACTTTAAGGGCATCTTCTATGCAATATTGCTCTTGTGAACACAAGTGATTGAAATAATTCCTTGTGAAGTTTCTCAAAAAATCAAATATTTTTTGAAAAAATGAACTGAAACTTGTACATATTCAGAAACTTTCACATGAACGGCTCAAAATTTTCAATGAAAATTTGCTTATAGGACTATGATTTACTCTTCTGTAATACTCTTAAAGACATTTCAATTGTACTCAGGGAACCGAACAATTGAGAAAATGTGGAAAATGTGATTCTGGTGCCGATAGCTAGCAGCTGGGAAGAGTGTGGGGCAATACTGAAAAGCTAACCAAGACTAGAGAGGTAGAAAAGAAAGTAGCGCGAGAAAGTCTATGGTATTCTGTAGCACCACTAGTTAAATTTGTGAAAACAAAATGTGAGAGAAGAAATAACATAGAGCAGAAGGTATACCACATAAGCCTTTTGGGCACCTTGAACATGAATCGAGAGTGTCTCGTAACCTTTGAAATGGATGATACCAGTTGCCAATATTGAACCGATCCGAAAAGGTAAGACTTGGAATTGAATCCGCAGGTTATATGTTAACTCTGGGTGACCAGGAAGATATTTCACTAGTGAAAAGAATAGTTTTATGACCTCCTTAGAACTAGAATTATATGCGTGCGATATCAATTATATAATTCTCTTGAGATACACTAACTTAATCTTATCAATGTAGTTTAAAAGTTGTTCATGCAATGTTATCTTAAATGCTTTGCTGGAAAACCCCAACATTTTCGAAATTTTCTTAAAATAACTTCAATTTTTTAGTAAATTGTTTTGCTAAAATAGACAAACATACGGTTTAAAAAATGGTCTAGCAACCCTGGTGTTTGTAAAACTTTCACCACCAAGAAGGAGACATACTATTACAATGAATTTTATACCACAGATTAGGAATATCACAATATGTAAATGATTAGAATTACAGAACTCTACCTGAAATTTAACCTTGAGAATTTAGTACGCCGTGAAGCCACCACGCGCTGCTATCAGAGGCTCCAGTCACAGTGGCATGAATTCAAAGGGAGCCTAGATATGTTGCTGTGAGCACACATCCATCAGAGCCTTTCGGCGTTGTGGTATTGATTCAAAGAGAGCCTAAGTACGCTGCTGGGACCACACCCCCATCAGAGACTCTAGATGTCGTGGTATGAATTGAAAGAGAGCCTGGAGTTGCTGCTGGGAACACATACACATCAGAACCATTAGACGTCGTTGCATGGATTCGAAGAGAGCCTGTATATGCTGCTGGGAACACACCTTTCTATTATTTTCTAAAAGATAAAAAAAGTCTAGCTTGCGTAACGTAACACATTTAAATCCAGATATTAAATTTAACATAGCTGGTTACAATGTAGTCAGAACCGACAGATCAATTAGTCAATGTAGTCAGAACCGACAGAATAAAAAAGGTGGTGGTGTACTAACACTAACAGAAAAAAAATCCAGACCGTATATTCAAATTAATCTTCCACACACTCCAAGTATCGAATTTATAGCGGTTAAATTCTTCTTAAATAATAGGTGCATACAAGCTTCTGAAAATAAAAATTTCTGACATTAACAGTTCTTCGCTATTACAGATGAATTCGTCTACTCTCCTGATTGGAGATCTTAATGTTAAAAACACTAACTGGGGATTCAGAAATACCATTACTGCAGGACAACAACTCAACAAAATAGTTAACGATCTCAAACTTCAGTTGATTATACTACTATAACCAACCACTACTCCACAAACCATAAAAAACACCCAGATATTTTTCACTCAGCCGCCTTTTTACTTTTTCGCACTGACTAACGTAAGAAGAGAAAGTATTGTAATCAAGCGCCGGAAAACTACGGCTTTTCGACAAAGAACTCTTATTGATAATTAAAAACTGGATAAATCAAGTAGCTAAAGGCAGAAAAAATCCTATAACACATGATGTAGCCTGAATTCATGTTTGTGGAAGAAAAAAGTGAAGCCATTTTTGAGAACATAGCGTTTGAGCGTTTCAGAATATGCGAAATTTTGAGCTTCTTTTGACAGAAAACGGTGAGTATTTGAAAAACTTTATATGACATTATTTAAGCACGTGGACTTATAAATACAATAATGAAAACAAATCACCGTTAATATAAACATTAACAACGTGAAAACACGTCAAAAATGTTTTTTTTGCAATTTTTGAAAAAACGAAAGAATAGATCAATATAGCGTTTATATCATCTCATAGAGTACATTTAGCACAACCTCTACCAAATGTTTAAAGAAAAAATTTGGAGCCGTTTTTGAGGAAACCTTGTTTTTATAATCGTTTTTAAAATTGCAAATATTGCACGCAATATTGCAAAAATGAATAACTTTTTTTTAATGTTCACGACCTCATTAAAGAACAACACAGAATGATTGACAACAAATCTAGTTTGAAGGAAGACGCCGAAAAAATTCAAACTTACGCAATTTTCAAAAATTCAGAGTTAACCGTGAAAATCGGACCAAAGCCACCTTTATAGGGGTATTTTACTAAATTTTTACAAGAACTTTAAAGAAAAAAATTGTAGCTGTTTCTGAGCGAATTATGAAAATGTCCGGAGTGTTTCATGTAAAGTACCCACAAATTTTAAAGAAAGTTCTTCAAAATCGCGCCTCGAGTAAGGCCACATCGACCGGGGAATATCCATTTTGAAACAATCTTACGTATGGGTTAGGAGCTACACATACTGACTGCTGGACTGACTGACAGACGGTCAGGCAAACGAATGGACATTTTACTGTCATTGGTTTTCGGTATCAAGGACCCACAAAACAGTGATTCTGGCTACATTAAGTGTTAGATGATTTTTTTCTTAATTTAACAACTGTATTTATCCACTTTTTCGTTATCAGGTCCAGGAAATGAATTTTTTCTGAATTACATCCGCCGTTTTTTTGGGCAGCATTACATAACTTTCCCTATACTATATATAATATTCCGTATATATCCTTATGTATTCGGGAAAGTAAAAATCGATTGGCGCCTGTTTGCCCATCCGTCTGTGCACAATGATAGCGCATAAACTGTTTAGCCAATTTTCTCCCACATTGATATTCCTCAATCGTTCTGGCTGATGTCGCGGCTCCTGGAACTTGAAATCGAAATTTTCATTCTAGTGGGTACTTCCCTTGGACATTTTCAAAATTTTCGGTATCTTCCTTTATTAAAAAAGTAGGCCTGTAAGAGCTAAAATGTTTGTTACCGCTTTGAACAACAGAGATTTCACTTTCATTTAAAGTATTTCGTGGGGGTACTTCACCGTGGTTGATATAATGAACATACTACCTTAAAATTTTATTTTTCTGCGCTCCGTTTGAGACAAAGGCAATATATAAAAGGCGGTAATAAGTGAATTTAATATTACAAATCGGAGAATATTAGTAATTTCGTTGTTTATTAGTGTTCGAGTTATTTGTCGGCCAGATGGCCGAGATCGTTTGGGCAGTACGTAGTGCCGTTACAGTCTAAAACTAGGGGACCGCGGATTCGAGTCCCGCCTCCAATGCTGATCCCTAAAATGCTGACCTCCCCCCCCCCAGAAAGGTACACCTGCTGAAGCAGATTCACGCGTGATCCGTGTTCGCCTATACGCGCAAAAACGTTATTTATCAACTGTGTATGATGTACTATGACTAACCGAGAAACAAATTGAAATCTGAATACAAATGGAAATAAGCGTTTTGCCAAGAACTGATATTATTAGTTAAGCGAATTCACATAGTTTTGACAACGCTGTTTTGGCAACAGTGCGTTTCTCGCTTCTTGTTTGAATTGAGTGTTTTCAAGGAAGAGCTGAGGTGTTAATAGGGCAGAAAATGCAATATTTCAATATTACATAGCTGTTTCCAATAACGCGACAAAGTATGTGCTGTTGTAGCATCTCTAGTTTAAAATTGTGTTACATATTTTGTTTTGTTATTTTTTTTAATGGTAAGTTTTTAATTATATTGATAAGATGATTTGGACGATCTTGAGTTTATTTGGTACATTATGGTTGGGAACTGCTGCTATTTAGAATATGTTTGAATGCAAGGGGCGAGTTAAGGATATATTGGGAGCGAATGATTGAGCAAAGTGGTCGGCCAATGCTTCAACCTTCTCATATGGAGAATTTTTTTTTCTTGTTGGGGTTGTTAGCGGGGTTATTATCGATTTCTTCTTCAAAAACGTTTTCATGGATTGCCACAAGGTATTGTTACTTTCTCTTATACGTACGTATATATGGAGCAGTAAACATTGAAACCGACTCCCAACTTTCTATTATTGTTAAGAGGGTTCATAATTGTGATCTGTACTCAATCATCAGTTAAAAACAATAATTTTGGAAAATATATTTTTCTTCAAGGATTGTGGATCTTTCTTTGATCTATTAGAAAGGGAAGTGCTTATCGACAACATTTCCAAACTTAAGTACATTTATTGTAACAAAAAACAACAACAAAAATTGCCCTTTGTACAATAACAAAAATCATTTCACACATGTCTCTTCTCTCGTCTAGAAGAAAACAACGAAATTTAATAAGTTAATTTACAATTATACTCTCTTTGTAACACTTTGACCATGATAGAGTGTTAATCAAGCACAGTTTGCAAAGTTCTTGCCAAGGTTACAAACATTAATTTGAATAACATCAATAGAAGATAAAATAAATTTACCCTATCCCTTAATTTAACATTAGTATTTCATGTAAAATTACACAATATTCCCCTTCAAAATAGTGGAATATACGAGCATTACACAACAAAAAACACTTAAATCAGTACAATCTCTCTCTTGAAAAACAACGTGAAACCTTCACAGCACAAAGAAATCTCAAATTTATGATCTCTGGCATTTTTTTCTGAACTAAATTTTGTTTCACACCCAATTATAGTTTCATTAGTGAACCATTTCCATTAGAAAAATGATTAAATTCTACTTCCTCCACCCACAAGCACATAATGAAGTTCTATGCCCTCCAAAATCTATTCACACCCCGAATGTTCATAGAAACGTTTTAGAAGTACCGCATTTTCAGTATTTTATTTACGCCGTATTCAATCCACTCGGGCAATGTTATTACTAAATAATCGTTCGAGAGAGTACTTATCGTGATCTTGTGAATCGGAGTCGTCCTTCTCCGTGATGTCGGGTCGAATCATGGCCTCCCCAGGCACACGTGTTGGCGGCTACCAGTCCGGTGCGTCGCAAAAGTGGCCGTTTCAAAGCCGGAGCCCTGATACACTGCTTGTGGCTGCAGATCCACGATTCAATCACCATAAAGTTATTTACCTCCTAAGTGCACTTCCACGGCTAGCTCTCGCTAATCTTCCCCACGTACCGTCTCCTCTGGCGTACGTCGTTCAACTCCTTTTCACTCGTTCCCATCGCCTCTCTCGCTTCGGTCGGTACGGACTCCCCAATTTAAAACTTCTCGGAACGTCTATGTATAAGGTTTACTACTTTTTGCCCGCGCTATTCAAATGAAGCGTTGCCATCTTAATCACAGATAGGCAACGGTTACAACATAGTATACAGAAAGTTATGTAATGTTGCGGAAAATCGGTGATAAGATTTCAACGGAAATACACCTTTTTGGTATCCACACGTTTTTTTTAAAAACTGTCCATGATCTTCTTTAGAGAGCCGATTCTTTAGAACATATTTCGTTGGAAGCAAAAATCTCTATCTTCAAATTTGTTATTTCTAAACGTTAAAATTTTGCAATTTTCCAAATTACAAAGCGTTCGCCGGAAATAAGACTAGAATATTTTTATCTTCCTTTGCCACACACGAGAATAAATTTCAAATTTGGCTATATTTCGTGCAAAATTACTCGAAAAGTACTCCTATTTTCAAAAAGTTGCCCATGATCTTATTCCAAGATGTCTTTAAATAATAAATTTTAAGGAAACAATCTCTATCTTTAATAATGTAGTTGCAGATAAACCACAGAAAAAATTGAACTTTTGAAATTTCTAAAAAAAAAACAAGCAGGAATTTCAACGATAACGACTGCGCCATTCTCGGAAAAATTCTTTAGTCTCTCCGAGGACAAAGATTTGGTACTGTTTATTCGTATGGTTTTAAGAACACGGTATACAAAAGCGATTGACAAACAGTGTAGGTTGAAGAAAATATATTGAAGAATTTTCAACATATTTAAGAAGTCTAAAAAATTATTCAGGACCTGGTGTTAATCCGAGCCAGAAGTAGACGGAAGTCATTTTAAACGTCTCCTCTGATTTGAGTTAAAATGTCGAATCCTCGCCATCTACTAGAAGCTTTCGGACTGAGTTTACCAGATTTCTAACGCGTAAAACGCCACAAGCGGCATAGTTTTTAAAAACACGCCATATACATAATCTTATCCTATATCATTTCAGGAGTATAAATAACTTTTGCGTCTTTCACTTGCCAACCAATATTAATAAACGAGGACTCTAAAGAAATAGAATTTCACGGACACGTGACGAACTACATTCTGACTTTAAAAATGAGAAGGATTTGTTGAAATAAACGCATTTAAATAGTCAATTCAATTGCAACCCGCGACGTTCTATCGCATTGCCAAAATCTAGATAGTTAAATCCCTAAACAAGCGTTTTAGAGCCTTGAAAGTTTAAATTTTGAGACCTATGGCCTAAAAGAAACGTTTCTTGCATTGTAATCTACAAGATACGATATTATAGGTCATTCTATTACATTTTTGCTGGTCCGGCGCTTATCGATATTATCCAATACCAATTATATTACTCGGCGCTGGAGGCGATCTGTGTTGTGAAGTCGCGCTTAGAAGGCTTCATTTCTTCAACTTTTATGTATGATTTCTGTGTACAGCATGGTTTGCGCCGACTGATCAGGTTTTGCACAATCATCAATTGAAGGTTATGAAAATAAACCTAAATTCTCGCGCAGCAACAATTAGAAGTATTATAGTTGTTTGGTACCGATGAAAATTGCGTTTTATGTGTATAGTGTAACTGTTCATTTACCGAATGTAAATATTGACATTCTTGTTTCTGTGAAAAGTTTGTAATATAACCTACAGTATCTTCAGAATGGGTAGAATAAGTATCCTGCAGAATCTGCAACTGTATGTAAAATAAAACTAAACACTTGATATTCTAGGCGATTAAATCGCAAGGGTATACCTCTCAGTTTTGTGACTATCAAGGAAAGCGATAAGCTAACTTTCAAGGAAGATGGTAAAATTACTTCAAATGCTGTTTTTAAGGAAGTGTTGTAATTTGTTCCAAGGACATGTCTACAATAAGTGTCATAATAAATTATGGAGAGTAATGGGACGAGTTCTCACGATCAAAGCAGTCCCTCGAAACCCTGAAATAATATATATATATATATATATATATATATATATATATATATATATATATATATATATATATATAACACATTATTCATGGAATGTTGCATGACATTCCTCTTTTGGCCAACTATTCTGGCTTCTTTTATGCCTACCGACTCTGTTAGTTCAGAAGCAAGATTGTTGCTGTACCGTTGATGAGAAGATGCATGGTTTCGAGTTCCGACGGTTGCGGATTTTCGACTGCATTCCTGGATCGAATTCAAACGCTCTGGAGGAGATTTCTAGCGGCCGGCTGCTCTGATCGGTGGTTTTTCGTGGTTTCCCCACTCAGTACCACGAGAATGCTCAAGCAGTTCCATAACAAAAGGGCATGAACCTCGCGCGATCTTCCCTTCGTCACCCTTTCTCTCCACTTCACCCCCCGCCCATACACACGCACACACACAAACTACAGTATCAGATATGGATACACCAGTCGGTAGTTTAGAGCTTGACCCGGTGGGGACGGTACCCCTGGAGAAACTTGTAGGTTGGTGCCAGATCTCACGTTTAAGCTCGGGAGGAACACCGAACACGCCTTGCACTTGGGGACTGAAGACGTCAGTAGTTGACGGGCCAGGAATCAATTCCCTCTCACCCACGCACTCCTTTCACTCACTTCTCACTCACTCCGCCTGCACAAATCGACATCGCCGGCGCACTCAGCCTTCGGAGACTCTTGCGATAGAACAATGGTCCGATTGAAAGTCTAATTCAAGTGGAGAAAACGTCGCACACCTACGCGTAACGTGCGCCGCAATGCATGTGCCTCCTCCTCCCGCTGCCCTACTTCGCACGCGTGGGGGCGCCGGCGTGGGGCGCACGAGTGCGTGCCTGTTGCGTAGGGGCGGCGACGGTGTCGCTGCAGCTGCCGCCGCCCCGGTCGCTCTCGGAGCGTGCTGTAATCGAAAGCTGTGCCCATCAATAGGCAGTGAGATGCTGAGGCGACCTGGGAGAAACCTCGGAGTACAGGTGGCGGAGGAGATGGCAACTGTGGGGAGACAGGTGGAGTACTGTACATGGTGTGATATAATTTTGAATGTCACCAGTTCTAGAATAGATAGAGGAAGCGAGAGTTAGTTCAAATTGTGGAAAGAAAATATTTATAAGTTTTTAAAAAGTATCTATGTTCCATGTGTTCCACGATTATAAATTACGCCCGAATTTTTAATGTACAATCATATTAATTGCGTAGTAATGTACAAGGTACATTAAGTTTCATTTACAGTCGTACATTAAATCTATATTTATTTTCATTTAAGCATTAAATTTAATTAACAAATACATTAATATCATTTTAATTTATAAATTACATTTAAATTCATGTACAGTCGTACATTAATCCACATTAAATTTAATGTAATTTCTGTCAGTGTAGGTATCATTCATTTCATGAGAGATCTGTTCATTTCTACATAGCAACGTCTTGCATAATATGATCGCATTCATTGCTCAATATAATTTTGAAAACTGTATTGTGTTACTATGTTACTGATGAAATTGTGGCGTGTTACTGTCAAATTGTAGTAATTTGTTGTTCTTAGTTAAAAAATTTCTTACCGAAATCATTGTACAGAAGTCATTTTTTAGAGGAGTGTACAATATTCTATACTAAATTTAAAGCTTAAATTTGCATGATTAATTCCTTATTTGTTCGCGTCTTTGAACAACTTTATGGCTTCATCCTTAGTAAAATTGAGTTCATTTTCCATTCTCTGTGACATAATTCATATATGGGCTCCAACAGACACTCCGCCGTCGGTAGATACCCTCATTTGCATTTACTGTCATCGAACTACTTTCACATATAAATTATACATATATACAGTATTTCACACTATTATTTTCACCTTCAAAGAACTAGGAGCAAACTCCTAACTCGAAGCAAAGAAGTTCTTGCCTTCCGTTTCCCGAACAATCCAGATCCACCTGCTTTACCTGCTTCCCAGGTAAAGTTCTGCCTCATAACATGGACTTAAAAATAAACAAAACAAACTATTTACTTCGTTTATAATAGTATAAACATTAAAATCTCTGTGAATTTATCTAATATGACAATTTACTCCCGCACGAACTTATCTGTGAAACTCCATCAGAAATGTTTCGGTTGCTTTCTAGAAATATTTGCTCTTCGTTGACTTCCTGCTCCACGCAAATAAAATTATCAGTTCTGTGGAGAATTTTCTGAAGTTTCAATGTGATAATTCATTCAGTGACTTCTTGCTGTGAATTAGGTGTTGTACAGATGTGCGGTTGGTTGCAAATCAAATGCCAGAAAAAAAAATTAAGTTTATGTGCAAATGTGGAATAATTAGATTTGTGGAACGCAAAGAAGAACTATGATCTATTTGAGATAAATATAAACTATTCAGACACACCTACACTTTTTTGGTATATTTATCGTTTCTCTGTTAAACTGTGTTTTTCGCCTAAAAATTAAGTAAACATAATTTATGCATTTACATTTACAATGATATCAGTACAAATGGTTCAAAATTCATTAATGTAACAATGTAAAAAGGGGACAGGTATATTTCTTAAATAGAAAACTCAAATCCTTCTTTTCAAAATTGGGCCATATTCTTGTATGATGCGTAACAAATCAATGTGTACGTGCAGGGTTGGGTTCTTTCTCTAAATAATATTCTAAGGCTATAAAAGGTTTTGTTGTATCTATAATAAACCAATGATACTAAACATCTTAAGCTTATTACTGCTGAAAAGGTAATAACCCTCTAGTTCGCCATCAATACGATTTAAGGCGAGAGCAGATCGCAGATTATGATACTCGGAGGTAGCAAGTGCATGCAACCCGCAACACAGATTATGCTGCAACAGCTGCATCGTACATAACTCGAAAAATGTGCTCCTTAGAAACTACAATCGAGATTTTGGTGTCCCATGAGATGTTTTGTTAAGCATTTATCTTCAAAATGATAAATTTGTGGTCGTTTTATTACATTTTGTAGGGTTTTCAACTCCTTTGTCAGAAACGCCTGAAGGTGGCTTACATTACCTAGCTGTTTTCACTTGCAAAACAATAGTATTTTCCACGTGGTGAATGTTTGCAGTCCACTCAAACTATTGTGAACCTTTAGGGACAAATATTTTGGTTCACTATATCAGAAATTTACTACATCTGATACGCCAAAATAAAATAGTACATTCACGACGACTGATTGCGTTATTTCTGATATTAAGGAACATATACATACATTGCTATTTCAAAGTTTCAGTATCTTCATTTACCCTTAAAATAATATTTTATTTCTGTTTTCTGTGAACATATATGTAGTAATAAATTTTGCAGATCTCCGGAGCGTTTGCTTTCTCCCACTTGTTTCAAAATATATAACTTTCTTTATTTCTATTATCTTTGTCATCACTAGTGGATTCTGTTTTGTAAGATGCTTTTCTGTCGTAGATGAATAGTACTGCTTAATCGTTATACGTGAATAGGAACAATTTTCTTGATGGCACGTTCCATCACTCCCTTTAATTCCCTGAAAATGCTAAAAAACCAATTCACTAGATTGCCTGTCCGCAAACTGTTAGGTTATACGATATACGGTTCTGGGGAGAAGATTTTTTTCCTGCAAGAGGTATTGTTTTCTATGTTCATTGTATCCGATTTGAAGAGTTCACTATTGCCAAATTATTGGGTGTTTATTTGCAATGTACGTAGATCGGGATTTTAGTTCACAATAACTGAACGTTTACTAAACAGTAGTGCACTATATCCCGAGTCGCGAGCAATATGATCTATTCGTCAAGTGGAAGCCAGTTTCATTGACTGCGTGTTAATTACTGATAAAATCCAACGTTGTTCTCGCGAGGCTCTGACCGCGGCGCGCGCGTGGGCGGGCGGGTCGCGGGGGCGAGGTCGTGCAGGACGGGGGCGGGGGCGCGAGGCCTTGCCGAAGGCTGCGCGCGCGGCGCCAATGAAAGTCTTTCTCTCTCCCTCCGCGCGCCGGGCCGTCCCGCGGCGGCGCCGCGTGCTTCAGTCTGCCGCCGTGTCTCCCGCGCGTCGGTCGTCCGCCCGCCCGCCCGCTCGCCCACCCGCTCGCCCGCCCGCCCGCTCGCTCGCCGCTCGCCCGCGCCGGGCGATGTGTCCGCCGCTCCGCGCGCTTCCGCCCCCGCCCACGCCCGCGCCCGCTCCTGCGCCGCCGACCTCCTCTGCCCGCCGCGCGTCCGCCGCCGCTGCGCCATGAAGCCCGCGCGGGGCGCCCCCGCCACGCATCGCTCGCCGCCACCGCCGCTGGCGCTGCTGCTGCTGCTGCTGGGGCTGGTGGCCGCTTCCCTCGTGCACGCGAGCGCCGCGCAAGAGCAAGCGGCTGAAAAGGTAAGTCGGGCAGGCTGAGCTTCATGTTTCGCTCGCGACAAGACGTGGTCCGGAAGAAGACTGTCATCGCGACGAAACTACGATAATGACGGCGTGTTTCGTTGGAGAGCCCACCTTAGCCATCAAATGCCACAAGTGCTACGAGATGAAAATAGTGTAAATATCAATGTACCTACAGGAAGATAATGTCTGCTAAAGAAGGCGGATTCTATGATCTGTTGACTCTGAAGAAGTGCTAAGTATCTTGAGAGGCAGAATGATTTGCTTTTAATTCTAAAAGAAGTTAATTACAGAACCACGCAACCAACTAGATCACAAATAAAAAAGCTTGTAGATTGCTTTAATATGAATGTGTTTTATTTTAATTACTGAGGTGCGATGTTCTGCAGATCACTCTTCTTTATCAATAGTCACACTTTGTGGCATCCATTATTCGTGACGGAATGTTTTGCTTTTAACATGCTTCTCTTGTCACGCCTGGGTCATAAGTCGACAACATTTAAGTTTGTATTAATGTTTAATAAAGGAAAATGTTAGTAAGTAATCAGCATATATTGTCGCCAAATATTAAGCAAAGAGCTTGGCATAATGTTCTTCTCGATACTATGTTATTCTCTGCATAACATCTTGCCTTGGAAATGATGAAAAAAAGAGTGAGCATGTAACATAAATATTGAATAATGCCGAGCTGATAAAATGAAAAACACAAAATACACTACATATTGAGACAGTTCAATTTACCTCTTTGTGGATTGCAGTTACTGTGTAAACATCTTACCCAAACTTCTAGAATTCTAGGGTTATTCGCTAGTTGTCTTATGAAAAGACATTGATTAAGGAAATAGAGTAAATATATTTTCTCTGATTTTACATTTCAAATATTTCTTCTTTACTGTCATTTTTATTTCCTCTCAGTATCCTTCCCCAAATGTAGAACCAAGGGAGGAATCACGCAGAATTTATCATTGCAATAGGGGGTAGCAACATGCAAATAAAAGAGAGAAGAAAGAAAACGTGTTAATATGAGAATCAGTTCATAAAAATGTACAATAATCTTACATCTTCTTGCTAAACAAATATTTTTATATATTGTAAGTCAATTTTTAAAATATTAATATATTTTGTAATTACAAATGATAAATTAGAAGCATGCAATATTCAATCAATATTATGTATTATGTGCCATTAATCGCTTAATTTTTATCAATGCATCAATCAATAATTCAATTTCCTATTTTTCAAAATTTAAAGTTTCTTCATCAGTTCCTTCTCCCGAAGACGTCTCCAAATTGATATTTTTGTACTCTTGTTTTCTCGACGAAAACACGGATAATTGTATATTATTATATAATATACACATTTTTTAGCCAAGATATTACTTCCAAGAGTTCCTTTGTTAATGTATTGTGTTCGTTTGTTAATGTATTGTGTAAGAGTTCGTTTGTTAAGTATTTATGACAATCTCAACACAGGCACAGTCTTTTTCAGAGAGGGAGAGGCAGAGAGAGAGAAAGAGATAAAGAGACAGCGAGAAAGAGTTAAAGAGAGAGAAAGAGAGTGAGCGACAGAGAGAGAGAGAGAGAGAGAGAGAGAGAGAGAGAGAGAGAGAGAGAGAGAGGTGTAATGCGGGTCTGTCCACTGCTGCTTGGCAATGGCCCGCCCTGGTGCTCTTAAACGCCCGCCGCCCCACGCACCAGCGACCTCGCGCAGGCAAGGCTACTCGCCGTCGGGTGCCGCGCAAGGGCAGGGCCGAGCGGAACTACTATGACATGAGCCACTCGCGGAAATGCAGCTGTGAAAGCTCACAAGGGTTGAGAAATTTGCTTATTGTTTTCATAATACTGCATTGTTATTGAGATATAATACGGCGATATAATAGAGGAGCGGGAAGCCTCTCTTAACGTTCGGTGTCTGTTAAGAACAAGCTCAAAACAAATGATTGCGTGTGCGTGATAATATTCAAAACGAATATGTTTCATAATTACGTTTTCTTTACTTTTTCTAAGAAAAAGGTATTACGAAAAGTACTTAGAATCGTGACCAAATAACGGACGTGGTTGGCTCAACTTAATGTCGTCAATAAATATTTTATACCTCAATAATACTATATAATTTGTAGTTCAAACGCTTTGTTGCTTTATACATTACTGCTATTTGTTGTCGCGAAATCGTAACCACCAACGCCATTGCGAGCAGAATGACACAAATTAAAATGAATTTACGAGATTTAGTGAAATGTTACTATACTAAATATGTCAAGAAATTGACAATGTAAACTGTAGAAGTCTTTCAAAATTGGATTCGAATTGTGAACTATTTGATTTGCAACTTTTTAGCGGAGAAGAGATGAATATCCTCATGCAGGGAAGGGAATATTTATTTTCGTAGAATCATTCTTATTTTATGCACTGACGACTGTAAAGACTTTTTATAATCGCGAGACAACGTTTATAATAAAATAATGCATGATTGTAAAACTTAATTCTTCTACGATAGTTTAAATTAACATTTTTCGCAATTACAGTCATATGCGTGGCGACTTCACAGCAAATCGTTTTGGAAGTCCCTAAAGAAATGCTGTTTTCAATATAAATGTAATAATTGAAATACTATTCTTTCTGAAAAGGTGAGGCAGTTGACTTGTTTTTTTAGTTGACATTGGGATATATGGAATTCCAATTAAATAAATGTCAAAAATTTCATATGTTTAAGAAGGCAAATACTAAAGTCGGGCCTGATGTTAATAGAAGTACTAGAAATAAGTGAACAACGCGTAATGTAAGCATGCAACCTACCATCTGGTTAGTTTTTACTATCGATGGAAGTTTACTTCACTATTTGCAGGTCTGTCGTAGGGCGTACATGGAACATTTTCTTTATCAGTACAAGCCAGGCCTGAGCAAGTGCGAACTTAAGCACTATTAATTGCAATAGAGCTATGAAACTGATGTAGTAAGAGGCGGATCACTGCGGTAAACGTTATATACATACACACATACATTCACACACCCATAAATATTCGTTCGTGAATTGAAGTCAATAACTTGCATTGATTTCAATTAAGCCTTCCATTCCCTCTCATATTGGATACCCTTCCCTTGTTGCTTGGCAAATACCAAGAGGCTGAAGTGTTCGCCCCAAGCAAGGCCATTCACCTGTCTCCTCATAGAGCCGTCATGCATTTCAACTACATTAAAAGGTACGACATTTTCTGTATTTAACATTCACTTTCCTTCAGACGACCTACCATTGTGTCGCCTCCACGCAATTAAAGCAAGAAAATAAATATATAAATAACCCTCGGGCGGCAAAAAAGGAAGTAACAAAGAAACTCTTCAAACAGATTTCGTTAGGATTAACGACTGTAGTAGACAGGCAAGAAAGTCTAAATTAGGAGTTCTAAATATTCATTTCAATTTTATCTGAAGATGATTCCAACTGAGTCGCTGTTACGTCTGTGTTACACATATCGTTACGACTTGTGTAAAAATGTAAATTATGTCAAAGTACAAGTGTAAATTGGTGATACTCTTTATTGTCTACTACTGGTAGTGATTTCTTAAAAAACGTGTTTAACAAAGAAGACGTAAAATATGAACATGCAGAAACTTGCGATTAATACACTGTTCAAAAACGAATTTCATATATATTTCATTTGTATCAACGTGTTCGTAGTAACAGAGTTTTCTGTATTTTTTTGTTTCATAAATATTCAATATAAGCTTCAGTATGTTCAAAATTCATTACTTCCTCACATACTTTTATATTCATTATCATCTAATGTTGATCTTGATCTAGTCGTTTATGTACTATCATATTCTAGATAATTTCTTTTCAATACTTTACTAATATAATGTAATATCATGTCTTATCAGCCTTAGATACAAATGGCCGAAATGTTGGCTATGTCACAGGATTGTTTTTACCTACCCTCATCATCCACTATTTCTTTTTCATTTAGATGCTGATTTTGCTTCAGTTTTTAAAAGTCTTCCTGTTTGCATCGTCTTTATCATTGGAAACTTATTCTGACTGTACTATTCATACCATACACATAAGTTCAGTCAAAATATAAAGGTAGTTCGCTGAAAATGTCATGTCTCATATTAACTGACTTAATCGGAAGATGGGCGCCCTCGCACTTGAAGGGCTATCTGGAGCAATAGGCGATGGAGCTTTCATTATTTTCAACATCCTACCGATTATCTCTTGGTAAGTTCCACGCCTCAGCGTCGGTGAAAGTTTACGTGATAAGCAGCAAAGACATGTGGAAATTCGATCTGTTGAACCTGTGAAATATACAGCGAATAACATCCGCCTCAATATAATTAGAGCGGTGAAATATTTGGTCTTAAAACTCAAGTACTCTATCAGATAACTTCAAAGTATAATCATAGATATTGTGTAGATATTAGAAATTGTTAATTAATCATATTTTAACTAATGGTTTTAACTAATGATATGTGTGCGGACGCGCCCACAAAACGTTTATCCGGGCCCCTTTATAAAAGTGTATAGCAAGGACCTTAAATAATATAAATATACTTTAACAAATTCATGTTCGCAAAACCTTCAGCTTACAAATAAGCTACCTTTTACCTGGGCCTGCGCGCCTTGCGGGCCCGAACGATCCTCCATTTCTAGCGGTGTTTTTGAGAAACGTTTCTCATGGACACTTTGGGTTCCTCCCCTTTTATCGCCCTTCCTAATAGCTATGCTATATTGTGGTCATTCTGGAGGAGGAAACAAGACAAATTACACAATGTGATTGTGTCTGGAGAAGTTGAAGCGTGTTTTGAAAACCATAATTCAGATGTTCAGAGTTTATATAGAATATAATTAATTTTTGACAATATTTGCGTCATAAAATTCCATATTTCTATTACATTTACAATAATCTCTAAAACAAGATAGGAATTGAGCATTGGGATCAACGTCACAAGGAACTGAGTTTCATTGTTGGAGAGGCAGATAAAAGGGTTGAAAATCCTTTAATACATATTTTAAATCAAATAATTTAATGCATATTTTAATTCTGATAATGAAGACAATTTTGTTTAATCGCCGAATGAAATATGAACGAACGTTAATATTATGAAACATTAGCTCTTTTATATTCTGTTCTTTCCCCTTTTCTTCATCTTCAATACTTATGATTTTTTGTACGATTTACAAACGACTTAACTTCCGGCGCGGGTTGATGCGCTAGCCATGAAAAACTTTAATGGGCTCCCGCACGAGGTGTGCTGAAACCGTTTCTGCTACAGCGCGCAGGCTGCGCTGTTGCGTGATGCAGCGCGTGTGCGAATGGGCGCTGAGCGACCGCGGGAACTTCCGCCTGCGATGGTAGACTCGTTGCCGTAAATTTGTAAACGTTTATTTCGTTTTTCGTGAAAGCTCAGATCTCTCCGAGAGACTGCGTGAAGAGCGAGGGACCCGACAACGAAACGACTCGGAAGCGCCCCCATTGTCCGCGAAGAGCAGTCCAAATCTTCGTAGATAAGAAGAAGCGGTCCTGGGCCTGGATGCGTCCGCGCGGGAGCCTATGTTCCGGGGCCGATTAGGCTCAGCGGGGAATCTCAGGTTTTAGAAGAGAGCAAGCGAGCGACCGAGATAGAGATAGATAGAGAGAGAGAGAGAGAGAGAGAGAGAGGGGGGGGCGGAGAAGGAGAATGAGAGAGGCGGAGCACAGTGGGAGAGGCGGGGCACTCTGGGGGAGGCGGGGCACAGTGGGAGAGGCGAGGACAGTGGGAGAGGCGGGGCACAGTGGGAGAGGCGAGGACAGTGGGAGAAGTGGGGCACAATGGGAGAGGTGAGGACAGTGGGAGAGGTGGAGAAAGATGCTCTGCGGCGGGTGCCACAGATCTTAGGTTCCCAAGTGGTGGGCCAGGACACAATTACAAAGTGTTTCTAGGCGTTGATTAATTTACCCTGTCGTTAGCAAGTAATATCTACAGAGCATCTCTCGTTTTTCTCACGAACAGGTACAATCATTTGTTTAGAAACGGCGTCTAAATGACTAGTGTTTAATAAAACGCTCACTCTTGTCGAGATCTTGTCTCTGGCGCATTCCCCAGAATAATACTGGATAATCGGTTCATGTGAACGCATATGTGTTTATAACTTAGGTATGAACAAATTATAAATGCTTGTTTTCTTTACTGATTAATTTTTTACACGAGTACTACAAGATGGGCAATAAATTAAATTATGTTAATAAATTAATAAGAAAATGCAAGTAAACTAAATGACGTCTGATATGGGGGCAATGGATAGCAATTGCAGCAAAGCAGTTTTTATATCACACCCTGCATTTCTGTAGCTCTCTTGGCAATAATTCAACCCCCACTAGGCTTTGTTATTTATGCTGGAACTTACATAGATATAAATACAAAGGATGCAGGCACGTCTTCTCTTCGCCGTAAAAGCAGATGAGATAGTACGGCAGACATCATCGTCATAATTTCTGTGTGAATAATGTACGACAAAAGGAACAATCTCGTGCCGCAGGAGGCCGACGAAGTCTTGTTACAGCGTCGCAGATGGGAGAGCCCAGCGGAGGAGAGCGGGTGCTGGAGCGCGGCGAACCGGGCGGAGAGGGGCCAGGTGTGGCGGGATGGGGGGGGGGATGGAACGTGTAGTGGCCGGAAAGGGAGGGGTGGGCGGGGCAGGGAGGGAGGATCGCGGAACACTGTGGGGTGTGGTACACCCCCCGCAGAGGGTGGGGTAATGTGCGGCAAAAGGGGCGGGGCTGGGCGGCGCAGGTGGATGAAGTATGACGAAGCTGGACGGCCTGTCGCCTCTGTGGGAGAAGCTGCGACGCGACAGCGCCCCTCGGGCCGGCACCACGGCTGGCGGGCGGCTCACAGGAGCACGCGCCCCGTGGAGCCTGGATGATAATGCGGGGACCCGTTGCGCTCCGCGAAGCGAGCAACGCGCCAGTGGCTGAGGGCGACGACGTGCCCCCTCGCCCCGCCCGGCGGCGGCGGCGTCTCACTCGGCAACGCGCGGAATTAGCGCGGCCCGTGCCTCCGCTGCGTTGGGCAGGCAGCTTCCTCTTCGCACATATTTCCCTGTCGAACAGGCCATCGACCGCTGCCTTCCTCATTTTTGTCCCTCTTCTCCCCTTACACTCGCAAATTTATTTGCACCACACATTTCGAGAGACAGTCGGGTACTCAGAGCTTTCCCCGGCTAGAGTGGGACCAAGTTGGGGGAGATACCTGGAGGGTAATATTCCTCAAGTCAACGTTCGGCGCTGGATCTCAGCGCAGGAGCCCCGCCCCCTCTCTCTTTAAATCTTGCACTACACTCAAGAGACTTATGAATATATAGTAAATAGCGCGCTCAAATACAGTTAATACTCACTAACTCTCGGAATATTGCACTAAGTCTCTTTGGCTTTCGTGCTACCGGTGGTGCCGTGATCAGACCGCTCACCTTGTATCTCTGGGCACCGAGGCTCAAAACCCAATGGAGTGTGTGTAGGGCAAAGTGAATTCGTTGCATGTTATCTCGGGGTTCTCTCTTGTCTCCTAGCTCTCATTCCTTCATGGCTTCAGAATCATCGAAATCATATCATCGACACCCATTACGCATCCATCAAATCATTCGGCTTCAGTAAAATCGAAATGTCTTAGGGTTTTTAAGATCGTAATAAAATTGTTTCATATTTCCCTTTTTCTCCCTCCAAAAGAGCGAGGCGGCAAACGTTCGATATTCTGCTAGATGTTCAACAATGAGAGATTTCCCGTCCCTGACCTGTTGAAAGGAAGAGAAAGAAGAGCGTTGTAGTTTAAAGTTACCGACTATGTCGATAGTAACAAATGTAAATCCCCTAGAAGTTCATGTTATCGAATTCAACTTGAGGTGTGGGCATCGAACCTTCCAAATCGCCATTGGCTGGACTGTATGACGCCAAACGAGTCTTCTATTACTTAAGTGTCTATAAATGCATGGGATTTCTCACAACTGACAGAACTTCGCGTGCAGCAAGCCATTTTATGCAATCGGCGCATGCTGTTGAACGGAGAGTTTATGCATGAACACGCGAAGACCTGCACGTATCCCTGCGGATAGAGTTCGCAGCAACGCCAATATTTATGCAGTATCATTGATCGGAAGATCCAGAAGTTCGATTTCCGACGGTTGCGAAACTATGTAGCTGCTCCAAATTCAAAGTATTCGTACTGCGTGAAGGGGAATTTCAACGATTTGTCAGAGTGATATCCTAAAGAACGGGCCACGGACTGCGCGCGATGTTTCCTTCCTTATCCTTGTGTCTTCCTCTCCCCTTACTCACACTCTCACATACACACTTACTCTTCCCTGCACTACACTACCTCTACCACTACACACATGTCGAAGATCAGTCGGGTGCTTACAGCCTGTTCTGGTTCCGGGTGAGGGTGTCCCGCTGGTGGACACTTCTGGACGGGGAGCCTCCTGCAAGGCGATGTGTGGGTCGGCGCCGGACCTGACGTGCCAGCGGGGAGGAAACGCCGCCACCTCGCGAGATACAACTGGAACTACACTTATGGGACCAATGACTTTGGTAGTTGCCCCCTCCCCCGGCACCCGGAAATAAATATTCTCTCGAAAGCGTTGGCTCCGCGGTCTGATTCATTGTATACTTGGCTGCCCGGGAGACGCCGCGCTCTAGGCGCAGATCCCAACGTTTCGACCGCAACGCTTCAACCTTCCTCAGGGCGAAATGCGCGGTATTCATGTGCCTATTCCATTTCGCCCTGAGGATGGCCGCAGCATGACGTTCGCAGCATGACGACAAGTTGACATCTGCGCCTGGGACGCGGCGTCTCCCGCGGCAAACGCGGCGTTTAAACGGTACTCTGTTTTAATGTACTGGCACCTCAAGGTCACAAACTGTGCTTCGATTTATTTACAAAGTGTGTGCATGTTTGATCGGCTGTTACGGTGTCATCCAATCGGGAGCTTAAACGTCACTTCTGTAGGGATCATCTAAGCTCCCGATTGGATTGCACCGTAACAGCGTGATGCACGTCAACAGACCCTACGTTTAAATCGAAGTATAGAGTGATTTGGTAGGGAACACCAATACCAAAAATTTAAGTCGTTATGAAGCTCCTAATTGGACGGCAGCCCCCCCCACTTTCCGTTAAGCTCGTGACCTTGAAGTACCGCTACGTTTAAATCGGAGGTTGCACGCACCTACTCGCTCCGCGAGCGCCTTCAAGCCGGTGCGGCGCGGGGCGTGTTCGCGCGGGCGGGCGGGCGCGAGCAGCCGCCCGGGGGAGCCGCGCCGCGCTGTTGCGGCAATGGAGCGGAGCGGGGCACCGGTGGAGGGGGCGGAGGGCGGGCGGCCTGGCGCAACGCGCGGAAGGAGGCGCGTGGGACGCCGGAGGGCGATGCAGGCGCCGATAGCGCGCAGCCACCCGCCAGGTTGCCTCGCTTCCCCTCACATCGTTAGCCCCGCCGAGACGTCGTTTCTTCTTCTTCTTCTTCTTCTTCTTCTTCTTCTTCTTATTATTATTATTATTATTATTATTATTATTATTATTATTATTATTATTATTATTATTATTATTATATTATTATTATTATCATTATTATTATCATTATTATTATTAATCCACTACAAGGATTAGGCCTGGTCGCCCGTTCCATCCTCAATATCAATGCATTTTATCGTTATCAATCCATTTTATTCTTCATCTTCCAACATTTCTTCTGCCGACGGGCACGTAGTCCGAAGTTTTTTGTGTTGTTTGTGTACCAGGGGTACCAGTTATATTTCAATCTTTCCACCTTTCTGAAGCAATGAAGATATATTTACCGCCCGTTATGAACAGACGCCTATTTGGTACCGTAGCCTTTTTTAGCCTTAAGCCGCAGAGTTTTTGACAGGTGTGAAAACAGTAGAGCATCGCCACAGATCGCTTCTCTTTGAAATATATTCTTCAGCTAGTTACAATATCACTTCTGTGAGTGCAGGTAGACGTTAGTGATTCCGTTCACGAGTGATTTACTTTGTTCCAATATTGTAAGAATATTGCAATAATTGATATAAATCATGTCAGAAAGCAGATAATAATATACAGTCATGTGAATTAAGTCATTAAACAGTTGTAAACAAATTGACCTTAAATACCAAATTTCTAAGAGTCTGTCTTGTTTACTTTCATAATGCTTTTAATTAAACTCGAAAAAAAAATTAATTCAAGAATTATGAATGTAAATTATAATTCTTCAACCAGCTTAGTTGAAACAAGTTTTAAAATAAAATGTTCTTGCATTAGCTGCATAAGTACATTAATTCCATTCTAAAATTCTTTAGCTGCTGGAATGACAAGAATAAAAGGTAGATAAACGTTCCAGCAAGCAGAATAGCCAAAGTTTGTGAAGTACCTTTGAATCATTTGTACCTATTAATCACCGACCACGCCCCACCCCCCAATTTTGTTTGGCATCAATGAGTGACAAAAAACATTTCACTGACAGTAGCCATAGTTCCATATGTGTTCAGCTCACAAAAAAAAGTTGTGTCTCACTGAAACAAGTGTTCTTTTTTCAACGCTTCGTTGGACACGTTAGCATTTCAACTGAAGGGAGCTGGATAGTATGTGGTTCTCTGCGGTTCAAGGTAATGAGATGGAGCTCCGCGGCAGCCTTGTTTATGGACAGGAAATCCGTTGACGTGTGTACATGGATTTGGATGAAATGAGGTGAAAGGAACGTGCCTCAAGTCAATGGGTCATATGAACAAAAATGAGCACTTGCTCATGAGTACTTGTTCCGGAGTAAAGTGAGTCTACTCCGCGGCACTGAGCAGAAGCACCATTTCGTATGAATAAAAACTTCGTATGTCTCCGAAGAACTTACTCATGTCTCGCGAGCATTTGCTCGTCATGAACAAGTGATAGTGCAGGCTAAGAGTTTTAAAAATTGGGTTCTTGAGCAACAAAGAGGTTACATACGTTACGCACGTCGCGCACATTTGTGCGGAATAAAGAGCAATAGTTTGTTGTCTCATTCTTTAAATTAGAATATGAATAGCAGTAACCAAAAACAGGCGCTAGTGGCCCAGCTACTTTTACCGAAATGCTAAGTGAATATAAAATTATTTTTGAAAAGAGCCAGCTTTCGGAAGTACGCTGTGGCCGAAACGAAACATTACAAAGTTTCAAAAAACAGTACCCCGAAAAATTCCAAGTAGAAAAGAGCGATGGCCAATTAACATAGAAGATATGCAATATGAAAACGCGCCTGAAAGCAAACGCCGATAAAAATCGTACCAACCATACATTGTACTTTTCGATTCGGCAAAGATTCTAATAGTCTACATCACGAGAATTTCGCCTAATCTTGCATTTTTTTTAGTCCGCTGTATATGTCTATCAACACACGGTAAAAAATCGGCCAATTTAACCTTACTTTTCAAACGTGAGTCTGCTACTAAGGTCCCTCCGAAATTTTGGAACGAGTGCTCACCCGAGAGAGTAAACGCTTAACTTTATTCATACCAATTCTGAGCATTTGCTCGCCAGTTGAGAGTACGCTCAGAGCTGAAGCAAGTACTCAGAGACTGAGCAATTGCTTACCCACTTTATTCATACGAAACTGAGTAAGATCTCGGAAACTCGGAGCAAAGAGTACTTGCTTACTTTTATTCATACCACCCAATATTTCGCGTGAAAGGGTTAATTCATAGAACGAAACAATTATTTAGAATCGTTTGTTAATTAAAATATTATTTTGTATATTTATCAATTCTTCTTAAATCATGTATCTAATTGTACCTTTCTGCTATCGAGAAAATATGGTTGTTTTGGCTATACGTGTGTTGACTAACGCAAGCTTCGTACATTACTAATATATCTACTCCCCCTTCATTCACATCCAGGGTCACTTTGCTCCTCAGTAAAGAAATTGACTGCGGCGCCAACCTCTTTGCCGGGTTCAGATTCCGCGTATTTGCTTGTATTTTTGCTGGTGTGGCATGGTAGGGGAAGGCAAACCACCACGTGTCCCTCCCAAGCACAAATTCCATGTAATCGTCCTAATCATTATTCATTTGATAATAGTACATGAAAGCGAGGTACAAGTTGTCTGAACTTAGATACATCTCTCCAGATGAGAAATAGCTCTAAAAAAGGAGGAGAAAAGTGTGATGTTAAGAATTACAAGTAAAGTGTTTCCGTAGAATCAATTATAATTTAAAATGTTTTAATCGATCGTATTTGTAAATTGTTATATATATATATATATTATATTTCATATATATATATATATATATATATATATATATATATATATATATATATATATATATATGAAACTAATGAAATTATTTTTAGTGTAATTAAAATTTTAAGTAATAAATTATTTAATGAAGTCGGGATGGTTAAAATCACATTTAATTACAGATAAAGCTTATTATAAGTAACAAATTATAGTTGAAAGTAAATTTAATCAATTAAAAATACATTTCATTACAGAAAAACTTTCCGACAATTAATCAAAGCAACCTTTAACATGCATTATTTTATACTCTAGTTTGTATCCCCAGAGTTAATAATGCCGGACAAATCATCCATTTAAAAAGCTTAATAAATAAATCATTAATATTTAATCACTTAACATTGAAAGTTTATGTACATTAAATATAAATCAAAGAAAATTAGATATCTCCAATTTCTTCTTTCCTTTAGACAATTTAACAAAGAATAATTTTTATTACTTTTTTAAGAAAGGACAAACCTCTTTGTACATTTGGCTATTTTGGACCTGGATGAGCCTAAATAATAAGCGACCAATTATCGAAAACCTCGTTTTTTATATTTGAAGAATATTTTAGAATAAATTAATAATATATTGAAAAGTAGATTTCGTGTGTCATGGTATTTTGCAAGCAAGATTTGAAAGGTCATTCCTTTCCGATATGCAATTTATAGGCCCAACACTTGGTTCTGTACAACGTGTTTGTAGGCGAAATGCACCATCTAGGTCAACAGAGCAGTGACTAATGGCCCTGTTTCCTAAGACCACTCAGCTGAGAAAAGTAACGTAGTGTTTAGGTTTGATTGTTAAGATAGTCACAGTCCGCATCACCATCAACATAATTTCTAATACCCAACCAGCTGCTCTCATAACCGCAACCGCCCTCTTCACGTGCCAGGGCCTCTTCACGCTTCGGCGGCGGCGCCGCGCACGCGACCTCTGACACGCCACGCCCCTCCCTCTCCCCTCCTTCCCCACCCCTCCCTCCGCGTTCGTGCCTTGGACCGCTCTAGTAGTATTTAGCAACATAACAGTGCGTATCTAACTCATAAACAGATGCTACCAGATATCTTCAACAATACCGTTCCAATAGCGCGTTCGCGTAACATGTAGCAAAATTGATTCTGGAGTTAATGAATTAAATGTCTTTAAGATAGTCCGTGTCACCATCGAAGCCGTTTCTACTGCCACCAGACTGCCCTCGTAACCACAAGGACACCCCATCCCGCACCAGGGCAGCATCACGCTTGGGCACCACCACCGTCGCGAATGCGACCTCTGACCCCCCCCCCCCCATTCCCCTTCAGTCTCTCCTTCACCCCTCTCTTCACGGCTTCCCCTCAGTTTGGCGCTGGGAAGCGATCCAGTAGTCTGTTTTAACAGCGTAACAAGATTCCTCGATAAAAGTTACAAACAAGCTATAACTCCAACACCCTCGCGAACAATGATAATGAACGCCTGTACACTGCACGAACAGTAATCGGGGGTTAAAACATCAGTTAAATGCTCAGTAATATTGTAAATATTCTCTTCAATATTGACGCTTTATATTTAAGGGCACATAACTATACTATACAAGTGCACCAGTATTCTTGCGAATACTCAATCTGGCAAAAATATTCCTGCTGCGGGGTCTGGGTTATTTTAGTTCTGATTTTGTTACACATTTCGACATGTTTTCTATTTTGTATTTCGAGAGCATTGAGTACCAGCCACTGTGCGAACAAAATGGGTAGATTGAGGATCTGGGTAGCCTGAGTATCACTGTACCAAAAAAAAATCAAAGAGAAATAGGCGATGGTCCAAAGAGTGGAACAAGTTGCGAAACCGCTTTCCAAAGAACGATTTGCTGATTTTTGCAAACATTTTACAGATCCAGATGGCTATAAAAATGTTCTTCGAATGGAGGGTGAAGGCTTTCAAACCTTATTAGAGCTAGTTAGGTTCAACATTCAGAAAATATATTCCGGATAATCACGAAATGCCATTATCATCAGGGTTGTGAAATCTCGGTCACGGAACTCTGATAACTAGTTGTCAAATACCAGTTTCTTCACCTCGGTCTCACAAGCAATTGAAATTGACGACAATATTTGCCGGAGTAGCACCCTAACAAACGGGCCACGGACCACGCGCGATCTCCCCTTCCTCTTCCTTGTCCTATCCCCACCCCTTACACACATACACACTAACACGCACAACACTACCGCACATGCCGAGAGACCCGTCAGGAGCCAAGAGCTTGTCCCGGCCGGGCTGGTGGGAGATACCTGGTTGGGGCTAGCTAACGGTAGGTCGGTGCCGGATCTCGCCATACAGCGGGGGAAAGATGACCGCCACTTCCCGAGCAAAAAATATGCATTACACTTACGGGACTAATGACCCTGGTAGTTGACGTGCCAGGAAGCACTAAACAATCAATCAATCAAACACCAAAAATATTGACAAAAACTTGCTAGACGTTCAAACGGTTCTTCAATGTTCATAGAAATCTATGTCTCACTTGAAAATTATTATAAAATTATATTATAGTTACTATTATAAAATTATATTATAGTTATAATTTCTTCTAATTATTAATCAATATCAGTCAATATCTTCAAGACGCTTCAATACTCTCGTAGACGATCCGTCAATGTCGAAGCAAATATTGATCGTTTAGGGGATACTTTCGACAGCGTCCGCGCGGCCATCAAACAATCTCTTCTGTGAGCGTATGCTCTTGTAAACGCAACGGCACCGCTTTCGGCGCCATAGCCTCTTCATGCTCGAGCGCGAACGCGACCTCTGACCGCCCCCGCCCCACCCCTCTCCCCACTCACCCTGCCTCTTCCAAATGCGGGCGGTCGGCCGCTCGCTCGTTCGCTCGCTCACCCGCCCGAGCGGCGCGAATCGCGAATGATTGCGCCGCGCCTCGGCGCTGCATTGTTCCAAGAGAAGGGCCCCGTCCACACGCACCGCCCCCCCCCCCCCGTCTTGCACGCCCCTCGCTCCGCTATCAGGCGCCGGCGCGTCCGATCCCGATCGGACGCGGCTCCCTGCGGTCCTTCCGTTTTCCTCCGGGGGCTACTCGTAATGACGGTCGGCGCGGTGCCATCGACGGAACAGGAAGAAGAAAAGGGAAAACCCCTCCGCTCTTTCACTCGCGCAGGCAACAGGCGCCGCGGCCCCCGCCCCGCGAGGCAGGCGACTACGCGCATGGCGCCGAGCCTCCTGCTGCTTCCCAGGGATCGGGGCTAATTGTACAGGAGGGGCGAGAGAGCGAGAGAGCGAGAGAGAGAGCGAGAGAGAGAGCGAGCGAGAGAGAGAGCGAGAGAGAGCGCGCGAGAGAGAGCGAGAGAGAGCGAGAGAGAGAGCGAGAGAGAGCGAGAGAGCGAGCGAGAGCGAGCGAGCGAGAGAGCGAGCGAGAGAGCGAGCGAGAGAGAGCGAGAGAGAGCAAGAGAGAGAGAGCGAGAGAGAGAGAGCGAGAGAGAGCGAGAGAGCGAGCGAGAGAGAGCGAGAGAGAGAGAGAGAGAGAGAGAGAGAGAGAGAGAGAGAGAGAGAGAGAGAGGACACTTCAGATCATGCACAGTATGTATTTGGCATTTTTGGTCGATTGTCTGAATTTGCCGGCTAGCTAACGGGGTCCCCCATGCCTGAGTATAGTTTAATTCCCACGTTTGGGGGATAAGAGCGGCATGTGGTGAACATTACGAATTTCCTTCACCGTAACTAGTGAAATCCGTCTGCCTGAGCTTTTTTCTTCGTCACACAGCTGCAGGAACTGAGACGATTTTAAAGGAAAGCTACAAATTTTCTTTTTTCTTCGAATTCAGGATTGCACCATGGGAAGCTAGTACGCTACATATGAGTCACTTTAGGGCACAGAGCACACTATTTATTCATAAACAAAACACACGGTTTATAAATAGTGACCAACTTGTCGGATGCGGGAGAAAAACGAGTTTAATAAGACATAGTTTGCACCTGCCCCGTTGTTAAATATACCCTAAAACGAGGTTGAGGAACACCAAATCTTGATTTAAGAGATAATACGAATGCCCAGTGGTAACCGTATAACATACGTTATTAACATGTTTGGTGTAGTTCCCACTTTCTAATAAAGAGAGCCACAGTTTCGTATTCCTTTTGCGGATTTCTTTTTCAATTCTAAAGGATACAAAATCAAGTAATGTCATAAACCAGGTACAATAAAGTTAATACTTGACAATAAAATACTTGAAAAAAATGTTCCAATTATAAACGTAAAACGCCAATGAAATGAAACGGACACGAAGTTTATGACCTTAGGAAGATATAATTTAAATTTTAACACGACTTTTTTACAGTGTTCTGACTGACGTGTTCTATTTAATTGAAGTTTTCTTGATATAATTTTTAAGGTATGTTATTTTTTCTTCTCTTTATTTTACCGTTATGAATTTACGTATTTTTATCGTTTTGAATCTTGTTGTTTATACTTTAGCTTCGAGAATGCAATTCGCAAAGGAATGAGAAACGTTGGCGGAATGGAAACTATTAGAAAGTGGGAGCAAAAGTAAACCAGAGAAATACACGATCTGTCATCCCTGTGACCTACTGTTATTGAAAAGTGAAGTTTCTTGTACTCTTGTTTATTGTTTCGTGTTATTTGTGGTACTGTTTAGGAATATAGGTTAATAAAATTCCAGAAGATTGATGTTTAACTGAACATCGCAATTTGGTGCTTAGCCCGTTGTTCTTCAATTTTCCTGAAAGAGGGGCCCTCTCGCCTGTAACAAGCAGCGAGTTGAAAGGTCCCTAACGCTCGTGGGGGATTCAACCCTGCGCCCTCAGCCCACTAGCAAGGTTTGAAGGGCTCGTATGTCACCTTCGTGGAACATAGGAATATACATACATGAACGGCGTTACGATACGATAAACCGAGGGTCGTTTAGTCGGGAGCGGAACATCTGATAATCGATCACTTACGAATTACGTGTTCGTGCCTATTCATGTGCTTAAACAAATCGACACTTCTGCCAAATACACATCATTTTAAAATTTAATCATTGGGTTTCATTTGTTCACTTTTTCATACTTGTTAGAAGATATACGGTTGTTGAATGTACTGTAAGTATTGAATTTAATGTATTAATACATTTATTTTCAATTTTATATACATAGGGCGACATTTGCTTATTGAATGCATTTCACTGAATATTGATTACACATCATTGAACTGTTTCAAAATTTTACTTCAATCGCACTACGTCAACCTACTATTTTGGCCGCGACAACGATAGATGCGATGGCGATGATTGTGGCACTGTTACAGCGTTTCTATAATTTTCAATATCAATGTGCAATGTGTTATTAGCTATTATTTTATTTGACAGCACTGTTCTATTCACAATAGCAAAAGCAATGCATAATTAAATAAGTGTATATTTAAAATTAGTTTGTCTAGATATTTTTTTTATCTAGACAAAGCTGTCTGCTTCCTTTTCTTTATTGATTTTCTTGTTTTTTTTTTATTTTTTTTATTATTGAGTTAAGTTCAATATTACAACGAAATGATGGAATTCGTAAGAAAAAATGTTTTCCCTAAGATTTTAGTGCTTGTGCAGGAGCTTTGAAAGGTTTTGCCCGTGACTGTTTCGCAATGAAGTTTACGCCTCCAATAAAACGCCGAGCTGGAAAGCGGAGCGTGCTCTTGTTACGACGGCCCAACGCCGCAGCTTCTCCGACAGTTGCCAGACGGAGCTTCGCTGATGTCATCGTTTTCTCCGCAGACGCAATCACAAGTTTCGGAAATGCGAACAATATCACGCTGGAGAACGTCCAGTGAGATATTAAGAGTCGTCTCTCATAATGAGTTGCTCTCTGATATTTTCACCACTTTTACTGTTTAGAAGCTTATGCGCGTGTGAATGATCTATTTTAAGTGAAGTAATGTTAAATTCTTTCGGAGTCGAAATGTTTTGTTCTTCAGGGTATACTATCATGACAAAAGGGTCCCTATCAGCGTTCTTGATAGGATACCTAAAAGGCTTCAGGGTATCCTATCAGGGTTCCTTTAAAGTGGGTGTTACAAACCCCTTTAATGTATATTTTTCTTATGAACTGCACTTAATTTTTTCATCTTTCAGATCTTCTGTCATCTCCCGAGTCTTTGATGAACTTTGCGTCAAATTTGTTCGTAACATAAGAGTAGTAATCCACTCATTTTATTCGACAAAGTGGTCGCAGTTTTTCCGCCGTTATAATTGTTATGGTTATTAGGTCGACAAAAAGAGCAATAACAAACTGAGCAATTTTTTATATTGTCCGTGGTGGTTCAATACTGTTCGTAATACCGTCCTCTAATAAGAAAAAATATAGAAATAAGTAGTACCTTTTCTTTGAATAGAAGCACTCATTGGACTTTGTTTGCTACAACACCTGTTTTTTCATTGTTTTTAACGGACGGCAGAATTAAAATCCTTAATTCCGTCAGTATAGAGGAACTTTTTTGTTCCGGTTTCATTGTCTTATATTGCAAAACAGAATTACAAAAACACTAGAAGTAAATTCATGGCCTTGCATTTTCCCCTACCTTGCAAAATGTGTACCCATTCTTATAACAGAAGCTTTATGCAGATGATGTATTTATACTAGTAATATACGAGGGTAAACAAGCAGGTAAAATATATAACTGTTTAGGATAGCGAAGTGTAGTTCAGAAGATTCATTTGCTCTTCATTAATTTATAATACCTGAAATACTCACAATACATGAAAGAGAATTAATCCCTAACTTTCAATTTTAACATTATAGTAATCAAATTTTTCCTACTTGACCTCTGTTGTTAAATAATTCCGACAAATGATTTAGTACATTAATAAAACGGACTGAAACCATTTCTGAATACATCGAAAACGAAGTAAATGTGAGGAAACTTTGAAATTTGAAATGTATGTTTGAAAAAAATCAACAAAAGAATTAGTTCTTTCGAAATGTATTCACACGTCGCAGTCTCGTTTTTCGAGCTGGGAAGGATCCTACATGTATTACAACGGGCACTGAAAGAAAAGTGCCCAAATTGAACAACCGGTCAAAGTTAGGATAAGCGGCTGTAGACGAAAGTCCTTCGAGGACCTCCCGGGTACCTGCCTGCGGAAGCGTGCGACCCGTCATGATTCCGGGGTGTCGAAATTGCGCAGAAAGGACGCGAACCCGGAGCCCCTCGAGCGCCGGCACCTGCCGCCGTCGCTTCATTGTTCTTCGGGATTAGCCAATCGCGTGAGCGGCAGCGGCGCCGCGGCTGGGAAGCCACGCACACTCAACCAGGAAGCCTCGACGCGGCCGCCCGGCCGTGCCCAGGCGGCGATCGCGCCCCGAAAGACGACGCGAATATCGAGATCTCTCACCGGCGGAGAGAGCTCAGGTATCGTGTGTTCATTCTCCAACGTTCCAGGAAGGGTTTCGATTCCTGGCTGTAGCGTATTTTTCGACATTACCTAAATAAATGGATAGAACTCAGACGCTGTGTGAAGTAGAATTCAGGCTCCAAGCTGTTCTGATCTGTAGCTTTCTATGGTCTTTCTCATCAATATCAGATGATAGCCAGACTAATCCCTTAACATTAAGGGGCCATGTACCGCGCGTGAGCCTTCCACCCCATTCTTGACCCATCTTCCCCTTCTTTTACACACACACACACACACACACACACACACACACACACACACTAGCTCTACCCTACCACGCATGTCAGAAGACCCGTCGGGAGCTGAGAGCTTGGCCCAGCTGGGGCGGTGCCCCGCTGCCGGAGGTACCTGGAGAGGAAAACCAGCAAGCCCACGTGCAGATCGGCGCTGGATTACAAGTTCAAATAAGGAAGGAACACCACCACCTTCCTGGAGGAAACGTGTACTATACTTACTGACTAGAAGATTACTAGACTGAACTCATAGAAGTTGACACGTCCTGGAACACGAAATAAAAAAAACAATCAATCATTTTTTTCCAGTACCATATGCAATACGTATTTATTTTACTCTGAAGAATTGTAAATACCAAAAATAACCCCATTCAACCTAGACAGAAATCCAAACTATACTCCTCAAATAAGTACCCGTTCTACATATTCCTGAAAATATTCTCAAAACTGGATCCTAATTAGAAGTGACAATTATTTGCTTCAATCGCAAGAGTATATCTAATCGCGTTATTGTAGAGAATTATTCAATAAGCGAGCATTACATATGTGTAGTATAACAATTCGTTAACTATGTGCCAACAAAAGGAAATATTGAACTTGAATAAGTAGCGATTTCCAAAACAGGCTGCTTGTCACGTGGCTCGATTTTTGTCGAAAAATATATAACTTGGAAAGAAGTACTCGTTTGGTTGACTCTTTAAACAGGGTGCAAGATGAAAATTGCCTCCACTGGGGAACAGTCAAAACTCCAGGCCAGGGGACGAGTAAAAAAACACCATCTTCGCCTACGCGGCTTCTAAATAAATTCTATAAATGCTATTGGGAATAAATTCTTTTCCAGTTTTCCTTCATTTAGATTCCTTGATTTTTTCAAAGTGTTAAAATCATAAATGAGTCACTCATAAATTCAGTGACAGTTTCTTATCAAGGATAACTACTTTTAAAGCAGGGGTCACTCAATTCTCTAGGTGAAGGGACAATTCCCCGTATTTCCCAGTTAATTCGCGCTTTGCTTTCAATCCCAGGTGAAATATGCGCGTTTTCACCTTGTTATTGTCGCACCCAAGCCAATTATCCAGCGCACCCTTGTCAGTTGGGCAATAGCGGAGCTACAATAAGTTATCAATAATTAATGTCTTGACGGATGTAGTTTTAAATAAATAATAACTAGCCTACTTGAGTTTTAAAAGAAACATTAAGGTTTTTTAAATGACATGCAAGACAATGTAAACCAAACTTTTGACTTTTGTTTTAGATATTTCGAAAACATCTAAGTCACCTCCCGAACACCAAACTTTACCTATGATCTCATCAATCATAAGTATCATAAGTAGGTAGCCCAAATTTTATTTTTCGTTTGACCCACAACAGGACTCCACCCTATCTCCTCCCAGCTTTCTCCCTATCTCGTCTTCCGCCATTCCTCTTCCTAGACAGCTACACCCAAGATCGCCGATGTTTCTTGTGTATTTTTTTTGATAAGTGAGAACTTCTTAGAGATCAGTTTTTTCATGATGGAGGATCAGCTAATCGTCTGCCTCTAATGATGATGTAGGGATAAGATGAAAGTAAAAGGTTTGCATCGCGCGTTTCCTGGCCACTTGAAAGGAATACTGATCCGTCACTCGTCTGAAAGCGATCAGGGAAATCATAATTAACTGATCAGAAGAGTAAATCTATGAATCAATTATAGCAGGGATCACTAATTCCCGGATGTTGCAAACACCAAGAAAATTCCTGCATTCTTGCATAAACTGCGATCATCCAGTCCCTCTCACTTTCAAATACGTTGTCGTAATGCCCGCTACTATTGCAACTGGTTAAGCATATCTATTTTCATTCCTATAACTTATAATCCAAATAGGAGTGCGAAGTATAATAATAATAATAATAATAATAATAATAATAATAATAATAATAATAATAATAATAATGCCTTTATTAATGGCGAGGCTCAGGCCGTAGAGCCTCCTCTTCCGCCTAACCACTGAATTTACATACATATAGAGTAATAACATTTTAAGAGGGGAGGACAAGCTGTACAAGTATCCGTTAACGTTTCAGTGGTTTCATTTAATTAATGAGAAAAGGGGAAATAATTAATGAAAACAAGGTAATTAAAGACGAGATAAGTTTGAAATCTATTTTAGGAATATGTTTTTTCTGATTTTATCCTTACCTGAAAGTTCTGGCCAGTGTTCGATGTTGAAAGACACGCAGCGGGTGACTAAAGATGGCGTGTGGTGGTGCCATTGCTTAAAACCAGCCTTTCTCTAAGATGTCTTCTCGTACATTTTCCGCCCCCTTTAAAAGATAATTTATTCTTCTCCCATGACGGTCATACCAGGGACGTTGTGAAACGTTGTTCCGCAGGAGGAATTATAGACCCACTACCTAAGCAAAACAAAAGAGATAAGTGGCAACCTACAATTTTTCAACGTCTTGGTCTTGAAAAATGTAGATTTTAGATATTGTAATGATTTGGAGGAAGTATGACCATTTAGATACTAATCAGTAATTATTACAAAGATTTCACAAATATCAGTAATATAATACAGCATTCATAAACAACGGCGAAGAAAGGCATAGGTTTAAACGCGTAGAAGCATCCAAAGTATGCATGGTGCTACCACACTCCCCACCCAGGCCGATTCCAAGCCTTATGGATCAGAAAATATATATGGGACACAGGTCTCGGCATAACACCTTATCCAATTGTCATATATTTCCATACATTGTCATACATTTCCACATGCAATTAACCCAAACTTTAGGTGAAAGTGGCAAATTTGACAACAAGCTGATACACTACGGAAAGTGGCGGATTCAAATTTATTTTTCAGATCTTTTTCGCAATAGTAATTTGAATGTAAATTAGGAATTAAGAGAAGTTCTAAACTATATATTTCCTCAATAGGGAGAGAATGTTTCCTATACAGTTGTAGCTTTTATAACGGACATTCAACTAGTGAAATATACGCCAAAGGTGTTAAAATGTCTCTTGTGACGACCAATTATGGAGGAATTACTCACTGGAGTTTTAGCCAATTATTTCTTTTGTCTATCCATGCATTGATATTCTGTATTACTGTATTAATTATTACTTTTTTCAATTTTATAATAGGTTTGCTTGGAATATTCTTAACGTATACTACAATTCATGCATTTGAAACTCTTTCAAAAATACTGTTTTATCGACCCTAACGGTCGTCTCCCTAACACTTTGCCACCTCATACATGCCCTCATTTTGTCCCCCCCCCCACTTTCGCCCCAACATGCATGCCTAATTTTAATAGTTTCTCCTTGGGTGCGGTCGCTGACTCCAGCTCATTCTGGTTCGCTACAACAAGGGAGACCAGCTGGCAAAGTGCCCTGTGCTTTCCTTTGCGAGTAAACGCGTGTTGCAAGTGTATTCACACGTCATCCACGGCAGTCTTCCGTCTCTTCTCATTAACAACGAGTCAAGGCACTTGATTTAGTAGGCTTTAAAATCACCGCCTAGCAACTTAACCATCGAACGAGGTAGACTCTTTATGCTTTTCATAAGACCTGTTTCATTCAGAAGCTTTCAGAATGATCTTGGGGATTGCAAGTTAAGCATAAATAGAAATGGCATCTACGGAAATACATAATTTCTTCTCTTACGTCTTGACTAATTGTGTATGCATAATCATAATTTTTGGAAATGAGTTTCATTCTTTACACGTGATAAGCGTACATCCAATTAGGAAACTATCTAATCACATAGCATTTAAGGTACATCACGGTTCCATCTATACCTACCCCATTTACTGAATCACTAAATGAGTACCTCAACCTTCTGGAGTCACAAAACAGTAGTTAACATCTTTCTGTAATCATGGAGGCAATTGTTAATGCTTTGCTTCCACTAACCCCTTGGATACTCCCCATTAACTTCTTCGGTAAACTTAGGTTTACCAATTGTAATTTTTGATTTTTGGCATTTTTTACGGAAATTAGGTATTCATTAATGTCATATACAATTAGGATCGATCGGTATTTACTTGGCTGTCCGGGTGACGCCGCGTCCATGGCGAAGGTGCCGATGTTTCGGTGGCCATTCTGCGCCCTTCCTCAGGGCGTAATGCCCTGAGCAGAATGGCGACCACATTTTTCACTTAAAACTTTACTTTTTTTGTGAACTTTTAAAGTAATATTTTCTTAACAAGTTAATGACAGTTATATATGCAGAGAGCTATGTCTTTCGAATATTTGTGGGGGCCGTTAATTTTAAGGATTGGCTTTGTCCATCTATTCTTCTAAACCGGCCAGTTTTTTTCTACTTTGGCTTTTGTATTTATTTATCAAACTGTGGAGGAAGGGACACGTGAAACTTATTTCATGTTCATTTCAATTGAGAACTAACAATCCCAAAACAAACACTCCACGCTACACAACCTACCCCTGTGTCTTGTAAGTATTGTTTGTATCACGTGAACTCACATCCTATTCAATGTCTTTTTGCTCTCCTGATGGATCGTGAAGAGATCGTGACTTCAATGAGCTCACCTGATGTTCTAGAAGCAGATGAACAGCGTTAAGCATATATACTACACCCAGGTTTCTGGTGTCACATCGACTACACATCCATGACCATATGTGACAAGCGTAATCTCAAGCAACAATTAGACAATGTACGATAAGGACATGAACGTGGTTTGGTTGCTTAATGGTGAGCGATCACATCGCAATACCACATTAAACACCAGTCGCATTAATCCCCTCCCAAGAAAAGCTGTTTTCACAGACGTTTAACTGCCTTTTTCTCAGTCTTATCTGACAATGTTATTTTCAGTCCCCTAAATTACGAGTCGTGCGTCGTCTTGGTGAAGATTCACTGCTGCGTGCGCACGGCCGTACTCGGCGATGTGTATCTGTCGAGCGAGCGTCGGGGTGGGGGAGGGGGGGAGGGGAAACGCGTGTCCAAGCGGCGCCCGTGCCTCATTGTGCGGGAGTGACTGACGGCGCCGCCGCGTCGCGCCGCTCTCCTGTGGAGATGCGCGGCGTCTCGTCAGGCGTCGCGGTCTACTACCCTGGTGGAGGCGGGGCGGGGCGGGGCGGAGCGCGGGGCGGGGGGCGGGGGGCACGGCCGCGAGCGCAGTGGGCGACAGGCGCCGACCGACTGCACGAAGCGCGGTACCCACTCACACATGCCCGCGGGGTTTAATGTGCATGTGAGAGATACAATGCGATGCCATCGCGGTGTCCGGAGTACGCAAATAAGAAGGTCAATGGAGGACCCCAGAATAAATTGCAATATAAACGATTTTTTAAAAAATATTTAAGAACTAATGCGACATGTACTTAACAATATATTGAAATCATTTTTTTACATATTTGTGTTAAAACATTTTTAGTTTGAGGTATCTCGAGAACGCATTTGTTTTGAAGATTTTCTGTGCTAACGTTTCTTTCCGGGAGACAGTGATGACCCATTTTATTTCTCCCTTTCTTTCTTTTTGAAGATCTAGTTCAAAATTTACTACCTTATTCGATTGCAGAGTTGCATATCGACAGATACTGAGATAAACTTTTAACGTGATTGTGGCCAGCGGGGTAAGAAAAAGCCGGACTTTCCACGTAGCGATTACGTATAACGACGTTTTTTCCAGTATTTTTTAAATGTCCGTGGAGTGTTAAATGGAAAACTATTACTAGGGTTTCACAAACGTTTTAGTAATAACCACTAAAAGATGAAACGGTAGCACTTTACCTAAACAAAGGTACTGAATAAATCTACGCTGTGTCAGTTGTTGTCCCCTCCCCTCTTTGGTATGTGTCTCTTAAATATTTATTTGCTTATAGTACTACCTAAACAAATTGTTCATATTACACAACTAGTGAATACGATACGTATATTGTTATCGCTTTGTCCCCTTAATAAAATTCATAAACATATGAATACTAAACTTTATGAAATAATCATATTAACCACAATTGCTTGCAGAGAGAATAGTATTCGCGATAAATGTAATATTGTAGGACACCAGGGGTAACTTAAAAATACTAGTAGGACCCTTGCAAACATTCCGCACATCGTAAATCAGTTTGAAAGTGAAAATAGCTTCACGTTGGAACCTAATTTCCAATGGCGAGATCCTCAACTGTTCGAGGGGCGTCCGCATAAAAAGAGTCCTGGACCAGTAGATCCACGGGGACCCCTTATTTCAAACAAGTGTTTCTCCCCTCTCCAATGCACAAACAGAATTCATTTCTCCACGCAACGTAAATAACTTAAAGTGCTAAATTACAATTAAGTGTATTTTTAATTAATTATGAATGAAACAAAATCCCTGGCACAACTAAGACGGACTGGAGCATGCTGTCCCAGCTATATATTCCCTTTCTGGACGTTTATTATTGTGGGTAATACATACCGACCCAGTTCTGTGCGACGATGAACATTGTAATATTTCTAGATTACTTATCTTCGTTAAATAAATTCCATAGAATAGGTATCGATGAGCCAATTTTATTGAACATCCATTATCATACACAATTACATTTCGAGGTTCTGCACGGTTCTGACCACCCTTGTTATGGTGGCACTCAGGAAATCCAAATCTCCAAAAATCTCGGTTGATTGGACGATTAGTCCGTGTTTCTGGGCCCGTCAACTGCTATGGTCATTAGCCCAGGATGTGTTGTATCTTAAAAATGGTGGCGGCGTTCCGTTCCCGCTGCAACGTGAGACCTGATCATTAAGGAAGGCATTCAACTGGAATTCATCGAAGAAATCATGGAAAACTAGGGATGGGAGCAGTCGGCCGGTCGAATTCTCCTCCGGTCAGCGTCTGAGTTCGATCTAGCCTTGAAGATAGTACTCGTATCAAAAATTCACCCCCGTCGAGACACGAACCTTTGAATATCCTTAGTGTGCGACGCTAGAGGCTACAACAATGCAACCTTAATCCATCGCAGAAGGTGATGGTCGGAAATGCCCTCCATCAATCGCAGATGGCCGTACGAGAATGGAAAATCGTCTCATGGCGACGGCCTTGAAATGGGAATGAGGATTTGTTGGGGGAAGGAAGGATCGCGCGCGGTCCGTGAACGAGGTCAGTGAACCGGCATCCACCTCAAATTAATATGAGACCCACAGAAACGACACATCAGAGCCACGAGCCCCAAAAATTCTCATTCAAACATCCCAGCCATGTAGCTACTCAAAAATTCTACCATCGTCGCCTCTCAAATCTAGGATCTCAGGCTCTTCTAAGCTTCGGTTACGCTCTAGCAACTAAATCTATCAATCGAATTATTGTGTTAAAATAATAGATTCTATCGAAATCATTCATCTGTTCACTTTGCCCATTAGGTTTTGAAATTAGTATTATAAAGAGCTAGAAGAAACCGAACAAAATTGGACGGTTTATATACACACTAATTTATGTATTTAAATAACTCGGTATCTTCATCCGTTAACTATAATTTCACCTCATAAGCTTGCGCACGCCAGATGACAAATTGAGACTGCTTTCGAAAGACCAAAATAGGTGTGACTTTGTCGTCTCAAAAACTGAAAGTATTTCAATACACACGTGTAGAGTCTCCACTGCAGACAATGACTGAGAAGTAATGTATGGTTAATTCCATAAAGCAGTAGTTCTTAAAACTATAGTTTTAATTCAAAAACATATTGCAGTTTATTCTGCAGTTCTCCGTTGACCATCCACCCGCTCCTCGATCGGTGCACTCCTGGTCCTGGAACGGCATTGGAATGCGACTGACGCCGTTGCAGAGTTGAGAGGAAAAGCGCAGCGCCTTTCTAAGCGCAGACGCCCTGTGCCCCGGGCGCCGCGAGGCCCACTGCGCGGGGCTGCCGGCCGGCCGCGTGCCCCAGTGCGCGGGGCCGCTCTAATTGGCGCAGGCTGCGCGCTGCCATTGTGCCTCCTCCGGCGCTCCGGAAACGCCGCCGCGCACCCCCGCGCCGCCCTCGCCGCGCGCCGCAGCAATTTGCGCGCGCCACAACGCTGCCTTCGCTGTCGCCGCCTCCGCCCCCGCCTCTACTTCTGCCACCATCTCCGCTCCCGTCCATGCCTCCCTTCCCGCTCTCGCCTTCGCCACCGCTTCCGCCCCACCTCTGCCCCCGCCTCCGCCCCCGCCTCCGCCCCGCCTCTCCCGCCTCCGCCCCCGCCTCCGCTCCTGCCTCCGTCCCCGCCCCCGCCTCCCCCGTCTCCCCAGCCTCCACCCCCGCCCCCGCCTCCTCCGTCACTGCTTCCGCACCCACCTCTTTCGTCGCCTTCGCCTCCGCCCCCGCCTCTACTTCTGCCACCATCTCCGCTCCCGTCCATGCCTCCCTTCCCGCTCTCGCCTCCGCCACCGCTTCCGCCCCACCTCTGCCCCCGCCTCCGCCCCCGCCTCCGCCCCCGCCTCCGCCCCCGCCTCCGCCCCGCCTCTCCCGTCTCCGCCCCCGCCTCCGTCCCCGCCCCCGCCTCCCCCGTCTCCCCAGCCTCCACCCCCGCCCCCGCCTCCTCCGTCACTGCCTCCGCACCCACCTCTTTCGTCGCCTTCGCCTCCGCCCCCGCCTCTACTTCTGCCACCATCTCCGCTCCCGTCCATGCCTCCCTTCCCGCTCTCGCCTCCGACACCGCTTCCGCCCCACCTCTGCCCACGCCTCCGCCCCCGCCTCCGCCCCGTCTCCGCCCCGCCTCCGCCCCCGCCTCCGCTCCCACCTCCGTCCCCGCCTCCCCCGTCTTCCCAACCTCCACCCCCGCCCCCACCTCCGCCTCCGTCACTGCATCCGCACCCACCTCTTTCGTCGCCTTCGCCTCCACCCCCGCAACCACCTCCACCCCCGCCTCTGCCTCCGCCCATTCTGTGTGCATTCCCGTCTCCGCACCCGCCTCTTTCTCTGTCTCCTTCTCCGTCTCCACCTCCGCCTCCGCCCGGTCTGTGTCTCCATCCCCGTCTCCGCCCCCTTCTTCGCCTCCGCCCTCGCCTACACCCTGCCTCTATCTCTGCCTCTGCCTCCGCTCCCTGTCCACCCTACCTCTACCTTCATCTCCGTCTCCTCCGCCTCCTCCTCCGCCACCCGCTCCTCCTCGTCCATATCCAACGCCGCCCACCGCTCTCCTCCCCCTGCCTCGCTGTCGCTGGCCTGTCGCGGTGCCGTCCGTGTAGCCGCTCGTGCGTCTGGCGTGCGGCGCTCCAAGCCTTTCGCCACCTCCCCTTCAGCCGCACATACTTCTTTCTTGTGCTCCGCCCTCTCCTCCTCTCGCCGCACTCTGCGCCGCCACTGCGTCTGGAAATGTCGGAGGAAGGGAACACTTTCTTTCCACTGCATTACGATGATTAGAGCTGGGATTTTCATGTAATTACATTATTTTGTTGCTTACAATCAAGAAGCTGGGAAAACAAGACTATATTATAATTTATTTATCGGGATCTTTTTAATTCAGTTTTATTTTATAGGTTTGTACACATTCGCAAGCATTGTACATATTCCGAACCATTTCATATAAAATTACATATTACAGTACTATCTTTTTTGTGGAATTTTTTGTAAATACGATTACAATTTTCATTTTTTCGGGGGTATTAAATTTCACAATTCTTCATCTTTTTAATGCGCGTTTTCTTAGTAAGTAGTAAGATACAAAAAAGTGTAATTTCGCCGAGAACAGAGCCCGAAAATATCCGAATACTTTCAGATGGGGACACGTGTGCGCATTTGTAAACTGAGCTACCTCCGGAGATAAATTTATCAGCGATGCAAGGCGATTCAATCGCTACATCGAAGGTGATACAGAGAGATTCTTGGAAAGATAGGGCTTGAAACCAACTCCCATAAACAATCTTCACCGGAATAAATCGAAAGATCTTCATTTGCCAGCTCTCTCAACATCTGTCCATCGCGTGATCATGGCATCCGTTTCGTCTTCCCTGCTTCAAAGTTGAAATATTGGGTGACAATTAACGAACCGTTAACAACTGACGGCAAAATAGTTCATTGCCAAGCGTGAACAAATAAAGACGAGTAGTTGGTTCGATGAAATTCCAGCTGGAACAGCATGCACGAATAATATAATTTCTCGATGTGTTGTCAAATGGAATGAGTGAAATGTTGTATAAACAAGTAAATATGAAACTAATATTTCTGAAATGAACTTTTCGCTGTATATATAAGTGCCAGATCTAATGACGATAGTCCGTGTGGTATATGAGAGAAGTAGTGCGAATAGGGATTATGGTGGTTGGTAGATGTTAGTGCATGAAATTATGATTTTGAAAGGGGAATGGATGTGTTGGCGACGGAGATATCTGCGTTCACGAAATTCCCAATGAAGGCGACACGAACGGACGTATCAGTAGCCATGCCTATCGTTGCCATTGTATTGACAGTAGAAGTGATAATTACTCTACGTGTGTATCTGCGATGACAGTAAGGCTACATTGTTGACTGCTGTAGTAGTAGTTGTGGTGGCAATGGTGATTGTCTTGGGCCGGCAATAGCAATATTGTCAGTGTAAGTGGAGTTGGGGGAGGTAGTGATGGTGATAGCGTTAGGGATTATGCTGGTGATGACAGTGGAGCTGGTGTTTACCTTGGGTGTGTCAGCGGAGGTGGTGTTATTGGCCCGTTTCTTATTGCTGACAGTGACATTTTCTCACGAGAAAATGTCGGCGAGACGTGTAGATCGGCGTCGGGACTTGCCATTCAGCCAAGGAAGAGCACCAGCACCACGTCTTGCGAGAAGAAACATGCACTCACTTGCGACTATTACGAGTACCGAAACGGTTCGCGCCCAGAAACACTTATCAAACAGAATATCGGCGTTATTGGTAGTTGTGGCAGAATACTGCCGTCTGCTGTAATGATATTAAAGATTAAATTAGAATGTAGTATGTACGTGTGGGAATGATGAGATCATTGTAACGCTGACGCTAGTGCGTTAGTGGTGGTGGTGGTGGTGGTGGTGGTGGTGGTGCTGTTGATTATAGTAGTGATGCTAAAGGTGACGTTAGTTGTCTTAGTCCTGGAGATCGATATGGTAGTGGTAATTGTCGTGTTGGTGGTTGAGATGGTGGAAGTGATGTAAAGGTGGATTGAATTGAATTAATGCCTTATTTTGCGTCTCGAGACTCAGGCCACTCTTCCGTCTGACCACGCAAATTTCGCTACGCTCCTTTCACCAACTAGCAGAGGTAGGAGGATTAGGAGGTATTTCTTAGGCAAGAAAGAGGCGATTTGAATTTAGCTCAGAGGCGTCATTTAGGCTTGAGGGTCTTTTACATGCAAGTAAATCTACTAACATGGGACAGCCGGCTTTAATTCCCCTCCGAATGAAGACGTACGAAGGATTTTTTCGCCCTTACAAAAATACACGGCTTCGAACCCGCCAACTTGGGTACAACAGTCCGGTGGTGTCAAAGGTGGTGGTGGTGGGGTCAGTGGTCACAGACGACAACGTTGACGGTGTAGCCGTGTTGAAGACGAGTGTCGACGTATTGGTATTGGTCTTGTTGGTCCGGGTGATAGCGATAGTAACAGCGTCAGCAGCAGCGGGTTCAAACGTCGGCCTGCCGCTCTCCGGGGCTGCGGCCCCGCGCGTGCCCCGCCCCCCTCCCTTTTTGCCGCCTCCCAGGTCGGGCCGCGACTTTCCTCGGGCGCGCTCCGAGCGCTGCGTTGCCGCGCCTCGCTTTCCAACACAGAGCTCACAAACTGCAATCACTCACATTGCCCGCGGTTCCTGTCGCTCGCAGCCCCGTCGCCATCCGGCGGAGCCTCTCTCGGCGCTGAGCTATTCCGTCCAAACGTCCAAGAAAGCGCCTAACGACCACGCGTACAATGAGGCAGTCTTAACGCACCGTTGTCACACTCGACATCGAGGTACGCTCTAGTTACTTTGCGTTTCATTGTAGTGTCAAGGTTACAGCATCCCGTTTGTGTTGAGGTTAGGTTTTTCACTTTTTACGAGATTGGAGTTTTAATAATGAAGTTTAATGCTGTTTTTTTATTGGAATTTACAGATTTCCACTTACGACAGTGGGAATTTCTTACATTCAAGAATCTTTTTTATCTGATGTATTGCATGAAATCTCGAGGCACGATGGTTTCAAGCAAGCTAATTTAGGTCGTTATAAATACGAAATACAAGAAGAAATTCTATACCTAAAACGAGGAGATACCAAATTTTTACTAATGTATTTCACATTTTAAGCTCTTCTTTAGATACCATAAGTGAAATAACAAATCAAATTTATTCCTGTAGAAAGTACAAACTAATATCAGTGACCTTAACCACCTTTTACTGAATGACAGCAATGCTAGGGAGGTATTCTAAACAAACACAAAATATTGATTAATTTCCTCGAATAGCGATAAAGTTCACTCATGGATCTAACAATTACGATCTTCTTATTGTACGATAACTAAATTACTCCTCGTTTCACCCGATAGTAAATAAGCAGAAAGGAAAGTCCAGTCTCGCAGCCGGCGCATTCTTGGTGGCGTCAGGTCGGTTGCCCTCCCTCTCTCTCGTGGGCGATCACGAGGCTTCGCCGTCCGCATTCTGCAGTTTGCGCTCACGGAACTCGGGTGTTGAACACGAGCTTCCGCACGGATTCCCGTTTAAAGATTGCGGTGAGGCGTACGCACATCGCTGAACCTTGAAATTCCACAGCGGTGGTTCTCGTAGCAAGAACATTCATCGGGCAATTCATTTGTGAGTTAACATATTATTGGATGACTAGACTCGCCGTTTCTCGTTAAAAACATGTACTTGAGGACATGAGTAAATTTCAGTAGTAAATAGATCTCCTTGTGAAACAACTGAGTGAATCAACTGAGAAAGGGACAGTCCCACCAACGCTGGCATAGAAATGTTGAAAATGCGTTCTTTGTGGCTTACGGATGTGAACGGGAACATTAGAACACCTCGAGAACAGGAGACCTGGGTCGAGCATTTCAGGCTTCTGAGTGAAACATTGAGCCACAATTTCTCATGTTTACAAACTATATATTTTACAAATGCATTTTATATTCGCATTGAGCCATCCAACAATTCAAACAAAAGAAACTCGGTCAATTGACATATATTCATTCATTAACTGTTACAATACTGATAAACATGCATCTCACTCATATTCTTAAAAAAAATGCTCTTACAAGTACTTGGAAAGTTATTAATTTTTGTTCCTCTAATCAACATAACCTTTAACATGTAATCAAATCGTATCGATATTTCAAGTTGAATGCATTCTTCAGATGTGTATTTGCTCATACCTTAATTAGTTGCTTGGCAATTTCCCGGTAAATGCGGTAATTTTTTGAAAACAAATTGTGCATTTGCAAGAGTTCCGTCAGCGATTAAACAAATCAAACAACTAGTATTGCTTCATTTAATTTCATTTTAAAGACCACTCAGAAGTTAGCTTTGATTTATACTCACATTATCTTAATACATTGCTTTTATCCATGCCGCCTATATCGATGCTCAGGGAAGCGGGCGGTCAAATCAGAGTGGCAGTCAAACAGTTCCTACATCTGCTATGAGTTTTGCATATGGCTTATTCTACCTGGCCAAGAGAAATGGAGGACTTGGATTTCTGAGGCTTGCCCAACACAATCCTAGGGTAGCGCTGAACCTAGGATTACGATTAGAAAAACCTGCAGATCCTATTTGCAGATGATTGAGTTCCTATCTGAGTTTCTACTAACGGATATTAAAAGATTGCCAAAACACTGGCCCTATTCTGAAAAAGATTTAGGGGCTCAAAAGAAGAAATGCGCCGATGACGAGGTACCCGCCTGGGATCAGCTGCGATGCCAAGGGAGAGCGGTTAAGGCGCATATAATCGATTCGATTGGAAATACCTTTTTGAAAGATTACCATGTTCAGAAACCTGTTCTTTGTATCTCTGCACTCCCATTGAGATCAAATAATGCTGCTAATAAAACTTTTCTTAGTAGAGGAAAGCCCAGAGAGGGTGTATAATGCAGGAAGGGTAATACAGTGGTAGAAACCTTGAATCACATCTTCGGTCAGTCCATTTTTACGAAGCCAGCAAGAATAAAGCGTCATGACGAGATCAACAACTTCATAGAAGGGAAGATGCTCCGGAAATCGGACACCGTGGTGTCCACGGAAGCCACTTTCTCCGTTGCCGAAGGGATTAGACTCAAACCTGACCTGGAAATATAAAGCCAGGAAGGGGTCCACGTGGTCGATGTGACTGTCCGCCACGAGGATGAGTCAAGCCTTCTGAGAGCAGGGGAGGAAAAGAGAACTTCATGGTCCCGTCGGGAAGTCTAGGGATCCCAAAGACCTGGGAACCCAGGGGATTCTAAAATGCCTAGCATTTACTTGGTTACCACGAATTTAAGTGGGAAGTGTATGCTATGTAATGTAGCATATAGAAAATTGTGTAGTCAGAATCCAGGTTTTGTGGGTCGTTGATACCGAAAAATGGATTAATGGCAATCCGTCCGCCCGACTGTGGCCAACGCTAGACCTAAACCTTTCTACCGGTTTTCCCAAAAATTGATATTCCTGAATCGATCTGGCTATTGTCACGGTCCCTCGAATTTCGAACAGATATTTTAATTTGGGTGGGACTTTCCATGAAGCCCCTGGAACATTTTCAAAACAATGGATCCAATTCTTTAATTGAGTTGTAGGATAAAGAAAGGTTAAAAAGGTCACATTTTTGTTAAAATTCTTAGTTTTTCGAAAATTGCAAATTATTTTTTCGGCGTCTTCGTACAACTACAAAATTTAACACAGATTTTTTTTGAAATGAAATTTGATCTCTAAAATTAGTTTATTCATTAACGTTAGGGATACTTTTTCATTCAAAAAAATACTCTGAAATGAACTTTGTGTCACATTAAGAAATGCAATTAGCATTATCTATCCTAAAAAATTTGAAGTTAGCTAATTTTTACAGAATATGACATATTTTTCTAGAAACTTTATATGACATTATTTAAATTACGTGTACTCAAAAATACAATATGAACAAATTGCCGCTTGTATAAATTTTAACGACAAGCAAGACAAGTCAAAAAAGTTACCTTTTTGTAATTACTGAAAAAACAAAAGAATAGAGCAATATGGAGTTTATGTCATCTTATAGAGTACGTTTAGCACTATATATACAAAAAGTTTAAAGAAAAAATTGGGGGGACGTTTTTGAAATTTTTTTTTGTAATATGTAAATCTTTTTGAGTACTTCTTTTAATGTAATTGCACATACCGCCCTATTGCGCGAAAACTACTAAAATTTAAAAAAGTTCATATCCTTAATGAAAGAACTTACAATGAACAACAAATTTCATTTCAAGCAAAAATCTTTATACTCAGTATTCTACCCGTTTCTGTAAATGATATGTTGCAGGCGTGTGGGTATGAATAATTTTTTGTGTGTATGCTATATTAAAAAGAAGCTAAAATGTACCTGTGTTGCAACTCGTTTTTTTTCGATTGTTCTTAATTTCTTAACAATGAATGTTAAATTCCTCAGCTGACGACGGCCGTTAAGCGGTTTTTGTCCTGGTTGCGTTCTATTTAAAGTACAGTGCTAGGAGAAGGATAGAATGATACCAGAAGCGTCCGAGAGAAGTGGTTCCGGAAAGGGCGAGAGCTGGCACTGTTCGCCAATTAGGGGCGTGGCCGGGCCCGCGGGGCGCTTCTGGAGTCAAGTCGCTCTTGACATTTCAGCGGCTGCCTCCGGGCCGCTCCGCCCGCGCCTACGTACTCGTTCAAAGAGTAGCGCATTCCTTTGCGGCGCCGTAGATTTATATCCAGTTTAACTGTGCTGTTTGTGACTTTGTTGTGAATCACCAATACAGAATATCTCAGAATTAATGTTACAAACTCCCGTTATGCCTAGGGACTTTTCACGCAACTACACTCTTCACACAACGAGGTAGTGTCACGTGTGTGCTGCCATTCCTTTGCTCTGGAGCCTGTACTCAAGTTATGCCAATAAGCTTGTGATTGATTTTTTATAACGAAGTTACACATGTGATATGATTATCTGATGTTAGGCAACTTTTCGTACATTTCTCTTCTCGTACATACAAAATAACTTTTATTGTGTCAGAAAGTAACCTTAACACTAGTGCACGAGGTGTTGCCTAACAATCAGAGACTTTCCACGAGTATAAATCCGTTTACAAAATTTCTGAGCATTTGATAATTGGCGAAAAGTTAATATCTCCGAACTCACTACATGTCCTACACGTTTATATCGTTTATTCCGAGACATTTGTATATTCAATACCAATCAAAACCTCGAAAGATTACACAATGCTTTCAATTCTTACCAGTGGCGCAACATTTTTTTCTACGGGGTAGGGCATCGTAGCTGCAGTGACCAGCCGACTTCCTGTTTTCTTATAATTTTTCATTTACGCCGAATTTAAAATTAAATTTTATTTGTTGATTAATAATTACTTATAACTTATTCAATCGAGGTACTGAATGCCTTTCATTTCTTTAGAAAATTAGACAAAAGTATTTTTGTGAGAATTCTTACCGGCTACTGGGGGAGGGCTTGAAACCGATGAGCCCCTCCCCCATTGGTTGTGAAAATGATTGTCTCATTTGGATTCCTCTTCCAGGAGAGGATACTAAATGGCGACCATCGTACAAGTTGCGCCACTCTCTGTATCACCAAGTCTCTAAGGAGACTCAACTCCTGTGTGGTATGTATGAAAAGCGCCGCCAGCTACTCGGACTCGCTTAGCTTCATTGACATCACGCGAGTCACGTCAACGTCATCTTCACTTACACCCACGAAAGTGTAGATGGCATTGAAGTACGAGTATGCGCGTTGGAATTGGCTGAAAAAATGCCGAATTAAGTTCTTCCATTCACTGCATGTCGCTGAATCTACGTCAATCCAATTAGCTGCTGACATTTTCTGTACAAACCCGAACATTGCCTCCAACTCCGGAGTTGTGTTTCTTTCGTACGCACTTCGTGCTCCGGTCGTGGGAGCTCTACTGCATACGACGATGCCGCGCCTTATGCGCGCTACAGTCCCTTCGCTTTCATCGATTGGCGATTCTTGGCACGACAACTGCTAAGCTCGTTAGTACTGTGAGTGTAGATCATGTTTTTATGTTCGTGTCGCAGAAGGTGGTGGTGATCTTACCCCGCTGGATGGCGAGATCCGGCGCCGACCTACGTCGGCTTGCGGGGATTTACCCCGACCAGGTATCTCCCACCATCGGGACACCACCCCAGCCGGGACGTGCTCTAAGCTCCCGACAGGTCTCCCGACATTTGCGGTTGGGTAGTACATGTGGGTGTAATTGTGTGTACGTAAGGGGTGAAGATAGGACAAGGTAGAGAAAGGAAAGATTGCGCGGGGTCCGTGGCCCGTTTGTAAGGGTACTGCTCCGGCGTTCACCTGGTATTTCTCGGAGAAACTATGAAAAATACCGATCGGAGCAACCGCACGTGAGAATTATTCTCCTGACAGCGGCTGAATTCGACCCAGCTGACAAGGTAGTGTCGAAAATCCTGCCTCCGTCGGGAGTCGATCCCTAGAACCTCCCGGTCAGAGGCACTGCGGTGACATCAGTTGATGCCCTGAGCCACCTCTACCGCTCCGCTCCTTCGCTCTCCTCCACTCGCCGCAGCAAGACAACACGTTTTGTCAAACGCGCGCGAAATGGTGTCCCAAGAAACCGGAATGGAATGTCGCGACGTATTTATTTATAACCGTTTCTTGTTTCGCAGTATCTTTCGCTCCTGGCATCTGAGGTATTCTCAGCAGCATCTGTTTTTCTCTCTCTCGGAGGCCATGTGCATAATTACTCAAGCCTTGGCGGTAATACAGTCTGTGGGGGTGATTGGGCGGTCGGAACAATGTGCGGTAACGCTGGACAGAGTATCTTTGTCCGCGTGAATGAACGCACAGTGTCCACGTCCATGAGAGTTTAAATCAAGTGGCGACCGCGGGAGCTGGAGCGTGGGAGAGACCTTGAAGGACTGACACTGATAATTGAGTGGCTTCGTGTGCGTTTCACAGTCTCCACTCGAGGAAACATCTACACATACTCAGCAGCGTTTTGCTCTTCGAGAGAAACGTTTACTCGCGTCTTACCCTCATCATTGGTTAAAACACAACTCGTTTTCATTTCTCTTGAACAAGTCAATGTATAGTCGAAATGAATGAGTGAACAGTGGCAGATCTTAGGGGGAACATGATATTGCCGCCACGACAACATTGTTGGTAAATTTATTTAATTTATTCAAAGTAATTCCCGTACATACGAGTAGATGTCTTCACAGCCAAAGTAGTATTCTCATTATACATACAATCGTACATTTTTTATTTCTGTAGTAAATAGCAATAATAATAGCAAATAAATAAGCATTACAAAAATATGCATGCTCTCATACTGCACTAAAATTATCACCCCCCCCTGAAATACTTTCTGTATCCCATCGTTGAATTAACATGTAATACCATTTGCCGTATTCCGTCTTCATTTAAAATTTTAAGTGAATTCGAAGTGGCATTCGTTTGATTCATGAAATTCAGCTGTAAGATTTTTGAGTAGATTGGTCTTGTGCAGAAAATTCTAGGACGGATATGGCACGGGAAAAAAACAACGTATCACGCACATTTTGCAACAAACGTACTCTATTAGGTTTCAAGAAAAAAATCACCAAGAATGGCAGACCATTCTCATTTCCCTAAACTGACTTCCATCTTTAGAAGAAGTTTGTTTTTAAACTTCAATGAAAGCAAAATACTCTGCTTTATACTACTGCGCGCAAACTGTACGCGGGAATAAAAGCATGCACACATACCTCTGCTTTACTATGGATGATAATGTCAAGGTTTAGACTCCACCACGGTACTTTTTTTCGCAGAGCCTCAACAAGTTCTCTTGGTGAAGGACGAGTGCAGAAAAATAAATATGTCAAATAATTGACGAAATAATTATAAAAGCGGTACTATGGAATGAAGCAAGTTAAGATGATGATTGTACTCATTTTGTGGTGATTTAAAATTCCTAGTTTGACCAAATTCAGGATAATGAGGACAGATATCCACTCAATTAAATGTTGATTCGTGATTGCCAAAACTATCGCTAGACTTACTATTGATGTTGGAGTCTTCCAATTCATTATCAGGGAAATATTTTCATTTGGAGTTGTATTTTTAAATGTGATCTCTTGGTGTCCCCCAGGTGAGGGGAAGCGAAGGTAGGAATACATGGTAGATGTTTGGCTTCGTCTATTAACGTGATACACCTTCAGAATTCACACACGCGTTGTTTAGTTGTGCCACAAGATCTCAGACAATGAAGACTCTAGAAACGCTTTTTTACAAACGGGCTTCCACAGCGTTAAAGAGTTTCAGAAAAAAGAAAATACTATCAACGAATAAGAAATCTTTAAGAGCAGAACAAAATAATGGATGTAGCTTAAAAATTGAAAATAAATCGGTTTTGTGGCATTTGTTTTCCTGATGATAGTTGAATATTAAATTTTCATCTTCAAATTCTCCCATTAGTCATCGTTTTCAACCGGCCTAATTCTACGTCTTTTCATCTCTTTCTGGGCTTTATTATATCTTCTCTTCATCTATCATTGTATTGGAAAGCTAAATTTGAGAAATGTGAATATACATTCTTTCTTCAGATAATCATACACTTTAATATTATATTAATATATCATCGAAGTCCTTTTCTTTGATGTTTTTATGCCATTTTAAAAACTAATTTAATTTTCTTCATCCGTGCAGATGAAGAATACATGTAATAAACAATAAATGTTGAGATCATAGGTAGGAATCCGACCACCAAGATAGCGACGTCCACGTGAATCACATTTCTACTCAGATTGCTCGCAGAACTAATACGGCAAATATTGGTGATAAACAATTTTCGGTAAAGGATCCCTGGTGCTTGCACGTGACTTCAGATGTACCGCAAGGGCGCTCTAGAGAGGGCGTGACTCATGTGGCGCAGCCAAGCGGTGCGCGAAGGAGGTGCCCGGTGAGGACCTCCGATCGCGTTGCCCCATCGCCCCTCGACGGGCCTTCGTCGGAACGTGCGCCGGGCGGTTTCTGGCGGCGTCAGGCCACGCACACGCAGGAGGGCGGGGCGGGTGGGGCGGGCCTTGGGCTGCCACTCGCGCGTCGGCGACCGTCCCGTCCAGAACCGCTCCGCCTCGCCCCGTCCGCGCTGCACCGCGCCTTTCACCGCCACGCCGCCTCTCGGAGTAGCGCCCTCGCCCGCGCTGTGGCCCCAAGGCGGGCGGCGGGGCGAGGCTCCGAGGACGCCCGGCACCGCTGCGCTGCGCCGCCCCGCTCCGCCCCACCCCGCCCCGCCCCGCCCCGCCCCGCCTCGCTCCGCCCCGTCCCTCCCCGCCGCGCTCCGACCCGTCCCGCTCCACCCCGCCCCGCTCCACCCCGCCCCGCTCCACCCCGCCCCGCTCCACCCCGTCCCGTCCCGCCCCGTCCCGCCCCGCACCACCCGACCCCGCCCAGCCGCGCCGAACAGTAGCCCCAAATGTCACCAACAGGACTCTGGAATTGAACACTTGAAACAAAAGAAAAGGATGTGTCATTTTCATACTTTTGAGACAAATGAGTTTGTTTGTACGTTAAACCTGTTGACGTATACAACTCTTGCCATTTATAATCATTCCGTAACACTATCAATATATGCGTCTGAACGTTTTTCAAGTATTCACGTATTCTCCAGATTGTGCTTGAATTGGACCCAGCCATGTCACTACTGTCCAAAACCGCTACCGTCGCCACTCGAACTCTAGACTCCCGGTCAGAGACGATGCAGAAGCAATGGCATTGTTGCCACTGTGCTCAAACAATCGGCGTTAATGTGTGGTTTTTGAGCATTAAAACGGTTTATAAATATGTAATAAGAACTGAATAAAAATAAAATAACCCAAAATAAATGTGCCATTCAATACGAATGATTAAACTCGTGTTCAAAGTTGTACAAATGTTATTATTTCTCTCAAAATTAATTTCATTTAAAAGTTAATCATGTTCATTCTCACGGTTGAAAATAACTAGGGTTGGATATTGCACACTTTGATATCAAATTTTAACAGCTTCAAAAATATTTAATTCATTCATCATTGTAGTTGCGATTTCCGCGGAATAAAACGTACTACAGTGACGTTCATAACAGGGATACTCGGGCAGATGTTGGCAGGCGTGGTATGTGCTTTTACCATCACACATGATGGCTCACGTTAATATATGAGAATGAGAAAACGCCTTGAGCATCTTTCATAACATACTTAAGACTTATAGATATATTATCGGTTAGGAAAGAATTATAGTCAAAGATTATTGAGCATGTATACACATCTATGCTCAAGGTCAGCCTCGAACACACGACTCTTCCGATAGAAGTAGTAGATAGAACGGATTCGCGTTAGTGTCTTTGGCAACCCTGATCTACTGATTATTGTATAATCTTCACATTCCGAACTTTACGCATTTTTTGAAAACACGATTACGTTTTAGCTTTTTTTTGATAAAAACATTTTATTTATTCAGTTATAAACACGTGCACGCATTCATTTATTCATTTATAGATAAATTTGTTCACTCATTGATTCTTGGTCATTCATTTATTTATTCATTCATTCATTTACAAATTGTACTTATTTATTTAGTGGTTATTCGTACATATTTATTTTATTAATTTATTCCCTTCATTATTTTCATTTCGCTGTCGTTTCGACCCCCGTGTGCCCAGTGCGCGCACGGCTGCCGCCCAACGCCCTTCCCTTCCGAGGGGGCGCTGTTGCAAGCGCTGCGCCCGCCCGGGCTATCACGCGCCGATCGCCTGCCCCCGCGCCGACCCGCTTTGTTCAGCCGAAGCCCCGTCCGGCGGCACGCGCCGGCGAAAGTGCCTGCCCACATCCGCCTTCGCCGGCAGATGGGAAGAGCGTAATCCGGCATTACGCCAGCGCCTCCAACAGATGGATTCTCACCTGTTCCGCTACTCTTAATTCCGCGTCGTCATGCTTAGCACTGACCGTTTTCAGTGTGTACTCATGTGCTTGTGAAATGTGTAATGTCTCTCATCATGCGTCCTTGTCAAGATCAAATTCGAGTATTAAAATAAGTTTTTATTTTATTTTAGACTTCCGGTCAGGCAGTTGTTATTGGAGAAGTTTATACGCGAATCACTTTTTTTGACATGGACATAGAACTTGCTTCTTCAGAGGTTAATTTACCATTAAACCTATTTCACCTCCAACGTCATCTACTTTTCGATAAAATACGTACAGATTCTTTGCCTGTCCGATCTGATATTTCAATGGTTATCTGCACCTACATCTTAAATATGCTATTTTATGTCCTTTATCTTTCATCAACTAATGTTTTATCAGAATTTGAGAAGAAATATTCTGCACATTAGTTAAGTTCTGCACATTATGTGCCAAGAAAGATTATTGGCATGAGTAGGGCCACTTAAAAATACTATTCGTTGACAGACTTGTCGGCGACGAGTACTTACTGACTAGTCAATAAACTAGTCACGAACGTAATCAGAATTTTCACAATTAGGTAGTTCACTCCGGAACAAGGAAACGTAATAAATTAGCTCATACATCTTCCGCCGAAAAAAATCTTGCCTGGCAATTCATAGCAGCGATAATTATCTCTACGGCAGTGGAGAAAACGTCTTCAGCAATCCGAACTGCCAAGTCACTAACGAAAGCGAAGCACCTTGGCAAGGAAACATCCTATTTGAGGCATTCTCCCGCGATGGCAGAACGTGACGGTGGGCTCGGCTGACCGGAGCATCTTGGCGGCCGGGGCGGGCGCGAGGGCGAGTCTCTCCAGGCAGCGCGGCGAAAGGACGAGACGAGACGAGACGAGACGGCGACGGCGACGGCGACGGGGCTGCGCTGACGAGGTCGCCGCTGCCTCCGTCTGTGTGATTAGCTTTGACGCGCGACGGCGGCTGTCACTTCCCCGGCTGCCATCGCGCGGCGATTTACGACGCGAAGCGATCCGCCCATCCTCTCAAATGCACCTGGCGGCTGTAAACGTTAATACGCAGCGCTTTCAAGAGAGGAATAGCATTTCTTTAGATTATTCAACTTCATTATAGTCTTAGGTAAACGAGAATGAATTGGAATATTGTAGATTAACTCGCGAAATTCCGCGAAGAGCAATAGCCTTGAGGTAAAATATACACAGTAGGCAATATTAGTAAGCTCTTTGAAAAAAGATAGCAATGATTCTTTAATACGATATTTTCATGCTAATGCTTGCCCTAAATTAGGAGCAAATATGTTGATCTTATTTTTGTCTTCATTTATCTAGTTTTATTTCAATCGACTTTACTAACTTTCGATATATCTGTGTGTGAGAGAGACTAAACTGCAAGAAATAATGGTAAATTTTGAAATCGTAAAATTCGCCAAGGTATCATTAATATATTTTATTGTTATTTTCTGACAAGTAGTGTCAACGCTTTTTAACCCTTCAAATCGAATTTAACTACATATTATTATATTGGTCCTTTCAAAGTTTTCTAAGATTTCTTTTTTTGGAGAATGTCGGGAACTTCTAAAAAAAAAGCAAACCCGGTTCGACTTCAATCATTACTTACTTTAAGATACTTCAAGGGATTTCATAGGACCTTGGTGCACGCAGAGGATGTGCCTCAAGCAATGCAATCAGTTACCTGCCAGACTGAAGGTAACTGAGAAAAGTTGACGTATCCGTGATGTAAATGCGTGTCTTATATGAACAAATATAAACAAAAATTATCACAATTAAATTTGTTCAAAGAATTGGTGGCTGCGACCGGACTTCGAACCCGGGCCTTCTGGTTTACGTCCAGGGGCTCTGGCCACTAAGCTGCCAAGACCACAGATCCTTTGAAAATTCAAAAAAAATCATATTGACGTATTATAACGTTCATAGGCTGCAATACTAGCATAACAACAAAAATAAAAAAATAAAAATTAAACTTGTTTTAATTTTTCGCTGAATTAATAATCGATGGATTGGAGATAAAGGATTACTAGAATGTTCCATAGTGGTTTTAATAAATAACAATTATTATAAAATGTAATAAAATAACGCTCATAACAAAACAATACCATTTTTTCAAGATGTGCAAATGTTGCAGTCCACGAACGATACATGAAAAATCTAGTGCAACGATTCACCGCTTCTTCATTTAAGATTCTTCCCTTATGGGCAGGCAGCCCGTTTCTGGCACCACTTCGGTAAAATGCTGCTTCGCCGAAGGCATTTGTGTGACGTCTTTCTTCCGGAGAACGCCGAGATGAGTGAGGTGAAGGCATCCCGCTTCGAGTGGCCCATCCATCTCCTAAGTAAGACCTTCGTGCGGCTGAGGATGTGCCCGGGGCGCGCCATCAGAGGCGGCCGACGACGGGGGGGGGGAGGGGGGGGGGCAAGAGGAAAAAGGCCCCTCGAGTGGCCTTGCGTAGCCCAACGAGCCGCCACCGCCGCCGGGCGCTCGTTGAGAGGATTTTATTTTAAGAATCATTTAAACGATGGTATCGTCGAGTAAACTTTGATGAAGTATTTTATTTTAACACACACAGAAGGGTTATAGTTTCTATTAATAGAATTAGAAGTTGGCATACTCCCTTAAATAATAGTTTATTCCAGAAAAACATATTCATAACATTAAATACATGTATAGAAATGTGGATTGCATAGATAGTGGTTTGCAACCTGTTTCATTTATCCTCAGGCTTTGACAGTTAGTAAAAAAATATCCGCAGACGGGGTAAAAAGCACGTCAGGTAGTGACCCCTCTGACCCCAGTTTGCGTTTTCATACATAATGTATGGTCAATTTTGAGAGCTATTGTATAGGCGGCCAATCAAATGAAAAAAAGATATAATAAAAGTATACAGACGGGAAATACAGCCATTAAATTATTATGATATCATCGATAATCCGGTTTTATAGATCTTCTTTAACCATCGTGTCAGTAATTTTAAACACGAGGCAGTTAATACCAGAGCCCCTTTAAAAATTCTTTGGACGCCGATGGCTGCAATATTTTTCGACCCCACCACAATATTGTAATATTGGAAAATATTTTTTTAAGAGTGTGATTTATGTTACATGTAACTAGCTTAGGTACGTGGTAGACAAAATAGTGTTGATATATTTGACTTAGGCAGCGAAGGAATAGGAAACTCAACATCATTGCTATTGTGTCATGTTAACTTTTGAATTAGCGTAATATAACTTTGATAAATTTATTAGAAATTTTGTACCATATTTTTGGAACTATTAAATCAGTACTTATGTTTCGTTGAGTTGGGTTTGATGAGGTTGTATCTTTAATACTATCCCTAACAGAAAGTTGGAAACTTGAACCGGGTCCTTTGGAGATTTGGTTAACGATTTGTTCTTCTTCTTGGAATAATTGTACTGACGTATTTAAAGAAAATGTGTGGAAAATATCCATTCTATTATAGGCTTGAGTTAAGCCAAAAATTAATTTAGTTTGTACGATAAACTTTCCTTCTGGTGGGTTATCTTTAAACTCCTTTTCATCACGAACTTCGGAGTACGTAAAAGAGAAGAAAGGAATTATTAATCTTACATTCCAGACATTTTTTCCTACGATGCTAATTTCTCAGTCTATCTCGGTGTAGATAAATACGTAAATGTTATATTATAAGATAGTTAACATCAACGTCGGTAAATACACATTTTTCAGTCTTTAGGAAACATATTTTTTCTTAAATCTATTTTTAGGAACGAATAAAATGTCAACAGATTATCAACGCATGTCTAGAAACTTAAAAGATACTGGAATGAAAAATAAAAATTTCAGAAAGGAACGCAAGGTCTGATTGTATCAATCTGATATATTCCTTCTTTCACTCCAGAAACAAACTTCTAGTATATTGCCAGTCACAATGAATTATCTAAGTCAATTGTGGCATACGACGACCGAGTAAATAATCAACATGTGAGATAATATTTCGACATGCAGTAGATAAAAATATGAGTGTGAAGGAGGAGAAGAAGAAGAGAATGCGCCCAATTTAACTTAATTGGCTGATGGGCGTTGTCCGAGACGCTATTACTGAAGGGAGACGAAAGACCAGAAGAAGATGATGTTATTTTTAATCAAACCACGCTGGCTGTAAACCTAAATATAGGTAATGAAATTCAGGAGGGAAAAATGTCTCACTCATGTTTATTATAGTGTGAATCCGGAATAAGTGTGTTTCCTCTAAGGATTAAGTGGTGTCAGCTCAAGGCCAGTGTTGGGAAAACGTGGAATTATCCGCTCTGGTATTAACTGCCTCGTGTATAAAACTACTGACACGATGGTTAAAGAAGATCTATAAAACCGGATTATCGATGATATCATAATGATTTAAGGGCTCTATTGCCTGTCTGCATACTTTTATTACATCTTTTTTTTCATCTGATTGGCCGCCTATAATATAGCTATCAAAATTGACCGTACAGTAAGTATGAAAACACAAACTGCCTTAGAAAAAATATTTATTGGAGAATTGTGAGTCACAAAACATATGTAGGTAAAATGCAGACATTCTTCACTCGTACAATACAAAAAATCTTGAAATAACTGATTTTCCCCTCATGACTAAATTCACAATGTCTTCGTTCTTTCACCGTTGTTTCCCTTCTCAGGGTCATTTTCAATTAGATGTTGCTTTCGGCAAATCTGAACATCGGCTAATCTATTTGTCACTACTTTGTGCCCAGGAAAACATTTCAACAGGTGCATTTCAAAGCGTGCTTCTGATGGTGTACGTTCATTTCTGTGCAACACTTATTTGTAGGTAGAGCACAAAATATTTAATTTTCTTCCAGGAAAACTGAAATATCAAAATTACATATTTTATCTCTAGAAATATCCATATAAAAAGTGGTCATGGTACCATTATAGGTGAATACAGTAAAGATGCACGTTCAATTGTGTGAGCCACTGAATGTTTCTAATGCGCACATCTGTTGGCGCATTTATCTCACTACTATGCACTTTTCTTTAATGCGTACATCGCTTGCCGATTTAAGTTCATTTGCATTAAGAACTAACATATCATGGAATGCATTTTACAATCCTGTTGTTTCAACATTCTATAATATTGCACTGATTAGCAAACTCTTTCAGAGGGCGTAAGCTTACAAAAAGAAATATGCTATTAGAGCAATATTCTCGATGAAAGAGGAAATAGAAAAATACTTTCTGTGTGACATCATAAATCCATTACCCATCCCCCATTGCCGAAATCAGCCTCCGAACGCCCATGTAGTAAGCCGGAAGAGATACCGTAGCCATCCTTCCATTCTCCGCGTGGAAGCGGCGGGAACCAATACCAGCAATTACGCTGCAGAGATAGCTGACGTAATGACACCAGATTAGTAATAAGAGTCCTCCCGCTTCCAAGTGGTTTCCAAGAGAGATGAAACTCTTTCAATCAGCGACCCACAGCGAGGGTAAGGAAACACCGGTTGGTTCTTTCATAAGGAGCTCCTAAAAACCAACCTCATTTCGTTTGCCTGGCGCCCGACGAGGACAAAGAAGGAGCAGAAAGGCTCCTGCGGCCCCAGACAAGAAGCCGGCCGGCATCGGAACCTCCGCGACCTTGCCGGCGGTGTCGCTTTCTCTCCCGAGGAACCGAACGCCAAGGGGGAGGGCGCGCGCAAGCAGAGCGACACGTGCCTCGTCGCGCGGCCAGCGCACTCATTAATCTACCTCTATATTCGAAATGCCGAGGGCTTTCATTTAGAAAGGACCGGCTTAGGTGGCTAAGGACGTCAATTGATGTCTCTGCTGTGCCACTGACCGAGAGGTCCTAGGGTTTGGGTCCCGACGGCGACAGAATTGTCGACACTAGCCTCAAAGCTCTATTGAATTCAGCGGTTATATTTTGATGAGAATTCTGTCGGCCGCTTGCCCTGATCGATAATTTTCCTTAAATTCTTGCCCTGATCAATAATTGATCGATTGCCCTGATCGACAATTTTCCTTGGTTTCTCTGATGTTTATGAAGCTCTGATCTATTATATCAGGCGCATTACCTTGACAAAGTAGCCTCGAACCACGCTCGACCTTTCCTTCCCCGTTCCTTCTTCTACCCTCACTCCTTAATTAGACACACGTGCACTACATCTCACGCATGTCGGGAGACCCGTAGGGAGCTTAGTTCTTGTTCCGGCGGGATCGGGTGTAGAGTATCTGGATGGGGAAAGCATCGCAAGCCGAGAGCATGTGGGCGCCGTTTCTCACCAACTCTCAACACCTCTCGCGGGGAACAAAATACACTACACTTACGGGACTAATGACTATCGAAATTGACACCCCCGCTAGAACGAAATGATAATTTAGAAAGATGTTCCAGCTTTCTACTCAACGGATTTCTCCGTTAAATGATTGGTAGTGAAGCTCAGATGTGCTATCGCTTACTATTGATTAACTGATTACTAGTGATTGCAGTCGCGTCCACTGCTAACGTCATTACACTAACGTGAATGTAGTGTACGTTTTTGCTCAGGAGGTGATCTTGCCCCGCTGGATGGCGAAATCCGACGCCCACCTCCTGTAGGTTAGCAGGCTTTTCCACAACCAGGTATCTTCTACCAGCGAGGCACCGCCCCAGCCGGAACAAGCTCTAAGCTCCCGACAGGTCTCTCGACATTTGTGGTCGTGTAGCATGAAAAGTGTATGTGTGTGTAAGGGGTGAGGATAGAACAAGGAATGGGAAGGAAAGATCGCGCGCGGTCCGTGACCCGTTTGATAGGATACTGCTCCGGCATTCGCCTGGTATTGACCGGAGAAACCACCGAAAACTACCGTTCAGAGCTGCCGGCCGCTGCAGTTCTCCTCCAGACAGCGACAGAACTCGATCTAGCTGTCAGGCTAGTGTCGAAAATCCACTCACCGTCGGGACTCGAACCCCAGGACCTCCCGGTCAGAGGCATTCCAGTGTCATCAGATGATGCACTGAGTCACCTCCGGTCGATTAGTATTATTAAAACCGCTTTTATTGTACAATCACTCAATTTTAATGACACCTTAAAATTAAAGGAATGAAATATTTGCCATTTGTTCATTGCGACGTATTTACTTTCTCGTATACGTAATTCTATATACTGACTAATGTACGTAGTATAGAGAAATTTTATAATGATGCGGAAAATCGAATTAGAGATTTCAATGGAAATATGCGTTTAGGGGGTCGCCTGAAAAGGAAAAATTTCCGAAATGCATTTATTTTTCAAAACGTCCAGTCGTCTATCTACCGTCTCTGTCTGTGATAACCGCTAGCGCGTACACCATACGTACGATTTTTTCGAAAATGGATATTCCCCAGACGATCTGATTCCACTCGAGGAGGTACTTTGTTGGTACTTTTCATGAAGTCCCTCGGACATTTTCAAATTTTTCTCAAAAACGGCTCCAATTTTTTTTCTGTAAATTTCTTGTAAGAATAAAATACACTTATAAAGGTAGCAGATGTCAGATTTCCGTTGAAATCTCGAAATCGATTTTCCGCAGCATTACATTACTTTCTTTATACTACACACATTACTCCGTATATACGCACGTATACGGGAAAGTCAACTAATGGTGGTACAGAATTGCACAGACTTTCCCGTATTAATTTTCTATTTCCTTAGCTCTTAGTCTCGTCTAGCTATAAGAAACTTGCCACTTACTCTTGCCAACTGCCATACATCGCCGCCCAAAATTTTCATAAATTTTAGTTTTTCTAAATGGAAATATTATTTTAAGAATATTAAAGTACAGTAAAACTTCGTCTTGAATGGCAATATCTTTGAAAAATTTGGAGCCTTTTTAAAGAAAATGGCGTTTAAATCCTATTGTAAATTCGAAATTTGAAACTCTTTTTTACAGAAAACTTTTGAGTTTTCGAAAAACTTCTTTTAAAACACATTAACTCACAAGTACAATAGTGTTTACAAATCACTGGAAATGTACATATTAACTTGTTAAGAGTTCCTTCAAATACATTGCATTTGGGTAATTGTCGAAAATACAAAAAAATATTCCGAAATGAACTTTACTCCACATTAAAGAGTGCAATTAGCACTATCCGTTGGAAAAGTTTGAAGTAAAAATTTGAAGCCGTTTTTGAGAAAAAATTTCTGGGAAATTTGAGCAATTTTTCACAGAAAACGGTAGTTTTTCTTGAAACTATATATTATATATTTAAAACATACACTCATAAATATAATAATGTTAATAAATATAATAATGTTTGCTGCTAATATAAATATTAACGACGTGAGAGACAGTTAAAAAAATGGTAATTTTTTAAAAATACAAAAGCATTGAGCACAATGGGAATTATGCCATCTTATACAGTGCATTTAACACTATCTCTACCAAAAGTTTAAAGAAACAATTTGGTGCCGATTTCGAGAAAATATTGTTTTTGTTATTTTTTAAATTGTAAATATTGCACGCAATGTTGCGCGAAACTACTAAATGTTTAAAAAAATGTAAATGACTTTAATGAAAGAACTCACTATGAACAACAAATTTTATGTGAACGAAAAACCTCTATCTTCAATTTTGTAGATCTAGGAAGACACGGAAAAAGTTCAAAGTATTTGAAATTTTCTAAAGTTCAGAAAAAACCGTGAAAATCTGACCTATGCCATCTTTATAAGTGTATTTTACTGCATTCTTATATGAAATTTAAAGTAAATTTGGAGCCGTTTATTAGAAAAATTTGAAAGTGTCCCAAGGGCATCGTGTAAACTACGTTTCGAAGAACACGTTTCGAAGAACGTTTCTCCAAATCACGGTGCCTTGAGTGGAGGCAGATCGACCGGGAATTATTTTGGAAAAGATCGTACGTATGGTTTAGGCGGTACTGTGTTCGCAGACTGGCAGACAGATGGACGGACAGACGGAACCTTAAAAAAATTCAAACTTTTGAAATTATCGAAAATTGAGAGATAACCGTGAAAATTGGACTTATGCTACCTTTGTCAGTGCATTTTGCTATATTCTTAGAAGAAATTTAAAGAAAATATTTGGAGCCATTTTTGAGAGAATTTTGAAAATGTACCAGGGTTTTCATTTAAAGTACCTCCAAAAACGAATGAATGGTTTTCAAAATCGTAGATCCCCGAGTCAGGCCAAATGGACAGATGTCTTCAATTTGGAAAAAATCCTACACATGGTTTAGCCGCTAGTGTTGTTCACATACACCAGATCATAAGCTGAATTTTAATCTTGATTACTGTTACGATGTTGTTGTTTTTTCAAATGCATTCTTAATGGCATGTATTGGATGGCATTTATTTCTGAATGATCCATTTACTTCTAAATTATAATTGCTTGTCTGTATGATTTGCTAGAAATAAAAAAATGTTTATCATAGTTTTTGTTCGTTTATTATTTCATTTAAAAAAGGAAACGTTCGAACTTGGCGGCAAAGATGAAACGTTGCAGCGGGTTTTCTGCTATACTGCTCTACAGGGCATCTATAACTGTTTAACTTTTAAATAAATTATGAAGAGACTAGTCATGCTTTGGTAGTAAGTCTTGATTTAAATGAAATTAAACATTTAAGAATGAATTTAAATTATATTAGAGACATGGCAAAAAAATAATTGAATGAATTCGAAACAAGCAATAGTGATTCATGAAGAACATCTTAGAAGAGCTTTCATAAAACCACAACAATGGAAACAAAAACAGCAAAAATGGCGCTTTTAGCAAGAATTTATAAGAAAATATGTACCCATTGTTGGCAGCGCCCATCGCTGTATGCGCGCTTTGTTGTCTGCACTTATTGACTGAGATGTGTTGATATAGACAGAAATGCGATATAATATTGTTATTTACCATTTCTAAGGGGCGAGAAATTATGTGCTGTTTTAGCACCACTAGTTCTTTACGATTTGTCGTTATTACGATTTAAACATAAAATTAAATTACTTGTTTCTTATAGATATTGAGAAATTGTTGTAATGAATGGATATGAATTTGTCTATCTTGCGCAGAAAACTTAATTCATGATTGATGATTTATTCACAGAAAAGTTAATACAAGTTTAGTTATTATAATTTAATTATATAATCACATCTTCCGAAAAATTGATGTTCTATTTAAAATGTTTGTTTCACAAAAACTGTTGTTACACTAGCCTCAGCAACATCTTTTCTCTAGCAACGGGGAAACTGCGTTTGCAGTTTGAGAGAATCGTGACTATGACTGAAGTTAACCTCTAGTTATGTGATATTTCTAATGCATACATTACAGAATTATTAATTTCCTCATTTTTATGTGCTGGAATATGTTATATAGAATTGCAATATAGAATTTCGTTTCTACACTTCCATTTGCAAGAAATAGGATGTTGTATGGCGTGTGCGACCAATGATGCTTGAGTGGTAAATCCATCATCGATATTTCGACCTATGTGTATTTTGCAACGAAGGTATGAGAAAGCGGCAACAGAGCGTAACAGTTAACGATCAGCATCTCTGAACGTCCTGTTTGCTCCATGGGCTGGAATTACGAGTGTTTACATTTTCGTATGTTGCTCAAGTTATGAAGTGCACAAGGACGCAAATTTGTCTACTTCATAAGATTTCTCTGTTAATATTTCTAAAATAATTACAACGATTTTTAAGGAAACTACCTGTATGAGGAAAAGGAACAGGCTGAGAGGAAAATCAGGAAATTACGGTAGAATCGTATTTCGAACGTTCTCATAAATTTCCGTTTCTTAAAAACCAAGAGTGCGAAAACTATCAGTGGATGAAATTATCTACATACGGGTTAGTCATTTAAAGTTAACCTAATATTACGAGTATAAATTATTATCAAACCTACTTACTTTTTTCTGGAGAGTTTATTTTTCCCATTTACATTAGTTCATTTTGTGATTGATTGTGTAGATTGAAATTTTAAAAAATCTTAAAGGCTCCCACGACTTTAGTTAACCTTTTTTTCTTTATTAGGTGGAAATGTGGACAAGTATTAGTTTGAAGTAAACAACGCATACGTTCTTGGATTAACGTAGACAATTATATTTACAGTCATTACCAACGCTCTGAAGTGCTGAGATGGCCCCTTTTTTGGTTTCTGGACATAAATGTAACTTAAATATGCGCACCTTTTGTTAGTTGTTAGTTGTTAGTTGCGGTAGGAGTGGAGACGGGGTGTAGATTGTTAATGTTTTAACAATACAGAATAATTTATAGTTAGGTTACTGATGCAAATCATTTTTTTATAAATCGGGAGCGAACATGTCTAGTTTTACAAATGTGACTGAGGAAAGGGTTATTGAGATTAAGAAAAAGGGCGTAAATTGTACTTCTCCGCCACACGTCGCACATATTTTCGACTGCTGTTTGACGCAAACAAATCAAATAAAACGAAAGCGAGGCTGCGTCCGGGCGAGAGAACAAGGGCGTGGGCGGGTCGGAGGCGAGGAACAGAGCTCCGGCGGAGGAGGGCAGCGAAGGCAGCGGAGTCGCGTTTTCGAGCGGACGCGCGGAGAAAGGCCAACCACTCCGTGGCTTCCCGTTACTGGACTTGAACCCACATCCTCTCCACCTCGCCGCCACGCCGCCGTGGGTGACCTTGCGCCGGTTGTGGCCGCATCCGGCCCCGCCCGTCCCGGCCCCGCCCCGGCATCGCCCCGGCCCCGCCCCATCGCCTTTACGGCGCACGGCGACCCACGCACGCCACGCCAGGCGCGGTTGCGCTAGCCAGCCATCAGGAACACTACTCCCGTTCGTGCGGCTGTGGGGAACACTTCTGCACAGTTCTCGTAACTCGTATTACACAATAATTCCCGCTGAATTTAGATCAGTCAGAATCTCCTCTGACTGTAACATCGCTGACTGGGAGGTCGTAGGGTTTGAATCCCAGCTATGGCGAGTTTTTGACACTTGATAGAAGGTTAGCCGCTGTCTGGAGGAGAAAAATACCGGCTGGTTGCTTTGATTGTGTCCGTGGTTTCTCCTGTCAGCACAGGTGAATTCTTGACCAGTACCCCCACAAATGTGTCTCAGACCGCATGCAATCTTCCCTTTCTCGTGCATGTCCTATCCTGCCCATTTCTCCCGACCAATCGGGAGTTCACAGCTTGCCCCGACTGGAGCGGTGCCCCGCTTGGGAAAGATTCCACGAGGAAGCCGACATGTAGGTCGGAGCCGAATCTCACCACAGCGGGGGGCACCCCGTTGGCACCCAGCGGGGCGGAACACGCCACCTCCTGAAGTAAAACATTCTCTGCACTAAGGGGACTATGGCCATAGCAGTTGGCGTGTTCGGGAAGATCAATCAATGGAACACAATAGTTTGTACTAGTCCATGAAATGTTACTAGTAATTTACAAGTGTGTTCTATTGTGTAAATTGTGTGTAATGAGTGTGTAAATTGAAATTCTTGTTATTTGCAAGAGAATTAGAAGATCATGGTGTTCATGGTTTCTAGAAGATACTTTGATGTATATTATAAAGGAACTACACGCATTGGGACAGACTGGTTTGAATTATAATTTAAAGCAGCTCTGATGACTAGGGATCAGATTCTGATGAGATGTCATGTTCTCATTGTGCATTCTAGACGTAGGTAACTTTTAAATGAATGTTTATCACGATATGTAGGTGATAGAAGTGTGCTGTTATTTGGCCATTTTTTGCCACTTTTAAATTTTTAGGTAATTTTTCTGGGCCTTTCCGTCTTTTTTGTCATTTTTACGCATTTTGTTTCCTTTTCGTGTTTTTTTTGTTAGTGAATGTTTCATGGAATTGCAATGACACATTAAAACAAAGATTTTATTATATCATCCGTTCCTGATGAAAATCTCTCTCTGGGTGGACTCTGTTTTTCGAACTCTCAAAATTACATTCTTCGGCAACTTCCTCGACCTTTTAAAACTGACGGTTGGAATATAATAATATAAAAAAATTAGCTCGTTTTCTCTTATTTTAAAGTCATTTTATAGGTTATTATCCTCTCTTTTTCAGAAATTTTATAGGACATTTTCAAAGAATTTTTAGGTCAGTAGAATCCGAGCGCTGCTCATAATATATGGTGCCTCAGCAGGCTTAATATTAGCCTGACATTCGTGAATCTCAGTACTGCAAGAGTATGTCTAGAACACGAGCGATGAGCCATAAGGCACACATGCACAACGCCTGCTCCTGGGGGCATTCTGCACTCAAGACCCACGTGTCTGCCCGCGAGACCGGCAAAATGGAAGTAGTGGGGGGCTTACTGTGAGGACGGCGCGGCGCGAAGATTCAGTGCCTGGGCATCTAATGAAATGATCCACGCTGTGATATTACTTTCCCATTTATTTAAATGGGTAATGTCTAGTATTTGTAGCTACAACAACCATAATACTCTGTTTATGTTCTTCCGTGCACTGCTGTTATGTGTCGACATACTTTCCATTTTTAATTTTTTTAATCAATGCTCATTGTGACTCATAAACAATATTTTAAAGAAGGGGTTCTTCAAAAAAATTGTTATTTTTAAAATAACAAAAAATTAGAATGTAATACTTTATTTTTCACCAGGAATGTTACAATCTCCAAATTTTAACAAAGACGAGATACCAAAGACCAAACCTCTCTGTCGATACGTTAGGGCAATCATGAGATTCTTATGTGTCTCGTTAAATATAATGCAAAGGCCTTAATGTTTTCTTATATGATGTAAATGATTATTAATAAATAGTGTTCGTTGATCTGATATTAGAAATATATAATGTACAAAGTCTCTTCTCAGAAATTAGAGCAGAAAGTAATAATGAATATTTAAGAATAAGATTTTTTGGCTTTGATGGAACCGTTTTATTCAATTAAACACAGTTAATGAAAAAATAGTTTATTGCTATCCTCTTCAAACAAAACGATTGAATATCACAATTTTGTCTTCAGTACCACACTGAATTTGTGATAACGTAATACGCTTTGCTACGATGTTGTCAGCTCTACAAGCAATTATAATACTTGGTGTCAAAATCAAAAGTCGTTTTAGGTTCATATTTCACACTGTCATCTATCGACAACGATCATTTACAACATAATACAAAATGCAATATTACTTGAACTGTATGAGGTAGTCCGTCACTCTCTCACAATAGATCATTCAATTTACGGTTCTGCGCATTCTTATCGCTGGCCCCCACTCCTATAATGAGTTTTATCCCCTTCTTCCTTACCTTTCCGCATTTGTACTCGAGTGGCTTCCGAGGTCAGTGAAAGTGCAAAATGCTGTACAGGCCTCCAATTAGGGAATATCGTATCAGCTTATCGTCCGTCCCACAGGACGTAATGGTTCAAACAAACAGGAAGTAATGTGGTTGGATACGATGGGAAATGGGCGGCAAGATTAACATTTTGTCCAGCCAAAAAGAACCTGAACAGTCAGCAAGCGGTGCGGCCCCATACTCTTTTTGCTGACCCTCCCAAGCTACATCCTGTCTGGAGAGTTCAAGAGAGATATCACGACACTTGTTGTCTAGAGCGCGAGTTTAGCGCTAGCAAGACACATGAGAGGGACACTGCGCATGCGCATACTATAGCATACTGTGCATGCGCCTGCTATAGGTATTCAGAAAACATCTGGTAGCCTAATAGAGCTTGGGATTCTAATAGCCCAAAAATTTGTTTTGGCTCCTTTAGCAATTTGTTACATTGGTTTCCTTGTGTCATTGCTTACACGAAACATGAACGTATTTTTTTGTGCCGGAAACGGCACACCGACGGAAACCACGGAAACGACCGATCAGAGCAGCCGAACTCTTAGAGGTGCCAGTCAGGCAGAGGCGACATTCGGTCCACCTCTATTCCTCCGAAAATGCGACACCGCCGGTTCATGAATTCATGAGCTCTCGGACTACGGAGCTTGATGTGTGGACTGTCAATTGCACACAATAAGATACCCGGAGAGCCCAGCGCTAGCCGTATTTGACATGCGAGGTGATTCACGTTAGAAAATATTCCGTTCCTACAACCGTCCATCACGATTGAATCACGCGTCATTAGATCGCACGGGCGTGGTCACGTGTTTTGACTCAGAACATTCGACGAATACGAAGCGACCTTGTAAAGGTTGTCTGTTCGAGAAATGGTTGAAAGTCTCTGCATCGTAGTCTCAGTCTCGTGTATAACGGGTTTTAGGATCCTGACACTTCGTTTGGAATCTCAGGCTCAGAAAAGTTCGTCATCAGCTCCAAATAAGTCTAATCAATGACAACCAACTCCATATAACGTTGTTTCTTCCAATAAATATTCAGTTTATCCGAGGTTACCCGTAAAATAATAATATTATTTGTATTACAAAATCCCAAACGACTTCTTGTTGCAGTGGCTTTTAAATCACATAAAACAGTGGTTTTTACATGGCAATATATAAAAATCCTATTTTCTTGCGAATTTTCGTTTCAGAGTAGTTTCGTTTGTTCGTTTGTCTCCTTAAGAAGCAAATACGTACCAGGGTACGGTCACGTCCGTAATAAGGTATTCATATTAAAAATGTTTCTTTATGATAGTCATTATCGTCAGTAAATATTGGAAAATCAGCTGATAATATTTCAGCTGTATTTTTCAATCCAATCCATTTGAAGTTTTCTGTTGGTACAGGATTGGACGTATTGCTATAAGTGATAGAATGCATACAATGTATCTCTCGATTTATATAACGAAATATTTGTACAGGTACAGACCATTGACTACTCGCATTATTTGGCACGCTTGAATTGTCGCCAAGGTCAGTTGAAGGGACTGGGTGTATTTACGACTCGAAAAAATTGACATTATTATTTCCATTATTTATATGAAATTGTTAGTGCTATTAAAAAACGTAAAAAATACTTACCTAAAATTCTGCGATGATAGACTTTACAACTATTATTTACAAATATAGAGACATTTTACGCACGTTATTGAGGAACCGTTTGAGAGAGTTTTTGAGATCAAGGAAGTGTTTCAGCAATCTATGTAGACAGCTAAACAGACTACCTTAACATGCCGAATCTGGCGAGCTACTTTTAATTTCCCGTCACACGACTTGCAGGCACATTAAATTGTTACTTCCCTACAGTTCAACAGCCAGCTGTTCAGAGGAAGCGAACAGAAATGCATGACTCGTCTTTATGCACCAAAGCAAACGGCCGCTATTCCCAGAAGTGGAGTATCACGCGCCACTTTCCTTCCGAAAATGACATCGCGCCGTCCGGGGGGGGGGGGGACTCGGGAGCAAATCGGAGTGAAAGACGAGCGGGAGAAATTCGCCCCCCCCGGTGCTCCCTGCCGCAAAGAAGTTCCTTTTCTTGTGGAATGCGTTCTCGCCTTCAGACGCGGCAGCGGCACTCTGTGGGGCCCCGCCGCGTTCTTTCCAGTCTCTCCTACTCCGCTCTACGTCTTCTCTTTTGTATTTGGCGTACTTCACCTACACTCCACTTTACCAATCTCTGTGTAACTTATCTTTCCCTCTCATGAATGATTATTTCGTGTTTCGGGGCGCGATAACTGTTGTAGTCATTAGCCCCATAAGTGTAGTGTATTTTTTAAATTAGGGTTGGTGGCGGTAATCTTCCCACGATGGATTGCGAGATCCGTGTGTGAAGTATGGGAGGATAGGACAAGGAAGGGAAAGGGATGATTGCGCGCGGTCCGCGGTCCGTTTGATAGGGAACTGCTCCGGCAATCGTTTGATATTGATTGGAGAAACCTCAGAATGATCAGCGATCAGAGCAGCCGGCCGCTAGAATTCTCAACAAGTGTGTGGCGGCTGAATTCGACGGAGATCGAGATACCACTTTCCAATGTCTATGTCAATTTTCTTTCCCTATTTTACACTCTTTATCGTACTCTTTCCTCCCCTCTCCTTACTTCGAGACATGTTCGTCAGAGAGATGGAATTGGAAACATACCACCTCCTCCGGCAATTCAGTTCTTCGGAAATTAGTTCATTTTCTAAAAACATAATTAAATTTACAATCAACGCTGTTCGAGAAACTGTGAGAAATACTAGAAAGTGTGTGGTAAAAATAAACAGGATAATTAAGAAAGAAGTTGGAATTATTATATTACACTTTAAATTGGACTATTTGAAAAAACTCTTTTAAAAATATGGTATTAAATTTCGTAAAATATTTTGTAAAAAATAATTAACTTAACGTAAAAAAATTCGTTAAATAAAAGAGAACAAAATATATCATTAAAATGTTAAAAAATTAGTATTACAACAAGAGAAATAATATTATTTAATAATTAATTTGATATTTTATTTCCATTATTCCGACTCATTTCATTCAAATTTACCCATTTTATCAATTATTGAATATATTTTATTGGTTATGCATGTACTATTTATGTTGGTGCACGTTGCTGGCCAGCATGAAAGTACACGTTGTTTAACCTCTGAAACGAATAGTAAAATAAATTATGTATCATTCAATTGTGTCATGACAGTTCCGGGAAGGCCGTTCGCACGTCACTTTCTCTTTTCCTTATGCAAATATTAATCAAAATAATAGCACAAACGTGTTTCAGAAGATAAACCTTCCTGGAACGCGAGAACCCTAAAAAGTAAACATTTGAATATCCAATATTTTAGAAGCAAGAACTCAAGAGACATTTTTTTACATACCGACGATGAGTATTTATCGCTTTTTTAGAAATATTTCGATTTAGATTACATGTCAACTTTTTTCAATTACAACCCGTCGGTCAAACGAAGATTCTAAATATTTTTCTCAGATAAAATACTGATTATTCTCATGGCCGCCGACGAGTTCGTCCTAGTGACATTAGGCATTCGTTTTGCACGGGACTGTGCCACTGCCATGCAATGCTTGCCAGAGTGAAGTGAATGTGTTCCAGTTGCGCTCGCAAGTGGCGCTCGCTTGATACTTTCTCCTTCCGCCACCGATCGAAGCGCTGCCGCCTCCGCCTGTCTCATCGCACCCCCACCTCCCAGCTGTTGCGTCATGGCAGCCGTCATCCGTGCTGGACAACGATTAGTTGGCACTGAAGGAAAACACGAACTACACATTAACTAATAGATTTCTGTCGCGCTTTTAGCTGGTATTTTCATGTTAACAAAGTTTCATTCGTGCTTCGCAAGTTCATAAGAAAATTACATTTTTAAACATATTAGAGTTATCCGGCTCGTCCATTTTCGGCAAGAAAATTAAATCAAAAATAGTAGATTTAAATACTCGTTTACTTTTCTATTGTTTAATTATCATTAATATGATAAATCATGTTCTATCAAGTCATAAAGAAACATAGTAATTCAAGTAAAGAAAGCGTAGTAATTTACAGCGTTTTACCAATGTACTCGAAAGTGGATTTAATCCATCAACAACATGTGTTTTCTAGAATTCATCACTATTCAAAATTTCACCTCTGAGGGACCGTAAATCATCCAAAACACGTTTGTTTGTTGTTTTGTTTTACGAGAAATATCTTAGAACCTTCTCCATCAGGAGACTGAGAGGCTTCGAATGACACCTCATTTGTCACGATTGGTGAACTGGAAGTGATCTACCCGTTAGTGACGGCAGACCTTATTACTCGGCTACTGCAAAAGTATTTATATTCGCTGTGCATTTCGTTGCGGACATAAGCAAGGTAACAGTTACCGTTTCGCTACGATTGTGAATTAGAAAACCATGTAAGCCATGGTTGTTTTAATCTTGTGATTGTTGCGTGGTAAGTAAAATTACACAACATCGCACTCTATTTAATCATGCGTATCATCCCGTCTATATTATATAACACACTAAATAAAGATGACGGTTGTACAATTTGTGAAACTCGTAAGTATGCTACTAATGGATAGGCAATTACCCCTCAGTGCTGCATGAACGAAATTCAACATGAATTACATAGATGCAAAAACCTCTAAGATTATGACATTAATGGGAAATTAGCGTACCCGTGCGAGATCTCTCGCATGTGAATGCTCATCCTTTCCCTATCCATTTCGCTATTCTTGCTATTAAGAAGGAAAGTTGTTAATGAAACCTGAAATGTTTATTTGTTAAAAGATGTATAAATGTTCGTATTTACATAATAAGAAACAAAAATAAAAACAATGCTATTGATGTTGGAAACAATTTTTTAATAAAGATTTATTCAGTATTATATTGATAAGTTCTTCGAACAATTCACACTTCCTTAAAAACATTTGAAGTAATTATTCAATCTTTCCCAGAAAGTCAAGTAAAATTTCCATGCGAAAATCGGGCAAGTACAACCCTACTCTTTGCAATATTATTGAACTTTCCTGGATTCGTGACGAGGAACAGAGGAGGTTTGGAGGGGCCGGACGCCAGCTTGCTGGGGTGCGAAAATTGGAAAAAATATTTGTAAACTAAAAAGTGTTTATTTTTTGCGATCTTATGTACCCAAGAAAAGCAATTCTGAACCAAAAAATAATTCAACTAATATTTTCACCTCTAAGTAATAAATACCATTTATTACTATTAGAAACAATTCAGTAGGCTTAGACTTCCCTTCGGTACATGGAATGTTTCTCAAACATGTTTACGTATTGAATATCGTAGCGAACCGACACCTTAAGTTAAATAACAACTAGCTTAATAAGTAGCTACGTAGCTAGGACGAATTCAGCCGCTGTCTGAAGAAGAAATCTAGCGGTCGGCTGGTCGGATCGGTAGTTTTCACTGGTTTCTTCGAGTAACAGCAGGCGAATGCCGGAGCAGTACCCTAACAAAAGGGTCACGAACCGTGCTCGATCTTTCCTTCGTCTTCCTTGGCCTGTCCCCACCTCATACGTGCACTACACTATCACACTTGTCAGGAGATCAGTCGGAAGCTTAGGGCTCGTCCCGGATGGGACGCTGTGCCTTGGGTTCGCTGGTTGAAGAAAGCAAGCCCCGAAAGAATGTACGTATGTCGGCGCCGGATCTCCCCAGCCAGAGGCGAAGGTCACCGCCACCTCTCGCGATAAAAACGTGCTCTATCCTTTCGGGACTAATGATCTTAGCCGTTGCCGCACTCGGAATCGATAATCAATCAATCTGAAAGTTGGATTTCATTGTGAAGCTACTTTCCCTTGAAGTATGAAATGTTCTCACGGGTCCCGATAGTCATTCATTATTTCATGATCGCTTGAAATGTTGAGAATCAGGTTTCCAAAGTTTTCGGACGTCCTCTGATAGACTTGGTCTGTCTGTACTGGCACAACACCTTCTGACGGGGTCAAGGCCTACCAGCGGCGACCCGGTCTTGCTGCCTCAGGTTGGATGTACGTGTGGTTAGAACATAGGCATCCCTACGCAGTACTCTGGTCTTCTCAACCTTAGAAGTGAGATTTCCCATCGTCCCACAGCGATAGATAATATTATAAACTCATTATAATCTGCACCGACCGTGAATCGAACCCGATAACGCGTCATGGGAAGCAAGTATGGAGACCAGTGAGCTACCCGTGGGGCCAAAAGACTTGATCAGGTAGAATAATATATTTTCGATCGTGCGTTCAGCTTATTATATCGAATATAGTAAGACTTCCTGCAGCAGATAAAATTACGTTTCATTTTATTCCATGTAACAAAGAGTAATCAATACAGTATACTATTGGATTATTATACTATTAGAAGTGAATATAATTCCATTAATCATGGGTCAAAATGTTGCGAAAGCGATCGGTAAGAAAAAATCTCGGGCAACGTCGCTCGCAAAAAATCAACTAACTTTGATAAAATGATATCTTTTAGCTAATTGTAAGATGAATCACTATTGTTATGAATAGTTTCTGAACCATGAGGCATACGTTGTAGTTTTTTCTGTCTCGGTTGTGAGAAGGCTCGGGGATCCTTATAGTACGCCAAGCTGAAAGTTTCGAGGTCGAATCCTGCTTACGATATGAATGTTTTCTCTCTGCAATTGTGGCGTGGTTGATTTTCCATTAAATCTGAGGACAGTTTCACCCATAATTTTATATTATAGGTTTTTTTATTTATTATAATGATATATTTTCACATACTACGTAAACAATTCATTTCATAATTATATTGAAGCGTTTATTAGTTTGAAAATATATTGAATTAATATAATACAAACTCAACATAAAGTTAGACTGTCGTAATTTCACTTAATTATCAATTACATCTTGTTATCCTTAATGTAGTGTAAGACAAAGACAAGCTACTGAAGTGATCGCCAGCCCATAAAAGGGAAGGACATAAGGAGTAAGCTCTCTTCCTCGTTTACACACAGAAATCTGAATAGTATTCATTGAAAACGGAACGTATAATAAATTATTACAACGTTAACTACATACTTTACTTTTGTCATTTATTTTTAATAATATTAGGTTAACATTCACAATATTATAATTACTTACACTGTCTCCGATTTGGAATGTTTCTGATCCATATTTTTGTCGCAAACTGTTTCAAGAGCTGTCATGAAGTTAACAATTATTATGCTTGCAAATTTAAGGATGAAATGTATGATCCAATTCAGTTGAATTATGCCTTACTGTACGTGGCGAGACAGACCATCACGCCCGCTCTTCCGCCTGACCACGCAAACCTCCCAACGCTCCTTTCACCATCTAGCATACAAAGAAAGCATCTTGCAAGAAAGCAGGCAAATTTGGCTCAGAGTTTTTCTTTTAGGCTCGTGGATCTTTTACATACGCATTTTATATACACAATAAAGTTTTCGTTTTTAAACATCCACGACTTCCATCAGATCCGAACTTGCGTATGGCATACGAATTCGCTAACAGTTACACCACCAAAGCAACGATGATATTGTTCAATTGTTATGAAGTTGGAAAGAGACCAACAAAAAGTTGTGCTCGACATCTGCCAAAGTGAGACTCGAGCGTACGACCTTTTGAATCGAGGGATTGGCGCATTCACCGTAGCTGCCTCGACTGCCCTGATTTGCAATATTCATTATTATTATAATACTCATTAATTATTCTTTTTAATTTATTCTGCAACCTGTTTCATTTATTATTTAAAATGTTTGCGATCGACGCAGGATAAATACAAATCTATTGCAATGATCCGCCCGTAAATAATATGACCACAAATGATCACACAATTCCAAAATCAAATGAATCATAAACACTACACTACACTGTAATTAGTGTTACTTCCGGCATCTTAAACTCTACGTCATAATATTGGGGAAGTTGTTGAAGAATAAATACGACTCACGTGCTACTGTGCGGACTTTCAGCGCCCTCTCCTCGAGATTCATTTTTCAACCTCCGCTCTCTCTGCTGATCGTGTCATCCTCGTAACCAGCGTCACCTCCGCGTGGTATTTCTTCCTGTTCAGGAATGGAGGCTGCAACACACTTTAAAGCATAGCTATTTCTCTTTGTTGACAAAGTTGTAAGGAAATGGTGAAAGAAGAGCAATGAAATAATCAAAGTAAAAGAACATCTTGTGTAAGTTCTACACCAGTTTATGTTTAAGAGAAATTATGTAATATCTATCATTTCATACAAAACTCCGTGCTCATCTTATGGAGGGAGGGAGAACGCACAAAGAAACAACTGGTGAATGTCCTCTGCTCTTATTCACACGCATGACGAGAGAGTGCATTGGGTTGCATAGCAACACTAAGGTAGGCGCAGACTTGACGGTGTAACGCTCTTTTGTACAGACGAGACAAATTAAAGAGACACAAAAGAATGAGTTGTATCGAATTAGTATAGTGTCATCATTCCACAAAGGTAAAATGAAGTAATTTCAATGGTAACAGATTGCAAAGAATCTGTTATATCTAGTTCACACGAGGAGTCAATGCTCAAATACGAGTATTAACAAGAATATTTCATCAATTTTAATATCATATGAATGATTCTTGCTTCACACAATATTTACGAGGTGCAAGCAATGTTCACCACAGAATTCCTGAGTAGCCTATTCGATTTCTTCGCTCATATGTTGTAATGTCAGTCGTTGTGAGTGCTACATAATCTAAGGTTCCTGTGACGCCTATCGGCGCCATTGCGGTTCGGCGATAAAGGCAGTTTTCTTTTAAAGAACACTCCAAATCAAATGTTTGCAATCTGAGTTTACTTGAACAAAAGCTGAACAAAAACTGATTACATCAGTAACATACCCAATAGCTTGGGTTGTTCATCAGAAGTGGTTCTGATCAATTTTTTTACGTCATTTTTCGTTTTTAGGGCATTTTTAAAGTATTGTAAGGGCATTTTATTGATCATTTTTTGCAATGTTTTAGGTCATCCAAATCCGCCTCCTAGTAAAGACTATCTTAGTAGAGAGTGTCCAACTATTAGGAAGGAGGTAAATCGTTCATTATACATTATTAAAGTTCTTTTCTTGTTTTCTTATAAATGTTTGCAATAATGTGAACAATTGTACAATTTATCTCCTTCTAGATTTGTTGTGTATTCTCATCCGCATCTTTGGTTTCATTCCTGCGCCAGTTTATAGTTGTTTGGTCTTCAGGAATGTGTCCTCTATCCATACAATGCGTATTAATAGCAATATATTAATTATATTTTAGATATAATAATAGTTTATTATCGTAGTAGAGAGTGAGTTTTGAGATCATTTAGTCTGATGCTCCATATGGGTAAAACTTGGTTTCTCTGACCTCTATACATCCGGATATTATTATTTAGTAATTTAAGTGAAGCAACAACTATAGATTACAAACTGCACTAAATCATTCTCGTATAGTAATTCCCTTTATATATGAAGGTAGCTCTAATCATCAATAGAATCCTTCAAGAGAAAGATATATTTCAGACCGGAACAAGAAATTGCATCAACCCTAGACTAAAATCACACGAACTAAGACTTAGAACTCGGTTCATAATTTATTTGGTGTTTGCCCCCTCCCCCGCCCATCTTTCAGGGCAATGTAACGCACATGTCAGATTGTGACATTTAGAAGTATCGTGCACGTACACTGTAATCCGCAAACTTTCCCATCCCATCTCATCCTATCCCATTTACAGAGCTCGGGAATTGCAAATTAATTTCAGGTGAAACATCACTCTTGCTGAGAGCAACATCGTGATTTCAGTGAAATTTGGAAATCGCGGTTAGTGGGGCAGTGCATTCTCTGCCTGTGAGAAAATTTCATCGATCATAAACTTGAGACTTCTAATGTTGTGAGTTCTGAGAGCACTAAAATCGTAAATCTCGTCCAACTCTCTATTATTACCCTACAATTACAACTGAAATGCAATTTTTTCAAAAGTGCAGTATTGTGGCACATGGATTCTCACATTAACAAAGCAATGGATACGTAAAAACTGAACAGAAATGAAATAACCTATCTCCATAAGTTTTCATTTTCTTTCGTATTTCATTATATTCTTCTAACAATCGATCCTGATGGTGAATAGTCCAATAACAACGAATCCTTAAGCAATTCTAGAAAATTAAAACATCATGTTGCTTACTAATTAAGAAGTAATGCCTTAAGCTAGCTACTTACCCGGCGTTACACTAACACTATTTATTATATATGTTTTTAGATAGCCTGATCCGCACTATCCTCCCATCAGACATAGATATATTGCAGGTTATTTACTCATTACATTTGTGCATTATTACAGTATGTTACACCTTCTTAGGAAGTCTTGCGGGAATGTTATTCTTACAACATCTTTTCTGTTTGTGAATAATATGATTAGCAAGTTGGGTTGAAACTATTCCTGTATTTCGAGAGTTAAGCTCAAATACACACCCACCCACATATTCAAGTACACACTTACCTATACTTACAAATACTTGTACACACACATATGAAAAGTAAAGGAGAAAAGGGATGAGTGTTTAATTTTATCAAAATAAATCTCGCAGTCCTTTTTTGTATTTAAACTCAACAGAATAATTTAAATTACTTCAAGTACACATAGGGACAAATGTCCAGAGACATGACGCTAAACAAACTAAGTGATTTGGGCAATAAAATGTGTTACTATGTCTTAACTCTAGGGGCGAAGATCCACATAGTTGATGTATTGCCTACAGAGTTGAGTAATGTTGCAAGTCAGGAAGAAATATTTTTGCTAATAATTTCAGGCAGTTGCTTTCTGGCCAAACATTATCTTATATCGTGTATCAATAATGGGCAGATTCTTAATTTTCTTAATTTGCTTTTTTTATGCCAGTGCCAATGAACGAGCGTTTTCTGAAACATTACTTGAACTGGCAAATGAACTACATTTGTCTGAAAATCATGATGAAAATATCTACTTTCTGTAAGTGAAAAAAACGTTGACATGGCTCTGATTACTACGACGTCATCTACATAAATCTCTGTTAGCAGAAGATTTTAATCCCTTTTCAGTACTCTTTAAATCTGCTTTAATAGAATTACTAATATGATACCACAGGAATAATATTTTGCATGTCATTTTTCTTTACACACATATGGAAGTAAACTATCTTAACTGTTGAAATCTATTCTAAATTTTTGATCTAATATTTAACTTTTCTAAATTTGTAAACTAATTTATTGAATTTACATTTTAAATATTACAATTACAAAATCAAAAATGTACTATTGAGTTGTTCTTATGTCGAATACCCTCAAACCATGGTTTCGTTTACAACTTCATAACTCTCTAATAAACTATTATCTATCATTATTTTCACTTTTTAAACAATTTTTGTAACTCATTTAATTGTGCAGATCTCTTTCAATAGCCCCCAAACTTCGAAATTGGAGAAAAAACAAAGACACTGGTTTTGGTGGCTCAGATCACTGCCGTGCCTCTGATCGGGATGTCCTAGGATTCGGTTGTGGGATTTTCGACACTACCTAGACAGGTCGGATTCTGCCACTGTCTTGAAGAGAGTTCTAGCTCTGGTGCTCTGATCGGTAGTTTCTCGTGGTTTCTCCTATAAACGGCCAGCAAATACCCACACATTGACAAACCGCGAACCGCGCGCGATCTTTCTTTCTTCTTTCTTGTCCTATCTTCACCCTTTACTTACCCCAATTGCATTCGGTACACTACCATACATGATGAGAAACCAGACAGGAGCTTAGAGCTTTCTTCGGGTGGGGAAATACCTCACTAGTGAGAGACACCTAGTTGGGGAAAACCGTTCCATCCTACATGTAGGTCGGCACCGGATCTCGTCATCCACCTCCCGCGTAAAAAACATGCACTACACCTATAGACCCTTAGCGGTTTACGCGTCCAGAATCACAATAATCAGCCAATCAAAAGCACAGACACTCCAACTCGAATTCCGCCTCCCAGAGGCAATCTGAAGAGCACATCACATGACTAGGAGAAACGAGATGAGGCCCTGTAAAAAGTGGCCGCGAAGGCGATGGGTCGTGGATGGAAAAGGCGGGGCGCGTGCGTGGTCCCCTTCACCAGCCCCCCACCCGCACCCTCATCAGTCGTTCCAGCGCCCCTTCACCGCTCGCGATCGCCGCTGGCGCAACTCCCTTTCGGGAGGCGGCTCTCGGTGGAGGGCAGATGCCGGGCGCCTTCTCAGTCCGTCGCCCACGGAAGTCCATGAAAATCGGGTTTCTGCTCCTTTTGCTTCTTCATCTCCAGCTGCAGATTAATTTTCTACTTCTTATTCTGCTGCTACTTTGTCTTCATTTGCTGCTGCTTCCCCTTCTGTTTCTTTTCTGCTTCTTTTTCTTCTTCTTCTTCTTCTTCTTCTTCTTCTTCTTCTTCTTCTTCTTCTTCTTCTTCTCTACAGGGATTAATAATATTTCACACATTAACATATTTTCAACGGAAAAACACAGACTAGTGTGCAATGCATGTACAATTCGGTTCGAAAAGCCGACCACTAAAATCACTGTGGGCGTTGACTAATCAAGTTGAACTTGAGGCCATAGGTGCAATAAAGTAAAAATAAAGTGAGTTACTAAAAAAATATTTAGCATTTTCAGAAAATAATAGTTTAATAATTCTTCTTAATTAAACATAATTATTCTACTGAAACTCACATTATGCTGTGAACATTCTCCTTTGAACTTCTTCCTAGCGCTTTTAGATTGAATACACGAATGAAGACACGAACATACATTTTCTGGAAATTAATAAATGGTGGATGACTCAAAAGATATAATTTTACTGACAATCTCCCAGTGTTATAGGCTCTCCACGTAAATTGTGACTGCATAATGTAAATGTTAATTGTATCAATAAATATTATGCACTGAACGATTTGCAAAACTTCTTCAGAAACATTCATTCCAATACTTCCCTGCGGAATATGACGTGTTCAGCTCCCATGTGGGATTGGAGAGAGTTCAGAGAGTTGCTTAACAATCACATTTAATTAATATTCAAATGATATTCTGAACGTTGTGACGAAACATTCAGAATTATGTCATTACAGTACAGTGACGGTACGGAATTCTTTTGAAACATGTTCGTTCATGTTTTCATCTCGAATATTTAACTTGCTACTCTTTCTTCACTTTTCTTTTCTCATCTGATCTTTCACTTCTTTTTTTTAACGCAAATCTAGAACACTAAAATTATCCTTTGTGCTTTCACGGAGCATTACATGAGCAGCCGGGGAAAGCGCTTTACTCACATATTGTTTTTCAGCCAAAATGCTTTAATGTGCAAATGAATAACCTGGAGGTAACGAGGAAACGAGAGGTTCCTGGGCTCTCGTAAGAATGCCTAGCGAGAGCACGGAACAGGCTGTGAAACTCTTTCGGTGTGCAGTCGAGGATGATCTAACGAGCGCTAATGGAGAACGGTCACCCGGAGATGCGTGTTCGGGAATGGCCTTACGAAGAAAGTCCGAAGCGACTACTTTCAAAAGCTGTGTTCGTTTTACATTAACACTTGGCTTGTCCCCGCGTGGTATTCTGTGTTGATTATTGATTGATGTACCATAATCGTATATTACAAAACACTAGGTGAAAGATTCGGTAATCTTTTCTTGACCACCTGAAAGTATGCTCATTAAGTAATGATAGAGTTGGCTCGAAGCTATACAGTTATAAGTTAAATGAAAGAGTTATTGATGACTGATTAATGTAATGCAATGGGATGTGAGAACATATTGCACTTGCGTAAGATAATATACTAAAATATTGGATTAATAAATAAATTTTTATTCGCGATTCACTTACACTTTTATTTCTGTATTGATATGAAAAATACTAATGTTGGTGCGGGAAATAAAGGCTGGTATTTTGAACAAATATTTTCAAGCAGAAGAAGAACATAAAAGCACCCTAACTGAATAACAAATTTCACGGACTTTTGGAAAACTAGTTCAGTTTCTCTTAACGAGAGGGAAGATCACGATAAACGTGAAGAATAATATTTTCAGTTAATGCATCTCTCTATAAAGAAACTCATTAAGTTACTTTCACCAATGTGATCGCGTCCGTGCAACATTTCGCTTGATACCTCCTTTCTGATGAGGTTTCCTGGATAGGCTTGCCGCGTGGAGCCGCTAGTTCCTTCAGCTAGGGCCGGAGACGTGGAGCATGGGTGTGGTGAGACAAACGTTAGGGAACCAAACACACACGGGAAACGAGAGAGTTTTACCAGTGTTTAACGATAGGGAGTTTTTGCACGGTATAGTGTACGATCATTGACTGCAATGTCGATATTCTGCGCATGCGCAGATGCACAAAAGTGATGGCAAATTTGAACTGCGCATGCGCAGGAAATTGCAAGTGCTGTCGATAGCTGAAACGCTTCCCCTGGCAAAAAAAACAAATATCGCAAAGGCTCTCAGAAGCTCAGTTTTGCTACCGAGGCTCAACCCCTAAGTTCAACGTCAGCTTTATTGAGAACCCCCCGGTTTCCCAATCTATCGTTGCTCGCCTTTGTTCTTTTGTTGCGTCACTATCTGTCCAGTTCCAAAACCTATTCGAAACTAAGTTACGTGCCTAAAGGGTCAGGCAGGGTCAAATTTCTGAAAATATTTCAGGAGGCTAATTTCAGTTCGGACATCCCGTAAATATTAGTCTATTAAAAAATATATATTTTTTTAAAATATATTAGTTCATAATAAAAAATGAACAATTGTGATCAATGATCATCATTGGAATACTGGTTGGAGTGTGATGAGATCTAGTATATATGGTAATTATTTTGAATAAATCGAACCAAAGTATAAAAACGTGTTTTCTTTGGGGCGATTGATGTTTCTGAGCACGTCAACCGATGAGTTAATTGTCCTGTTATTGAAAATCAGGAGCTATCGTTTCATTCGTGACAATTTTAATTTTACTCCGGGGCTTTGACCACACACGCGTGCAATTGTCCGGGCGAGAATAACAGAACAGGAAAATCTGTCACATGTTCCATGCTTGTATGAGCTCCTTTAAAGAGAAGGCGTCCTCGCGTGGAGGAATTGAGAGTGTCATATCTAGTATCATCAAGGTAGGGATAAAAATATCATTCAAAAATTCACAAAATATGAATTTGATAAACATTTATTTTATAAAATTTATTGAAGATAACCAAAAAACACCCATTTTTTATCCTGAATTTTACTCTCTATTAGCATTGCTCTACACATCAGGGTAACAGCATGAGTTTTTTCTACTGCTGTTTTTGGAAGAAAACGTTTCCACAAGGGCGATTCGACGCATTTCCTTAACCAGAAGCGAAGTATTCCAAATTGATATTTGAGGGAGCACGGGAGGCCTCCCAGTGGCCTTGCCTTTGGCATCACGTCACCGGTTGGGAGAGAGGAGCGAGGCGGTTAATGAGGGGTGTTGGCGCCACTCACCCCTGCTCCCCTGACCCCTGATCCCTGACCGCCGTGCGCCCACGCGCTCCTCCGCTCGCTCGCTCGCCCGCTCGCACGGCGCGTAGGCAAATGGCCAAGGCCACTGCGTCAGCAGATTCCGCCAGGAAGCGGTGCGTGACCGTTTGAGAAATTATAGTATTCAAATAGCTTATAGTATAATGTTATAATTGACAAATTTGTACGAATGTAATAACCCAACATTTTAAACGAGTTGCATACGCTACCTTTTTTCATAATATCATTATAAATTTATACTAGTGGTGTTACAGAATGGCACAGGCTTTCCCGTATTAGTTTTCTATTTCCTTTGATCTTGGATAGCTATTCGAACTTGCCACATACTCCTGCCAGCAGCAATCTATCGCCGCCCAAAGTACATTTTTTACAAATTTTCTTAATTTTTCGGTTTTCTAATAATAGAACGGAAATATTATTTTAATAATATTAAAGAACAGTAAAACCTTGTCCTAGCAATTTTCTTTGAAAAAATTGGAGCTGTTTTTAAGAAAATGGGGCTTAAGCGCTAGAATAAATTCGAAATTTGAAGCACTTTTTCACTGAACATTTTTTAGTTTTCAAAAAAACTGAGAAAATTGTGTATTTGTAACTTTTTTAAATTGCACAAATTACACGCAATATTGCGCGAAAACTACTAACATTTTCAAAACAATTTACGTGTTCTCAATGAAATAACGAATTATGCACAACAAATTTCATTTCAAGGAAAAATCTCTATCTTTCATTTTGAAGTTGTACGATGACCCCAAAGAAAATCAATGTTTTGAAATTTTCGAAAATTCAGGGTTAACCATGAAAATATAATCTATGCCACTTTATAAGTATATTTTCTTATTTTCTTAAAAGAAAATAAAAGAAAAAAATTGGAGTCATATTTGAGAAAATTTTGAAAATGTACCAGGGGGTTCATGTAAAGTACCCCCAAAAACTAATGAATAATTTTCATAATCGCCGAGCTGTGACTGAGGTCAAATGAACAGGAGTTTCTTCAATTTGGGAAAAATCCTACGCATGGTTTAGGGTCTAGTGTTGTTTACATACACCAGACGGACGGACTAACGGATACACGGGCGAACGGACGTTTTGAAACAAACACTTTTTCGGCAACAGGGGTCCCCAAAACGAGCATTTCGGTTGAAATCTCGAAATCTATTTTCCAGTTCATTAGATAACTTTTCCTGTACTACGTATATTACTCCGTATATACGCATGAATACGGAACAGTAAAAAGAATTAAAAATAATTTTAGAAACAAATTTCAAATCCAGTTTTGTAGTTTCCAGAATAGCCTTCAGTATTATGAGTCATACGCAGGGAGGACGGGCGGGAAGGTCGGGGAGAACGGGGAGAATGAGCGGTGAGGTCGGGACTTGAGGACGTGTGGTGCGGAGAGACAGGTAGGAAGGGCAGGAAGAACAGGCAGAAATGACGGACAAGGAGGACAGCCCGGGAAGATTGGCATTTGCGTGCCATAGAAGGCCACTTTATAAACGATTTCTTGCTATGGAAGTAGTAGTTATATGCAATTAGTTTATAATGTTAACTTTATTGCATGAGTACGCGTTTTGAAAACGAGCAACATTAGAAGCGAGTTTTCAAGTTTGTACGAATGCAATAAAGCTACATTATAATCGAGCTTTATACGCTATTTATTTGTATAACAGCATTATAAATTTATAAGAGAATCAAACTTAATTTTGAGACGCCAGGGGTATCTGTGCGAGAAAACGGTGGTAGGCTATTCCGTTTATCTCTCCCCTCCCCCAATTCTCTCTCTGCGTTTAGCTGAATGTGTGATGATGCAATCATACGTGCCGTAAAATCTATTACGTCGTAATTTATGCCGTAAAATGCCCGATTCTGAATGATACCTTGCAACAGGAAAGGTCCTTTGAAATGCTGAAGTACAGAAAAAGTAGTTTATAATGTTGGTATACAAATAGCTTGAAGCCTAAAAAACAATCAAGATCGAAAAATTCATTTTGCTCTCGAAATATAAACATTTTCTGCAATAGTAGAAAAATACTTCTAATGCAAATCATTATTGGTTTTATCTCTTCTCTTCATAGTCCTCGAAAGAAAGCATCATCTTCGTTCGACATCTTCGAGCGTGTGCTTCTGATGGTTTAAGGAAAGGCTACCTTACCGCTCGCGTAGCTGTTCGTAAAATCCCTCAATTTCGTACGATCTTGGGAAAACGAAACAGACTGCGGCGCAGGGACGTGCACGTATGCCCGGAGCCGAAGACGGCATCTTGAAGACGCTTCAGGTAGGAGCGCTTACACGTGATAGCGGCGCATCGCTCAAACACGCCCATTCTGGATATCACTCAAACTTGCTCAAACATTCTATGTTACACCATTACAAAGTTCACGATCATGATGAAAGTCAGGGATGCGGTTCCGGAATTGGTCGAAATATGAACAATTAAACAATCAGTTTGCTACGCATCCCAGTATTTCCTTATGTCGTGAACTCTACAATGATTCATTTCAACTGGGAGGTCAAGAGAATGGGCGATAAGGTCTAAGGCAACGAAGATGACAATTAAGACAACAATATTGGTTTCTATCACAGAATAAGGACTCTCTATGCCCTGATGAAGGAATTAAAATATTCCGAAACGTTGGCAAACTATTTAACTGTTCATATTTCCCAAACCCGGGAACCGCAATCCTGTATTCTATGATTCATTAATTATCATCGATACACACGGTAAAATTATGCTACATTAAGAACACTTTATCTCGAAGCTATACTCTCTCAAATATGAAAGAGAAAATAAGAAATCGAATTACCTCTAAGTAACGAATTTTAGCATTTCATATCTCCAGTTTTCAATGACGAATTGAAGTTCCCGGAAAGAGGGAAAGCCAATGAAATATCCGCAATTTCAGAAGTAACACATCAACATTCAATGTTTAATGAGTAAAATCTTTTAATATTAATGAAGTCATAAAACGAATGAGACTTGATATACGCAACTATCAGTACGAAACTATTTTGGAATGAGACATGTGAATCTTATTTTAGTAATATTTCCCATTTATTCTCAGGATCTAATTCATTATTGTTTCAAATTTTTGTAAAGACTAAACTAGAAAAAATTAAGCTTTACAAAAATTTGAAACATATATATATATATATATATATATATATATATATATATATATATATATATATATATATATATATATATTCAAAAAATGGTTCTTTAAAATCACAATATTTCATCATTTGTAATCTCTTGCAATCCATCTCCTAAATAATTAGGTCATTATCTCTTTGCGTGTTAAACATTTTTAAGAAAGCAGGTGTTACTTTTCTTTCCTTCTTTTTGCCTTTCTTTCTTCCTTTCTTTGTTTGTATGTTTTTTCCTGCGCAGCAATTGGATCGTTAGGGATCCCTGCTGCAAGTACCGCTACAGCGCCTCGGCCTTGCGCTGTTCGAAGCAGTCGCCGCCACCTCGTTAACGCAAACATCGAAACACATACTTCAAAAGTGACATACGTTGGAAAAACCTATAACGTAAATATCGGAACTTGTACTTTTACTCTTTCTTCCTAAGATGTCTGTAGGGGCGGAGGTTACCTAAAATGATGGCATCCTTAGGCAGCACGAGTTCAGACCTCTTAGTGCTTATGCCATTTTGACTCTTGTAGTAGCTGTTTTACAAGAGGTTGAGGATCCATTGCGCGTGTTGTGAGTTGGCGCAACGGAACCCTGCTCCCGATGCCCGAGTGCATTTGCGCGAGAACAGTGTCCTCGGAGCAGAGGTAGTGCGGCCTCATAGTGGAACCCAGAAGTGTGCAAAACATTGAACCGAGCGCTTAGGAACTCGCATGCAATCGCCCTTTAGAGAGGCGAACGCCCCGTTTCCGATCGGGATGTCCAGTCGCACCCGTACTTTCGTTTGCGCACACAAACTGCGGCGAAGGACACTTGCGAGGAGAGTAAACAAATGCCGCCGCCGCCGCCTCCTTTCGCACGGGAAGCACCGCGGCCACTTTCGCTGCGCCGGCAGCGGCGCGTGGGCGCTCGGGGCGGTGCGTAGAGGGGCGGGGCGGCGGCTGGGCGCGGGATCGTGGGCGGCGGGCGGCGGGCGGCGGGCGGCGGGGCGGCGGGCGTCGAGGCCTGCAGCGGCCGTTGCACCAGCGTCGTCTGCATACGGCACGGATGGGCCCGTTCGCCGCGTCTTCGACCGCCTTGCGTGACCTGCGCGAGAGCGAAAGCGGGAAAGAGGACGAGGTGGCGGCGGCGCTGAGGAGGGCGGGGCGTGCGGGGCGTGCGGGGCGGGGCGCTGCAGCGGCACACTTGCAGCGGGGCCACGCTGCTCCCTAACGATCCAATCGTCGCCCAGGAAAAAAGACACAGGAGAATGTCAGAAGGAAGCAAGGAAGAGAAGAAAGAAAGAAAAGTAACACCTGCGACCTCAAAACGTTTAACACGCACAGAGATAATCACCAAAATTATTTAGGAGGTGGATAGCAAGAGATTGCAAATGATGAAATATTGTGATTTTAATGAGCCAGTTTTTATTTGAACCAATGTAATAACAATTGATGCCACTTGATTGTGAGTTATACATAAAATAAAAAATGTAAAAGAAAAATACTTCAACAAACCCAACAAAAAGTGATCTTTATAAAAATGTGATATACTAATGATTTGATTCTGTTAGTCAGAGAAGAATCAAGGATTTTTCTGACGGGGGGGGGAGGCAGCTGATTGGTATCCATCCGATTTGAGTAAGAATTTTTCATTTATGCTGAATATAAATGTTTTTTTATTTGTTGCTTTATAGTTAATATTTACATTCTAGACAATTGATATATTGAATGACTTTCGTTAGCATTGAAAATCAGTAAAAGCTACCTTCTTTAATATGTCATTGGCTTCTGGGGAAGCGGACGAAGCCTCATGATCCCCCCCCCCCGTTCATTTGCGTGCGACAATGCTATTAATAAACGGGAAATTTCTAAAATTAAATTCACATATGTATCATTTGAAAGTAAATAGTTGCAAAAGAAATCGAATTTATTTTATATCTTCACTAATATTAAAATGCTTTTCTCATTGAGCATTGTGTGTTGAAGTGTTCCTTTTGAAATTGAAATTGGCTTCGCCTCGACTCGACCCACTGCGAGGGGCGGGCGGTCCGCGGGCGCGGGGGAATATCGGAGCCTGACTTACGCCTCTCCCTCTCTCTCTCTCTCTCTCTCTCTCTCTCTCTCTCTCTCTCTCTCTCTCGCTCGCTCGCTCGCTCGCTCTGTCTCTATTTCTCTTTCCCCCTCTCTCTTTGTTTCTACCTCTCTCTGTGTGTTTCTATCTCTCTGTGTCTGTCTGTCTCTCTCTCTCCCTCTCTCCCTCTCTCTCTCCCTCTCTCTCTCTCTCGTGTGTCGCGTCGTTGCCGCCCCCGCCCGCTCCAGCCCGCGTGCCTCTTGCGCTGCGCGAGCGTCAAGTGCCGCGGGCGAAGGCGCCCCCGCGCGCCTGGGAACGCCCTCTTCCACCGGACCCACGCGCCGCGGCGCCGACGGCCTCCTCCGGTTGGCGGCTCCTCCGGGGCGGGTGGAATGAGGGGTAATTAGCAAGTGGTGGCGTAACGAGACGGCCGCTCCCGCCACCCGACGAGGACGAGCCTCCTCCCAGGCCTCTTCCGTCACAGGAGCCACCGCCGATAGACGGAGGATTCGGCCGTTCATTATTCTCCCCGCTTTTGTAATGCAGATTGTGCCCCAACTGCAACGCTTGTTTTGAGGATTTCTTGTTATATCACTCCGCCACGATTTGATTGCATTTAATTTTACTTCATAAATGTTAGTCAAGGGACAGTAGGAATTGTGCATAAAGTATGGGGGAAAATATTCATAATTTTATTCCATGAAGTTGACAACTGAAAATAACTTCATCACTTCGCAAGCTCAGTGCTGTGCTCACTATTTATGTCTAGGCAGTTATAAAAATTAATAGTGCTCTTTTGGAAAATAAATGAATGTTAATTTTGAATAGTAATTTTTAATTTCTAATAATATTCAAAGATGTATTAACCTTAAACCATGATACATTATCAAACTTTTGTATTCTTAGTTTGCATGTAAACTCCTCACTTATTGTGCCCATTGAAACTTGAAATTATCCAGTTCCTCTTGTGTAAGTTTCACTGGACGGCGTGACTGGAGAGGGCCATAAATCACTGCCCTGCCGGAGATAGTCATCGTATTTGAGTTGAGGGGTCTGAGAAACGAGGCGAAATGCAATGCCTTTCCTCGAGCGGAAAGGAAAGGAAACGCGTAACTGCATGCGGATAACAGTGTGCCTCACATATTGCAACGGGGGAGAGAGCTCAAATGATTGATTGTATTGTGACACTTAAGTCTCCGATTTTAAATCGAAGTCGACGGCACGTTCTTCTTTGTTAGGGAGTTAGTGCACGCCATAGCGGGAAGCATTCGACTGCATTTTTGAGTCTTTGCGCATGAGCCAACTCGAAATCGAACTCGAAGTTTCCACATGGCCCCGCTATTTCGCGGGATTTAGCGGGCGACTTATATCGCATGGTAATCGATTATTTGGCCATTTTATGTGGATTATTTCCCGACTGAGGCGGCAAAGGGTACTGCTAACTGTATTTCCACAGTACTATTATCGCACTGTCTTATCGTGTTTGTCAGCTGATTTGATTAAATTTTAATTAGTTCTACATGAGTGCTACTGCTAGACTCACAGTTTTCAATAGCCCGAAATCATCATCCGTTGTAATTCATTGGGTACGTAGTAAAGGCTTCACAAGAAATAGGCAATGTATCAGTGAAAGTCTAAAGTGCTTAGTGAATTCATTTGTTAGGGCAAAGTGAACTACTACTGCAGAAAAATAAATGTTATTAAAAATAAAATTAAAAAAATAAAAGTTTTATTATTTCTAGCCAGTGGGTCAAATGATATAAATCGTTATTCGTAGGAAGGATTTTTTTTAGTACAGTTCATTGCATTGAATTTCTTCACTTGCTTACAAATCTACCTAGTTTGGATTACTTGACTTTAACCACACCCATGAACTGTGAAGCACCTCTCTAGTATTAATTTATCATTAAATCTTAATACTGCTACTGCAAATTACTTTCATACGAATATTCTAAATTTAGGTTTCTTAAACCTTTGAAAGCTAGCTTGAGTGCAATGAAGTTAATAGGATTTTGAAAACTATATTCAATGAAAGGAGGTCTTGACATACAACATTGTGGATCTTAACATATGAAGTCTGTCAGTGTGTCATATCAAGGTGTAGGATATGTCAGTCAAGTAGACACATTGTTTGTGTGAAGAAAAAAAATTATGATCCTAAAATATTTCTGAAATAGTGAATACCTTGGTAAACGTAATGAGATAGAGAAGAAAAAAATGTATTTATCACATTATTCTTGTTCCTTTTACTGTATAATACTTTTCATATTTATGTACGAACTTCATTTCTGTTTTACATATTGTATATAAGAATACTTGTAAGAATATGTGAGATCTGGGTGCAAATTTTAATACTAACTATATTTATTATCAAATGGTATATATACTAATAATGAAAATTTTCAAAAGTTCCAAATGAAGTTACATTAACTGAACAGCACAGAACAGCTTATGACAATTTCACGGTAGCTGCACTCTGTGTTGTCACAATTTGAAACTTCTGCCATTGTGACATACGTTTCAACCTAAAAGTGAAAAAACTCTTTCTCGTCGTTAATGATAGCCATGCAGCTTTCGATTGCTTTAACGTTCAAGAGTGCAAAAACTCCCTTCTGCTACAGATTATTAAATGTTATCAAGACATCAAAATACAAGCTCTAATTCAATGCAAACTTATTTTTTGCCTTAGTATTATGAAACAGTAAATAGTATTCCATTGGTTTGGAATTCAGAAGTTAAAAATACTGACAGAATATTGAAAATAACGATTATCGGCAAGAGTCATAACTAGAGCTATGATTTATATGCAATAAAAACAGTGAAATATGCGCAGATATATGTAAATATATTTAGCAATATATGCAATTAAAAAAGCAAAATATGCGAAATAATGCAATGTGTAAGTGTAAAAATAAATAAAACGTGTAATGTGGAAAAAATGTTTATAGAAAAAAGACAGAAATCACGTAAATTGTTGCAGGCGGCAAACATCAAGTCAAGGGCTTAATGTTAAAGAACACTCATTTCTTAGGAATATAATGGGAAATGCAGTTAAAGTACATTTCACAAAATAAAAAAATATAGGTATTGCAAAAAATATGGCTTCTCAATTCACGACAAATTCACAGAGCTGTCTGTTTCAACATCACTCCACGTTTGCGTCCTGTGTGAGCACGCATAGGTGCTCAGCTGATGCACATTTCATTTCGACTGGTACTGCCGATGACAAGTCTGTCAGAGTCGCTTACACGCTGACGGAACTGGAACTGTTTGGCTTCTTTTTGCGGACGAGGAGTGAATATGCAACACAAATATGCAAATACGGCCCATGCATTCAAAAATATGCAATTATGGCGATATATGCGAAAATTTGCGAATAAAAATAGTTTAAATTGATTCTAAATGCCTCAAAATGTATATAATTTGTTAAAATGGAGGTTTTAGTCAACAGAAAAGAATGTGCAAATGCATATAAATCACAGACCTAGTCATAACAAAGATATACCACTCACTTTGTTGGTTTCTTTTATTAAATTGTTTTTCTTAGTTGTTTTTCCATTTGCATTTGCTCAACGCCATTTACCTGTGATGTACTAGTTCCTGTCCCTGTTCCTCAGTCACTGCGTGCGTTACGACTAGACGCACGCAGTGACTGAGCATTCTAGTATCAATCGTTCTCGTGGCTTGCTTTCGCGGTCTCGGAGTCATCCGCGCTCCTTATCTGCAGACGAATCAAAAAGTAAATTTGAAAACGTATCAAGAAACTGTTAATTTCTGTAGTATATTCTATTCTGAATGAAACGACTCTTTTGAAATACAGTCCAAGTCAGTACTTTGCAATAGAAGGTTCTGTTGTATAGAAATCTATCTATTCGGAACATTTTCTCGGACAGAAGAGTTGAAATGCGGTAGCGGTTCTTTAACAAATTATAATAGCACAATCGGCGTCCTCCTCCCTCATCCGTATGCTACACGCCGCGCATGCGCAGATTTATCTGCAGAGCGTAACTCGCCGAAACGCAACGCGCGCCAGATTGAATCGAAGAGAGAGAGGCGCGGTCAACGACGGCCGCCGCCTTTGCCACCAGCGCAGCAGACGAATGGCACCCAGCACTCGTACTCTTTCCGCGGGCAACCTCTCGGCTTGAAAAATGTTGAGAGAGCGCCGCGTAATGCTGATGGCCCCGCCGAGCACAAGGGCGGATTCGCCAGAGGGAGAGCGTCTGCCAGTGGAATGCGGAGGAGGGGGGGGCGGAGGTGTTGTGTAACAAGCCAAGCTGATGCCAACGACGCTAATAACGAAAGTTAACGCGCAGCGCCTGTGTAGCTCTACCTGCCGGACCTACTTGCTATACATTTCTTATGCACACAGACCGGCGGCGATATCTTGCGGGAACATCGTTGCAGCATCGTTGGTCTGGAGGTTCTGGGTTTCGAATCCGTATGACAGCGTTTTTCGATGCTAACAAACGTAGCCCGAGCGAATCCGGTCGCTTTCAAGAGGGGAAATTTTAGTGACCGGCTCCTCGGATCGATAGTTTTCCGTTTTTTCTCTGATCAATACCAGGCAAATGCCAGAGTAGTACCATAACAAAAGGGTCACGGAACGCGCGTTATCTTTCCTTCCTCTTCCTTGTCCTATCCTCACGTACATTTACACTTCCAGGCACTAAACACATGTCAAAAGACCAGTGGGAAGCTTAGAGCTTGTCCCCACTGTGGCGGCGTCCCGCTGGGGTGAGATACCTGGAGAGAGGAAACACCACAAATAGACGTGTAGGTTAACACTGGATCTCAAGTTCAGGTGGGAGAGAAACACCGCCACCTCTTGGGATGTAACACGCACCGCATTTTCGGGACTAAGGATCTCGGTAGTTGACGCACCCTGCATCAACCCTCAGTCACGTCTCGCGCAGCGTCAGAGGCGAATCTCAGTGCGTGTTTGTGCATGCATTGAAGTAGTGTATTGAAACGTCTTGCTGAACCTGATTGATGTCGGAAGTGGCTTGGCGCGACCAGTGGCTCTCCCCTACGACTGGAGGAGGGCTCTCTGGCCGCTCTTTTCACTTTGTTTCTTTCAAGATGCTGGAAGGTCGAGGGTCAGGCTGTGCGGAACTTAAGAAAGGGGATGATGTACTGCTCCTCGACCACTTGTAAAGTCCAAATGATTTAGGTTTTTATTATTATTATTATTATTATTATTATTATTATTATTATTATTATTATTATTATTATTATTATTTTAACGTACTGATTTACGAGTCATTAATTTTATTTTTAGACGTCTTATTGTCATTTATATATTTTTAAATATTTACAAAAGTATTTTTTGCTATTTTATGGTACAGAAGATATGCATTTCCCTTGAAGAATTTCCAGACCTGCTACTGATGTTTCGGCACTACTCCTGACTAAACCGGTTCTGTTACTTTTTCGTGAGATTCTTCTCCATTCGTTTTACATTTATTAGAACGAACAAATCATTTTAACGAAGCGCATGTGAACAAATAAAGAAGACATAAACCATATAACAAACAATGGGTGGGAAATTAAGACTGCGAGAGAGATGAAACATTTTCTTCGAGTCAAGGTTACCAGGCAAGGTAATTTTGCTTTTTTTGAGCTTATCTGTAGTCTTAAGTTATAGATTTGTAAAGCAATAAAATGTGTATATATTTATATAAAATTTGAGATTTACAATAAATCACCGAGAGTTTAAAAAAAAGACATTTCACTTTGAATTTAAAAATATGAACGTCAGGACTACATTTCATACGAACGTATTTCCAGAAACCAGACCGAGTAACTTAGTGCCTCTAAATGGAAGCGAGTTAGAAGACTGAAGTAGACATCAAAATCTCTGGGTAATCGCGTGCGCCGTGTTATGAATGGCATAGCGTTTTGCTGAACAACTCACAACCCAAACAACAAGAGTATGGGCACCCAGCGTGCAATCCGCGTAAAAGCACTAAAGGAGTATTGAGATTGATTACATTGGGCTGTAAATGTTTGAATAATTTGGAAAGCGTTACACATTAAATTGTATTGAGAAGCTATTAATATTCAACATGTGAAACGCCTTCATCTCCTGTTTCCATTCGGCTTTTTTACGTCGCTTTGTTGAAGGGGGCTCCCCGGTGCGAAAATCATGACAAATAAGTCTTCAACGTAACCACATAAAATCGTGTAAAATGTTTAACATTTGTAACATATGTCGTAGAGAAAAAATATATTGCCGAGATATTAATTACGGAAAGCTGTTCAAAAACAAACTCTACTGAGGCGAAATTACCCCTGAACACGTAAGGCAGCTTTCGTCATCCGAAAAGCGATGTGGTGACGGTGCGCCGTGTTGAGGCGCGCTGCCCGGGGCCTTGGCTTTCGGAGGGTCCGCGCGCTGCCGGGCGGTGCGGCGCGGGACGCTCGCCGCGCAACGTGCTGTCCAGCGGCGGCGGCGGCGGCCGGACCACGCGAGGTCGCCCCCCCCCCCCCACTCGGGCGCCGCGAGCGGCGGAAGATGCGCGCGAGTGGCTTTCTCCCGGGGACGAAGACGCGCGCGCCCGCGGCGCCGTTGCGCAACCACAGCGCCCACCGGACCTCACGGCGCCGACCAGGGCGCTCGCGACGGCGGCGGCGGCGGCGGTGGCGGACGCCGACCGGAAGCGGCGCGCAGTGGCTCAGCAGCGGCGGACGGAGGGAGCAATACAACGCACCGGCTTACTTGACGGCACTGCGGTGCCTCTGACCGGGAGGTCCTAGGATCGAGTCCCGGCGGTGGCAAGAGTTGCGACACTAGCTATGTACGTCGAGTTATAGTAATTAACGAAACGAGTGTATAAAGAAGGCTATAATTGCATGAATGGTATGTTCAAGAAAACGATCGACGATAGGAACGAGTTTTTTTTATTTACCAATTTAGTTTTATTATTTACAATATTAGAGCAATTATACCCATTTATCCACGTGTTACGTTCAATATTTTTTGAATTTTAATTTTGAGAAATTCAATCATATTTTTTGATGTATGTATCTGACGGCGTCGTATAGGTTCTGAACAAGACCGATTTTAGTAGGCCAAATGATATAATATTGAAAATAACGATTATTTATTTATGATCACCTTAGCTGTCCATTATCTGAATATTTATGATCACTTTAGTGTCTTAGAGAATAATGTATGAAATAAGAAACGTTTGAAAATGGAAAATATTTAACGTATTTCGGTTGAAATATGAGAAGCTTCAGCAGCTGTCTGGAGGAGAATTCTGGCGGCCGGTTGCTCTCTTCAGTTTTCTTTGGTTTCCGATGAACACCAAGCGAATGGCGGAACAACACTCTACGAAACGGGCCTCGCGCGGTCTTTCCTTCCTCTTCCTTGTCCTACCGTCACTCTTTACTCACACGCGCACTTCACTACTACACATGCCGGGAGAACAGTCGGGCGCGCGCACAAAATGCCCCGACTGAGCCGGTGCCCCGCTGGTGGGAGATACTTGGTTGGGGAAAACCCCGCAAGCCGACGTGTAGGTCGGCATCCATCTAGCAGGGGAAGACCGTTGCCCCCACCCTTAAAAATCACTACGATTATGGGACTACTGGCCTTAACACTTGTCGCGCCCTGAATCGTTGGTCAGGTCAACTCCTCGAAAGGTCAACTCCTCCCTGGAAAGTCAACTCCTCGAGACATTGTGTGGATTAGTAGGCCACACAGGGCTTATATACATGGGGCCTGCGCGGTAGAAGCAGTAGCCGGACTAGGAGCAGTATATATACTCGTAGTAGCCGCTTAAAAGTATATATACTCGTAGTAGCCGGCTACTCGTAGTAGCCGACTACGCAAAAGTCGTGTTACGGACGTTAAAGACAGTAACATCATGTGGGTCGATAAATCGTAATCAATCTGAATCGTAATCAATCTGAATCGTAATCAATCAATCAAGTCGACGTCAAGTCGCTCGCTGTGCGGCATGCACCCGCGGGCGGGATTGCGGCCGCTGCCTTGGGTTGTGGTCTCACGGAGAGAAGCCGTGGCGGGGAAGTGCAACCTCCCGCCCGGTTGACCAAATTTCTGATGACACTGGCGTCGTCAGCAATGGTAGATCGCGGAAGGGGGTGTGGTTCGAGGCGCGGTGTCCCCACTGTAACAGCCCGAGTGGCTCCCAAATGGGCGCTTGGCTTCGTCATAGTTGTTCACGCCACTCATGGATATTGAGGAGGAACTTGTTCCGAACGCAGTGAGCGGTGTGAACAGCTCCGGTGCCAACTAGCGAAGTTGGTAGTCTCGGGCTGTCAGGGCGGCCTGGCCTAGGATTTGGGTAGGGTTTCACAATCTTCCCGTTACTCGCATTCCGAAGTATGCGTATTTTAGCCCAACTTATTCACCCGACGGGGATAAATGCCATTGGTCAGGTGCCCACCGTGGAAAGTCAACTCCTCGAAGCATTGTGACGATTAGTAGGCCACACAAGGCTTATACGCAGGGAGCCTGCGCTGTAGAAGCAGTAGCTGGACTAGAAGAAGTATATAGAGTAGCCGCTTCAAAGGCAGAAGTCGATTACGCAAAAGTCTCGTTACGGACGCTAAAGACGGTAACAGCATTTGGGTCGATAAATACAGTAGCCGGAATACGGACGACGAAAGAAGCAACCGGACTACGAACTCTAAAAAGGAGTAGCCTGACTACAGTCGATGAAGGGTAATAGGAACGGTAAAGTCAGACGTGGAAATAGGAACGGTAGTCTGTAGGCTACTACGTCATCGAAACGTGTGGCTGTTGTCTTTCCAGAATCCCACACAAGACAAACATGTTTTCACTTCGTTATTCTGACTTACATGGTGAATTCATATATCTTTGTATCACATTTGAGCGAACATAGGATTTATCATATATCTCAGTAAAAGAAGGTACCAGTATAGGAGGGCTTCGAGACTAGTAGTTTATATAGGCAGGTAGTCGGAATGGGCTATTAGCTCAAAACTGTGAAAAGGAACAATTGGCTTTAAATAAACTAATTAGGTCAATGACAATTTCCAACTCTAATCCGTCACTCTATCTATTCACCTGTCGAAGAGCGATAATTCAATGACCTATGCATTTTGTTTGAATTATTTTAATATGGAACAATGATGTCTGGAAGGAAAGTTTTGTTAGGCGACCTCTCTTCGTGAAATGCTTGAACTGATTTTAATGGTCATAAAAACAATGCTTTTCAAACCTATTTCAAGCGATTACCTTTCACCTGGCATTAATCGCTTTCGCATCATCAGAAGAGGCACACAATAGTGAAGTAATGTGGCGCACATTCAATGAAGGGAGGTAATAAGCCAATGTCTCTCTCTCTATATAAATGTCAAATACGAATAGAAACTTCTTTGAACAAAGATTACAGATAACCGCTCACTCCTCTAAAAGGAGAAATATTGTTTTGAAACGATATTGACGATCAATGATTTTCGAGTACTTTCAAGAAATTATCACTTATCCCAAGAAACAATTTCAACCTGCATGTCCAGAAATGGGACAAATTGTTTCAGGTTGAATGAACCTAGGAAAAAATTTATATTATAATAATTTAACATTATGAAAGGCATTTTTTGAATATGCAGTGAGAATGCTTTGAACAACTCCATTTCAACTAACCACACCTCTAAAACGAGCAAACCGTTTTGGAACCGACCTTATGGTATGACTAGTGTGTTTTGAATCTCTACCCCGCCAACCTACCAACCTCACCCCGATTAAACTAACCGCTGTTTCGTTGTGCAGAAGTAGGATAAATTGGTTCAGAATGATCTAACAAATAGCTCAAGAACAAATAGCCCAATTAGTCAAAAACCTCTGCAAACTTGTTCCAATGTTTAAAGAGGAACTTCTTTCAAAATTCCTGTTAAGGAACCATTCCATGGTCGGTCAGATGGGCGAGATCATTAGGGCAGTAGTGCCATAGCAAAGACCGCGGGTTCGAGTCCTGCCTCGGGCATGGGTGTATTTGTATATGTCTGTATGTGTGTACCGTCCTTTCACCCCTCACAATTATCATTACTTCATGGTCCATACTCCCAGGGATAACAACATTGGAGGATAAAAATAGGGATTTAGCTAAAATGCTGATCGCCCCCCCCCCCCCGAAAGGTACTTGCACATGCTAAAGCAGGATGTACGCGTGGTCCGAGTTGGCCTATTCGAGAAAAAAAAATACCAATGTTTTTCAAACCCTTTTCCAGACTCACTCCGACCAACCACTGTACCAGCTCCTTAAATGACCACAGGCAGAGGTAGTCCAGGGGGAATGACAAACGGAAATACTTTTTCAGTGCTTTTGAAATACGCCGTCAAACGTCTCCCTTTAGTAAGAGCCTTTCGTCTTGAACATACATAACTGAATCACACTCTGAAGTCTAGAACTTGTTTTTGTAATAATCGGCAGTCGCATACCGCTCTCATCCGTGATTGCATTTTTATCCAATAATCTCCTAATAAGCAAATGGCGATTAAGCGTATTATTAAATTTGAAATTAATCTGGTCGATCGGATAACGAAATCCTCCAAGACCAAGACATTTATTTGAAAATACTTAGCGAAATAATTGATTTATTGAATTGATTTATTTTGTTTACATAGCATTTTTACCAGACTGAATCATGTAATTGGACAAAAGCGACCATTTCCATTCGGCTTTTCTTTCTCTTAACGACCTTTCTTTGCCAGCAATTCTGGGTGGTTGCTTCATGCTTCATTGCGGAATAATAACAGATTATAACGGGATGAATAAACGTGAATACAATACGGTGTTTTTTTTAGAATGGCATATTTAAGGTAGCGAATTACAAAATGAAATAAAATCCTTTCCTTAATGCGTAATTACGTCGCTTTTCATGAAGTTTGGCAAACACCTACGACGAAGGGAGAGGGCTCATTCCGCGCGTTAATTCACCAAAGGAGAGTGCGTCGACTTGATGGGTTTTCCCTAACCCGGTATATACCACCAACGGGGCACAATCCCAGGCGGGACGAACTCTAAGCTTGGTATTCCGCGTACAGTTATTTGCATAGCAAATGGCAGAAGCAATAGCACATTGGACACAATGGACTAGCACATTTCTCTATCAAAATCGTGCAAAAATGCTACATATATCGACTGTGGTTGTCGGATAAATGCAATAAGAGAAGTTTCATTCAAGTCGTTTCTGTATCTACGTCAGTTGTAGACAATACAGAGAAACGGCTGCTGGCGATATATGTAAGACAAATTAACGGAATTTAAAAAAATTTAAAAAAATATAATTGCCAAACATTCTACGGAACTTTATTTTATATATCTCACATTTTTAGTTGACACGAGTACGTTCAAATTCGTTCAAAAAGTTAACATGCTTACTGATTGTCTTCAGGAATAAGTAATATTAAATGTAAATCTCAAGCAAAACCAGATTTTCCGAACATGACTAATGAATTTACGCAATTTCACTGTATGTACACATCTTACGGCGAAAGAAGCTAGGCTTGGTTGTATCTGAATTTTTTATGCTATATAATCGTAGATAAAATTTGTGTATCTGTCGCGTTTTAAAAATAACTGCGCTTTTTATCTTACATAATTATTTACACGATATAAAAACCCATTCAATTGTTTAAACATTTTTTCTCTCCCTGTCGGTCTGTCCAGGGGAATCCCTGAAATAGCTTAACCAAATTCGATGATAAAGGTTTTCATTTAAGGATTGTATGTTTTGCGCGTAAATTAGGCTTTTTCCAAATTACTATTTTCTGTTATATTACGAAGAATTTTTTTCTACAAATCTACAGTTTTGTAGTATTATCAGAATAATCAGTATCGATCTTAATGAAATTTTGTACTTCACCTACATAACAAGAGAAAAATTAGTCTGTATGAGATATCGTAAGAATTACTCCTATTCCGTTTTCCTATCCATTAGAGGGAAATTTAAGTGTACACTGTTTCATTTTTCGCAAATATCTCGAAAACAACGAGTGCAATCATTCAAGTGCTCCTAAAAATCCATAAAATATCCTACTACATGCATTTTGACTCTTTCCAATAGCGCATTTAGTTTCAGCGTAATTGAAGACCGTTACTGGACGCTTGCCGGGAGTATGTAAGAACGCATCTGCAGGTACCCATAGCAACAATGATCGTGACAATAAGTTTTTATTCTTGAATGTTAGCGGCTTTTAGACATTACCGACGAATCTTTTTATATCTGTGTGATTTCATGTCTGAAACCGTTATGATCCAATAATACAAATATTTTGTCTCGATATTAATAACACTTGTTAGTAACCATTATGTCAGTTTTTCGTTTTTTCCTGATTTGGTGAAACTTTTGGCCGGTCACGATAAAGACTTAAAAGAACATCAGGCAATCGCCAAAAATTTGATGATAAATTTCGACTTATTACCCACTGTCCAGTACGATTTCATTTACGCAAAGGAGTTTACATCTGATTAAAAACGTTTGGTACACGATGTGGAGAAAAGACATGCGGCGCGTTCACCCTGGACTGGGCGCGGAAGCGGCGCGGCGGCGGAGGCGGGGGCAGGAGCGGGGATGAGGGCGGCGGCGGGGACGGCGTGAGCGACGGGCGCGCGCCGCAGTGAAACCGGCGCGATGCGGCTTCAACCTCCTCCTTCACAAAGCCTCCTCGCGACGCCCCCCCCCCCCTCCCGCTGCGCTCGACAGCCTTTCGCCGCTCCGCTTCTGGCGCGCCCGCGCCCGACTCTCCGCTGCCCGCGCGCCGCCGATGCGATGCTCCTAGGCGGCTCACACACGGGGCACTGCGGACCTCCGTCAAGCTGCAACCCCCCTGCAAGCTAGTTGATATTGAATTTATGAGAAGTGGGGGGTGCTAACTTAACGTCAAGCTAGCACCCCCACTTTTGGATGTGGTTTTTTTATTGTGTATAGTTGAGTACAAAATTTTTAATTGTGGTAGAAAATTAGTACATAATTAGTACAAAATTATAGGCTAGTTAATTTTGAATTTCGAATAAGTGGGGGTTGCAGCTTGACGGAGGTGCACTGCGGGGCTTTCATGCGCGCGTTCACGTCTCACGGAGACATGTATTAGAGGACGGCCATAAATTACGTAACGAACATTTGGAAGTTTTTTTTCTCTCGTTCGATTGATGTTTTGGGCACAACTGCTGCGAACACTAGTGTAATGCATGTGTTATCGCGGGAGGTGGTGGTGAGACCATCCGCACTGGATAGGGAGATCCGGCGCCGACCTACATGTGGACTAGCGTGGATTTCCCCTTTCAAGTATATCTCCACAACAAGTCATAGCCGCATCCGGGACAATCTTTAAATCCCGATTGGTCTCCCAACCTGTGTGGTAGTGTAATGCATGTAATGTTGTGTGGAAGTTAGGAGAGAGGATAGGGCAAGGGAGAGGAAGGAAAGATCGCTCGCGGCCCGTTTGTTAGGGTACTGCTCCTGCATTCGCCTGGTATTAACCGGAGAACGACGATGAGAAGGTAGAATTCGGTAGAATTCTCCTCCGAGGCCTAGCTCTGTAACTAGCTCGAAAATTCGCCCCCATCGAGACTCGAACCCTAGGACCTCCCGGTCAGAGTCGCTACAGAGACACCGATACTGCCGGCTCTGAGATAAATTGAGCCTGTTGGAGTATTTTCAATACTCCCTTTCCCCCTGTAACGAACCTGTAACGCCCATTTGAGCCCCTAAATAATTACGGAACGTTTGTAACAATACCCATCATTTACAATAAGTGGGAATAAAGTATACGACTGTAACTATAAGTCGTAATAAATGTATTGTTGGTGATGTAGATACCTTTTTATTATGATAAATGACTAAAGATATTGTCTGGTATCATCATCTGGTATGATCATAAGTTGATTAAAATTGATACCAGACAATATCTTTAGTCATTTATCGTATTAAATGTTGTGTTATGTTTTGAAATGAAACATAATTTAAGTCAAAATTAGTCGACCATGTTTGATTGCACTAGCAATGAGAATGGGAACAATTTTTGAGTGAAATAAGGACGCTTAGGCGGGAAAATTTCTGACAAACCGTGTACACTCCATCGTGGATGACGCATGGGCAAGAATCTACTGCATCAATTTAATTGGATTCTATGTAGAGTAGAAAAATATCAGTTTTGAATATTTACTTCGTAATATTGATATTTTGGAATGATGAGATTCCAACTGACCACATGAAAATAAATTGTTAATGTGATAGGGTTCAATCTTACTTCTGGTACAAGTAGAACATTCTCGCGCTGTAATCGGTGGACAAATATATACTGTAAAACTTTACAACCGATGTTTAGATGTATAGACGGAGAGATGAAACTTTGGTAGCAATGTACTCGAAACGACTGGAATGCTAATTAAAAATGTTTCTAGTATAAATCGAAAATTATTTCTATATATCGAACTCATTTTCTGACTTGACTATATTTTTCTAAGAAATATAAACGTACAGTACATACTACAAATTATGTTCAACAATTCGGCAAGATTTTTGATTGAGAGAAAATATTTCATATGTTTCAGTAGGTTAACAAGCGTGAACAGTATTTTGAGCGACCTGCATCACTCATCTGCGAATGTGCAACCAAAAGCAAAAACCAAAAATTAGAATTTTTTATTTTAACTTTTTTAAAATTTCAATTCAATTATTTCGTCAGGTACATATGCAATACTAATTTCGTGTTAGTATTCTTAAATATGTGGTGCGAATGATTACATTTGTTAATTATATATTGTTGAATTTTCCATTTACCCAGTTTTTCCAAAATTGTTTAGAAGCATTTGCAAGAGTTGTATAATTATTTCTAAACATCAAAATTTCTTTATATCGAATTTTATCCAAGAAATCGTGAGATTCAATATATGAAGGTCCGATCGCAGTTATAATTAATATTTTAGTATAATGCTCCATAATAGGCAAATGTTGAAAAATGAAAAAAATTCAAAACGAGTTGATTTTTTAAAATAAAATATCAATGTTACTTAACACTAAACCCCAAACCCCTCTGTAACACAGCGTGACTCTGCCTCTAATCCTCTCCCTCTTCTTAGCGTTATATAATTTATGGACGACGCCTTACGCGAAAACACGTGTCAAGCCTGAAAGTGTGCCAGGAATGTGAAAAATAGTGCACATTTTTGTAAACACATGTTATTTTAATAGTAATAATCTTAATATTTTCAAATTAATATATTCCATTCTTACCTAAATTTCATTCCAAAAACTTTTGGGGTCCTGATTGTAAAACACCTTTGCACACAGATGGAAAAGTTTTCACGGATTTTTTGGTTTTTCAAGTTTTAGAGCGTTATAGCCGTGCGAGATCGATCGGTATTGAGTCTTTTATGTAATTTAAAATATATCAAGAAAATATTTCGGATACAGTGTTAAACATTCGTGTAAATAAAAAAAAGATGAATGTTGTAATTCACGTTCCGAAAGAAGATACTCATTGTAATCAAGTCGAATGTTCGCTATTTGAACATAAGTGGGACTATCATCAAATGTGTAAAATGTTTAATTCAAGAGACATACTCTCGAAGTAAAAGGAGTGTGGCTGGTATTTAAATACCTCTTTAAAGACATTTCTCCAAGATAAAATGCAAACAACATCGACAATTTAATTTGTTCATTATATGATATGAAGTAAATAGAACTATTTTTAACTGTTGTATGTATATAAAATAAATTAATTTGAAAATTCAAAGTAAAATGAATGACAAAGTGTTTTTTCACTTTTTCTGAAATATCCTCAAAATATGAATATGATATGTCGATAAATTTCTTGTGTACCCACAAAATGTTTAACGAGTGTTGAATATATTTATTATTAGAATTTACGCTGCTTTATTAACTCTTTTACAATTAAAAATTAATTTTATTTTTAAGTGTTATAGGCGGCAAATTGTAAAACACAGTACGTGCGATTGGTACGCTATGTAAGTAAAGAAAAACATTTCCATCTAATCGAAGGAAGTAAGGATTTGTTTAGATCGTGTGCATAGTTCAGAGTTCAGTATTTTTAAAAAAACATGCCCCATACTGACCAATATTACTATTGCTCCTGCAAATGAGAGCTGCAGATTCTCGCTCCAGGAAATGTTTTGAATTCTTCTTGTGCAATGAAGCCGCCATCGCACACCGCTGTATCTGCGCCTAATCTAAGAAGCGGCTGCGCTAAGAAAGGCAGGAAGGGCTGGTTGTCGACGTCGAAATGTCACCGGCGCTTCGTAAATCTTAACGGCGAGGCGGGGGCGGGCGGCGTGCTGGCCCCGGGCGGTGGCGGCGGGGGCGGCAAAGGATAAGTTGAAGGCGCGTCTAAACAACTATTGCAATGGAAGCGAACTTCATGGTGCAAGACAACTTGCTCACGAAGCCTCCACTCCAAGCCCTTGTCAGCTTGTAACGCGTCGGAGCCCCACACTTGCGAGGCACTTGACAACTGCTTATCTCTGTATCTAACTTGTGATCACGTTTTGATGTCATAAATCCAGGCAGCTAATGGAACATGTTGTTCACTGACGTAATACCATGTCTAAAGATCTGTTCAATACTCCTTACTTAGAATTAGTTTTATTTCGAAGTAGTACTTAAAAACTCCTTCTCAATTGGGATAGATACTCGTTAAATGTGTATAAATATGTATCTTACATTCAACTTTGAGAATGAAGTATTTTGCTAACTTTCATTTTGAACATGCGTTTTGCGGAAGTTGTTTAAAAAATTGTAGATTTACAACTCTGAATTTGCAAGTTCTTTTTGCGGAATACCGAAATATTATATCTGCAGTTGAATTTTCTTTGAATATGCATGATCAACATATTTTGCAAAATAGTTTCTTGAATTACAACACACTTTAATCTGAAAGGCATGTGGAAGGTGACGTGATTCATTTAGCGTACTTTTTAGACTGAACACTGAAATTTCATAATTTAACTTTTGCAACTGCCATTAGACAATCATAAATTGTTCGCAACATAAAACTATATTACTCGGGTTCAATGATTCTTCATGGTAGATCAGGATAGAAATAAAATACATAATTTTATTAAAGTCGTCGATTAGGCACTTTAGGATGTTCTCATAAGGACTTCAAAACGTTAAAAATGAACACCATAGGTTTCATAGCTATGTATTCTTATGTGGAATGTTCAATACGACTGGAACACGGATTGTGCACAAATAGACATTGTTAAAAAACTTATTTTGTATATAACTAATATATTTTTTAGACATCCACTGGTAAAAGCTGTTCTTTTAGGGTATGCATAGCCCTGAAAAGATCCATTTTTACCACTAGTGATAAAAGTGAGACACTGTCTAAGTGTCCAGATAAATCTATGAATTCAACAATAATAAATCAAAATACTTTCGTGGGACTAAATCAGCTACTTTTGACTTCAACGAAGCGTTTAGTGATTTGTACACTTTAATAAAAATAAAATGGAAGCCAGGGAGGCTGTCTAAAAAACAATGTAATACACACATGGTAAATGTGATTTTATTCAGCTGCTGCATAGATGATTGCGGTACTCGACCTATCGACCTCGTGATTTAACACTTATATCATAAATGACTATTTCAGCCCCCATGAAGGCTTCTTAAAGAGCAGAAAAGTTAATTTTTTGACTTGCTTGTTGAAAGTTGACTTGCTTTAAATTCAAAAACCCTCCTACTACATAATAGCAGTTCAAAAGATATTAACCTTCTTTATATTATTTAAAACAGTATCGGAAAGGCCTTCTCCTAGTGCCTGCATCTGAGAGATCCGTCCACCGCGCCTCGGCGGTCCGCGGCAGTTGGAGGAACCGCGCCCCAGCGCGGCGCCGTCGCGTCGTTTGCATGCCGAGGGCGGGGCTCGAACCGAGCGCTCCCGCCGCCGTCTGCGCCCATCGCCGTCGCCTGTCGCCCGTCCCCGGAGAAAGTATCGCGGGCGCAGACGTGCAGCGCAGATTACGGGAATCACCGCCCCTCGCAGTTCGGGCGCCCGCCCTGCCCCCCAGCCCGCCCGGCCGCCACCGCCCGCCCGCTCTCTCGCTTACCAGCCCCCACCCCCAACCCCGTTACCCGCCCGACCACCGCCACCGCCTCCCTCCCGCTCGCCCGCCCGCCAGCACGCCCGCCCTCCGCTCGCCCGCCCGCCTCCCCCGCTTACCAGCCCGCCGCACCCCCGTTACCCACCCGCACACCCGCCCCCGCCTCCCTTTCGCTCGCCCGCCCACCAACCCGCCCCGCCTCCGCTGCTTCCCGCTCGCCCGTCCGCCGCGCCTCCGCCGCCCTCCCGTTTACCAGCCCGCCTCTTGCTCGGGACACGACTGCTCGTTCCTGTTAGGAATCTCGGAGTTTACAGCGTTGCATGTGCAGGGTCGTTGACGGGTGCTTTTGGGGTTTGAGATGAGTGATTGATTGATTGATTGATTGATTGCTAATGATTCCGGACGCGTCAGCAATCAAGATAATTAGTTCCGTAAGTGTAGTGCATGTTTTTCCTCGTGGTGTAGCGATGATCTTCCCCCGCTGGATGGCGCCGACCTACCATTGGCTAGCAGGGTTTTCCCAACCAGCTATCTCCCATCAACGGGGCACCGCTAAACTACCACTAAGTGAATACCGGAGCAGATTCCTATCAAACAGATCGAGTGATCATTCCTGCCTCATTGTTACTCGTATCTCTCCCCTTAAATACAAACATATACTTACATGTTATACACTTCCAACCTGTCGAGAGAGAGTTAGAATTTGTCTCACTGTCAGACTTAGAATTTGTCTCACTGGTAGAGATATCTAACCCCAACATACTACACATACTGAACTAATAACTTCAGTAGTTATCGGAATATTTTCTTACTCGTTGTCTCACAATCGCTTATCAGAGCGTTCCCTGTGAATAATTTCCGATTAGGGAGCTTTTTCCTGTCATACTTTCTGTCAACTTAAACAGCGACTAGGCATAGAGTATTGATGCAGCTTAAACACCAATTTTTAGCGCGCACGCTTAAACGCCCATGCCAGAAAAGGGATTCGAACTAATAACCCTTTAGCATAACTATTTTGCCTTAATATCTCAGCTGTTTATCTGGGTCGTTTTTCAAGTATTTAAATTCGTAGAAAGTCACTCTGACAATTCCATGCGTTTGAAATTACTATTTTTGAATTACAACATTTTGCATTCCTCAAAAACAAACGTAAAGGAAGATCTCTGTATTTCCTACATAATCCATATTCAATTACTGAATCCGGATACAGCAACTTATTTGTTACAATAATAATGATGCCCTTTAAATAATTACATATACAATTCACTTCAAACGGATTTTTTTATTTTCTTACAGTTCAGTACAATCTACTTGAACATAGACAAATATTCTATTTATATTTTAAATCGTGCAGTCTCTCCTCTTTTACATTCGGGAATTTTACTCTCCATCTGGGAAGTTTTACAGGTGTATGATTTAGTTGCTCCTTTTGATTATCTTCTCTTAATCATATTCACATGTTCTTTTCTATTCCTTTCCTGCAAGTAGTGGAACCCATAACAAAATTATTCATTAAATTCCTGATGGAATTTCTTACTTACGAATGTTAATTTTGAAATTCACCTGAGAATATTAATTTAAGTAACAAGCATTCTTTCATGATAGAAAGGGTTGACAATGTTTTTGAGGAATATTGAGTGACTTCTTTCTGTTCTTAATTAAGTAGTCACTCCAGACAGTCGTCAGCGTGTTTCCTTTTTAACACCTGTGAAATATAAGAGGTTGTGCGACCTCTCTCACACAGTTTGAGCATTTTCAACACCTTCAGATAACAGAAGCAGCACGACCAGTTCATCAATGGACAGTGTCTTCAGTAACCCAGGAAATATGTCATAAGAGGCACTAATTATGTCCCTACGACCCCACTTCAGTTTGTACTTCCGGTTGTACACAAACTGGAAAGTGAGGTAAGATGAAAGTTGTAACAGTAAAACACAGGATTATTACTGCTAAAAACTTTTTTCCGTATGTCATTGTAAATACTTATTTGCAGTAAAATTGCAGCACTAGTTAGGCTGAGTTTTATTTTTATGACAGCTTCTTCTTACGTAGGTAACTTTGTCAACATGACTGAAATTTCTAATCGTTACTTCTTGAGCAATGGATGCTTTTATCTTCAGTTTATAACGAGTAAAGGGCTATGTGCCACGTACCTTCCCACGTCCGTGCTTCCTTGTAAGAGGAAAGAGCGACGAAGATTCGTGACGCAAAGACTCGTGTCCGTGGGTGCTTGTGAGCTCTTGCGCAGCGCACGAGAGCAGCAGGAAAAGTCGGCAGGCGGCTGTGGCTGCATTGCACTCCAGGATGTCCCTGACCCTCGGTGCTGTCTAAAGGCGCCGTCAGCTATCAGCCCATTGGTGAGCGACCCGTGGTTGTCAATCTGACCGCTCAACTTCCTCCGCTGGAACCGACATTCACATTCTGGTCGATCCGCGCGAAATTTGTGGTGATCCAAGCAGATTCCTTTCCTCAGCAGCTTCTCACTTCTCTTACTCTTAATCCACTAACGCTCCACCATCATTCAAATCACTTCTCACTCGTCCGTCAATTCCATTCATCTCATTTATTCCAGAAGAGGTACGGAGCTGCGAATATAATTGCAGAGACTTCCGCGACCGGTGGTAGTGGAATGTGGATTGACCGGGGCGGTCGCGTCTGCGCTGGTGGCTGATGTTTCGGCTAACATACTGCGGCCTTCTTCAGATCAGTAGTGCATCTCTGAAGAAAGCCCAATATGCCGCCTAAAACGACGGCCTCCCATGTCGTCCCGGACAGTCAGGGTTCTGGAGGGACTGAAGATCAAAATAAATAATATCTTATTTTGTATATTTTTATTGCTTATTTTGTGTATTTTTATTCTTGAAGCCTTGTAGTCGAATCTGGAGTGGGTTAATGATTCTGGAGTGGGATGTTTCATGACTTGGTAATTAAATAATGGTTTGATATGAAAGCTGATCGAGCAATAATAGTATGAGAGGCTGAGAAATGAGGAAACTTTTAGAAACCTTGCTGTAAATCCTCTTTTCCAGCAAGAATTTCACCTGGTCGGTCCAGGCAGAGCCTCTGACCGGGATACTCTAGGGTTCAAGTCCCGACAGTGACAAGATTTTCGAGCTAACTAGATCGAATTCAGCCTGTAAGGGAGAAATCTAGATGTCGACTGCTCTGACAGGTAGTTTTACTTGGGTTCTCTTACCAATATCATACGAACGCCGGAGTGGTACTCTAACAAATGGGACACGGACCGCGCGCGATCTTCGCTTTCTTTTCCTTGCTCTATTCTCTCATCTTACTTACACACACTCACACGTACATGCACTACACATGTCGGGAGATTAAATTTTGTCCCGGCAGGGGCGGTGCCAAGCTGATGGGAGATACCTGGATGAGGAAACCACGCAAGCCAACGTTTAGGCTGACTCCGAAACTCAGCATCCAGCGAGAGATGAACACAGCAACCCACAGCGATAAAGCATTGTCTAAAGCTTAGGGAACTAAAAACAATAGAAATCGACACGCCCGGACACACTAAATAATCAATGAAGGAGGCCAAAGTTTAAGTCGCCGGTTCTGTCGGAACTCAGCGGGCCCCTTTGGGGCCTTTCGCCGAGGCAATAACCCTCTCTCTCTAGGGGCAATTGAGTAGGGACCGGGTGCCGGGTGAGTGGCGTATCCACTCCAGTGCCAGCTTGGAAAGCTGGAGGCATTCGAACCGGTGCGGTGAATCGGTCTAACCCACGGAAGTTGAGAGTTGCTGTTGAGGGCATTGCGGTATGATGTCTCCAGATCCTAGCTGAGAGATTTATTCTTTAAAAATATGATGGGGAGTGAGGATTAGGTGCGATTTGCCCTTGAGCGGCTGCCCTTGAGTCATAATAAGCCCTCATCTGTTAAACTGCAAAACGTACTGTGGATTCCTTCTCTGTTATTATTATATGACAAGCTGCTTCCAGTCAGTTTGGTAGAAGGCAGCAGAAAGGAATTTACAGAGGTTCTGGTTCGGAATACTGCATGGAGAATTGATAGAGGATAATTTCTCAGACGACTTTCGTTTCCTTCACCTCTTCTTCCGGCATGGCTTGCCCTTTTCCATCCCCTTATTATTGTTATAATATATGAGTTCATTCACTCAGTGTGGGCCAATACAGAGAATTATTATAGATTCTTAATGTTATACAAGATGACAAGTATGAATTTGTATATTCCTTTTATCTAAATTACTATTGATATTTTAAAACTTTTATAATAGGTACTGAGTATCTTTCCAGAACAAGGACAAGGACAAAGAACAATCCATTGTATCTTTGAAAATACGATGTTGAAAAATAATTATATATATATATATATATATATATATATATATATATATATATATATATATAAAATTATATGTCTGATAATTAGAAGTAGTTTTGATTGAATGACATTTTTTTAAATTATCTGTAACATTGAATTATCAATATGTCATAATTTTGGGGGTTATTTTCAAGTAGAACGATTATCTATTAAATACGAATATCTAATAGGTAAGTAAATGAAAATCAAAGTACTTTAAAAGACAAATTGTTTCCTATATTATTTTGCGACTCACGCAAGCAACCAATCTTTATAAATACGGTCTCTAAAGGAAAAGAGTTTCACGGAAACGTGACGAATTTCATTTTGACCTTAAAAATATGAAGATTTTGTTGCAAAAAACCTATCTAAATATTCATATCAAATGCAACCCGCAATGCTCGACAGCATTGTCAAAATCCATGTAGTTAAACAACTAAACAAAGCGTAGTAGGACCTTAAAAACTAAACTTTTGAGTCCACGCCTTAAAGAAACGTTTCCCATTCCGTAAATCTACAGAATGGGGTATTATTAGACATTCTATTAAATTTTTGCTGGGTTGGCGCTTTTCGGTATTAAACGGCCTGCTTCTATGACCCTCTTTGTAACGTCACGCTCGCAGCAACTTTTAGAAGTATTACTAGTGGCTGGTCACAGATAAATATGTTTTATACGTGTAGTGCAACCGTTTGTGTGTTTTGTCGTAATGTACAAGTGTTGTATACCTGTAATAATTGTAGAAGGAACTACGATGAAAACTGACATGTCACTACATGTGTCAATTTCACGGTACACTTCCACGCAATACACAAAGGTAAGTATTGACTTTCTTGTTTCTGTGAAACGTTTCTGACGTAACCGACATTAATCATGAACTTGGTATGGTACCACACCACAAATACTCGTATCTACTAAACACTAAACGTTCACATTATTCGTATTCAAAATCTATTTTTTTTTCGCTTACCCCTCAAATTTCAAACTCTGCTAATTTCAGTCAATACACATTCATGGACGAGAGGAATGAAGATGGGAAATTATTATTTTTGAAAACGTAAATTAAAAATGTAATTTAATGAAAGAGTAGCGTTTTCTGGGAGTTTGTGAAATGACTAAGTAGCAATATTTTCATCAACAATTAATTTACCAAATTCTGTCATTGAAATTGCTTTACACTTTGCACTTGCATACAATTTGAAGTTATTTTCAAAGCAATAAACTTTTTTGTCATTCTTCATCTAGGCTTCGATTCAACAAGTGTTCGCATTTGTCACAAGGATGCTAACCGTTAGCTGCATGCGTGCGCCTCCGTAACGAACCACAAAAACGGGCAAACAAAACTCCTCTTCTGTATGATACTTCTCCACTGTTCAGAGACGTGAAGAATCTGAAAGTATATGTGAAATTAAACTAATTACTTGATACATGCGATTAAATTGCACGGATGAACCCCTCTGTTAGGAAATGAAGTTAAATAATATTGTAAAGATAGGGTTGCACTGGCCCGACCGTGCATTTTCGCATGGAAAAATTTACGTAGCTTTCTCAAGAATAAAACGTTTTACTAATATTTTGTGACTAACAAGGAAAGAGAAAATCTAATGTATTTTTTTTTATTTTTAGTTGTTTCAAAATTTAATGGTAAATTGTACAATTAATTGTTTCAAATGTTTTAAGAACGAGTTGTGAATCGTTCCAAGAACATGTTTGTAATACTGAATAAATGTTTAATAAAAATTTGTTTAAAACATCAATTGCATTGTTTTTTGTTTTTATTTGATATTTTGTAAATACATGGGAAATTACCTTTATACATTATTTATACAAATAAACATTTTGTTAACAACTTTCCATCTAATTATGGAAATGGAAGGATAAGGAAGAGAGTGAGGTTTAACATGCGAGAGTTCGTACACGGGTACGCTAGTAATATACATTACCACTGAGATTATTTTTCTTGTTATATAATTTAAACGTATTTATATTTAACATTTAACCTAATAGTAAATAAGGTTTATGCTATTTTAGCTTGTATTAGAGATATGCTGGTTAATTATCTTTTTCCAGTACAATAAAGCCTGAATCTTAAAAGAACGCCAGAAGTAAATTTCTACGTGAAGATTTGGCGAAACGTTTCAAAGATAGGGTGACCCCAGAATCTGTGGGAGAATTTTATGTATTTTCGATAAAAAGGCCACGAACAGTTCATGAATGCAATATAAATAGTTCAACGAAGGCCTGCATTTATATCTATTAAATGGATACAGAATCTACGAAAATGGTTTTTCATGTCGTCACGCTGTAGCATACGAAATCCTTCAATATCACTAAGAACAGTAACAAATCATTTTTATTCAGTATAAAATTAAACTCTAGCCCTTTTTACATGCAAAATTACACTTTAGACGTTTCAGATATTAACTTTTACATTTTACTTCGCGTAAGATGCGTATGAATATTTTCTTTTCACTTGTAGGGCAGGTATATTATCAAGGAGTATTTTCGTTATCCACAATATTCTTTTTATCGTATTACAGAGAAATTCCTCATTTTACTGTGAAGTTTTCGACATCTTCCGCAAATAACTAGCGCTTCCTTGACTGCATGTAAGACGTGAGATGTAGGCGTTTCTTTACCATAACGATTCGTCACATTTGCAACACCTGTTAGCGAAACAAATTGAAGTCTCAAACTAACACTTAACCATAAAAAGTCATTAGCCAGAGAAGTATGTTCTAACCTTTCATCTAATGATCAACAATATTGGTACAAAACCGATATTGGTATAATATAAGTGGAATGGTAAAATGGTGATACATTTCCGCTCCAGAAATGAAACTTCCCCGCCCAACAAATTGCTCCCCAATGTATTTCCGGTCCAGTTCCGGAGCACGCGCCGACCGAGGCCTCGTTTCCATAGAACACCGTGGGCTAAACACGAAAATCGCACATGCTAGCTGCAAACGTATCACCACCATTCTTTAAAAAGCACATAATTTCAAAAAAGCAAATTTTACAGAAGAGACCAAAAAATAAATACAGTGAACTTCTCATAAAGGACCCAGAATAAAAACACCTGTTTAATGAGATTAATTATGATTTTTAAAAAATTGTATAATTAATAACACTTATAAAACATCGACATTCAAGTGTTCTAAATTCACTTTTACAAACGTTTTCAAACTTACGAGAATTCTAAACTACCCTTCATTTTGAACAAACGAATTTACGCAAATTCAGATTATTCAAAATTGTTCATGGAAATTTTAAAATAATGTAAAATGTGCAAAATGTAAAAAATGAACTGTGACTTGCATGTCTTTTAAACAAGATTAAAATATGTAATTCATGAAAATAAAAATAAGATACATAAAATTAATGTACTCTGTATTTATGTCTTTCATGTTTTCGGTTTATTTTCGAAATAGAATATTTTGAAATGCTACAGCATTTATGAAAATATTTTCTCTTTATATACAAAAATTAACGTTTCAATCTTTTTGCAACGTCTTCTTGCGTCTTTAAGAAGTGCCGTTCCTAGTAATTGTTCCTCATTCCATATGAATCCTACTTCCGAAGAAGAGAGTTTTCAATAGAGTTCGATTCCCCTTCCAAGGATATCTATTAGAAGGACCAAACTCTAAGCTCATCTCTACTGGCTGTATGGTAATGTAGCGCATGCACTGTGAGTGGTGAGAAGGAAGGAATCGAGACTGAGGAAGGAAAGATCTAGCGCGATCCATTCTCGTTTGTTAAGATTCCGCCATTTACCTGGCATATGTCGTAGAAACCACGGAAAACTACCGATCAGAGCATTCGGCCGCTAGAATTCTCCTCCAGACAGCTGCTAAATTCGACGTAGCTATGTAGCTAGTATTGAAAATACGCCACCGACGAAAGACACGACCTGCCTGTCAGAGTCCCTGCAGAGCCAGAGACAATACTGTCTTTGAGCTAAAATCATCAATCGATCAGGGTTGCAATCACCTGGAATCGGTCGAATAAGCCACGGAAAACTACCGACCAGAGCAGCCGACCGCCAGAGTTCTCCTTTGACAGAGCAACCCATGATCTCCTTCCCGTTGTGTTCAGCGTTTGCCCCCGCATGGGGCGCGTGGGCGCTGCGCACGCCGCGGCGCGCCGTGCGCTCCAGCCTTACATAAACGGCACTCGGCCGTCGCCGCCAGCACTCACGACGCCCCGCTGGCGCGCTGGGAGTCCGCGGAAACTAGCCGACGAGGCCCGCTGGCGGCGGGGAGGGGCGGGGCGCCCGCGGGCGTCCGGACGCGCCAAGGGGTGGGGGAGCGGGGAGAGAGGCGCAAGGAGGGGAGGTGGCAGACGCTCTTCCGCGCGGAGCTTCCCAAGTGTGAAACGAGCGGCGAAAAACTTTCCCCGCTCGCTCCCGCCATGCGGCGTTGGCGGCGGTGACGGCGGTGCACGCCCGTTTAGCGCGCCACTTAACCTGGCGCCGCTCCGGGCGCCGCCGCCGCCTCCGTCACCTGCTCGACAACAAAGATCGGTGCGGAGCGGCGTAAATGTAAGGGCACGCGGCGAGAAAGAAAGTCTTCCGTCCATCGATTGTCTTCTGTGGGTTACTTAATGAAACTTGTTTTGTGTTCAGCATGAAACTTGGTGCCAACGTCGGAGAAATATGTTGGTGGTGTAGTAATGTACCATTGTATATTGATGACAGTGACAATTGTCTGCTCGCCCTGTTGACAGTGACATGACGGTGACAGAGAGCCTCTTGCGTACTCTATCAGACAAAAATTGACCACAGACAGATGAAAATGCGTAGATAATTTCAATGAATTCCTGAATAATCATTTTCGTTTACAAGGCATGTGAATAGAATGTTAATACATCTTCTAATGGTCGCCTTTAACTTCCAGTAAGTAATTGCATACCCAGTCGCTGAATATGTGCTGCAAAAGATCAATATTTTTTAATTTGAATAATCAAGAATTTTATTCTATCGTACATCAGAAGTCATTTATGTCATACGATTAAAAAAACTACAGTTGACTCCGGTTTTAGTGAACTCGGATATAGTGAACCCTCGCATTTAGTGAACTTAAGGAACTGGCCCCTTTTTACTTACTTTTCAAATAAGCATACGAAGATTCGGTCATAGTAAACCTGAACCTCGGTTATAGGAAATACAACGACCTGGAACTTAATTCCCTCCTGTAAAAGAATACGAATATCGTATATCGATTCACTGCCACAAATTTGAACACTAGGAGGATTGAAAACGATATCGGCTATCTTTCCTGAGGTAAAGGTATTGGACCAGGGAATGACAATCTATTGATGACCTCATGCCACTCAGATTCACTGCGGACAAAGGCTGTGTGGGCCGAACTGACGGCAGTGACACGCGATTGCTTGCTTTAGTTTCAAGCTTGATGTTGATATTCCCGGAACAAGGCGCGTTGTGTTCTATGTAGGCGACAGGAAACGCGCGACTGCCACAGCACCGCAGCTTGGCAACCCCCCTCCCCCCGCATCGCGTGAAAAAGGGAACTCCTTTCCTTTGGCGCTTGCACCATGCCACTAGGAAGGATATTCTATGCTTGGATTAGGCGAGTAAAAGGGCTTCGATGAGTGGGGATTCCAAGAGTGCTAGAAGCATTGACGGGTGTCAAAACGGCATTACGATACCTAGAGGCAGTGGACAATGCAGAATCAAGTATGGAGAAAGCACGATATCTGGAGAATGATATAGAGTCATTACTAATGAAAATGTACGAAACAAACAATTGGAAATAATTACATTTTATTTTGGCATTATCTGATATAGCGAAACAAATATGTTAGTCCCCAGACGTTTACTATAACCGAAGTCGACAGTACTTAATTTACTATTTTCAGCATATTCAGTAAGAGATGAGTTTCTTCGTAGGATGCAATTGATTTCATAATTCATTATTATATATTGACATTCTGACAATGAATGAAAATCGTGACAATCTGGTTTGAAGAAAAATTCAATAGTAAGACTCAGATAAGAATGTAGAGTAAGAATGGTACTCGGAAAGGAAAACGTCTTTCTCATTTGAAGAAGATTAACATTAATCCCATATGCTACATCTTTTTGTACATTCTTTTTGTTGAACTTTCCGCCCTGTTCACAGCTTTGCTCTCTCTGTTCTCCGCTTTTTCTTACTCTAAAGTGACGCTTGTCACGAACACAACATTTTTCGACTTTCTAACTGCTCTAGTTCTTGTTTAATTCGTGACCATTATTTTGAAGTCAAGTAATTTCATGTTTAACTTGTATTCGTTTTTCTGCAAATACATTTTCCTATATAAAAAATCGTGTCAATTAATCAAGTTAGTCAATCACACATTTAAAAGCACAAATACTGTTCATATTGTGATCTAATCGGCAATTTTAGGACCAAAATAATCAGAGAACAAATTCAGACAAAAAATACAGGTTGCTTGAACATCATTTATTGGTTTAGAATGTTGTCAACAATTTATATGAGCAAAAATAACATATTTTATTTAAAGGAAATACACTTTTAACTAAATTATTCATTTTTAATAATAGAGTAAAGCAATTACTATTTTCATAATAATGCTAAATAATAATATATAACAATATTTAAGGTGCAATAAATTTATTTATTTGTATCTGCAATTCATGAAGCCAAAACTAAATTGCTTACAATAATGTCGTACGGTGAGAATTTTTATATTTTAATTAGGCGTTTCTTTAAAACTTAACTAATATTTACAACGTAATCATTGATTAATTCATGATTTGTCAGACCAGTGGGTGCATTTGCCACTTTTTAAATAATTATTTTAAAGGAAGGAATAATTATTTTATAAGGAACGCACAATTTTAATACATACATTCGTATTTTATGTTCATTTTAATGTGTCTTTTAGAAATTTAAGTACCTAATTTGTCCACCTATTGTTACTGTTTCTGGAGGGTAAAAACCAGCAGCATAGAATGGTGCTAAATGTGAGCGGCCGTTGCGTTGTTGCAGACGAAGCGGCAGATCTTCCGCGAGCAAGTGCTGCCGCAGCGCGGCGGCAAGATCCCCGAGGAGGCGTTCCGCGTGGACCGGCTGGCGCTGAACCGCCTCAACAAGGACGGCATCGCGGTGCCCGACGGCGTGCTCCTGGACGCCCGCCGCCGCGCGCAGCACCACCCGCGCCACAACTCCGACCTCGAGCGCTCCGTCGTCAAGGTACTCAGCCCCGCCTCCCTTCCACCTCGCCCCCAGCCCCCTCGCCCCTTTGCCCCGTCGCCCCCTCGCCCCCTCGCCCCCTTGCCCCCTCGCCCCCTCGCCCTCTCGCCCCCTTGTCCCCTGGACCCCCTCGCCCCCTCGCCCCTTGTCCCCTCGCCCCCGCGTCCCCTCGCCCCGTCTCGCCCACGCGTCGTCTGGATCCACACCCCGCCTCGGCCAACACTGAGCCTCGCCCCAACACCTCGTCTCCAACTCTACCTTGTCCCCCTCCCCGCAATGCCCTTGTTTCCCCTCGCCACACATCCGAGATCCGTGGCCAACTTCTTCCGCCTCGGACTTACCCCGCCGCACCGCACTCTTTACCTCTTCACATAAGCACGTGGCCTCACTTCCCGTCTCGCCTAACGTCTTGCCTCACCCATACCTCGCTTTGCCAAACGCCCATCATGGAAATACAGCCGTCACACCCTATGCTCCCTCCCCCCCGCCCTGCAACTCCCCACCTCGCCATGCACCCCTTTTCACCCAATTCCCGCCATGCACTAGAATTTCTCGCATCACAACCAGCCTTGTCACACCAAGCTCCGTTTTGTTGACGCCTCGTCCCTCCTTCCCGTCCAGAAATGCACTACATCGCAGGTACCTTTCCATGTCGATCCCTTGTTGTTCCTTGGCTGCCCCTCCTTGGTCGCGTTGTTCTATTTACCTCGTCCCCAATCTACACTGCGATTCGCAATGCAGCACACAACTGTTCTGCCCTGACCTCAAGAAAGGCGACGCATCCCTACGCGACAAAACGACACTTCTTGCGATCCGACGCAACTCGACACATCTGAACCACATCACACCTGGCAAGACACACTTCCCTGCATCGTTCCTCGTGTGCACATCCCGGCAAAGACTCACTCAAATGAATCTCATTAACCCATTTCAATTGTAATGACTCGACGCGCTGTTTCCTCCCGTGACCAAACAATGTGCCAGATTGATTCTCCGTAAAAATAAACTTCGACGCCGTACAATCGTTCGCGATGGCTTCTTCTTTGCCCAAGACCAACGCGGCTTTAGCGAGTTAGACATGGTCTGCATTATTCTATGAACTAGAGGAGGCTTAAATACAATTATTTGCATGACGTGAAACAGAAGAATATTACGTAGATTATCGTATTTTCACATAAAACATGAGTATTTCTAACACATTTCCCACACAAGAAACTTGTCTTCTAAGTATGTAGTTCTAAGAGTCAAAGATGTGATGCGTTAAACAAATGAGCGTTTTATTCGGTATATTTGACACCAATTAGAGTCATATCCTCGCATATTCTGCTAAACGAATAGAAATCGAGGAACTGACACTTGGACGCAATAGTGCACGCCCGAGTTTAGCATTCTAAAGAAATCTCGCATTTGTTGACGCAACCCGCTTCACACTAGTGCTCGATTTGAAGTCTACCAGCCAGGCGTCTTCATGGTCGTAATACTGATGTATTAATACACCATGATACATTTGCCTTTACATAAATAATTTCTTTGCAGAATTCTTATTCAGGTTAAATATGTGTAGGGCACGAAGAATTGGATATTAAATGGTTGGGTATACCATGGGAATTTCAAGTAGTAAACGTTTTGAACACATAATACGGAAGAGTTGGTACTATGAAGTCCCATTTTGATTTCAACCTATAATATGCAAAATTACATTATTTTTAATCTACATCCACCTGTGTTTGTAAGCAACGTTTTAAAAATATTTGATAAGCAACCAATACACAAATATGAGGTAAAAAATATCAATAATTTTGACTGTGAAAATCATAAAAGAAATGTCGATATTTGAACAGTAATAAGTAGGACACATTCCGCCTCAGCCGTCTTTTCCCAGCGAGTCCTCTTCGCCTCTCGCCTATTTTATCTTCCAACTTATTTTTTTCAGTGTCGGCAAATAGTCTTCTCTGGCATGAAGTAATTCTTTCTTGAACATTCATTTACATTTATTCACACGTCTATGTTCTCATTTGCGATTGTATTTCCTTTAGAGAAAACCATTTTGCGTTTTTTACAATACATTTGATCGATTGTATTCTGAAATGGAGGACATCCAGCGTTCCTTTCTTCACCGATTTTGCATTATAAAGCATCATTTTTATATTCCGGACCTCTTTTACTATTGCAAGAACAGTTGCGCGAAATATCAGTCCGACTTCATTTTCTTTTTGGATAAATATTTTTGCAGATTTCTCTTGCAAAGTATAATTTATTCACTCTATCTATTGACGTATTTTACAATTTCATTACTTTTAACCTTGTGATATTAAGCTTATTCGTTCTCTTTGGAATCTTGTCGTTCAGATTTCCGAAAGTCCCCTAAATTTGATGTCATATTGAAATTTATGTTGTCCAATTACTTAAAAAAACATCTCCGTGAGCAATGAAAACCTTTAAATAAAATCACATTTCTTCTTCTAACTGACTTTTTCAACTAAGAAAACAAGATTAAAGAAATTATTATTTATGACAATGCTAATTCTACTTACTTTAAACGCTTTAGAGCTTAATTTGTAATACATGAAAAAACAATAAACATCGAAATAGTACCTTAATTTTTTTCAAATGTATTGTACTCGATCTACTACTTTACAGGTTTGAAATAGGTTACAATACTAAAAGAAGCTATACAATATTAAAACAAGCTATACAATAGGAAGACAATTACTGTATTTTCCCAGATTGTATAGTTTGGCACCGGGAACCAGGTTTGAGTTGGTGAATTTTTTGTTAATGTTGAAATGTGCTGGGCTACGGTATTCATGTTCAATTCTCAGTGGATCTGTTTATTGGATATATACTATGGAGAGTTAACCGACGTTGAGAGTATTTTATTTTGAAATACTTAGATTCCTTTTAGGTTTGTTTGTGCTGCAATGCAGTTTTATAAATATACAGGGTTATGTCAGTTTGGAGCGACGATTTACGATTTATTAGTGGATATAGGTGAGAGAGTGCAGCATGTTTTGTTCAGCCGATGGATAAATGTGGAGTTTCCACGTATGATGAGTCTCTAGAATTGCTCCTAGATATTTTATGTACTTGTTGGATGGAATCCAAGGAACTGGTGAATTTCTTATTATGATAGATGGAGGGTGGGTTACTCTTTTAAGTGCGAAACGTTTTGCTTCACATTTTGCTGCGCTTAAGTATAGGTGCCATTTTGTTGCCCAGTCAGAGGAAGTGTTGATGGCTGACTGTAACTTGTTGATTGCTACTGACAGATTATGGTTTGCAAAGAATATCGCGATATCGTCTGCGATAAAGCCGTGGAGCAGGTTGTGATACTTGATATATCAGCTGTAAACAAATGGAAGAGGGTCGGAGAGAGAGGAGGTACCCCGGCCTGAATTATCTAAGGGGCGGAGAGAGGAATTTATTCAAACCAAAAAGCTTCTATTTTCGAGAAAACTGCTGATTATTTTGATACGATAATCGGGGGTGCAGTATTTCGTCAATTTGTAAAGAAGACCTGGTTGCCAGACTTTTTCAAAGGCACTAACAAAGTCTGAAAAGACTGCAGAGCAACATTGCTTATTTTGAAACGCTTGCCCTATGGTTTCTTCTATTCTGAGAAGCTGGTGAGTGGTCGAATAAAGAGGGCGGAATCCGAATTGAAAAGGAGGGATGGCTTTCGTATCTTCAAGAAATTTATTGAAGTGAAGTGAAATTGATTAGAATCAGTTTTTTAAAAAATTTAGACAGGGTGAGTAAAAGGCTTATGGGTCTGTAACTAGAGGGAGGTTTCGGAGATTTTTTAGATTTCATATTGGAATTACGACATATTTTTCCAGCTTATCGGAAAATAGCCTAATCTGAGGCAGCAATTCATGATGGCAATTAAGTAAGCAATGGCATGAGGAGGTAAATGACTTAGACTGATGTCGGGGCTACCATCTATACCTGGAGAAGATTTGTTTTTTTGTATTCTTAATTATTTGTTTGACATTAGAGGGAGTGATATAACTAATTGGTAATTGAGCAGCTTGGTATGGGGATCTTAAAAAATTCCTCTACAAAATTTTGGAAATTCAGATCTGTAGAAATATTGGGATAAAAATTATCGTTGAAATAGTTGGCAAGCTTTTTAGTACGTGTGTTTCTGTATATGCGAACTCATAATTGGCGGATAATGGGGGAATTGCTTGATTGGGATGGGAGAAATGACGTTAGAGTTTCCACAAAATATTGGAGCTTTTATTAATATTCAGAAGTAGATTTGGAAGTTTTGGCAGCGAAACTTACTTAATTCTTCGTTAACCCTACGAGTTGTGTAGTTTAAAGCGGATTTTAAATGAGGTAACCAGAGTGTTTTCCACTGACGCCTTATATTTCGCTTCAATGGATTCTGGATGTTGGGTGGAAGGGGGTTCGGTGGGGAGTGTCTATGGTGCTTGTACTTGGGAGTAGCCGCATTTATTGCAGTGCCGATGGTATTTCCGAAGAAGGAAATAGGTAAGTCAATTTGATCTGGGGTTTTTAAGAAAGGTGGCGAAGGCATAGAGGTGGTAAGAAACTCTTCAAATAGTTTCCAATTGATAATCTTATAGATATGTGGGTTGGGTTGATTAGATACTATGAGATTAGCATCACAGGAGAGAAGCACCGGGCAGTGGTCTGGGTTTGATTTTGTTAGAACAGATTGGAATAACGGTTTCATAAAATGTTTGCATATTGCAATATCTAGGATATCGGTAGAAATGCGGCGATTAGAAGGATAATGCGAGTGTTTAGGGGGAGCATGTAATATGTAATAATAATTCTTTTTCAATAAACGTTACGTTAATGCCACATTCCAATGTATTTCCCGCAGTACGAAGTCGCTGTATACAAATAATTTGTTTTTAAAATCATTGCCGCCGGAATGTACCGAAACTGAATTCTCTTTAATAAATTTAAAGTAACTAAATTTATCAGAACAAAAGATATTTCATGTGAAAACTTGCCACAAACGCAGAAATCCAGCCACAATAATATCTTGAGTGCCTTTCACTTCAATGTCAAAGAGCATTGATCCCTGTTAAAATAAAAATATTGTATAGTTAAAGAGTGAACTGGATATTGAAATACTGGGATATAGAATCGCACGACTAGTCAAGAAGGTAGATGATCTCGTATCAGACATCAAAGAATATCAAAGAAAGTATTTACTTTTTCAAAGGAACGAAACCAAGTGTTTGAGTGGTCAGGAAATTCTTCTGATGTGAACCCGTTTCAAAATTAGTGAGATATGTAGTGAAGAACAGACAAGAAAAAATGAAATGTGACAGGTTATGGAATATGAAAAGAAAAACTCAATTTAGTCAAATGTGTGTGTGCATAGAAATAAAAAAGAAAACTGTGTACGATGTTGATAAAATCAATGCCCCAAAGGACACATATTTAGTTGAAAAAAAAACGTTTGATACTACTCTTTAAAAAAAACTCCAATTTTTGTATGTTTTTGATACATGACATACAATTTTGTTTTCAAAACCTGTATAATTAACGAGTCCAAAGTAGTTACGGTTTCTCTATCTCAAAAAATATCGATGACGATAAATAGTAGAATATTTTCAGTGGGGGCCAAAAAATAGTACCAGTATTTTTAGCTTCACTCTTTTCAAGAAAGGTTGCAAAGTAGAAATACCCAAAATTAATAATGAAAAATACACATAAACTAGACTTCAAAAAATACCAAAGTTAAGAAACTGTGATCGTACTTTATGTTCAACGTATGGTGTTACAATAAACATTCATTACGATAAATATTTTCCAAGCCTTCGATGTGTAATTCACAAACTCGTTTTACGACATTCTGTTGATTTCTCTTCCTCACAGGTGCGCAGAGCACCTATTTTCTTTCTCACGCAATTGTCCACATTATTTAACCCCAGTGATATGAATAATTTATGATTCTTTCAACGATCTTCCAACGCGCGGCTGCGCTCTTTGGAGGCGAACCTTTCGTGTTGCCAGGCGTGCGGAGGAATATCGTAAATCGAGGCGGCGCGCGCCTGTTCCGGGGTCGCGGGAGAGCGCCCGACGACCGCAGTGGACGCGGTGACGCCACCGCCAACTCGCTGTTGCTGGCGAAACTACAAAAGCCGCTTCTGGCGCGCCCTGGAGTGGCTCCTGGAAAACGAGCCTACACACAGGCAGCCAGACCAATTGCCGCTGGCGACGCAGTTCACAAAAATAGAAAAATTCAGTAATAATAGTAATACATTATTATTCTATTAATATGCCGCTGACGTCGCAGTTCACAAAAATGGAAAAATTCAGTAATAATAGTAATACATTATTATTCTATTAATATGCCGCTGATGTCGCAGTTCACAAAAATAGAAACATTCAGTAATAATAGTAATACATTATTATTCTATTAATATGGGTAAAAATAAGTATCAGTAAATGTTGGGCAAAAAGTGCCCGTTTGAAGCGTAACGCTAGTCATGCCATCATCAGTCTACTTTTAGACGTAAGACAATCTAAGGGACACCTGTTAGGTAAATTATACAGAGGGCCATGGAAGTGGGTAGTGACCGGAACACGGCTGAGAGAGAAGATTCCAAACATCCTCTAACCCTGAGCAGGTTAAACCTACAGTACTCAAAAGATCAAGGGTAAAAAAATATATTCATATCACGACAAAGGTCTTTTTTCTTCTTAAACCCGAAGACTCCTACAAATAAAGTGTCATCAGTCACAGTGTATCTTCTACTCATTAAAATAACATCAGAAACAAGATATCTGGTATGCACCAATCAAAGCGATACCAAAGGTGGTACCAAGATGATAGAAAAGTGGTGTTTCATTGTGTCTGCACGGTAACACATAATGAAGGTTTCGTATTTCGACTCTCGCTTAAGTCACATCCGCAATGATAGGAAAGCAAACTAACAGCACCTGAAATCCCACACCAACAGGTATTGTCACCAGACGCTGTTGACCAGCCAATGCCAATGTCGATCTTAACACCTCCTGCGCTGTTCACGGGAACTTGTCTGCAGGAATGGAGGAACTCATACAACCTGAGCTATTGCAGATGACTATTAATTCTGATTTGTTAATGTTTGTTTAATTATACATTCTTGGCTTTCCAGGATGAGTCGCGTATCGGTCAATTGTGCTGACGGTCAATTGTGCGCCATCTTTCTGTGGCCTTCTTCAGAGCAATACTAATGCAGCAGTATAGCTCTGAAGGAGGCCACAACAAGATGGCCGAAACGTCAGCACAATTGATCGAGACGCGGCTCATCCCGGATAGCCAAGAATGCATTTACTCCGGTCGCGGAAGTCTACGAACGCATTGTTTAATTATAATTGGATTTAATGAAAAAGTTCGAGTTTCGTGTAACAACGTTTACGTGAGGGTATGCGAACATAACATAATCATGAAATCACAACCAGTATTCGTAAGTCATTTTCGCGTAAAGATGTAACAGACGAAGATATTGAAGTCAACTGTGACGAATTTTCTCTTCGCATTTCCGACGACAGCATAAACTTATCGTTCTACAAGAATTCTAGAGGGTTTTACAGAGGCAAATGCTGCTCCATTCCATTAGGATCTCCACATAGCATCGATTCCAATAATAAGGGTGGAGATGCTTTCAAAAAGGTTGATTTTGTGGAGGTCAACATTGAGAGCACGCTTTTTCCCGGGAAAGAGTGACTGAGCGTAACGGAGCTACAAAATGCATTGGAGATGGTCATCCTACTCAGATGACGCATTATTCTCTAAGACTCTAGGGAACCGAGGGCAGTTAAAGATGAAAATAAATTTATTTAAACTGCAAATCTGCAAATGGGTATAACCTAGTGGCAGCTAATTACATAAATAAGATAATATAGATAACATCCAAATAATAATAATAATAATAATAATAATAATAATAATAATAACAATAATAAAAATAAAAATAATAATGATATTAAAACTGTCTAATTCATAAAACATTAAATTACCTTTGGAAAATGAAACTTTTATAATCCAACTTCGCACTGAGTGTTTGTTCAATTAAGACCACACTGCACTTCACTTCACTTCACTTCCCTTCACTATTACCCTTTAATCACTTCCTTCATTATTACTCTGTTCTACACTGCACGACACCTCACTTCACAATATATCACTTACGTGTCGCTGTATAACCTACTCAGTTATGTCCGTCATTTACTTAGTAATAGCGTAAAAATTAATTTCCTAAACTGTTAAACGTTCCAAGGAAAGGGTTCAAAGCTTTTTGCAGGCAATATATTCCATTCCTTTATCGTTCGTTTTGTGAAAGAAAATTTCCCGACATCCGTCCTCCGCGGTCTTAAATTAGTTTTGTGCTTGTGATCCCTCCTGCTGATGTATGTAGAAATACTTAGCCACCGATTAATTTCTTTCTAAGCTTCATTACCACTATAAGCTTTATACAAAGCACACGAGTTTCGAGTGAATCCCATCCTGCCATTTTCTTGTCCCTGAAAGAAAATTTAGCTGCCCTACGCTGAATCCTTTCCAAATTTTTACACTGCATAATTTGGATCCCAATATTTTTTTTCATATTCTACTATCGGACGAACAAGCGATAAATAAGCAATTTCCTTCAACTTTGTTCAAGATCAAAGATCTTCATTAAGCCACTCAAAAATTCAAACCGAATGGTCCCTACCATTTGCGAGTCGGGTTTTTTTGGAAAATTTCCAAAGCACTCGTGGTATTATCTATGATACTTTCACGTGATTTTGACGAATATACATTATATAACAACAAATACTTTCCTTTTATGTAAAGAGGATTAGAAAGCTTGCGTGCACATTCGATCGGTTTCCTTTCCCATGTATTCGATTGCGCGTGAATCGGAACTGTGTCTTGGGCGCTTAAAATCTGATCCTCTCGATCCTCCAAAGAAGATTACTGGTCACCTCTTGGTAATTTTTCTGGAATTCCTAGTTTCTTGGATACCGAATGTGCACAGGAAGCAACCAGCAGATAAGATGACAATAACAATAAATTATCATCATCATCATCGACAGCAAGGATTAGACCTCTTGGTCTGTTCCGTCTCAGAATTGTTCATGCCATCTCTTCAAGGGACGTCCTACACTTCTTTTTCCTTTAGGTACATATTGAAGAATAGTTTTACTTATTCTATGTTCTGGCATTCTCAGGACATGACCTTTCCAGTTTTCTCGATATTTCTTTATGGTATCTATAACCGCTTCAACATTTAGTTCTTTTCTGATATCTACACTTTTTTTGTGGTCTAATAGTGAATATCCTGCCACAAAACGAAGAAATCTCATTTCTGCAGATTCAATTCGGCGCAGCTGATCTGATGTTAATGTCCAGCTCTCACTTCCATAAAGTAGTAATGGCAAAGCAATAACTTTGTAAAATCTGAGAAGAGTTTCCTTTTGCGCATTATGATGTAGAGATCGCTGTAACGTTCCACAGAAATATGTGAAGTTGTTCAGCTTCATTTCCATATCCCTTGATTTTATATAATTAAAATGATACCCAAGATATTTAAATTCATTTACTTGTTCAATTATTTGGTCATATATAACTATCTTTGCTCTTAAAGGTTCAAGTCCTTTAAATGCCATCACTTTTGTTTTACTGGGTGAGATTTTCATACCATACTCATTAGCAACCTGACTTAACTTGTGGACTGCTATTTGAATTTCATATTCAGATTTTCCTATGATAAGCTGGTCGTCGGCAAAAAGTAATGTTGGGATCTCGACATTATTAATCTTAAAAACATCATTTAAAGTCTTCAACCATTTTTTAATGATGACGTCCATATATATATTAAAAAGCGTTGGCGAGAGCGGGCATCCCTGTCTTACTCCCTGGTTTATATATGCTGATTCTGTTCCATTTCTTAGCATTCGGATCATGATTTTATTATTTCTGTATAAGGATTGAATTGCTGTAATAAGATGGGAAGGGAGTCCAATATTTTTCAGTGTTTCCCATAATAATCTTCTTTTAAGGCTATCAAATGCTTTTACGTAGTCAATGAAGACATAGTATGTCGGTAGTTTAAATTCCCTTCGCTTTTCGGTAAGTTGTGTCAGTACAAAAATACAGTCTGAGCATGATCTACCTTTTCTGAAACCATGTTGTGTTTCAGATATTTGAGTTTCAACAATAGGCACTAATCTTTGATTGATAATTTTTGCATAGATTTTATAACAGGAATTTAGAAGACTTATACCTCTATAATTTGAACATTCAGATTTGTCGCCTTTTTTATATAGTGGGTAAATTAGGGCTTCATTCCATTCTTCTGGCACATATCCAGTGGACCAGCAGATATTAATAAAGTTAAGAAATCTCTGCGTAAATTCATTTGATGCATATCTGATCAATTCCATGTTTATATTATCAGTACCAGGTGACTTTTTATTTTTGGTTGTGTTAATGGCTGTTTTCAACTCATCCATAGAGATCAGATCAATAGAATTACATATATCAATTTTAATTCCTCTCTCTTCTTCTTCGTCTTCAGAGGTCCATAGCGATTTAAAGTAATTTAACCATTTACTTTCTGAAATTATATTTAATTGAACTTTATCTCTTTCTTGATTATTTAAATATTTTATAATTTTATATGCCTTACTTTGGTTTCCAAATAAGTCATGTTCAATTTCGCTAACATATCTTTTCCAACTTTCTCGTTTAAGCTTACGGACTTCTCTTTTAACTAAAGCAGATTTTCTTTTATATTCTATTCTATGATTCATATTCCCAGAGGATGAGAGAGTCTTTAAATACGCTTCTTTTTTTTCTTCAATTAGTTGTTTGATATTATCATTCCAAAACCTTAGCCCTCGTTTTGAGAATTTCTTTTTCCTTGACCCTATTGCTTCTGCTGCTGCCTGTGTTATAATTTCTTTAATGTTTGCCCATTCTTCATTTATATTGTTACTTACAGGGTTAATAAGATTTTTCTGGTTGAGTCTACTCTGGTATAAAAGTCTTATGCTATAATCTTGTAAAAGGTGAACTTTAAATGTTTCTATTTCTGGTTTGGGTTTTAAGATGGTTTTCTTCCATCTCTTTGGGAACATTATGTGGCATCTAACTAAGAAATGGTCAGATGACACATCAAAACTTCTAAATACTCTTACATCCTTGATATTTATCCAAGTCTTATTGTTTGCAAGGACGTAATCAATTATAGAGGCGGATCCACGTGCTGTCCATGTGAATTTGTGAATATTTCGGTGTTTAAAAAAAGTGTTAGTAATTCTCAGCTCATTGTACGTGGCAAATTCTATTAATTTCTTCCCATTATTGTTAAGTGTGTATTCACCTTCTGTGCCTACTATATCTTTTATAGGGGTATTCCCTACTCTTGCATTTAAAACACCTAATAAAAGAAGATAGTCATTTTTATTAATCTTATTTATTGCTGTCTGCAGTTGTTCGTAGAATTTTATCGCATCTTGGGTTCTCCCCTCTTCTGGTGCGTACAAGGCAAAGACTGAAACGTAACTTCTATCTACTTTAAATCTCATTGTTATTATTCTTTCGTTTATGAAAGTATACGATATTATTCTGTTTTTCAATGTTTTTCTGATCCAAATAGATACCCCAGCCGATGCCCTCTGTTTTTGGGGTACTCCACTGTATATCATTATATAATTTTGTAATTCTGATGATCCCTGTAACTTTTTTTTTTTGGTTTCAGTAATTGCAGCAATATCAATCCCAGCTTTATCTAATTCCTGTTCTAATTCAGCTTCTTTATTTGAGAGAACTCTAACATTCCATATTCCCAGCTTTAATATTTCCGATAGTTGTCGTTTATTCGTTTCCTTTTTCTTTGCATATGTTGGCATAGAGGAATCTGTCCGGCATGAATCTTTGAGAAATTTAGCGGAGTGATGTCCCCTGGCCGCGTTGCAGGCGCTGCGCAGGGTAAGGATAGTAATGGGGCTGCCATCTTAAAGCTTCTATCCCAGCTTCTCTGCGTATAAACCCCTGCAGAGAGGGCTGCTACTTCCGCTCCTCAAGCCACTGTGATATTCGCCTGGATCCACATTGCCTCTTGGACCGTTGTAGTCTTTACACATACCCTGTGCTGGGTAGGGATACTACCCCTGGAGAATGAAGGAGAAGAAACAGATAAATTGTAGAGAAGAGGACAAGAAAAAGAATTAAAAGTCAAGAACAGAGTAGATAAAGAAATGAATGACACCCTAGCCCTCGAAACCTAATAGCGTCGGGGTCGAAGATATAACAAGGGATCAAGAGAGACCAAATAGGAAATATTATAGAAATGTAGCATAAGTAAGTGGAAGGAGTGCTACAATAGTTTTGTGGACCTTTAGCATTACCCAGGAGTCACCACGAGGAGGCGGTCCACTAGCTGACCCCCTAATAAATTATAAATTATAATTTTGTATATAATAAAACAATAAATTATAATTTTGTATATAATTATTTCGCCAGAAAGCAATTTACGAAGCACATCCAGAAAGTAAGTTTTGTTGGTCGTCAACAAAAAGAATATAACATTTATTGAACAATTTTATTGCAGCAGATGTAACTCATATTTCACTATTTTTTCACATAATTACCACCATAATTGAGACATGTGTCAGTAGGTGGGTTAAATATTAAATCCCCGTGACCTAGAAATCTGCCACCTAACACAGGTTCCAGTGTTTGACAGCCTCCTGCAACTCTGCGTTACGCCTAATGCTGACCATACCGGAATTTCTTGAGGTGTAGGAACACTTGGACCTCGCTGGGAGAGAGATCCGATCTGTAAGGTGGAAATACCCTCCAAGCGGAATTCCTGCAAAAGATCTGTTATCAGCTGAGCTGAGTGTGACAGAGCGGCATCGTTCAAGAAGACCACTCCTGCAACGAGCATCCCATGGCGCTTTCCATAAATGGCACTTCCATTTATTGGCTGACTAGTGAATTAGGGCGCGTCAACTGTTGAAGTCATTATTTCCGTAAAAGTAGTACTAGATTTTCTTGTCGGAAGTGACCGTTATATTCTCCCGCTGGGTAGTGAAATCTGACGGCGATCTACCCTTCGGTTAGTATTTTCCCAACCAGGTATCTCCCACCAGCAGGTCATCGCTCCTGTTGGGACGAAAGCAACCTTCCCAACCAGTTGCGTTATGAAATGTCAATATTTGAATACACATAAATTTTTTTTATATTTAGCCAGAATATCTTACAATCTCTTGCATTCAAAATTGTGTAGGCAACAGTGAGATTAAATCCTCGATTTGTTCCAAAATTACGCTATTACCTAGATATTACAATAATTGGTTAAACTTGTGAAGAATAGAAGCACACAAAAATTTGATTGTAAATAAAACAAATGTATACTGTTGTGGGTTCGTGCTTTCAAAACTATTCATGCCGGAGCAGTACCCTAACAACCGGGCCGCGGACTGCCCGCGATCTCTCCTTCCTCTTCCTTGTCCTCTCCGCACCCTTTACTTACACTTACTCCCATCTTACATACACTCACACACAACCACACATGTCGCGAGACCCGTTGGGAGCTTAGAGCTTGTCCCAGCTGGGACGATGCCCCGCTGATGGGTGATAACTGAATGGGGAAAACCTACCAAGCCGACGTTTAGGTCGGCGTCCGATCTCTCCATCCAGGGAGTGAAGATCACAGCCTTCTCCCGATGAAAAACATCCACTACACTTACGGGACAAATGACCTTAGCCGTTGACGCGCCCGGAAACACAGCATAATCAATGAACGAGCCAACCGGCGTCAGTTGACTCGTTGCTTGATTACTTCGGTATTTCCGGTTGTGCTGCGGCAACCCAAAGCGTGCGTGCGCTGTGGCAGGTGCTGGTGACGCCGGACGGGCGGTACGCGGCACCCGAGGGCAGGCTGCGGCCGCAGCGGCCGCTCACCGTCGACTCCACCTACATCATCCGGCCGCCGATCGGCTCGCACCACCGCCCGCCGCCCGTGGTGGGGCGCCCGCTGCCCGGCCCGCCGCTGCACATCCCCACGCTCAAGCTCCTGGGGCCGTCGCAGCCGCCGCAGCAGCAGCAGCTCCACCAGCAGCAGCCCTACCAGCAGCCCCACCGCCAGCCCCACCAGCAGCCCCACCAGCAGCCCAACCAGCAGCCCCACCACCAGCTGCAGCTGTACGCCGCGCAACATCAGGGGCCAGCCACGCTGCCCTCGCTCTCCGCCCTCCCGCCCGCCACCTCCTTCCAGGACAGCTTCAACGGGCTCTTCCCCACGGCGGTGAGTGCTGCCCTGACTCGCTGGCATCGAATAGCGTCATATGTGCAATTTCACTCAATAATATGATCATTTTAATCTCTAAACATTTTAAATATTTTTTATGCGATTCCCTTTATATGCTTTTTACTCGCGTGTTCGAAATAGATTAACGGTTTCATTATTCATTTACTACAATTAATCTTCCTGCAGGAGATAAATGAGTCATTACATCATGTATGCCGTATGGCAGTTCATTATATCAGTCATATGATATTTGATGTATGGATCTGCCGAAATCAATATAATGCCATTAATCATGAAGTCGTAGTTATAAAATATGTAAAAACGTTAACAAAAATCGCGATCGGATGAAATAAAACTTGTCTTACACGTTGCCAAAGTATCGGTATGTGTTCTTAAATAATAATATAGTAGCTGTTCCACGCTATAATCCAGTAACTTGCTCATGCGGCCTCTTTGAGTCACTTGTAAGATCATTTTTTATTTGATTTGATATAGTGATAAATTTACTTCAAAGATAAATAATTATTAATGTCTTTTAGTATCAAGAGTGTTTTCTAATCATGTGCTTCTATAACATTTGTAAATCACCTTATATACTAAACTAGGGTATACGATGTCTACAGTTTGCTTCTTCGTGCAAAGAGGTTGTTCCACGAGTTATTTTTTAAAGATTCTCTCAGAAACTTTCCTTACTTTTGTTTTTCAACACCTTATCGATATAGCAAATCTATTCCTTTTGCCAATATAGTAATGGCAATGAAAACGACAATATAATATACTACGATTCATGAAGAAGTGATTGATTTTTCTCCTTTCTTGTGACTAAAACCTCTGATCGTGGTGCCACGGAGGTGCTTGTTGTTGCATGATATACAAAAACCTACACCGCCTTTGGATCTGATTCTCTAATATTTCATTACGCTGCAAAAGTGTGGGCTAAATTCTCGTAGATCGTCCCATCAACGAATCACTCCCCTTTTTTTTAAGAATAATGAAATTGTTCCTTCTTTTTTACTTGTTTAAATCATAATTGCACTATTAAGTACAAATGTATTGCAATTTATATGAAAATATTGATGTGTCTTATTTTCATTTAAGTGGAAATGAGTGGAAACAGCCAACTGTACTATTTCTTTGTCCACTGCTATTTTGTAACGTTACTTTTCATTATTCAGATTCTAACGTACCTTTCTATACACTGCACTAGCCGACGAACAAGAGCTGCTGAAAAATGACTGCTCGCAAAAGTGCCTGAACTTTCGACCGTCAAATATGAGATGTATTTTCATCGGTGTAAAGATTCGAAATTCACTAACATTTTAGCCCTTCTGCTTCGTGAAAAGCAAAAGCTTGATAACGTGAGCAATTGTTGAGGTGACCATTGTTGATTGACACAACAAAAGTATTACCATTATGCAGCATGTGTTTCGCCCAGTCACGATCTGACAATTAGTACAATTGAACACTCGACAAAGGGCCTCTGGGGTCGACTCGCAAAATACTCAATTGCGCAGAGGAAAGAAGTCCTTTACGATTCAATGTCTCCAAACATCCCAACAGTTGCAATTCAGGCACTCTCATGACTTTTTCGTTGTATCTAATATATATTTGGGGAGTTCAAATTTATATTTAAGAAAATAAAAATCACAAAATATCTTATAATCCTAATCTAATTTCCTTTTTTTGAAAAATTGGACTGGTAACAATGAAAAGAGATGTGTGAGTTGGCGTCTGTGTCATTTCTCCTAATATCAAATTTTATTGCTGCCCTGAAGTAGCAGCAATTTTTTAATCTGTGACAAGACGAACAAGTTTAAACTTGTCAAATCATCTGTCATGAGAAACGTAGAACTATTTCTCTCTTGTCATACCCTTTTATAGCTGCGGGTAACATTGTTCCATAACTTACTTTTGATTTTATTATACAGAATTTAAGGTACATTGTCACTTAATTTCCAAGTCTTTGTCCGCTGTCATAATTGTGTTCTAAATTGTCACCTTCCAAAAAAAAAAAAAAAAAAAAAATAAGTTCTCTGAACTCTTCCCTTGAATCTTCTCTGACCATTCTTTAGCTTTCTTTCTAAACATTAAATGTTTTGCATTCTCCTCCTTCCTCTTATAAGCGTCACGTAATTTTGAAGTCACACATATATACAGTCTTTTATAAGTCACACACGTATATATATATATATATATATATATATATATATATATATATATATATATTAGCTTTAAATTGTTTTAGAAAAGCTTATTAGTTTCGTTGTTCACCCGTCTGCACAGGGCTTGGACGACTTCGACCTGCTGGTGGCGCAGCTGAACGCGCGGGCGGAGCGGGAGGCGGCGCGAATCGCGGCCGCCCACAGCCCCGCCTCCGGCCCCGGCCCCGGCCCCGCCTCCGCTCCCGCCCCCGCGCCCGCGCCCTGGCCCACCACCGTCGAGTGCGGGCCGCCACCGCCGCCGCACGCGCCGCCGCGCCTCCTCGCAGACCCCACTCGCTGCCAGGTGAGCGCCTCCCCCGCCCCCAGCCACTCTCCCCCTACTTGCCCCACCTCTGCTCGCCACGCTGCGAGAAACAAGAAGAGAGAGAAAGGGAGGGACGGAAAGAGAGAGAGAGAAAAGAAAGGGGAAAGGCGAGAGAGGGAAAATGAGAGGGGAGGGACAATATAAGGGAATCGAGACAGGGGGAAAGAGAGAGGGAAAAGAGGGAGGGAGAGAGAAAGAGAATAGGAGAGGGGAAGAGAGAGGGGGGAAAGAGATGAGAAAAGTGAGATAGGGAAATAGAGAGGGAGAGCGAAAATGGGAGGGGAAAGAGGGAGAAGAGAAAGTGGGAAGGGAGAGAAAAAGGGAGAGAGAGGGAAAGGGAGAGGTAAGTAAAAGGAAAGAGAGGGGAAATAGAGAGGGAGAGTGAAAAAGAGAATAGTAGGGGAAAGAGATGGGAGGAAAGAGAGGGAGGGAAAGAGAGACGGAAAAATAAAGAGGAGAAAATAGAGAGAAAGTGAAAATGAGAAAGGGAGGGGGAAAAGAGGCGGAAGAGAAATAGGGTTGGTACAGAGATGGAGAAGTGAAAGGGGGAAGGGAGAGGTAAATGGAGAGAGGAGAGGGAGAGAGAGGAAAAGTGAGTAAGAGAAGGAATAGTGAATGGAAGAGTGAAACAAAGAATAGGAGGTGGAAGTGAGAGGGGAGTAAAGAGATAGAAAGGAGTGAGGGAAGGGAGAGAGAGGGAAGGAGAGATAAAGAAGGAAAAGGAGAAAGTGAGAGAGAGGGGGGGAAGGGGAAAGATAGAGCAGGTCAACGTTTGCCAGGTTCTGTTAGTATTAATACAAACATTAAAAAGATAAATAATATAAATGAACAAATTAAAATAAAATAAAAGCTCAATAAAGTATTAAAAATGGATAAATTGGGCCCATCTCCACAAAGCATACATCATACCGTGCCTTCATTTCATTTGACTCCTCTGCATCCTTGAAAGTTTTCCTGACGGTTGCTCTGTGTACGCCTTGAATGGAATACGCAATCGTGTCGCCTGTGTCGTATAACCTAATGATTCCTAGATGACATTTTCCACGGTGTTTCTATTGGCGAATTGAGCCACTTTTCTCTGCATTCGTTATAACGCTTTAATGTGACTTTCCATATGTTGATTCCGGCAAGCTACTCCTTATTCCAGTAAGGGACGAACCAAAGATCTGTAAATCTGCATTATCGTGTTTCAGTTAGCTTTCCGTTATATATACGCATAACACAATGAAGGGCTTTCCAAGCCTTCTGTGTAGTATATCGTAATCAGCCCAACTGAGGTCGTTACGAATTATTACGCCTAGACAACCACGAACTTCAGGAATTTTGTTTCTTCCCAGTGAATAGTGAAGCGTTTCCTTTGTTCAAGCCTTCGTAAAACTGATTGTTTTGTTTTTATCTGGATTAATCATCACTCCGTTTATCCGAGACCATTTCATCAATGAGTCAATATCTTTCTGCAACTGATCAATGCCGGATTTGTCTCTACTTTTTCGATATATGATGCAGTCGTCCGCGAAAAGTCTTATTGTTGATCGAATTTCAGTACCGATGTCATTACTATACGTAAGAAAAAGGAGCGGCCCCAACTCGCTTCGCTGAGTGATGCCGGACGTCACATGAACCTCCTCGGATAGGAAGCCCTCAATTCTCACTCGCTGTATCCAACCGCGGAGAATTTCCCTAATCCAGATCCTATCCGCGGATCTACTTTAATTTTATTTACAAGAATGTCGTAAGGGACTAAATCGGACGCTATTGAAACGTCTATAACGATTGTTTTTGTCTTTCTCCTTGATCAAGTAAACCGGCAATGCCTGGTCTAAAGCCATTTTGATGTTCAACTGGGAAGTTATTCTTGTTTCATATTTGTCGCAAGAAGGCAACAATTAGATGTTCTATTATTTAACATACTATGGATGTTAAGCTAATTGACCAATTGACCAGACTCACCCTGCCTAGACTAACGCCACCCAGATTCACCCCACCCACTCACTCGCCCGGACCCGGCCCGCTCTGCCTCCTCACGACCTGCCCCCACCTTGCCCAATCACTCTCGAATCAGTGTAACTGCCAATCTCAGGATTCAAATGGCTGTCACGTCTTCCATTATGCATTTAGATTGGTTGCTTTACAACAGGCGTCCATCACAATCTTCTACCGAAGAATGTTCAAAACAATCTTTAAAGACGGAACGAAAGGGCGAATGTATCCATTACGAACGAACAAATGGGTGATCGGACAGGTGTCGCACTGACTGAAGGAGTGACTGGCAGAGAGTGCCTGGTGGAGAATGGTCAAGTGAATGGCTGACCCGAAGGGACAACTCCTAAATTGCTGAACTGAGCAACGATATCTCGCACACAGGACAAACATTTTCAAAAGACCTCATCTCAAAATTGTTCAGATTTTCAAGATGATTTTAATAGTTAAATAGTGTCCTGAAAAAAATAAATATGATGTTTAGAGTAACTTCAGCGAGGCAAATTATTGGCAGTTTTTACTGTGAATTTCAAGATGTTTCTACGCTTATTTAAAACAACCTGTCCAACTAAATTCTAAACTAAATAATAATAATAATAATAATAATAATAATAATAATAATAATAATAATAATAATAATAATAATAATAATAATAATAATAATAATAATAATAATAATAATAATAATAATGGCCGATCAGATGGCCGAGATCGCTAAGGCAGTAGTGCCGGAGTGGTTTCGGACCAGAAGATCGCGGGTTCGAGTCTCGCCTCGGGCATGGATGTATTTGTGTATGTCTGTATGTGTTGTCCTTTCACCCCCATTATCATCGTATCGTCATTTCATCTTCCATACCCCCAGGGCTAACAACCGTGGGAGATAAAAATCGGATCCAGCTAAAATGCTGGTCCCCCCAAAAAGTTGTTGCAAGCACCTGATACCGCGATAATAAATAAAAACTGAGCCACGGTAAATGCAGGATGCTTGCATGCGTGGTTCTAGTCGGCCGATTAACGAAAAATAATAATAATAATAATAATAATAATAATAATAATAATAATATAAATAATAAAAATCTAACTAAATAAACGACAAAGGAAAACATCTCGCAACTCCTCGCCACGAATTAAAAATACAACAAAATATTCCTAAATAGCCCAATTTCCGTACGTTTCTGAAAGCACTGCTCCTTAAAACCGAGTCCTCCTCCTTTATGGTGGTCCTGCGAATCCGTAACTAGTAACGCTCCTGCAGCAGACAGCAAAAAACAAGCCTGAGAAACCCGTATCTTTTAATGAGCAACGTCCATGAGTAATCAATTGCTCGTCTCATGTTTTCCCTCCTCCTAAGACCCACTCTGTTGCCGCGTTTCGCCCGTCGTGGTTTCCGTGTCCCGAGTTCACACTTTGGCGGTCGTCTTATTGTATTTCCACCTCCACCCTTCAGTTGCACGCGATTCTCCCCGGGAAGACTATTTTTGTTTGCTATTAGTACATGATTATGTCCTCATGTGTACCATAACGCTTTCATTGTGAATGAGCCTTTATACACGTTCTCAGAATAAATGTTACAAACTTACAGGGTATGTAGGAAGTCGAGGATGGTATCTTTTAGCCAATGAACACGTAATGAGAAATATTTTATAACAAACTTTCGCATACGATGGTTGGAGCATAAGTCACTATAGTTTTGTGAGAATAACGAGCACGAGTGAAAAATGTGTAATATGCACGTGAAAGGCCACGGTGGAACTAAGTGCGTGAACATTTAAGCACTGAACCAAAATTGGTTTCTCACGTTTATTAAAGTATTTGAAATGACAGAATTGTCTTCATGCTTCAAAGTATTTTACCACACACGCGTTCACAATATTCCAAAAGCACTACATTCCTGTTGTAAAGGCTCGTTTAGGCAGATGCTCGATTACCACATCACGATCTTGCCCGACTTTTAGTCGACAGAACCCGAATGAACGTTACTGTAACATCCATTCCTGGTGGAGAACATTCAGCATGTTAAAAATGTTAAGTTCAACATGTAAAGAGTTAGCGTGTGAAAGTAGTGGAGCCATGGCAAAAGAATATAGTTTGGATTTATTTAACATATTGGAGTTAAATGTTAAATAGTAGGAATACGCTTTGAAACACTCTGCATTGCCTTACTGAAACATTAGGGAGTTTTAGCGCCAGGCATAAGGAGATATCCTTAACCTTTTATTGATCACGTGACTAACAACTTTATACGGCCTAATAAACAAGTTCATAAGTGTTTTAGCAATTGTTACATTGCGTTATTCATTAAAATAAAAAATCATTTCAGGCTTTGAACAAAGAAGTTGCGTAGTATATCAAAGAGTTGGCTAGTGGTGAGACATTTAAACCACGATCCTAGTCAAGAGTATAACAAATCTAATTGTGCACGGAGTTTTAGATTTTGTGGCCTTCCGCAATGAGTATGCAGTCTGGAATATTGAATTGCCTTTTCCTGAGAATGTACGAAATATCTTAAAACAGCGTTCGTTATGAGCATACGACATAACCTAACCCGAAGATATGATTTCGGCGCCTTTTTCGCAAATTTCTTTTCTGCCACCTCTCCAACATTTCTCGATAATTCTTGCCAGCGTTGTGGAGTTGGTAAGGAATGATTGTAACTATCTCACATACGAAAATCGGTTTGTCAGAGTTGGAAATTTTCAACCATTCCTGTCTTTAGACGGTCATTTTGCCGTTTGTAAGGTGACCGTAGAGACTCCTACTGGCGTGTACTATTTATGAAGATATAAGGTCGCATCATAGGCCTAAGGTACGACGTTATGACTTCAAGGTCCGTCTCGTGACTGTTGGCATAACGCCGCTACCTTATGCATGACGTTAAACTCCCTATTCTAATGTTGGTATCCGCTTAAGACTCAGAGCATCAACTGATGTCACTGCAATGCTTATGACCGGGAGATTCTAGGATTCGAGTCCCGATGGTGGCAGAATTTTCCACAATAGCTACATAGGTAAGCCGTATTCGGCCGCTGTCTGAAAGAATAATTCTAGCGGCCGTCTGTGTGGTTTTTTCAGTCAACATCAGGCGAATGACGGAGCAGTACGTAACAAACGGGTCACGGACAGCGCGATCTTTCCTTCCTTTATCGTGCCCTATACTCGCCCCTTACACACACGTTTACTCTTACATGCAGTACACTACCACATATGCCGGGAGACCCGTCTAGAGCTTAGAGCTTGTCTCGGGCGGGGTGATGCCCGGCTGGTCGGAGATACCTGGTTGGGGATAACCCCCCAGGCGGACAGGTAGGTCGGCGCCAGATCTCGCCATCCAGCGGGGGAATATCTTTGCCACCTCCCGCGTTAAAAAAACAACATGCGCTACACTCACGGCCCTAATGAACTTAACATTTGCGAATCAATAAGTTGTTGGTGGTGTGTAAAGACGCGCGCGCCGCCTCTGCCGCAGGTGTTCCACGTGTGCCAGCGTGACGGCCGGCGCGACACCTTCCTGTGCCCAGCGGGGACGCTGTTCAGCTCGGCACTGGCGCGCTGCGACTGGTGGTACAACGTGCGCTGCTGACGACCCGGCCCCGCCCCCGCCCCCGCCACGCCTGCCCCGCCCCTGCAAGAGACCGCCGCCGACTCACAACCTCCGCTCGCGAGAGCCACCAAAACGACGCAAATCCATTCTCCTTAACCTTTATGTTTTGACGTTCAACGTCTTTCTTTTCCCTCAAAGTATTTATTTTGTACAGTCTCTAGTGCCCAAGTTTCTCAAGGAAAACGTTGCAAGAAAATGTTTTCGTGATCTTCAACAAAGGTATTGCGATCTCTTGCAATGTGAAACAATACTAAAGAAACGATATTGTGACTAAGAACATTACCTCTGCAGGTTATGCAAATTCAGAATGTTGAACTACATACGTAATTTACCACAAGTCATAACAAGAGTAAATCAAGTATAATTTGGGAAAGAAAACTAGATGTTTGAAGTAAATAAATATTTCTATCTTAAGTCATTTAAATAGAATCTGATGAATATCACTGATGTTTATCTAACACTCAGTCAATATTACAAAAATTGAATATATTGATATTACGTTTAAATTATAACTTTCAGTTCCGCTGTATCTACAGTACATAATGTTCATTACCCTCTTGTGACACTAATAGCACAACAATAATTGATTATACGAGTACTTTTATGATAATTGACAATTATGATCAATTAATAAGATATATAACGACGTCCATAAAATACAGTAATTATTTATAGTTCTGAAGTGTTACGTACCGTTCACTGAAAACAACTCGGTGAATCTGAAATGTTTCTGGTACAATAGACAAACGTCTGTCAAGTGCAGAAAGAAACTTTTTACTAATATTGCATCAAAAGAAAGAAATGAATATTCTCGAATGCAAGGAAATATTCTAAAAAATTTTTTGGTGCAAAATTCAAAGCATAACATACTGCCATTTCAGTATGTTTTGCTACATGTGTATATAAAATAACATTTTTACACAATGTATTTTTTTATTTTTATGTATTCATAATAAATGTCTTTTTGTAGAAATTGTCTAATACATTATTTCCCTAAAATAATTTCATTGTATTCTTCACAATGCTAATGTTATGAACATATACATGGGGTATCACTAAACCCGCATACTGAGAGTTCTACAATAATCGGAAAGCCGGGAAAACACTCACATGACCGAGAAAACAACCAACAAAGCAAATAATATAGCGCATTGTGACCCGCTTGTTTTGAAGTCACACAAATGCGTCAATTGTGGGCTTTGAGATGTACGATATATCACACGGACTAGCGTATAAGTATATGAGTACATAAGAATATGAGTATATATAAGTATATGAGTATATAAGTATATATAAGTATATAAGTTATATAAGTATTATGTAAGTATATAACCATGAAAATCAGACCTACGCCATAATTATAAGTGTATATTACTCTATTCATACAAGAAATTTAAAGAAAAATTTGGAGCCGTGTTTGAAAAAATTTTGAAAATGTCCAGAGGGCTTCATGTACAGTACCCTCAAATTTTGAAGAATGATTTTCAAAATCTCAAAGTTCTGACTCGAGCCAGATAGACAGGGATTTCTTCAATTTGGAAAAAAATTCTACGCTTGTTTTAGGCGCTAGTAGTGTTCACAGACACCATATGGACGGGCAGACGGACGTTTTGAAAACAGAACACTTTTTCGGTATCAGGGGACCCATTTCCGTTGAAATCTCGAAATCGATTTTCCGCAGAATTATACAACTTTCCCTACAGTACGTATATTACTCCGTATATACGTACGTACACGGGAAAGTAAAAAGTAGAACAGGCTTGATACATATTTTGTGAAATCCAGTTCTACAGTCCTGGACAATAATATTTGTACATAAGCAAATGTTTCATTTTTAAATAGATAGCATGCGTTTTTATTTAAATTCTATCTGTTCACATCTGTGTCATAGGATGAACTAGTGGTGCTACCGGATGACAGACATTTTCACAGACAAGCTCTTTTTAACAAAAAAATTGAGTTTTCGAAAAACTTAATTTGAAGTCATTTAAGTGCTTCAAATCACAAATACAAAAGTGTTTACAAATTACTGAAAATGTGCATATCATCAGCGTGAGAGATCTTTCAAAAAATTTACATTTGTGTAATTTAAAAAAATACACCGAAATTAAGTTTATGTCATATTAAAGACTGTGTTGAGGCTGCGAAATATTCGTAGGATAAGTGGGGAGAGCAATTAGTAGAAGCTGCAACGAAACATAGCCTCTTTTATTAGTAGTTTTTTTATCAGACAAGAGTGTTCTGGAAAAGAGACGACACACAATTGACAAAGATTGTTACTTGAAGAAAGAATTAACGAGTATTGAAGAGATTGTCACAGTTGCCTCTGTCCAGGCGAAATCAAACGATTATTTACGAATTTCGTCGTTTTACTTCACGTTTCGACTGCATCCAGTGCTTCTGATGACAATGCGAGCTCGTGACGCGTCATGGCGTCTGTCGAGGAAATCGGTGGTTTCCCCGCATTTGGACTTTGGTTTATTGCGCGGGGCTGTACAGGAGCTGATGCGATCTTTCGGTGACGCTCCGAACTATCAGGAAGCAGTTGACAATCTACGTCAAGGAACTTTGTACGAAAGAAGTGAGTATTGGGCAACCGGAGCGCCAAGTTTGAAATGTATGAACCTTTCCTCTGAAACGCTTTCAAAGAACACCAAAAGTGCCTTTTAGAAACGAGGCGCGAAATTTGATGCAATTTGTGCCAACACTGCAATTACTAATATCCGTTCGAAATGTTTGAAGGAAAATTTGGAGCCGTTTTTGAGAAAATGGAGCTTACACGTTTCTGAAAATACGGAATTTTGGGCTAGTTTTCACTGAAATAGAATGAGTTTTCAAGAAAGTTTATATTACATAATTTAAAGCACATATACTCGTAAATGCAATAATGTGCAATATTGTCCGAGGGGCTTCATGTAAAGTACCCCCAAATTTTAAAGATTTTTTTTTAAACTCAAAGTTTCGACTAAGCTAGATCGACACGGGTTTCTTCGATTTGGAAAACTCCTACGCAGGATTTAGGCGCTAGTAGTTTTCAGAGACACCAGAAGGACGGATGGTCTCACAGACGAACGATTTGAAAAAAACACTTTTTCGGTATCAGGGGACCCCAAAAGTATATTTCCGTCGAAATCTCGACATCTATTTTCTGAGGCATTACATAACTTTCCTTATACTACATATATAACTCCGTATATACGTACGTATACGGGAAAGGAAAATTATAATACCGTAATGCTTCGTCGTTTCGCAGCTTTGAATTCAAAGATTTTAATACCAAATTATTACTATTTTTTAAAATTTAAAACCATAAAGTATTCATTAAATATTAAACTTAATATTTTAATTTTGTTAAAAGCGTGATAAATAATTTACCTTGTTTATAATTTATATTATTTTTGCGGTACCCAAAAATTCGTCTCTGGATCCAACTCTCTAATTGTTAATCTAATACGTAGGTTAACACACTATTTGAAGATCTCGATGCTTTTCTGACAGAAAATGAGTCCTTCATCCTGGCTGAATATGAAGAGCTGTTAACCAGAAGGGAAGCTCACGACAAACTTTTCAACAAGATCAGTGATGTCATCGACCCATCATCTGACAATTGTGCACAGATACATCTCACACCATATATCAAGAGGCGTGCCAAAACCGCCACTATAATATCTGATTACACAGTGCAACAAATTTGCACTTTGTGTTTTGCCGCGAGATGAAAGTATGTGTTCTTTACTAAATCACTTACGCTGATTGCGAAAATGAAATCAGAAGTGTTCCATCACGTACCAATTTTTCTGGAAGAGATATTCCACATATACCACATTCGAAAAATTTGAAAACGTCTCAGTAACAATACAAGAGGAGTCTGTAGTTCATTAATATATAGATCATGTTACAAAAATTGTTTGTAATGCAAAAATTGTTTGTTTTAATTTTTTGCATAATTATTTGTTTATTTTACAAAATATAAAATGTAAACATATACGAGAACACTGCATAAAGCTTGAAAAGTACTTCCAAGTTGGAAACTTTTCTTGAAAACTTTCCGTTTGTGAGTGGATGGCAAAACTTCTTGTAGACATGTCCATCAGTAATTCGCCAAACGATTTGGTGAATCGACTTATATCGACTTCCACGTCATCGATATCTTGGTGAAATTGCTCACCATGTTCGTCACTCATATCTCCAAGATTAGGTGGGAAGAAATCCAAATGGGATTTAAGGAAATTTTAGATGGATTTAAGGTAATTTTAGATATACGCTGCACCCCATAGCCTTGTAACAGTTGAGCATGATTTCCGTCAAATCCTTGTAATTCTCAGACTATATTTCCAAAGAAATTGCCACATACACCTTTCAATACGGGGTGCCTTCTCAGTATCCCTTATTAACTGTTCAAAGGTAAGATCTTTCATCAGGCCACGGATCTGAAGCCCAATGAAACTTCTTTCTTTAATGTTTACAGTATTAATCTCCGGAAAATTAGATAGTGAACATTTATGGCCGACTGTGTCCAGTGCTTTCACAAAATTCTTCATAAAGTCCAATTTCAGATGGAGTGGTGCTAGCAGAATACTGTCTTCGTCAACAAGGGATTCATGCGACACTTTTTTTTACCAGGATTAAACATTTCTCTCAAAAGCCACTCTTTGACTACACAATGGTCTTTCCTTGCCTCACTATCCCAGTGATACATAAAACAGCAATATTTTGTGTAACCAGTCTACATTCGTAGGTGCCATTTTTCAATTGCGAATCATTCCAAAGCTTGTAAGCAGACCATTTATGTCATTACAATATACCATTATAGTATGTCATTACAATATATAGTGTTTGGTTGTAATATGTTATTTTCTTGAACACGAGACCTAAGTAATTCTGCTTGTCTCTCTTATTATTTAGATCTCTTACAAAATCGTTCAATTCTGCCTGCGGCAATAGCTGTAGTTGCATTCGCGCTGCAGATGGTGAGTAATCAAGATCTTCATGATCTTCGTGATCGGTTTGTTTGTCACCACCATAGTCTGTTTCATCTTTTCAGTGTCCGAGAGTCAGAAGGTGGAACTGAGCGCAGACTGCAGTTGCCAAATTGATGCAAGAAACTGTGTGTTTTGATTTACTTGAGATTCCTCTTACTTTCGTTAAACAAAAGTATCAATCTGTAATGTGTCTAGGTTTCCTCTACAACTGTGATATGGCAAATGTCACTAATCGTAATATTATTGGCACAAAAAATTTACCACCACTCACCATCATATAGCTAACATAATTCAATATTTTCTTCACAATCCAGAATATCTGCCTTACTTCCTCACTGAAGGTAGAAGTGTTCTTGTTACAAAAGGAGGGTGACACTAAAGACCCCTCGAAGTACAGGCCTATAACCTGCGTTCAAACATTCTACAAACTCATAACATCATGCGTTACACAAATGATGATGACAGACATTTAGAAACAGAACATCGCAGCGTATGAACAGAAAGGATGTAAACCTGGATTTAAGGGATGCAAGGAGCAACTCATTATTGATTCTGTAATTATGGAACATGTGCTTGAAAAACAAAGAAACTTGTACGCATGCTACATAGATTATGCTACAGCATTCGACACCGTGTCCCATTCTTGGCTCCTTCAAGGTTTGGATGTATACAAGATCCACTCGTTTATCTAAAACTTCCTGGAAACGGTGATGAGTCGATGAACTACAAAACTGGATCTCTCTAATGGAAAACAATCCGTCCACACAGATATAGAGATAGATTTTTCAGGCTGACTCTTTAAGCCCTTTATTGTTCGGCTTTGCCTTGAATCCCCTGTCTACTCTATTAAATGCATCTAATTATGGCATCGCTCTTAACAAAGGGAACGCAATCCTTCTTTCACATATTCTGTATATGGATGACCTGAAGCTCCATGCAGACACTGAGAGTCATATGCAGTAAGTAATAAGTGTGACGGAGAAGTTCACTGACAACATGAAGATGAAATTCGGTTTGGATAAGTGCAGGAGAGTGAATATCATTCAGGGTCGTATGCAAGTTATAAATTTGGAAAATGATAATGAACCAAAGATTTGCTTCATGGAAACCCATGAAGCTTACAAATACTTGGGTTTCCAACAGCCACTCCGAAAAAAAATCACATTGCCACTAAGAACATACTAACAGCTGATGTGTGTAAACGATTGCATGGACTCTTAAAAACTAAACTCTCTCTTGTGCAGTCCATCAATACATTTGTTATTCCAGCGTTGACATACTCCTTTGGCGTTATTAAATGGAGCAATAGCGACATCGACAACCTCCAGAGGACAATTCGAACCGCTGACTCAACACTGAAAACATCCTCTATTAACATTATCTGTCCTTTAACGTCACGTCTCGTCGCAGTCAGTTGTCAAGAGGACTGCCACGTAGCATCTCCGTGCTCTTGCGATACTACCCAGCGGTCAGAATTGGGAAGGAATTAGGATATGGGGAGGGTTTAGGACATTTCACAGGCGTTGAACTAGCCCTTGTGAAACAGCTAACCTCGTTTTCTTGGAACAAATTTCACATGACATTGTCCGAAAATTGAACCCTGATCTCCTTGGTGAAAGGTGAGAGACTTTGCTCTTAGCCACCAAGCTAGCGAATTATTATTACTATTATTATTATTATTATTATTATTATTATTATCATCATCATCATCATCATCATCATCAGTTCGTGTCAGGCGCTCGAGGTGAACGGACGTGCTTCCATTTTGTGTCGTGGCATCTCTGCTCTATGTCATTCTTATTGTGATTTTGTGTGATATAGTGTTGTGTGTCTATTTTGCTTTCATTACATTTGTGTACTGTCGGTTCCTCGTGTGCGGCGGTGTATCTTTGTAAAATGATTAATTGCAATCGCTGCGGGAACTACCTGGATGAAGATGAAATAGTGTGCAAAGGCTGCAACCTGACCTACCACTTCACGTGCTCGATATCGGAAACGACTTTTCGGGGGAAATCAAAAAGAGAAAAGAGGACTGTGGCGTTGCCAAGAATGTCGGGATAAAAGAAAAAAATGATTTCAAAACTAAGTCGAATACGTTGAAAAATACTACGGAAAGTCTCTCCCCAGAGAATAGTGTTTCGGGTGCCACAGAACTAGAGAATCAAATTAACCAAAAGAGTGATGATTTGAACCCAACAGTTAAGGATATTCTAATGAAAGTGCTGCAACCTATTAATTTTATGTCGGAGAAATTTGATGAAATGAACAATGCGTTTCAGGCAAATATTAATGAAAGTAAACTTTTAAAAGAGGAAATAAAAATAATGAAAGATATGGTGCAAAAAAATAATGCTGAAATTGAGAATCTGAATAGTAGACTAAATAAACTAGAACAATATAAAAAAGAAAAACCTTAGAAATTCATGGTATCAGGAAGCAAGAAGACAAAACTCCTCTTCAACTATACGAAGAAATTGCGGGAAAAATTGGAAGTGAGTAGTGTGCAACATGTGCAAATGAAAAGCTCTGCCATGTTGATGGTGAAATTTAAAAGTGAGCAAGATAGAAATGACTGCATATACAAAGGGAGAAAGTGGTGGAACACTATGAACTATGAACAAAAGAAAGAACAGGATAGACTTTTTTTTTAGTGAAGCACTTATTCGTGAATTTCGGAATCTTCACCGAGAGGCCAGAATTAAAGGGAAAACCGCTGGTTTCAAATTCGTCTGTGTCAAAAATGGTAAAATCCTCATAAGAAAACAGGACGATAGTGTGCATAGCATAGTATCTATTAAAGAGGTAGAGAGGTTACTATAAAAAAAATAAAAAAAGACTAGAAAGGTAAGCAATTATTATGGACTGGAATAATCAGATAATAATTAATTCTCAAATTAATTTCAAAAAGTGTTCGGAACTAAACGACTGGGAAAAGTTTAGGAAAGCGAATTCCATTAGTAATCACTATAGCTTAAATATCTTCAATGTAAATATTAAATCCCTACATAAATACTTTGAACAGCTGCAGATAATTCTCAATGAAAGCAAATTTGATATTATATGTTTAACTGAGGTTAATATTCATAACGATGAGATTCATCTATTTAAGATTGAAAATTACAACATGGTATACAACTTAAGAAGCAGAAGAAGGTGGTGGCTTAATTGTATATTTTAATACTAATCTGGTATTTATTGAAATCAAATTTAGGACTAGCAACTTTGAAAATGTGGCAGGTTCATTCAAATATGTTGCAAACAATAAATATAATGTGAATGCAATCTTCATCTACAGACCTCCAAATATGAGTAAAACACGGTTCATTAATGATCTAGGAGAACTAATTGATTGCTGTAATGCTCATGATTTAATTGTAATAGGTGATACGAACCTAAATGTCTTGGACAAAAGTATATTTTGAATAAAAGAGTATGAAGGTATGATGTATAGTAGAGGTTTAGTTAATGCTATAGAAAGTGTAACAAGGGAAGAAATTAGAGAGGGAACACTCAGCATCTCACTGCTAGATCATATGTTCATTCGATCGAAAATGAAAGAGATAAAGTCTGCAGTTGTAGAACACAAAATCTCTGACCGCTATCCAACTGTCTCTTATTTAACCTGGAATGATGACGTAACTTCTAATAACCCTTGTGTAAATACCAATTTTAGATTAAAATATGATGATAAGAATATAGACAGGATGATAAAATTGGCTGATTGGGCAGCATACTCCAATCAAGATGTTAATTTATTCTGCAATGAGTTGGTAACTAAGTTTAATAATATATATAATGGTAACAGGAAAACTATAAAGTATATTGTTGATGAAAAAGCCCAACTAAATAAAAGACACAAAGGCTGGATTACTGACCATCTGCTCAGTAAAATAAAAGCTAAAGGTAGTCTTTTCAAAAGATGGAAATCAAATCCAAAAAACAATTCCTACAAGTTGTCTTACACCCAGTTTAGAAATAGCTTAAATAATGAGATACATACAGCAAAAAATGATTTCTTCAAGTCTCGATTTGAAAATAAAGCATCTAATAACAAACAATTATGGTTTCAATTAAATCGTGTTAAACAGGAAAAAAACAAAAGATGTAGATGACAAAATTATAAACTTACTTGGAAAAAATAAAAGTATGCAAAATATTGCTGATGATTTTGCTGAACAATTTGTAAAGCAAGTTGATGATATTATAGAAGGGAATAGAATTTATGGTTGTGAAAAGGATAACATGGATGAGAAACAACTAGTAGTAAGCTGTTACATCCCATTTACCAATCCAATAGAAATTACAAAAATCATAAAAGAAATTAATGTTAATAAAGGTGCAGGTTACGATAAGATTAGGGCTCGAGATATATATAACAACATTGAAATATTTTGTCAGACATTATCCATTCTTATCAACAACATCTTGAGGTTAGAGTCTTTCCAGACTGCATGAAGATAGCCATTATTAGACCTATTTATAAAAATGGTGATGCTACTGAGCTAAGAAATTATCGACCAATATCAATATTGTCGGTTATTGAAAAAATCATGGAAAAATATATTGTAACAAGATTAAATAAGTATCTCCAAGAAAATAATATTATCGACAAGGGCCAGTACGGGTTTCAAAAAGGGAAAGAGACTGAACAGCTACTTAACAAAGTAGGCAACTGTATTGCAGAGAAATTAAATAAGGGACAAGGAACTCTTGCATTATATATAGATTATAGTAAAGCATTTGATACGGTTGACCACAAAACATTAATAAAAAGACTGAAAGAAATAGGACCCCAATATCATTTTCTAAAGTTTTTGAGAGTTACTTATCAAATAGAAAATTCATTGTTAAACCTGCAAATACATAAAGTTCCTTATAAGATGTTAAATATGGTGTACCACAGGGAAGTCAATTGGAACCAGTTTTATGTATTATCTATGTGAATAGCCTGTTCACAAAAATTAAGAAATGCAAATTATATATGTATGCCGATGATGCAATACTGTTATATTCTCACAGAAACCTAAAGTTATGCCAAAAAATCATAGAAAGTGATTTTAAATCTCTGCTAAAATGGTCATACAATAATAATATTTTTGTTAATCCAAGTAAAACTAAATTAATGCACTTCAAAACACTACATATGCAAAATCCAAAAATTGAAGGGACTAGATTTTATGTGCATAAATGCCTCATTAATGACCAAACATTACCCTGTAATTGTGTGAGACTAAACTTTACCACAGAATATAATTATCTAGGTGTAACGGTCGACCCACGTCTGAATTTTGAAAAGCATACTAATATATTATTTGACAAAATTCAAAGAATGTCTGGCTGTCTCTATGCTGCAAAAGATTATTTAAACAAAAGAATTATGCTTCTTCTGTACAAAACATTAGAAGAGTCAATACTAAGATATGGTGTTAATATATGGGGGGGGAACTAGCTATAATCATCTGTCTAGTATAACTAATATGCAATCAAAAATTCTGAAATGATCATAAATAACAACACAATGGATATCAAACAACTTTGAAAAGAAGCTGATACTTTGACCTCTTATGATTTTTACAAATTTTATCATGTAATGATTCACTATAATAATAACCAATTTAAAACAATAGTCACATAACTATGCGTTCAGAAGAAAAAAATATATGATCCCACTCGCCTATGATAGGTACGGAGAAAGATCATTAAATTATGTAATACCAAAATTATACAATGAACTGCCACTAGATCTAGAACTGTGTCCAAACTTTAATAAATTCAAAAAAGAACTGAAAATGTGGTTACAAAACAAATAAATAGGCCAATAAATAAATACTTTGATGAGATAACATAAGGACTGCAGAAAACCAATATTTATGTGTAAACACTGTATTGTAACACTCCCGGTTACCTGGGGAACCGGATAGCGGCCCTGACGCTAGCTCAAGTCGGTGATGGAAGGAATTGTTACACAGTACGGTGGAAACACAAGAATAAACACTTGTTCACTGGTAAAAATTCACATTTATTCCTGGGCAGTATGATTAAAATGCCCCAGGGAAGTTACACTCTTAAATTGAATAAAAGAATAGTGGGAAAATTAGATGAAGAAGAGGAAAAAAAAATGAAAAGTTAGTTTTAGGAGTTAAGCTTAAAAAACTAAGAAGAATTATAACTAACAATTACAATGGGTGAAATTATTACTGGTCAATGTGTCAGAGCGTGACACCGCATTATGAAAAATTTACACAATAGGGCGGTAACCCTGAACGATACTGCCTGGAGAAGGGTCTTTGTGCGGCCGAGGTCGGCCGTGGCGCGGTCGAGGGCGGCGGCTGGGCGTCCTTCAGAAAAATGCAGCAGAGGTCAGTAACCCTCCGGGCTACAGCTGGCGGTCGGTTGTGACGTCACCAAAAGGCGGCGACGCGTGGGCGTCGTTGACGGCGCCCTTCGTAGTCTAGCTGAACTAGCTGATCTGGAAGTTCTAGTAGAAGCTGGTAGTACTAGCTGAACTGGCCGGACGATCTCAGGAACGGAGTGGTCAACTATGCGTCTCTCTCTGACTTTTATGATAATTGTCGAACACAACTTCGGACAGTTTAAAATTCGATTGGAGAAACATTCGCCTCTCTTCACGACGAAAACCCACCCCAGAGAAAATTCTCTCTCCACTGCAGTCGGCTCACAGCTCAAAACTCGCAGTAAAATAACATAAGTCCCCACATAGGCATATTCGCCCGAATAATTCCCACCCCCATATAAGTTCCTCTCTCAACTGTCCTCAGTCTAATATTCGAGCTCAAAAAATAATAAGTTTTCCAGAGACACAATAGTCTTTCCCCGACGCCTAATACTCTGGCCCCGTCTGATTGATGAAAAATTTATAAGTCCGGCGAAGGCGAACTTTGCCTCTGACCGACGACTAGCTCCCCGAAAGAAGCTTCTGCCCCGACTGCTCTGCCTAGAATTCAAATCCCTTCTGATTTTCTCTCCGTCGAAATCTTATAAGGTTAACTTTTCCCCCCACCCAATTCCTCTTATGTGCCCTAGCTCCTTATAAAAGTCAAGTCACTATTGGCCCTAGGTTGTTGCGCATCACGCTATTTTCAGCCAATCGCCACGCGAGAAGCCACAGAACTTTCCGCTCTCCGTGCCAGCTGCAAGCAAGCAGTGTTATTCCAATTCCTTCTAGAACATCGGCCCGTGCTTGCATCAGGGGGCGCGTTGTCCGTGAAAGAATTATGGATTTGGGCTTCCCCGAAACGAGCGGGCGATCACGAAATTGCGCAGCCGGCACAGTGAACACGTGTGCCCAGTGAATCTGTCTGCGCCGACCCTCTTAACGGCTTCGTTAATGGGCCGGTGGCGGAAGGGAGTGTCGCGATAAGCGGAGTCGCGCACGTGTGACCGTCTGCGTAATCTCTCGGCAGAAATCCTGGGTGGCCGAGTCTGTTTGTTTAAATTTTGATCCGGTGAATTTCGTTTATAAAATTATGATGAAATCGGTTTCGCCACAGTATATAGAATAGTTACATAATTATTTTGTGTTATTTTTGGTATACATACTGGTATGACTATATTATAAATAAGAACATAAAGCTACCTATGTGATTGTATATATTAATTAAAAATATACTGTTATATAAACTGTAAGTATATGGACTTAGAGCAAAATTTACAACAATTTATAAAAAAGGTAAAACTATAATTTATTTTTTCTCAAATTTGTTACTTTGTAAATATTCACAAAAATAGTTGAAATGTTAACCATTGTTTCAATCGTGTTATAGATTAAACTGTAAAACCCAGTATTGCAATTGTTACAAATAGGATTTTTATGTTTTTAACTTTACATTGAATTATTTATTGTAAAATATTCCATAAAAATAGGTTTTTATGTAATTACATTAGGTAAAATTATAGTATGTCAACATTATGTATTTAAAGAAGAAAATACTGTACAATTCTGTAATAATGGGCACCTGATGTTAAGTCAGTTTGACTTATCAGGACCCATAACAAATTTGATGGAAAATAAACTATTCTATTATTATTATTATTATTATTATTATTATTATTATTACTATTATTTAATTTGTTGTGTCTGAATTGAGGCAACGCCGTCACCAAGTCCCCATTTATAATAATAATAATAATAATAATAATAATAATAATAATAATACGTTGCCCAGATAATAAATACTTACAAGCGAAATAATGTACACACCTACTTATTTTTGTTCAGAATATCAACATGCAGATAATAATGATAAACTAAAATGAATTCGATAATTATTGAAACAATTATAAGTTATGTATATCGAAATTTTCTTCCTGGAAATGAATAATTATTTCAATAATAATATGATTAGTACAAATAAGCCAAAATAAAAAAAAATAAAATAATATTCATTATAAAAGTACTAAAACTGCGACCCCCTCCCGTGATTTACGCCCGAGGCGATCGCCTAGTTTGTCTATAGATAGCGCTGACCCTATTTACAAGCCATACTACTTATCGTCGTGTAAGCTGCACCAAAATAATGCTTTGAAAATAAACACTTGTTTACATTCAAAATCGACGCTCATTCTATTCGAGTTTCCTTTAACGACATCCAACGGCCTAGTTCTCAATCTCTAATGCTTTCGCTTGCATTCTTGACATGGTGGAAAGACTTGGGCGAGTTCCTCCGGCGAATTGATTTTTGTTCGATCTGCGCAACACCAGTTTGCGTTTGCGAACCACGTGACCACATCACGGGCATTTCTTTTGAAGACGCCAGTGTTGCCAGGGTAGGGTTTTCCCCTTAAATTTAGGGGTCTTGGGTGTGTTAAGTGGAGTTTTAGGTGGCAAATTCATTTAAGGTTTTTTGTTGGGGGGGGGGGGTCGTAGAATTTTTAAAATGTATTTTTTTAAATATGTTTTGCTAACACAAAACCCCAAAATTGTTCCCTATGATTATTGCAGGTATATTTATACAAATATAACTAAGCGAAGTAAAAACATTATGGACGAGTAAGATTATTTGAATGAATTCCCTCGTTTAAAAATGGGTGGTTATTTGTGACAACCAGTCATAATGGAAGATTGGAATAAGGAAACACATTTGATGAAAAGGAACGAATAACACTAATAAACAAGTAATGAAAACAATGATTTCGGCTGAAGAAAAGTTTTACAATGAGTTATAATTATCTCTTGTTCAGTCATTACAATGAGTAAAACCAAGATACCTCCAAAGATTCATAACTTGTACACAGTGTGAAACTTTTCAAAACAAATATATAATTAGATGTGGCATTGCTGGCGGTCAACGCGGTGCTGCCGAGAAGAACACTTCGCCCCCGCGTCATAAATGTCATATACATGTCGTATACAATTAATATTTTTCGTAATTCTTTTTCCGTAAGAATTTCCACGCCTCCTCATATATTTTAAACATGAAGTTTTCATTTTTTTATTTTGTGATTTTCTTGACGTTTTTCGATATATTTATTGATATTTTATGGTTTTCGCAGCGCTTTCTAGTGGGAAATGATTAAGACCACCTGGCAACACTGCCAGACGCTGGCCGCCATGTTGCACGAAGAGCCAGAAGTGTTGAAAAACATTTTGAAAGTAATACTAAGTGACATTTTTCAACGGCAACCAACCAAAAATAACACGATAAGGTGTACAAAATGCAATATTTAAAAGAAGTGATTTATAAACCTGTTTCAATATCTAGTGACGTGATGATAATTTTGGTATCCAGCTGCATTTAAAATTCCCGCTAATATTGTGACACGAACTGAAGCTCATTGGCTTAAGCCGGACACGACGCGCAAGAGCCCCCTTCCCCCCTGATTCTTGATCAAATATTGGCCTCTTCTTTCTTCTGTCCTTTCTCTGGTCTCTGCATAACGTGATTAATCGGTCACATTCCGAAGTTCATTAGTATCAAATGACAATGACGTCACAAGCCTCGCCCAATGACGCATTCTGCTTTTGCTCGAGCAATGACGAAGAAGCACGTGAGCCAGGATAATTTCATTAGCTTTGATAGTTGTTACTGGTTATCGCATTGCCAACACGTGACGGTATATTATTTACTTTTGTTAATTTCTTTCGCAAATTATGGTAATTTTAGCTGTACAATATATAAACTAAATATGTTTATTAAATTAAGATGCTGTGATTTTTATTTCTTTATTTAATGTGACAGAAACTGTCATTTCAACTTATTCGGTAGTATACGTAGAAAAGTGGCAAACCTGCTGGAATTCCCCATTGTGATAATTTTGTATTGCATTTTTAGGGCATTGAAGTGCACTCGACTACTCAAGAAATGATGTGTTAGTTAATTACATATTAATGAGTTAAAGGTTTGTCCTGCATCTGAAAGGCGTCAAGTGCTTTATCAAGGAAGCAGTCGAAAGTACATTTCGTAAGAATCTGGAAAATCATCAGTAAAAGGTATTACTACTATAATGAGTAGCCAATGGGTGTGCTAACCACTTTTAGGAAGTTGAATTATTTTGATTGTTTAATATTTATTAAGTGTGTGTTTCACGATTCTATTGACCTTTTGCCCCACTCGATTCACCACTTGAATTTTGTTCTGAGGTCTTTGTTCTATTTTCATTGTTGATGACTGTTTTACAAGATTTCTTGTGTCTTCCTCAATTATATTACTAGTTGTTGATGTTTTTTTCGTATATAACTTTGTATTAATACAAGTTTCCCAATATGTGTTAATGTTATTCAAATATCAAGTTAATAATTAGTGCTTTGTTACATTTTAATTAAATAATTTAGTGTTGAGTCATGTAGGAATTTTTTCCTCTAATGATTGTTTCTTCAGTGTTTAGAAACTACCCTTGACCTCCTACTCTTCATTTCCTTGTTTGAATGTGCAGGGATAAAAGTATTTTGACGATAACCAAATTTAAAGTTAAATATCAAAATCATGTTTTTGTAGTTGATATTTATACACCTGAGTTGAAACCGCTACATTGAAAATTTATATTTTTTGAACATCAAAATTAACTTGTGAACTTATAGTAAACTAAAGCAGTGTCTGTAGAGTTTAAAAGATTAGTATTGATCAGTTTCCAAGAATACCCAGTGTATTAAATGTACATTCTATAATTACTGTTATTTTGTAAGTAAGGTAACCGGTTTGCTCATGCTGTGAGGTGTTTTGAGAATGGCTTTGCTCTATTTATTTATGTATTTATTGGGTTTTAAGGGCTGTTTCATGAGCTTTCATGAGCTGTCATTGAGGCCCATGAAAATTGATGGGCAGAGTAGACATTAGCAGTAATGATAAGTAGATGAATTATGATGTTGATTTAGTAGAACGGCAGGCAGGGGATTATTACTAATTACTACTTCCAGTATATTTGTTGTGTACCATATTTTGTTTATATTTTGAACAACCTTGTTAAAGCACAAATTGCATTTATTTGGAATAAGTGGGCCTAAGTAATGGGGTAAACTGTAGTAAGAGATTATTGCAGTAACTTTTAATTTATATGTGCATATTGAATGCATACATTAGATTCATTAAAAATTAGGAGAATTATTTTTTTTTACAATTATCAATGAAATAGGTGTAAAATGAACCAGGTTTAAAAATCAATGCTATTGAAGTTACACTACAAATTGCTCATGCAGAATTATAAAGTGATGAATCCAGTAAATGTTAAAATGACTCATTAAGCTGTTTTTTGACAATCAATTTCTTGTGTTAATTTGTTGTGCTGAGATTTTTGTTTTAAAATTTGTTGTGAATGTTTGAAGACAGGTGCATATGAAAAGAAGAATGACAAATTACTTAAAATATCATGGGTGACAAAAGTAAATTTGGAATTGAATGTATTATTTCTAGGATTTTTTCCCAAATGCAAAGGTAAAGCAGTACTTCTAAAAATTATATTAATTGAATTCAAATTATAAACTTACCAATAAGCTTCTCTGAACTGTTACTAAAATCATTCAAATTATTGTTTCTGCATTTGTCTATGGTTCATGTTAAAATGCATGTATATTTTCAGGATACAAAAATCTTGCAAAATATTTACTAAACATTCAGATTTTAATTTTAATTTTTTTACAGTGATAATATGGAATCTTGTACTTCATCAAGAAGCAACTTGTCTGAAAGCAGTTCTTGGGACTTTGACACCATGTGTCAGAATACAGCTAAATTGGACGAAATGATGTCAAGCATGAAGCAAGGAGAAAATGTACGTACTTTCTTTAAGAGAACCTGATTTAGAAATATAGGGGCACAATGAAAGTTAAGAGATGTGGTTTGTAGGGGGAGGGAAGGGGCTCTGGCTAAGGAGCAGCTACTTACCATTTCATTCCACAATACAGTGAAACCTGTCTTAAGTGGTAGAAACACATCCGGTACATTTTGTGAGGAGGAGGGGCAACTGTTATAATGTCTAGCTGAATTGTTATTTTAGTATAAAGTAGTTTTCATTGACGCTGAATATAAGATGTAATTTTGTTGACTTATAGCTAATATTTATAACATCAACATATGAGATATTGAATGAATTTTGTTAGTATAGAAAATTGTTAAAAGCATTATTTTTGTACATGTATCATTGGCTTCAGGAGCGAACTAAAGACATGTGTTGGGCTATCCACAAATTGCCATGGAACCATTCAGTTCCAAGCAAGAACAGCCAGGAAACAGGCAATTACTAATTGTTCCAACAAAAATTAAAGAGTTTCATTATGAACAATTTAGGTACTTGGTTGCTTAATCAAGGTTATGAGTAAGGCCCAGAAGTTTATGAAAAATCATATTTTTAATTATGAGCTTTTCATGTGCTAATTATCAAATGTCCTCAAAACACAATCATATAAACAGAAATTCGTTGATTTTATACAGCATATTAGTGCATATTTAGTGGATTTTGTGTTAATGCATCATATTTCCATTATATTTAAGTTATTCATATTTTTTGCTTTTTGTTGTTAATGTGGCATATTTCACTTGATATTTCAATAAATATGCATATTTGCCTCCTCAAATCAAAAAGTGTACTTCACAAATGTGAATGCAAATGCAAGAGCATCATGAGAAATTGTGGGAATATCTTTCGTTTGTTGCAGCAATATGAACTTTTTTTAAATGATTTGCCTGAACTTCATTTGGATGATATCATGTTGCTGGTACCCGGAAAAGATTTGTTCGATTATGAATGATGTGATCATTTATCTTTAATAAAGAATTGGAATTGATACTTCAACAATGATACAAACAAAATCATTTTAATCGTATTTTACTTGAAAAATCAATGCTGGAAAACTGAGTGAAGACATAAATGCAAAAATAATTGTTAAAATTAAAAATTTTGCAATTGTTCATAAATACATAAAACTTAATAGTTAGAACACATTTCAATAGTTCATGTGCATATTTTATACATTTTAGAGCATATTTGCTTGCATGTGTTTTCTTTTGATGCAGCACAGGCCTTCGAGCGTGGAAAGAAATTCAAAGTCGATTAGGGAAACCTACATATTTCGGCAGAGCGGATCACATGCACGAAATTCAGACAAGAATTCAGAAAACGGATGTTGGGAAATATTCATTCGCGAATCGCACTATTAGGGACTGGAACAGTTTGCCTGTGACAATCTTCGATCCCTTTCCTCAAAGCCTGAGCAAATTTAAAAATAAATTAGTTTCTTGAATGTGGATATGTTATAAATTATTTAATAAAATTCAGTGCAATTACCTATGTCTTCTTTGTAATTAAGTATTATTATTATTATTGTTATTATTATTGTTATTATTATTATTATTATTAATGTTATTATCATTATTAGCATTATTATTATTGTTATTATTATTATTAGCATTATTATTATTATTATTATTAATAATATTATTACTATTATTATGTGCAGTGCAGTGGCGTGAAGTGCAGTGACGTTGTGCAACTGAGAGAAACGAGTGAGTAAGAAAGACATTACAGCTCGCTGTATCGCAGTGCGGTGAAGTGTGGTGAAGTGGAGTTCTATGAAAGATTGCACGGTGAAATGTTCATGAGATTTGTAACGTTTGTAGAGTTTTGTATAGTTGTTAAGTTAGTGTATTCTGCCACCAAGTTCTCACACTAAATTGCAGAATTATTAATAAATCTAATCTAATCTAATCTAATAAACTTCTGAGCCTTAGTTATGAGGTTAAGGGAAGCATAGATCAGGTATAATTGTGTCAATAACTATGAAATAAAATGTTTTCCATGGTCATTTTAATTACCTTAAACTACAAAGACAACCTGCACAACAAATATCCCTTGAATTATAAAATATATATAATTAAAAAGTCTGTTCATGTGTAATTTTACCCACTTTTGCACGAAAAAGTTTTGTAGGGCTGTTTATTTAAGACATTTACATGTATTTTAGCTGCACAGATTTTGGAACTTCCTGAAAGTGAGCCCTTTTTTATAGTTTCATTATTTTGTGTCCCTCCACACTTAAAATGTCAGTATGTTCTCTCTGAGGCGGCACTATGTCCTTTCTTGTTTTTTAGGATCACTTGCCTTCTCTGGGCTAATGTCAAACACCCTTGACTTCTCATTTATTCTCGTACTTGCAAACTTCACTTTCTATTCTAACTAAACCAAATTTACAAGTAAACTATGACTTCAGCATGCAGTTCATGATCTATGGGAAGGGCTGTCCCAAGGAGGAGTTCCAGTAACAATGACCCTCAGAACAGATTCATGCAGGTGGTTGGCAAGTTCTCACGGGAAAGGAGAGCAAAGGTCTGCTCTTTCACAGGGATACAGTGCAATTAATAAAACTAACACATCATTATTTTATTAAGATATTTAATAAAATAATCTTTGTAACTTGAAACAGAATTTAATCCCCCTGCTATGTAGGCAACTCAAGATGGCAGTCCTTGGTAGTCTGATTCTACATCCCGCCATAAAAAGTTAATAATGAAACTACTGTATATACCTAGCATTTTCACCTCCTGTTTAAAATTGCTGGAAGTAGAAAATGCTCCAGTAGAAAATTGCTTTTAAGAGTTTAAAATTGCTAGAAGTGACCTCTTAATGGAGGTCTACCTATTAAATGCACCTGGCTGCAAGGTCAGGGGGCCCTTTCTATGAAAAAATTTTTGGATGGACTAGTGGAAAAATCAATCGGCACTACAAGAAACAGCTGTTAATGGAGGTGACAGCTTAATTGAGGTGTCCATTGTACCAGGTTCCATTGAATTTGATATTTTTATCACTTATTCACAGTAATTGTAATTTAAAGATGATATTTACATGAAATATTTAAAAATAGCTTGCATTTTTAAATTTATTAATTTAATGTTAAAAAACAGTAAGAGTGGGGAGAAGCAACATTCATTGTATAGAAGTTAGGCAAAAGTCCATCTCAGCATTTGCTTGATGGATCAAGGGAAATTTAGCAAAAATAAAACTTAAATATTTATTTCAAATACTGTGAAATATTGTCAATATTTCCATTCACAATATGATATTGCCAATATATTGTGTGAGTAAATAACACATCTCAACTTCTCTTAGATAATACATGTAATTTAAATATACTTTTGTATAATAATCAGTATCACTGAAATCCTGCTCAGTTCATCTCAGATTTTCGCTGTGCTGTATTTATTCTCAGCTTTGACTGTCCTAGTAATTATTTGTTCTTATAATTCATTGAAAAGGAATACCTCTAGTTGGTGTAACTATTTGAGAAAATTTCATCACAATTTACATTTAACATTGAAGTATACTTGTGCTCAATGGAGTATGCCAGAGAGTAATTCTTAGCATCTCTTTCCTGCAGTTTCAATATTGTAGAAATGCAGAAATCTAATTCCCTACCATCTGTCTTTCTTCTGAGTCAATACATAGCGTTTTGTGTATTTGGCTACCTGTGAACCTGCTCTTTTCTTTTCTCTGAACTCTTTTTAGTTCTTTTATATATGAATATTCTATTTATATATGAATAAATGATTGTTCTTTAAATAAGGAAGGTAATTGAATATTAATATATTTTACATAGATATGAAAAATTAAGAAAAACATATATAATTCGAGTTAAAGATCTGAGAAAAAACAAAGACAATGACTCATGTGTTAGTAAGAAAATGTTCAGATATCCTATTATGACTGAATATGAGGAGAATCTGTGTACTATACAAGTTATTGGTGATGGTGAAACTGTTAGTTCATCTGAAGGTAGTGGATAACACTTCTTTAATAATTTTTGAAAATAATAAGTCATATAGGAAGTCGCAAGAGAAAAAATGGAAAATAATTACCTTAAAAAGCAAATTTTCTAGAACATCACAAACAAAAATGTTGAAGAAACATCAAATTTTTGTGCATTTATCATTTATTTTTGGTTACATTTTTATTTCTTTTGTTTACATTTGAAAATATTGCGATAAAATATGTTTGTGTAATAAATATTTTATTTGAAAACATTTTAGTTGCCAATATACCAAACAAATAAAATGGCATATTCTATATGCTGTTCACCTGTGTGAGTATTGGTCATAAGCCCGTAAGGGTTAAGAAAGCATTTGTAAAAAAAGAACTTTCTGCGAACATAATTTTGTAGTATTAATAATATTTTCTCCCTTCTAGTTATCCATTTAGATATGTAATTTATTATTCTGGAAATATTTCTATGAACTAATGTTGATTCTGTTTCTTTATATAAGATAATTACATTAAGGCCACTCTGACCTACTCACCCACATTTGATTTTTGAAGTGCTTGTTCAGAAACGCCCTATGATAATATGTGACTTATTTCCATTAAGCTTGGATAGAAATTAATAAGCTTTGGTTGAAATGTTGGCAATTGTTTGCACAGTAGGAAGGAAATACTGTATTGTGCTAAGCGCAGTGTTTAAGGCTTCTTAAATTTTATAATATATAGAGATGGAAAAGATGGTTGTCAAGAGAAGTGGATTCCTTACTTTCAGTCTAATTAATTCAGTTTAATACAACTGTTTCATGTACTATGAGAAAGTCTGTATTATATTTTAGAACCTATGTTTTGAATTGTATAATTTCTTGGTTTTATCCTTGTCTTGTGAATATTTAATAATTGTAATGTAACATCTAAGTGATCAGTTTTTAAATTATAATTCTTTACTCCCATTGTATAATTCTGTAATTGCTGTAGCTCTTTTCAATAATGACTGTCATTATGTTAGAGATTTATTATAGATCTTTGGGCAATCACATTGGGCACATAGATCTTTGGGCAGCATTGATATGTAATCAATCAGTCGTTGATATGTAGTCATAAGTGTAAAATGTTTGGGTTGTGTATATTACTGTTCTGAGAAAACTCTGCATTTGACAGAAAACCTCTCATACCCTTCCCTCTTTTCAAAATTCAGATTACTGAAACCCTAGTTGAACTACAGTTCTATCAGATATTAAGCTTATAAGACATCAGAACAGATATTCAACATTGACGACATTTCTTTAATTAATTGGATCTTAATTTGTGAATTGCTTGTTTAGTCAAACTGTACTTATGTTTAATTAATGCTAGTTGGCTCTCTGCTAGGTTGTGTTGGTAGAAACCTGCAAGCCAGCTTCCATGTAACTTTTCAGTATTAAGGTTTAATTTCTAATAGTTATCATTAGTTGTAGAAAAAGTATTGGGTAATAGTATACTTTCATGAGGAGGGAGTGTCAGAATATACTTCATAATCAGTATTAATTTCTATCATTACATAATCATAATATACCATTGTTGCATTGTTCTTTTATTGACTGTTCACTTTTGATTTGCTTCAGGTACCATGCAAAGTCTGCAAAAAACGAAAAGATACCCTAGCAAGGCGAGAGGAAATAGCATGGCAACGAGAAGAAATCATACATACAAGAGAGAAGGAACTACGTGAGTGGGAATTAATGCTAGAAGAAAAAAGTAGAGTTCTAAATGAAAAAGAAATTAAATTAAAGTATGATGAAGGGAAGGTTTTACAAATAGAACCTGTGTACAATTCAGAAAAGAATAGCAGGAATTCTAGTTTATCTGATAATGGTAATTGCTCTTTGAATTCAGAGCAGCAGAGAAAGGAGAATATAAAGAATGAATTTTTATTGGAAAGGGAAATGTTACTTCAAGAGAAAGAAAAAATTATTTTTGAAAAAATGGAGAATATTGTGAAGAAAGAGCAAAGCATAGCCCTAAATGAACAAGAACTGAATAATCAAAGAATAATTTTTAATAAAGAAAGAGAGTTGCTGTCTCAAAAAAATCACAGTCTTGATTTAAGAGAGCAAGTTGTTAAAAAGATTGAAGAGGCTGTTGAAAGGAAATTGAACAGTATCTGTGAAGCGAAAAAGTCCCTAGATGAGAAAAATATATTAATAACTCAAAAAGAAAATTCTTTATGTACTGTTGTTGAATATATTCAGAACAAAGAACAGTCTTTAAATGAGCGAGAAAATATGATAATTGAAAAAGAAAAAAATATTATTCAACAAATAAGTAATTGGGTGAAAAACGATGGAACTGAATCTCCAGATGAAGAAAATAAAGAGTTATGTAATAAGTTTGATGAAATATTTGATGAGAAATGGAAATCTATTCAAGAGAGAGAAAATACTGTTGTAAATAGTGAATTAATTCTCCAAGAGAAATGGAAGGAGTATTCTGAAGGTAAAGAACTTTTAAAATCTGAGGAAGAAAGTCTGCAAGCCATTAGGGACACTTTTGAAAAAGAGAAAAATATTCTAAGGGAATGGGAAAGGCTTCTTGAAAAACGAGAAAAAGTAATTGAGGAAAAATGTGAATTAATTGATGGTAACATTGACAATAAAAGAAGCTTTCTTGGTGTTGAATCTGTAAGAACTTGGCCATCACCTCTAGATGTTCAGACTGAAATTGATGAAAGGATGAATAGAAGTTCTCCATTTGGTGCTGTGGGACAAATGTTAAATGGTGATATCAGCTTGAAACTATCAGATGCAGATGAAAATGTAGACTTGTCTAAAGATATTCCTAACTCAGAAAACCGTGAAATATCGGGAGATGAATTATTTCAAATATTAGAAAAAGAAAAGGAGTCCTTTCATGCATTATTATTGAAGGAGAATGCTAATACTTCCACGGACACTGGAGAATCTGGCAATTCAAAAAAAAATCATGAGTTGACAGAACCTGTTAAAGCATTCTTTAATAATAAAATTAATGTTTCCTCAAGTATAGGTATGAACATAGGGGAACAGGTTGTATGTGTGCCTCAAATAAATAGTAAAGTTACTCATTTATCATTCGATGTTCATGGAGAAAAAAATAAAGGAGAAACCCCACAAGATGATGTTCTGAATACTGCCATTGCATTTAATTCACTAAATGAATGTTCTGAAAATCAGTTTATACAAGATAGCAGTTCAGTGTCTCCTAAGAGAAGTATATTTCTTCCCATGATTAACAAAGAATCTGATAACAAGGGAAATATGGAATTATATGGTGTTGAAATAGATACATCTGTGAAGAACATGGACAAGAATGACAATAAACCATCAGTAATGCATGAAACAGTTAGTAATAATGATAGTATTGCACAAAACAGCATAGATTCTCAAAACCCCCAAGAAGGTGGGAGTGTTTCACAAGATTTAATTTCAGCTTCACCAAAGAGTGACAAAGTAAATGCTGAAAATGAATCTAATGCGAAAAACAAAAATGATTCAGGTAAAACAAGTGAAGTTTTTCACACACGTGTATCTCCTGCTTTATCAACATCTTCTTCAAGAAGCTTGACATCTCCCATAAGTGGCCGAGGCTCTCCTTGGTTGGGAAGAAAGCGAAAACCTGCCAGAGAGGCTTTGTTGGAGGCCATCAGTAAACGGAATTTCTTAGAGACAGTGCAATTATTGGATACTAATTGTATGTCCTTGGAAGTTCGAAATGGCGATGGACGTTCAGCTGCATTATTGGCTGTGGAATGTGGAAATATTGATTTGCTTGAAAGACTTATGGATAAAGGGGCTGACATTAAGTAAGTGTTACTGATTTTTGTCTTCATTTTATATACATAATTAAATGTTGATTGAATAAAGGTTTGTTAAGAATTTTGCAATATAAGGAAAACATTAACCTTGTAAGTTAGTTTGAATATTGTTGAGATTATTTAATTTCTTCTGTCAGTTTAAAATCATAGATTCGAATGGAATATTTAGGTTACCCATCTCGTCATAATGTATGCCATTGGACAAGTCACTTTAGTACAAGGAAATAGAATATTATTATTGTTATTATTATTATTATTATTATTATTATTATTAATATTGTATTGCCTTGTTATAATAATAATAATAATAATAATAATAATAATATATTATTAGCGGAAAAAAATTATTTCGATTCCCATAGAATCATCTGTAGAACCTCATGTGAAATTTGTTACGACAAAATGACTCTGCACGCGTCACAGGGGTTAGTCCAACCCCTGTGGAGTGTTCTAAACCCCTACCCCAATAGTAATTCCTTCCCAATTCTGGCCGCTGAGTAGTGATGCAGGGGCGCGTAGTAGAAGGCGCTTACACGGAGCTGCTACTTGGTGGTCTTCTGACAATTGACTGCAACGAGAGGTGATGGATATGACATATCGAATTATTGGATTCGTAGGCTTCTGCGGCTGGAGTCAATGGATTTTTGGCTATCTGGGATGAGCCGCGTCTCGGTCAATTGTACTGACGTGTCGGCCATCTTGCTGTGGCCTTCAGAGCTATGCTACCACAGCTTAAATTAAATTTATTGCTCAGGAAAATTTGAGGGTCTGTAGGATCTGCAATAATTGTACAAATTATTTGTGGGGGAATTCGTGCTCTCTCAGAGTTTGTAAGAAGTGTAAGCAAGTTTTTAGTAATTTCATTGTTTAATTCACTATCATTATTGTTATTGCATTAACATATTCACTGAAGAGCCAAAAAACTGGTACAGCTACCTAATATTGCATAGGGCGTCCACGAGCAAGCAGAAGTGTCGCAACACAACGTGGCATGGACTCGACTAATATCTGAAGTAGTGCTGGAGGTAATTGACACCATGAATCCTGCAGGGCTGTCTCTAGACTCGCAAGAGTACAAGCTGGAATGGATATTTCTTCTGAACAGCACAGGATGAAAGATGAACATGAAAGAGAGCGGGTGATCAGACAGGATGCTTACGTACGTGTCACCTGTCAGATTCGTATATAGACGTATCAGTGGCCCGGATCACTCCAACTGCACACGCCCCATACCATCACAGACCCTTCACCAGCTTGAACGGTCTCCTGTTGACATGCAGGTCCTATGAATTCATGAGGTATTCGCCATACTTGAATACGTCCATCTGCTCGAAACAATGTGAAACAATACTCGTCAGACAAGGTAACGTGTTTCCAATGATCAACAGTCCAATCCCGTTGTTGGGCCCAGGCGAAGAGTAAAGGTTTATGCTGTGCAGTTTTCAAGGGTACACGAGTGGGCCTTTGGCTCCGAAACCCCATATTGATAATGTCTTGTTCATGATGGTTCACGATGGTTCGTGATAGCTGACACTTGCTGATGGCCCAGCATTGAATTTGCAGTGATTTGCGGAAGGGTGTTACTTCTGTCCGGTCTTAGCACGATCTTTTTGCGGCCGCAGTGATGCCAGGGGATTCATGTTTTGTTGAATTCTCGAGTTTCACAGTACACCCGTGAAATGGTCGTATGGAAAAATCCAAATTTCATCGGGACTTCTGAGATGCTGTGCCCCACCTCTACTGTGATGACCATAACACCACTTCAAACTCACTTGAATCGTGATAACCTGCCATTGTAGCAGCAGTAAACGGACTAACAACTGTGCCAGAATCTGGTTGTCTTATATTGTCGTTGCTGACCGGAAAGCCGTATTTTGATTGGTTTCAGATCTCTTTATTTCAATATGCATGGCTGTACCAGTTTGGCTCTTCAGTGAGTATAAGGCTATTTTGAAAGTTTTTATATGTTAAATGTGTGATATGAAACAATATTCACATAGTATATAAAGTACACTCAGATGTACCATGTTTCTGCACATTTATTTTCAAAATACTGTTTTTCAAAAACATTATCCATCTTCGTAATATAACCTTGCCCTTTGATTAATATGAAATGATCACCCTACATTGAGGTATATTTTCTGTAATAAAGAAACACTTTCACATTACTCTATAACAAGGAGTTAAATCTTCCAAATTTTCAATGACTCAGCAACTTGAATACAAAAGAACTGCATCCCTAAAATACTACTGTACATTTTACAGTAAATAACATTATACTTAAAAAATGTATTAATACTGTAAAAGTTACGGTTAGTTAAGAAAGAATGGAGACCCCTTTTTGACCACATATGGCTCAGGCATATTTTTGAAGAGCTTGTGGAAATTGTAGAAGCAAAGAAATAAATAATAATATGTTATAGAAATAAAATTCTCAATTCAGTCAAACCCCAAATGGAATGTACATATAACAAAATTAAACACTAAATTAAGTTCATTATGCTACACATTCAGAATTCTTTCAAATTCTATCAGCCTTCATGCAGCTCATTGTGCAATGAAAATGATCCGTGAAAGTCATCCTGGAATCAAAAATCATGCCGAGATCTCTAATGGTTTAGACTTTCTCTTGTGGAGTGAGATTCATCATATAATCAGAGGCTTCATTTGATCTAGATCTTGAAAAAGTTATAGTTTTACATTTTGCGATATTGAGAAAAAAATTGTTTTTCACACACCATGCATATAAGGCATTTAGGGTGTTTCGCATAATGACTCACTCTTCATCAGATTGGATTTTTAAAAAAATTTAAGGTCACCAGCAAAAAGCAGGTACTCCAAGACCAATATACTGTTGCATATGTCATTAATAAAGATGTTAAATAAGAGAGGACCTAATCATATTTGTTTCATATTAACATCATAATGACAAGTGATACGAGTCTCATTATTATGTTACATCAAATGTTATGATTCAGACTTTTATCTACAATGTTACATCTATATAGATTGAAGACATGGTGCTGTGTGTGCATTGAGATTGTTTCATATGATGCAATTGTGATTGTTTGATTTGGTATCATTGTTACTAACATTTCACATTCAGTGAAAATGAATGAGATTTGCTAGTTTTTAATCTTAAAATGTCTGAATATATCTCAGATAATATTCTGTCAGATATAGAAGAGTACTCCATATGAGTACCTTCTCTTTTACCTAAAAAATCGAAAGAAGCCTATGAACGTATGTATGCAAGAAAATAAATAAAATTAGCAATGAAAAAGTTCTGGCACATTTTCAAATCTCAGCTACAAAGCACAAACCCATATGCTAGTGGGTGGGTGTGTTTTTGTTGTTTTTTTTCCATATGTTCAGTATTAAAATTGAAAGAAAATATTGATATTGTAAAACACCTATTTCGAATTGTATGCTGTATGAAATACTATTATGATAATTGTATGCATAATTTCATATAATAATATGGCATGAAAGAAAGTCTGAATAGTTTCAACCAAAAAACTCAAGTGTCAAGGAATGATGTTGCAAAACGTTTGCAGTAAGCAGGAAGTGATTTGCGTTAAAGAGAAATATTATACAAATGCCACATTTAATATTTATAATAAGTAATTTGTGTTAAATTAATTTAATAATAAATATGTTTATCTTCAAACAACGCTTTTCTTTTGACCATAAAAAAGTGTGATACTTTAGTGCACAATTAGTGCTATTATGAATTTTATGAGAGCATTAGTTGCGTAATGAAGCTCCTTTTAGTATCCGCTAGAGTGTGCCAATCAAATGTTATCGCATCATCGTAGATAAGTGTTCATACATGGAAAGGGTAGTATGTGTAGTGTTTTAAAAAGTTGCCTTCAACTTGTATTTCTACTAACTTGCATCATAATTCTAATTGATCTTGCGTGATGGTTCTAATTAAAGTTTAAAATTTGATACGGCCTAAGGTGAGTTATGCCAGAACATAATTTCATATAATAATATGGCATTTTAATGTGTTACATGTGTGTTTCAATGTGTTTCAAAATTACAACTTAACAATACATTTTAAAGGATATACGATGTGTTTATGACATTGCCTTTTCCCAGAAATCTGTAACCTTACTTAAACATGTTCTTATTATTCTATACTTTATAATTTATTTCTTTATTTGACATTAAAAACTGTGATGAGCCATGGGGAGGAGGGAATTCTGTACAAGTTTTAATAATTGGGTGATCCTTACCCTAAGCCATAGACTTGCTGTCGATTTTTTCACACGTGACCATTCCACTAAATTATACCTCTGAGAAGCTTCAATAATGAAAGCTAGTGGTGCTACAGATTGGCACAGAATTTCTAGAACTAGTGAGTTTTCTAATCTCTGTGGTCTGGGCTAGCTTTTCGGTCTTGCCCCATCCTCTTCCCAGCTGCCATCTATTGCCGCACAAACTACATTTTTGACATTTTCTCAATTTTTCAGTCTCGTAATGGTAGAACTGATTTATAACTTTAGGAATATTGTAGAAGAGTAAAATGTCATTACATATTGTAATTTTTGTTGAAAAATTTGGAGTGGTTTTTGAGTAAATATCATTTGAGTGTCTGCGTAAATGCAAAATTTGAAGCTCATTTCAACTCAAAACTATTGAGTTTTTGAGAAACTTCATAAGAAATTATTTTAAATAATTGTACTCATAGATACAATAATGTATACAAATTGTGGGTAATATAAATTGTAACAGCATGAGAGATATTTAAAAATAATTACATTTGTGTAATTTTTGAAGAAAACAATATAGTAAGACAAGAAAGTGGCATTGATATCATGTCAAAAAAAAACTCTTAAAAAGTGATACTGTTTTTGTGAAAATTGATTTTTAAAATTGCTTTCATTTAAAGCAAAATTACACAAAAACTATTCATTTTATGAACAAATTAAACAAGACCTTATTTAAAGATTTTGAAGAACATATTTCATTAAGGGAAAAAATCTATCATTAATATCATGGCTGTAGGAAGGTGCTGAAGAAATTTTAAGCTTTCCAATTTTTATTAAATTCTCTGAATTTCCAAAAACTGGAAAAGTTAAAAATTTTGGAAATTTTTGAAAATTCACAGAATTTAATAAAAATTGGACCTGTGCCAATTTTGTAGGCATACTTTTCTCTATCTGAGAAAAAATTTAAGAAACTTGGAGCCCATTTTGAGAAAATTTTGAAAGTGCCCTAGAAGCTTCTTGTAAAATACTTCAATTTATGGGACCACAACAACAGCCAGATCAATCTGGGAATACCAATTTTGGTCAAAATCCTATGAATGATTTACCTGCTAGTGTTGTTTACAGATGATAGACTTATTGCTGTCAATCAGTTTTTCTTAAGAACCTACAAAACATGGGTTCTGATTACACAACATATTACAAGAAGTAATTTAGTGTATTTAGGAACAAGAATAATCCCCTTTTATTGTTATCTTCCTAAATTTTCTCTAAACTTTGTAAAGTATTATTTAAAAAAGGAAAAACTACTGAGGAAATGTATTTTAATAAAATATTAGAGCAGTGTAATAATCTTGAATACTCTCCAGATGGGAGAAAAGAGCTTTGGCAATTTTTGTTTGTTTGGGATTTGTATCTGTTTGATTGTTTTCATTTCATGCATTTTCACTTTATAAAAATGTCCTCTTCTCTTTTTTTTGCAGAGCCTGTGATTATAAAGGTTATTCAGCATTGCACATAGCTGTTACAGAGAACAATTCAGAAATGGTGCTCTTTCTACTCAAGAAAGGATTGAATCCATTAGTAACTGATATTAATGGAAATACGGCTGTGAAACTTGCTTCAGATTTAAAGTTTTCAACTTTATGTGATGTTATGAACAAGTACATTTCAGCTAAGTCAACATAAAAATTATTGGCTATAACTTAAAAAATACAAATATCTATTTATCTGTATCAATATAAAGATATATGTACATACACAGGAGATTGGAGCATGCATCTTTTCTTCTCTCATTGTTGTATTGGAAGCAAACCAAATTGCATTTTCACGAACATATTGGTTTTTAGTTGGATGAGAACATTGTTCCAGAAAGTATTGTTTCAAAAGATAAAAGTTACATGGTTTCAATGCCATTACAAAGCATAGGTCAATTGCTGAAGTAGTGCGATGTGTTCTGGTAAATACGTTGAATTCAGTTGGCCATCTGACGTGAATCATCCGAAATATCAAGTATCTGAACTCATATTGTCTCTGAATAATTATTTTTTTAATTAGGTACTATATACTATACGCATTCATTTTATTTTGTTATACTGAATATTGAGAATTATCTCCAATATCCTTGACAGGGATAAAATATTAATGAGATACTGTACTATAGTCAATCATCTGAATTCAATAAACTGACAAATCCTGTGTTTATTATCTACAGGATTTTGTATTTGCAGTGCAGTATTTTAATAGTATGTTCTCCTGAAGAAACTTTACATACACAATTTTATGTACACTTGCCATTTTTATGTTCGGTTATCCGTATTATCGATTATCCAAACTATACTTGGGCCCAGTTAGTTCAGATAATCGATGTCCCACTGTAGTAATGTTTCCAACTAAATCGCTGTATGTATGTGCTAAATGGTCAAGACGTGTGAATCACAAGTTACAAGAAAAGTTATTCCTTGCAATTTTTAGAGTCCTTTCAGAGTCTGTAGTAATACCCTTGATTGTAGCCTTAAGTAACAGAAAATAAGAGGCAATGTGATTGCACACTCCATTCCTAAGTGTTACTTGGGTATATGATTTGCAATGGATTTTTGAAATGTAATGACTAGACTTGAATTTTTAGGCTCAAACATATTTTAAGGATCTAGAAATAAACTCTTAAAAAGCAATAAGAGGTGTAATAATTTATTAAATAAGCATTATAGTTGAGATGAAAATAATTTTCCTGAAATTTTTATTTTACTGAAAAATGTTTTATTATTTGATTTTGTTGGCATTACTATTTAAAAGGCACTTTTTTGTCACATGAAATCTGAAAGCAATGAAAAATGTACTATCAATCATATCAGACTGATGCATTTCAGTGTCCTGACAATGACTACAGTAGTTGTATGGAATTAATGCTTGCTTACCAATTTGGAAAATGGTTGACCAAAAGTGACTTTTATGGGAGTTGAAAAACAATTGAATATGTTTATTTTACATCAGATAAAACCACTATTCTCATTTTTAATTTTCAACTTCCAAGAACATCAATGGCACACATGCAATAAAGTTTACTTGCAGACTGATAGGATAGCAAGATGTAAATTGGTAGAATGGTCAATTGAATTTTGTGGCACCCAAAGTTGAAGTTAGCATAAATGTTCAACTCAGGGAGCATTTCTGGGAAGTAAACCTAGTTGAAAAATCAATTTGAGCAAGAGTAAGTAATTTGCAAAAATTGGTAGCAATGAGAAGCAGTAAAAATTCTTGTGATATCCGCAGCAAATTAATAAGAATGAGCTCTTCATGAGGTGATTTGATAAAGAAAACAAGTAAATAGGTGAAAAGAATTTTGAAAATAAGATTGTTAATGGAATGTCTCACATTTAATATAAAGAGGTATACTTAGGCAGTACAAATGTAGTTCCTATGATTTTGTAAAATCATGGTTTTGTGATTATGTGAAAAAATTAAAATTGTCCTTTGCCCCCAAACCCCAATGACTGGTGATGTCCTGTGGTTCCCTGATGTCATTAGATGTATAAGCCTTCTTTGGAAAACTATTTTTTGGTGAAACTCATCCAGAGATAACTTTGGAGTAAGTGGACTAGATGGGGAAGAGGAATTTAAGCAATTTATGTTATTGACTGCTATCTACATTATTACGAGGTGACTACAAGAGAGGGAAAAATGGGAGTACTTTGGCTTCTAATGTGATGTTATTACAGTGTTGTTGATGGTCTGCTGAAGTTCATTCCTTTTCATGTTCTCATTGATGTGCTAGATTGTTTCTAGGTGACATCTTTATACTACTGTGAACAGGATTGACACAGAGATGTGAGCACCTATGTAGAGTTTTTACAGAATATTCTGATTTCTTTATAATAAATATTATAAGAGAATGTCAGAAGTGTCAAACCCTGTTGAGTGCAATATCTATTTCACTTTAGTAATGGAGTTGAAGGGAAGAATCATGGTGGCAATGCTCTTTTGAATTACTTTCAATTGGATATTCTGAAAAATCACCATTTTCAATTACTTTTTATGACATGTCAACGCAATCCACTATGTCTACCATCTAAAATACCATCTATGCATTATGGTCACGGTTTTAGAATGTATTGTGATCCTCTTATCTGAGAAAAAGAACTGTTGTTAAGATTTGTGCCCCAATCTTGATGTATGTTTCATTGTAACAACTTACAAGTTTTTTCCATTATTTTCTTTAATTTTTTACCTACAACTTGATGTGAGATATGACATATTCACCACAGCAATGTATAAAGTTATTCTTATACAGAAAATAATCCTACATTGTTTTGTGAGATCAGTAAAATTTCTAATATATCTCACTTCTTTTAATGATTCAAGAAATATGTTGTAAGATCCTTTAAGTTGAAATAAAAAAAAATATAAAAAATATTAGGGTTTTTATTTATGCAATTCAAAAATATTTTTTTTCCTTGTCTGTAATTAATGTTTACTTTTCCCAATACTATAGTCTGGGAGTAACCTCAACAAAAGAATCTCGAATTTTTTATCTTTGAAACTGTGTTTAAGGTAATTTTAAGCTGTAACTTAACACATATAATCAATAGTATCTATTAAATGATGTTTCAATGATGATTAACCCTTAACTGGAGCACCTTTTTTTTTTTATTATGTAAGTCAAACACCAGGGTCCAGGGAACTCTGGTTTAAAATGAAGGTTTAACTGAGGTGAAATATACAAAAATATCCCTTTTGTACTTTATGCTAGTGAAATAACAAAAGGAAATATAGAGAGAGTTTGAAGTGTTAAGAAATTTAAAAATAAGAATAATTTAATGATGAGATTAAATAGTAGACATTATGTTTCCGAGTTGCTCCTTCATAAGGGAAATTTTTATTATTATTATTATTGTGGTTGTGACAATGCTTTAAAAAAATAAAAAGTAATTGCATGAATTTTGGAACGCTGTAATATATTTATATAAGGAAGTAAAAACTGTATGAACAGTAAGAACAACTTCGAATGTTTATTAAAAATTACATGAAATGTAATTTTTAATTCTTAATTTGTTCCGTCTTTATGGGAACGTGTCTCCAAACTCCGTAAGGAGCGTTGAGCGCACTAGAGTAATCCTCCGTTAATAAGCACTGTGTTGTCACGTCAGTCCCAAGGCCCCACATACCAATGTCAAGAAGGTCCAACGCGCAACAAAAATTAAACGTTGCACCGTTCGCCATGATGATGGCAAAAGCGCCTGAGCTGACCATACAAATACGGTGTTTCGGAAATAAAAGCGAGAATAAACATTCAGTTAAATGCTTCAATACGAAAATATTCATAATAAAACGTATTTTTTTATTCTTCAGATCAATGACATTCATTCAGAAAGTTCAGAGAACACATTTTCTTGTTTTATACAGAACGTTTAATGGCTAATCTCAACTGCAAAACTGCTTGTTATAAACTTAAATTATTTTGGGTTTTGTTTATATAAACGTTTATTGGGACATGAACAACCTTTGATTAATAATGAAGTATGATGGACAGGAAGACAATCTTTCAGTTTTTACAAATTTTCCTAAAAGCACATCAACTTGATTATACACAAGATTTAGAAGGAAAATTAGACACTAATACGAAGTTTCAATTAACCTATTAGTATAACACTTCAGGACAAAATTGAAGAAATGAAGTCTTGAAAATGGAAAATAAATTATTACAAACGTTCTAACCAATAATATTTAATAATTATCGAGAACTTTTTCTTTTGAAAGGATTTAGGGAAATTTGACAGGGTTGTAATAAAACTGACTTTTTTGACAAATATAATATTTTTTTATTGGTTCATGAAGGTGATTGACTTTGTGCAATGATGTCTTATTAATTTTTTTTTGTAATAAACTATTGTGACATTCCGCTAAGTGATAAAGCTTGATTTTAACATACAAAACTTACAGTTTTCTTTACAATTTTTAATATATGATTTTCTGGAAACCCTTCCTCTAACATGTGTTCATTAAGATCACTAAATAAATTTTTCCTAATAGCATAGTTTATAATACAGTGCTTCAATGACATAATTTCTTTTTCTTTAGGAAATGCATTTAGTTTCAATAAATGCCTTAACTCCTTATCTGTTTGAATATTAACTATCTCTTCACATGAAATATGAAGCCCCCCCCCTTTTTTTTTCCTTCTTAAAATAAACAGAAAAGAACTCTGATCCGTATTACTGTCTCGCCTAGTCATCATAGAGTAGAGATATATCTCTCCTCTATGCTAGTCACCCTCTCGCAGCAAATACTACAATTTATTGTTTTAATAAGGTGCTTTATCACAAAACCACTGATGTAAACAATTACATTTTCAGCATACTGTAAATGTTTAGGGAAGTTAAAAACAGAAGGTACAGCATTAGGTTTTAAATTTCTCCTTTCACCCCCAATCCAATAATCACTTGGAGTGAAATGATCAGACCACAATCGATGGTAATCTGTGGGGGAAAACCCCTTTCTTTTCACAGCATTTAACCACTTTCCTAATAAGGGTTTATTCTTCAGCGAGAATCTGTAACTACATAATATCGATTTTACATATAACTCAATATGTGCATTCAAATAATACTTTCAATACATTCGGTGAATGAGTTTCGCATTCTTACTTGTATTAAATAAGTTACGCATTTCACATCTACTTACTTGTGAAAGGATTTTTTGGAATACTTCGAATTTCGATTTGTACGACCGAATGCTGCCCAGGAACAGACCGTAATTTTTCACTTTATATTATAAAATAAACGCACATGGGCTTCGGCTATTCACTCACACACTTGCCATCAACACGGCGGACCCCGCAGTGTTCAATTTGCAGCGCTCGGAAAGGCAGGAGGGTAGGTCTAGTAATATTACAATATATTCCAAGTCTTTGGTCAGTCAGGGAATCGCCGACAGAAAGCGTCGTCGCGCTCGCAACTATCCATCGGCCAGAATTGGGAAGGAATAAGGTTTAGCGCGATTCACAGGGGTTGGACTAGCCCTTGTGAAGCACGCAAACTCGTTTTGTCGTAACAAATTTCACATGAGGTTCTACGGGACTCTATGAGAATCGAAGTATGATTGTGTAGTACGTAAGTAGTTTTGTAATTATTATATTTATATTGTTTGTACATTTACATACATACATACATACATTCTGGGGCATCTATCCCACAATGTAGGGACAATTAAAAAATATATATTTAGACATTTCATTTTGCGGATCTTCAAATTTATATAATAAAGGATTTACTTTTTTCTGTATTTTGAAAAAAAATTAATCCCTATACAGTATTTGAATAACAGTGTGCGTGTGTGCGGACCCGTCACTCACGGTTAGACCACTTCCCGTGCACCAATCGCAACGTATGAATGTCATTCGACGCATGTGGTCTCCTGGTGAGGAACTGGTAATTTGTTTTCAGATACGGCCAGAAGATTTGCAATTAAATATGAAGATTTTCAGCCATCTGTTGCCAGGGCTGCACCTACAGATCTATCCAATGAAGTTGCCGGCCCATCTGACGTAAGAGCTAGAACATCATTACGACCCAATGAAGGGGAAACTCCTGGTCCTAGCAATGTTATCCTTACACCCGAAGGTACATTTGGATATATATATATATATATATATATATATATATATATATATATATATATATATATATATATTTATTGTTGGTTGTAAGAATGGAGAGCACTGGTAATATTTTTATAAATACCATAATTTGAACGATAAATTATGTTCCATCAATGCAATGTATTCAGATTGTCTGGTACAACCATTACAAATTGCTACATAAGATTTTTCACAGGCAATTAATGTTTTCCTAATAACTATTTTATACGCGACAAAGCTGATTACACTAAGCTAAAATACTTAAATTAATGGAGCGTCGGGGTCTACGGGACCCTTACCTTTGCCTACAAATATATAATATTACAGCAACACACCGGAGCACTAATCAGAACGTAGGCAAACATTAGACAGTTTAGTCTAAACACTGAAGTGAATTTACATGGGAGTTTCGGTTGCGTAGAACCCATTGCGGCAAAATTCTGACGCAAAAGAAATGATGAAGGGTCCCCAGGACCCTGGTACTCCAATTAAGGGTCAAGATTGGTGTGAGAGGCAAGAAGATAGACGCAATATTTGTTCCCGAAAATTCAGATAGATGGTGGACATTGCCAGATGCGGGGGGGAGGGGGGCATCTCTCCCACAATGTAGGGACAATTAAAAAATATATATATTTAGACATTTCATTTTGCGGATCTTTAAATTTATATAATAAAGGATTTACTTTTTTCTGTATTTTGAAAAAAAAATTAATCCCTATACAGTATTTGAATAACAGTGTGCGTGTGTGCGGACCCGTCACTCACGGTTAGACCACTTCCCGTGCACCAATCGCAACGTATGAATGTCATTCGACGCGTGTGGTCTCCTGGTGAGGAACTGGTAATTTGTTTTCAGATACGGCCAGAAGATTTGCAATTAAATATGAAGATTTTCAGCCATCTATTGCCAGGGCTGCACCTACAGATCTATCCAATGAAGTTGCCGGCCCATCTGACGTAAGAGCTAGAACATCATTACGACCCAATGAAGGGGAAACTCCTGGTCCTAGCAATGTTATCCTTACACCCGAAGGTGCACGGCCTTTCTCAAAGCTTCGCCAAGGTTCATGCCAAAAGTTAAGTCACAATTAAAACGAAACAAATTTTTCATGAAAGAGGTAGATGGTCTCGCCTACGACAGGTTTATGAGGATTCAACAAGCAGGTAAATCTGCTTATCCACAAAATGAAGACTGCTGTAATTGCCAAAGGTAACTTTGTTATGAAATTGTCATACCCAGAGAATGTGGGAAGATCTGCTTGTAGTCATTGATATACTTGCATGTGGTTTACATACAAACACACACACACATACACAAAATGAGTGACTAGTAGTGCTCTTCTCATGCCTTTCTCTACGTCAGCCCCCTGTGCCATGTTATGACTCATGTTTAAAAGTGCTTCGTACATGGGGCAGTTTTTACAAGTTACAAGATTAGCTAGTGAAAACATTTGTTTTAGTTATGTATAATTTCTGCCATACAAATTCTACATTGTTTTTCAACATCACTATCATTGTGCACTACTATCATAGATCGAACAAGCAAATTAGAAAGTCAATAAAAAGTACAATGAAAGTACGAAGTTCAAAATTTCGCAATTTCAGAAACGCTCAAACGCCATTTTCTAAAAAAAGGCTCTAAACTTTTTCTTCAAACTTTTCGAAAGGATAGTGATAGTTGCACTCTTTAGTATGAGATAAAGTTTATTTCGAAGTCTCTCCCGCCGGTAATACGCACATTTTCAGCAATTAGTAATCACTATTGTATTTGTGAGTTGAAGTGCTTCAAATGACTTTAAATGAAAGCTTTTCGAAAACTCAAAACTTTTCTCTGAAAACGTGCTTCAAATTTCGCATTTGCTGTAGTGCTTAAGCATCTTTTTCTTAAACACCGTTCCACATTTTTCGAAGAAAACTTCCATTAGGACGAGGTTTTACTGTTCTTTAATATTATTAAAATAATATTTCGGTCCTTCAATTAGGAAACCAAAAAAATTAAGATAATTATAAAAAAATGTACTTTGGGCGGCGATAGATGACAGCTGGCAAGAATATGTGGCAAGTTCGTATAGCTAGCCAAGACTAAAGGAAATAGAAAACTAATACGGGAAAGACCGTGTTATTCTGTAGTACCACTAGTTAATATTAATTTTCAGAAGTATTTCATTCAAATATGGGCTATACGGCTTCTGGAGAGGAAAACACTCAACCTTTTTTATGCTTCTACGGATTCAAGATGAATGTCACAGTTTTTCAACAAAAAAAATTCAATTGCGGAACGTACTTTTTCATTTTAACAGCCTGCCAATATCAGCATCGCGCGCTCCAATTGCCCGTTTGAGTGGACCTTTCATGTACCGCGTGACGTTTCGTGACGTAATATTAAAATCTCAGATCGAGCGTTTTTGGAAAGTTTTGTTCTGGACGCGTTAATGACAGCTTCATTGAAAAGTTTCTTCACGTTATTTCAACGGCCTTTCCTTCTCTCTGGGATATTTTCTTCTGAATTTAGTAATGTTGAATTGGCTCGTGTTGTACGGTTGGTATCCGTACTGCTATCCCTGCAATACCTAATTCTTTTGGTAATGTACATTTGCAAGCCGTTGAAATACGTAATGTGCAATGTTTTCATTATACAGCGGGCCAGGTGTAGGCAGATTTTACGCGTTGTGCAGTGGTAGTCACGTTTTCTGAGAAGTTACAATTTCCGGCAGCACATTGACAACAATTTGTGATGGAATTAGCATCACAAAATTGGTTCTGTGTGATAGAGATTGATAATTCAGTATTGCTTGTGGTAATATAAAAGTGTAACTAATGTTTCCTAAATTGATAGAGTATTTTATCAAATTCAAGAATGACTGCCACATAATTTGATATCGCATGAACCTTCTAAACTTCAATCAATCAATAAAACATTGCGGCTTAAAAAATATTCCGCGGAAGTACGATTACTAGCATTTAAAGCATATACTTCGATGTTTGCCATAACATTTCACGTGTCGTAAACGCTCCTGATCAGAAACCGTTGTGTCGATTTCCGGCGGCGAATATGGTAGTCAAATACTTGTTTGTAACTTCGAGCGACAAATACAGAAGAGCACAATACAAAGAATGGATTGGATGCGTAGTACACAAGAGCTCCAACATTTTCAGTAGAAACTTTAATATTCGAAAGAGGAATAACATGCATCCATTCCTTTCAACAGAGAAATGTTATGGGTACTATAATAAATAATTTACACATTCTTAAAGAATAATTAATTTCATTTATTTTCTTAATTTACTTCATACAAATATCCAAAGCGTGGAGTTTTGGAAACTTTTTGAATTTGTACTTCACTGAAGCGTGGAATTTATTTGTGAGAGTAAAAAAAACTTCATCCTTCATTTTTAAAATGAAGCTAATTTTGTTGTGTGGAATTTTCCAACTATTAAACTAATTATAAACTATTAAATAGGTCTCATAAAATATTAACATACATTAAAATAAATATATACCTATATTTTTAATTTTGCATTTATTTTCGGACGGAATCAGATATCAAGTGGTCGGGTAATCTTATGAACGTCATTGATAACTACAATTACAAGGGTCAAGAACAGCAAGAGATATATAGAGGTGGACATTTTCTATTTCCCTCAAAATATTTTAGAGATACTACATTCAATTCTATCTTGAACAATAAAGATATACTGATTTCGCTGCACCGTTCAGTGTTTTGAAAAGGACTTTCGAAAACAATTCTAAGTTTCAGGGCATTTTGCATATTGAGGACCCAAATTTCACCAAATTTGTTCCAAGACTAAACCCATCAAGACTGTTGTGTGTAATACTATATCACGAGACTCGTCCACGTCTTTTTTATGAGAGGATTTAGCAGCTTCACCCCCTCCCCCTCAACACACACTTGGCCACGTATTTGTCTCTTCGCACGATTTAGGAGCTGTGACAGTCGTGCTAGATATGACTTGGAGTACATCTGCAGTACGTTTAATTTCAATGTATAAAAAGCGTATCAATTAATAAAAAACGTTCGTAGCAAGTTTGATCTACTGACTCAATTTTAAAATCTCTATGATTTTCCCGAGACAAAATTTACTATGAAATCTAGACCCCTTACCTACTCAGCGTGAAAAATGAGGACTGTCTTCGATGCTAAGATATAAAAATACAACCAAAAATAGCACGGATGGGGCGCTAACTCTTCGTATTGAGGAGCCGGGAGAGAAACACCTTCGAAATCCGTATTTTTGTCAAACCCTATCATACTCGTTATATTCATTATAGCCAGTAGCGTAACGTAATGAGCGTGGGCCCACCCGCAAAACATTTATCCGGGCCCCTTTATAATAGTGTATAGTAAACACATGTAGTGTTAGTACCTTCAATAATAAAAATATCCCCTAAAAATAGACCCTCTCTTACCTGGGCCTTGCGGGCCCGAACGTTACGCCACTCATTATTGGCATCATTACCAAACATGACTTTCGTTATCATTACCATAATCTTTATCACTACTCTCTTCACTATTCCAAAGATATTGCATGTGTCAGGAGTTTCGAAAACACTGGTTTGCTGTATCTAATACGTCGCTTAACCTAAGTTTTTAGGACAGTTACAACAGCAGCCGAGCTGCCAACTAGCATCCTACGAATGAACTGTTGGTGGGTAGCTTAGTAAGTACTGCAGATGGAACTACCGGTCATATTGCAAGAACAAGCTGCGTTTTCAAGAGGGGTTCGTGCCGAAGGCCTTTCGCAAGTAATTTACCATTAGGAGTCATTAAAAAAATACGTTCGCAAAAATTCAGCTTTTGTAATATCTTATCTTACCTTTTGTAAAATTCATAATAATTAAAACCCTTCACATCAAAGATGAACGTCACGTTTCGAACCTCCCACACGCACTTCCTGGGTTAAATAAAATTCTAACTAAAAATGGGTGTTTCATCCGTATTTTAATACATTGTTTAAAAAATATTAGCACCAGATACACTAGTGATTGATCCTAACAATAATGTAGTCCAACCGTAATAGTTAACTTAATTAAATCCTTTAAGTTAAAAATGCAATAATATTATCCCAAATATGATGTGAGAACGTTCATTTTAAATAAATCCCTCTTCCCCACCCGTTGCTCACCTTTCTCATGGTTCTAGAAATCCTCACCTCACTCCTGAAAACGAATGTATTGTTTAAATGGCCCCTTATCTTAACACTCAGCATCATCCGCGCACGTTTCCTTTCGCTAGTTGCGAGAGGAGGGGGGGGGGTTGGTTATTCTGGCAAAATATTATATCAAATTTGTATTTCGTTTATCGATGCAAAATAGTCTCTATTACACGGGAGCGAACATTTCTGGTTAACGGATTTTGTTTACAACGCTCGTTGATTTAATTTATTCTTAATTCAAGTAATGCTGGCAAAGGAGTAGGTGAGGGTAATCCAGGGGTCAAGAAAACGTGCGCATATAGTACCATCGTCAGCCTTCCCCAACCCCATCATCAATCTTCGTCCTCTCCATCCTCATTCTCCCCATCCTGATCCTCCCCATCCGCGTCCTCTCCATCCTCGTTCTCTCCATCCACGTCCTCCCCATCCTCGACACCCCCATCATCGTCACCCCCATTCTCGTCCTTCCCATCCTCGCCCTCCTCGTCCACCCCATCCTCGTCCCCCCATCCTCGTCACCCCCATCCTCGTCACCCCCATCCTCGTCACCCCCATCCTCGTCACCCCCATCCTCGTCACCCCCATCCTCGTCACCCCCATCCTCGTCTCCCCCATCCTCGCCCTCCTCGTCCACCCCATCCTCGCCCTCCCCATCCTCGTCCTCTCCATCCTCGTTCTCCCCATCCTCGTCACCCCCATCCTCGTCACCCCCATCCTCGTCCTCCCCACCCTCGCCACGCGGTGGCGCGCTAGGGGCAGGGGTGGCGCAGGCGGCGCGCGCGCGCCAGGCGGGCGAGGCCGCGCGCCGCCGCGTTGTCCGCGCGCTCGCACACGAAGCGCGCGCGCTTGCCGCAGTCGACGCCGCGGTACTCGAAGGCGACGCCGGGCGCCGGGGCGAGCTGCAGGCAGCGGCCCGCGCCGCGCACGCCGTCCTGCGCGCCCACGCCGTGCGCCGCCGCCGCGCTCGCGTTGGCCGCCACCGGCCGCCCGCTGCCGGCCCACAGCCACAGCAGCCCCGGGTTCAGCCCGCCCGTCCAGAAGGCCGTGCCTGCGCGACAAAACAGGCCCCCGCGCCTTCACACACAGCTACACTTCGATTTATTCATAGCGACCTTCGACAGACCACCTTTTACGGTGTCATCCGAGCGGGAGCTTAACGTCACTACTGTAGGTGTCATCCAAGCTCCCGATTGGATGGCACCGTAACTGTTTAACATCAACAGATCCCACGTTTAAATCGAAGTATAAAGCACCAAGATGTAGAGAGAAGCGAAAGCGCCATTTAAATTTTCTCAACTGATAGGCCCGGTGGCAGTGTTGAGCATTATTTAAATACTTGTTCTTGTATTTGAAGTACGTATTTCAAATACACTTTGTTTTTGAAAATGTGTTATTTTTTTGTTTTTTGAACATATATTTTGGAAATTTACTTAAATGCATAAAACTGGTGCATTTAAATATTACATTATGAAACGATGTAACGATGGGTATTAATACACGAGTCTGATATACGATATGAGGAAGGGACGAGCGAGTATCGTAAACTTTACACGAGTGTATTAATACTCATCACATCGAGTTTCATACGTTACTTTTTCGGCGACTCATGATAACCTTTAGAGGTTAAATTTTTACAATGAATCGTTTCATGGCAATTGACCCGCAGGATTTAGCCAAGGCCACCAAGCGGACAGCTTCCTACCCTATCCACCGCAGGTGGCTTTGTTTTACCATACAACCTGCGAGACAAACGTTGAAGCAATAATTCCGACGTCACCGTTTTCGTTTGCTCTCATAATTCTGGAGGTTTCAGCGTCACCTTTGATTCACCAGGCATTTTAAACTAAAAAATTGGCCGTTTTTTAAGGTCAACCACACGGTAACTACATCTAACACAAAATGACTTGCGCTTAGATCTTAACGTCAGTCAGATGTTTTCGGCAATAACTTCCATTACGCTAGTCAAATAGAATCAAGGTGATATTACGGTCTAAATTATTTTAAATAATATTTCACGTAAAAAATACTAATAATAAATTAAATTCAAACTGAGAAGCATAATTCAATATTAAATGCAATTTTAATCTACACAATCGAACAAAACATTTACTAGAACGATTCTCAATGATTAAGTGCCAATACTTGGTTTGTAAGCTTCTCTGTGATTGGTCAAGAACCTGTATCATAATGAAATCTATATCGTAATCATGTCATGTCATGATTGTATGTGTGAACGTTACTTTACTACTGAGAAGATCAGCATTCATTTTTTCACCCCAAGGTGCCGACATTTCGGTCGCCATTCTGCGACCTTCCTCAGGGCGTAATGCCGAAGAATGGCGACCAAAACGTCGGCACCTTTGCCATGGACGCGGCGTCACCCTGACAGCCAATTAAATACTGACCCCGGCCGCAGAAGCCTACGCTCTTCCCATCACATATTCATTGGAGAAAACTGAATATCTTCGATTCGCCACGTGCTAGGTGTTCGTAACATATATTGTGAAATACATGTATTATTTTCAATAGAGACCAATGTATTTTTGTAAAACAATTATTTCATACATTTATTTTGAGCTTTTATTTGATTTTGGGGAAGTCATACGAAAATATTCAGGTGAAGCAAGGGCATATTCCTGTCCTTCTACTGGGGCGTTACAGGAATGACCTTGTTGAAGAAAGGCACCTGCGAGGTATGGGGACGAGGGTAGCTAAAAATTAATACTCGATATACTGTAACAATAAACTTCCTCTCGATCCAGCAAACTCCCAGAAGAGGAAACGGAACCTGGGGCTAAGGTGTCGCCAGGCGGGCCAGCGTCGGTAGACGGCTAGGGCTGCGCGTGGGCTGTAATGTAGGAAGTCGCGTGTTTCGGCACAATATAAAGGACGACCGCGAATCCACTAGCGGGGTAGGCAGCTACACTGCAAACCTTCCCGCCCAGGCTAGCGCCAATGTGCTGTGTACACGAGGCGCTCCGACAACACTGGGTGGCCGAACTGGCCACAGGCGAGCGCCGGGGCGAGGCGCTTGTAGAGAGCAGGCTGAAGTGGAGTTAGCCCAACCTCTTTAGAGTGAGAACCTAGTTATTTGTACAGTGCGCCAGGAAAGTCCCTCCGTACTGGCACATTGCCCGTGAGAGTGCTAGCAACACAAATTACGTTGGTAGCACGAGCTGCATCTTGCTACAAAAATAAAGCGTAAATTTGGCCACAATGACAACAGATGCTACAAGGGTTGCCCCTTCCCTTGTTTCAGAGTGATCTGGGTGCTACCAACATAAATGCAACAAGGGCAAGAATTTTTAATAGGAGGCCTTGCCCGTGCTCGGTGCGTACTTTCCTGAGACACGTGTGTGTGTGTGTGTGTGTGTGTGTGTGTGTGTGTGTGTGTGTGTGTGTGCTCGAGTGGAGAGGGCGTCTCACCGCGCAGGTGCTGTGTGGCGCGCAGGTGCGCGAGCAGGGCCTTGGTCTCGCGCGCGTCCTCCAGCTCGAGCAGCGCGGCGCCCTGCGCGCGGCACGCCGCCGCCGCCGCCTTCCAGTCCACGGCGTCGCGCGCGAAGCGGTAGCAGGAGGGCAGGCGCCCCACGCGCCGCCACTCGCCCCCGGCGCCGCCCCCGCACGCCCCCGGGTCCGCTGCCGCCGCCGCCGCTTCCGGCTTCGGCGTCGCCGGCGCCGCGGGCGCCGCCGTCGCCTCCGATGACGACGTGCCTGCATGCATAAAACATCTGCTCCAGGGAGGGGTCCAAGCCCCTCGGGCAACCCACATTATTACAATACCTTTGGCTCGAATGGCGGGCCGGCGACGCAATGGCGCTGACACGATGGTCGTGTTCCGCGCCCGGAATCTCAACGCAGGCGGCGCGCCAGCCGCCTCGAGAAATAATGATGATGATAATGATAAAAGATTTGATGGAATGGTCATGAAAATGGACAACGGGGTTAGGGTAAACAGTTTAACGACTTAAAGCAATGCCTTAAATGAAACGTATTCTCATGTGTTGCTGAAATTGCTTGTTTACAAAAACAGGTAAAACGTATTTTTTAACTTCAAAATATTATCCAAATTGACGTTGCCTAGAAGAAAGCATTTGTTTCCTGCCTTTTTCCTTCCCCAAACTGCGCTTATGACGTACAGCATAATTATCTAATTGTTCCACTGTCGAAGTATCTGTAATGGTCATCTGTTAATTATGTCACTTATCTGAAACACATCCCGCTGCTCCAACTGCTTGCGCTGTTTCCTTAGAGGTGTAGTAAATTGACGAGCACCGCTTGCAACACAAAAGTACACGGCAGAATGAAAACTTGTAGAACGGGACGACGTTAGTACGGTATGCAACTCATTACACTATGGTAGGACAGCGGCAATCGCCATCTCCTTGCTTGCAAAGATTACACAGTGTATTCCGAAATATATATGAAGAAATGTAATTGTAGAAAAGCAATTAACATTTTATTTCTTAATCAATTAATTAATAAATATCGAAACAAATCCAATCTGTATGCTTCAGCACGAAAGATATTACAAATAGAATCAGAGAGGCTGAAATAAAATTTCTGCGAAACTCTTTAAGGTGATCACCACCGTTGTCAATCGTTAGAAAAACTTGTATTAATTCTTGTATTCATCTTTAATACTTGTAGAAATTCTTGCAATAAAAATGAGGTGCCTGTAAATCAAATGTGAAGACATTCTTGAAAAGAAGAAAAATGGAATCACGTTACGGAACAATAATTCCAAAGAACGTCTCATGCATGCCCATATAGATAGATCGAAAATATAATAAGAACCGAATGAGCATGATGATGATGATGATGGTGATGGTGATGATGATGATGATGATGATGATGATTTAGTCAAATTACTTTGCAAACGGGAAGTTTCTACTTTATCGCGTACGCTTTCTTCTCTTCATAAAAGTAGTATTTAAATTTCATTTCACAAAATTACTATTTAAATGTTTCATTGTAGGTAAAATTTTGTCATTAAACAGAGGCTACTGTAAGTTTTGTTTGTAAGTACGTAATCGTTAGTAGGAAAGCTTTGATTAAAAGCACAAAAGTGTGTAAATAATGTAAATAAGTAGCGTAAAATATAAATAGTATATTGTAAGGTTAGTGTAAATTTAAGTTTAAGATGTAGGTTAGCGCGCACCTCTCCGCAATCCCACATAACTGAATAAACAATATAAATAAATGTCATTTAGTATGTAACGCATTGTGTAAATGTACGTCGTGAAAAGCAAACGTAACACTTAATATATCTTAACGAAACTTTTAAAATACAGGATGTTTCAGTAATGAACGGACAACCAGCGCAGACGCTCCCTTGGAAATTGTCCTTAATGATTCGAACTAGTTCAATAGATCCTGAGAGTATTATGAGGCTATTTTGTTCGAGGAGTCGTTGAATATGTCGGAACAAATGAAGTCAGTCCAGCAATTATTGGAACTTCACGAGTCACCTTCTACGCACACAACCCATGTTATCAGAATTCTTGTTTTTTCAGAACGCTTGTTTGCTAAGAAGTAATAATTACCACTCATAAATTTGCATACACCACGTTTAAGTAAAAGTTATTAATGAGAGCTCGACTGTCAACGTGTCGGTATTAGAAATACTTTCCCGAAATTCAATACACCGCTCCTTTTAAATTGATATAACTGATCGAATTACTCTGTACAACAGTACAACATCCACTCATTGTACTTATTTATCTAGGGAAGACGATTTATTACCTACCACCTGTATTTTTATTTTCTGCAGATAGTTTTTTTACTCGTGTGACACCACTCCCTTGTTTTTGACATTTTAGATTTTTCTTGTATATAAATGAACTTTACAAGAAAGAAACCACAGAACAATGGTTTTGTACAATCGTGGATTTTTACTATCGCGTTTAACATATTTGCCCGGAATTGGGAGGAATACTGGAAAAAATCTAAAAATAGAGCATTAAAATATTCTTCTTATTGTATATGAAGATTAGTTTTGTTTTTTCAATGTTTTGGTGATAAAAATTGCTTGGAGAGCATCGGTGTTTCTAAGCAATTCGATTGAAAATAATATTTATTACAAACTTTTACATTGTTATTTTAAATTAGTGCACATGCCCATAAAATGAATTGAGCTTCTTATGAAAATTTGACTTTAAGGTGTCAGTTTCCATCCTAAAATGCGAAAGATGCCAATATCACCTTTGTTAAAAAAAATATTAGTGTAAAGCATGAAAAACTATTGACATATGCATTGAATTGCTTTTAAAAGGAAAGGCTTAACTCCATGAGATAATGAATTCGTCAGGATTCGAACCCTAGGACCTCCCGGTCAGAGGCCGTGGAGGGACGTAAATTGATGCCCTGAGACACCTAAGTCAGTAAAGAAGTGAGAATATACCTAAAGGCAACAACCCGCTTCGGGGCGAGTGTGAAGAACAATAACATTGACAGTGATGATGCTAAATGTTTTCAGCACTCATGCGTGCAAACTAGAACTTACCTACGCTGTTTAATGTTTGGAAACTGTTACTACGCGGTACGCGTACAACAACGTAGTATTTACAATACAAGTGATGCAAGAAAGTTACAGCCACATAAAACAACTAATTTTTACAAAGTAAACAAACACTGAGGCGACTTGAATCAACATGGCTGCCGCCCCGTTCGTCGATAATGATTCCAAAAGTTGCGGAACTAAAAGAACGCTCTACAAGAGTGTTTAGAACTTGTAAATTTCCATGAATTTCTTCTAAAAAGTAATGTGCGCAAAACGTACGAATGTGTCTTCGACCTATTAATTTCATAATGCCGGTCTCGACTTCCATTGTCTCCTCGTCCATCAACATTTCATTCTTACGGCAAAGACTTACTTTCTGACTATAGCTCGACCACTTTGGAAAAAAAACCTGGACTGCGCATGCGCGAAAAATGTCGGTGGGGGAAGGTTCACTCTCTTAGAGGTTCTACTTCTCCGCCTTGAGGAGCTCCCGCCACCGCCGCCGCCGCCGCCGCCGCCTCGGCCTGGGCGGGTGGGGAGATGACAGCCTGGCGAACGTCTCGAACCCAAGACTCTTGAAGCGCGAGAAGCGTTGCAAGAGCGAATCAGTTACGGTTGCAGGCGGTCCTCGAGTTCAACTGAGCTCCTCTCCGGGAGCAGCGGGGGAACGCTTAGTCACGCTTCTCGAGTTAAGCGACGCCATGATAATATTTTTCTAAGTGGTCGAGCTATAGTTACGTGCAAGATTGCAATAGTTATTTACGAAACGACAAAAAATATACTTACATTCGACAAAAATTACATAATTTTAGCCGAAAATTGAAATGCATGCAGAAATGAGTGTTCCGATCTTACCCTGCGGCGCGCTGTCCTGCGCGGCGGTGAGGTGGTAGAGCATGGCCTCGACGCGCCGCAGCCGCTTGTCCAGGAAGTCGATGCGGTAGGTGAGCTTCTCGATGGCGTCCAGCAGGTAGATATCCGTCTCCGACACCTGGCGGGGCGTCTGCGGCTGGTCGTCGTCGTCGGCGGCGGCGGCGGCGCGCGCGCGGCCGCCCGGCTGCGTGGCCAGGTCTTCCAGCAGCGGCGCCCACGCGCCCCGCCACACCGGCCCCTCCTCGGGGTCCGCCTCCTCCGCCCACTCGGCCGCGCACTCGCCGCCCTCCGCGCCTGCAACACGGCCCGCCGCCCTCTGCTGCGCCTCCACTACGACACGCTGCGCTGATGAACTTATTAGGGAGTTTAAGCACAGAGCGGCGTTGAAGCAGTCGACAGCAACATCGGCGCAGTTCGAGGTTTGCATCACTGGTGAGCCTCTGCTTATGCGCAGGAGATCAATATTGCTGTCGATTTCCGTACTCTTTGTCGTGCTTAAACTCCCTACTGACGTCGTTAGGCCCATGTATACCAAATAACTGACGCGTTTGAAGTTGGCGATGCTTCAGCCAGATTTATTTGTGACATCGGCTGTGTCATTCTAGTACATCATGAAGCGATGACCCAAAGATGGGTATTAATTCACAAGTATGATATTACGATACGAGTGAGGAATGAGCGAGTATTGTAAACTTCACATGAGTGTATTAAGACCCATTACATCGAATTTCATACGGTATTTTTTGTACGACTTACAGTAACTTTTATAAGTTACACTTTAACATTGAATATTTTCGTGGCAGTTGATATGCAGGATTCAGCAAATGCCACCTAGCGAATAGCAGATAGCACCCCTAACCTATTCTGCCGCAGGTGGCTTTGGTTTATCATTGCGTTAGTCAAAAAGGATCAAAGTGAAATTACGATCCAATTTATTTTAAATTATATCCCACGTAAAAATTACTTCTAATAAAAGAAATTAAATCTGAAAAGCCTCATATAATATTAAATGGAATAATCTTGGCTGTCCGGGTGACGCCAGTCGGCAGGCCAGCACTGAGGAAGACCACGATAAGATGGTCGAAACGTCGGCAACACAGCCTTCCTTGACGCGGCGTCACCCGGACAGCCACAATCATTCACATGACTCTGGCCACGGAAGCCTACGACTTCATAATATTAAATGGAATTTTAATGTACACAATCGAACGAAACATTTACTAGAACGATTATAAATGATTAGTTGTCAATACTCAGTTTGTAAACTTCTCTGTGATTGGTCAAGAACCAGTATCATAATGAACATTATTTTGCAACGGGTTGCTGCCAGCAAATGACAGAAATATGCAATGGGAGTTAAAAAAAATACTTTTCGCAACACTGCGTACTTATAAAAAACCAATAGACAGAAGTGGCTTGCTTGTAGTGGCATGGAGTGTATTACAAAAGAGATCCTGGAGAAGCAAAATTTTGCTAATTTGAAACTGCACACGTGATTGAAGTAGTTCAGAAAAGTGACGGCAGTTGGTGTTGCTAACGCAGATTTCCCCTGTCACAACCTCACGATTAGCATTTGTTCGATAGAGTTGTCCACTCACGTGTTGTAAAATGGAATACAGAGTTTGTAACCACAGTTCGGAACAATTTAAATTTAGCCAGTGTTTTTTTTTTCATTGTAGCTCAGCCCCTAACTTCAGATTGTTCCATCACTGTTACCAACTGATCGTAGTCACTAAATGAAACAGATCGTGATTAAAATTAATCAGTGTAAGGCACGCAGTGGTGGCTTGTGCGTTCAACAGATGAAGGAATGTCTGAAGAATTACCCTTCTTTGTGTGGACGTTATTGAAAGAAAGAAATGTTAATTACGGTTACAACTTATCAACTGTGAAATTAGAAGTATAACTACTTCTTAGACGCATTTCACACCCACCGTTTCGTACTAATAATTAAAGAAGACAAACCATTTTTTAATGTTGTACCATAAAGTTATAAGTGTTCTCACACGCTTTGTCTAAATATTTCGCAACTTTACTAATATCCAAATCTGGCACACACGTATCACATTTTTATAAAATATTATTAATCATCTTGACACTACAATAAAAAAGATTTTCGCGTCTGTCCATCTTTCTGTCCGTCCATCGCCTCCTACAATGTAGGTGGCATTGGTCCGTCGCATTTTGGGCGACTTACGGCACCTGTAGAGGTGAATAAATAGTTCATTCAATTCCTCTGGAAATGGCACACAATAGTTAATCAGTGCCCTCTAGGATATTCTGGAAGAACTTTATAAAAGCACACGTTATGTCAATAATTTTCATTATGAACCGGGAAAGCACAACTTAAACCTTGTAACATGACAACACCCGCCAGAGACGCCAAGCTAAGCTAGTTAATATTAATTGATTATTCTTTTTATTTCTTAAGCAAAAAAGGCTGATGAACAAATATTAAACCTTGTTTTTTTCTAATGTTTAGAGTTATAGTACAGAATGTATTTCTCATCTGCCTTTGAAGGAATTCATACTTTTCCTTTGAAGTAAGCGATGTCAGAGTACTTCGATCTCAAATAACATACACACAAAAACAAATAAAATAATATTAACCCAAACGCCAAATGTATTAATTGAAGGAACATTGCGACATTTCTGTGAATGATTATTCAAGTTCTGCTTAAAGATTCGCCGGTTTTGGACAATAATACGGCCTTATAATGCTTATACTACCTTACTTTGCTATTGATATCGTACAGTCAAATATATGGCACATGTATGAAAGAGGTAAATTTTCGGCTTTCCTTTTTGTTCCATTCCACCTTTATAATGATTTATATTTTGTCTTCAAAAATCTCAATACTTGTGCGTTATCCCTTTCATATTCTGTAAAAATGCAAATTTCCATATTATTTTCATCAAATGAAACCCGGCCACGAAAAGCCTAAGTGTATGTGTACTAATGTATTTCGTACATTTGTGTATTTAGTATTGTACGCGCACGTTTTTTTAGCCTCGGAACACCAACCCCCCCACTCCTTTACTAATATTAGTTGAATTAAGAATAAATCATTACAACGAGCGTTGTGGACAAAATCTGATAAACAGAAATGCTCGCTCCCGTGTAATAGAAATTATTTTGTATCGTAAAACGAGCTACAGATTTGGTACATAAGTTCTGTTGACGAAATAACAAACCACCCAACTCCTCTTGCATCTAGCTAAATGAGGGCTCAAGAAAACGTGCAAGGATAATACATTGTAAAACACACAATGGAATTGCAAAAGGTTTCCATTATAGAATAACGTCAGTAGTGTTAATATATTGTCATCATTACACTTCCTCGCATTCTCTCACTTTTTTGTGTGTTGTTAATAACATGTTCTTGTCCATTGGAAGCAGACTTTCGTTGGGAATAACTGCCCCAACTCTGCAAGGGAAAAACACGAAGAACTAGTGATTATAAAGTCAAGCATCTGAAAGGAAAACTGGAACGAGAACGAGACAATTAGAAACTAAAATTCTCCAGACACAACTTCGGGAGTATTACTCAAAATGTTCGTTTCCATCACATCGTCTGGTTAACCTATTTTTCCACGGTTCCATCCACTGCATGACGCATAAAACACCCTCTCGCATTATACAAGGATGAAAATGAAAGGGGAGAAAAAAAAAGAGAGAGAGAGAGAGGAGAGAGAGGAGAGAGAGGAGAGAGAGAGAGAGGAGAGAGAGGAGAGAGAGGAGAGAGAGAGAGGAGAGAGAGGAGAGAGAGGAGAGAGAGGAGAGAGAGGAGAGAGAGAGAGAGAGGAGAGAGAGGAGAGAGAGGAGAGAGAGAGAGAGAGAGAGAGAGAGAGAGAGAGAGAGAGAGAGAGAGAGAGAGAGAGAGAGAGAGAGAGAGAGAGAGAGAAATAGAAACCAGGCAATTGTGAAAAAATATATCATGAAACGTATTGCAATGGATTGTAACAGCATGTACTATGAACTTTGAAATTAGACAAGGTGAGGGAGCAATCTTTTAATGTGTTGATAACCTAACTTATTTCTAAAACATGAAAAAACTAATTAAGAAAGGATATATATTGATAGTTTACATTTCATATCATAGAATTTAAAAGCACGTACAGCAAGGCTGGATTCATTAGATTACATAATGAAGTAATTTTTTTGAATATTTTTACTACACTAATTTAAATGAATGGTTAGCTCGAAGACAATTATTGCCCATTAAATAGTACACAATAAATAAATACATTAAAAATTTAATTAAATACAGTGTATTGAAATGATTTGAGGCACTATTCGTATTTAACATTAACCGAAAATATCACGGAGATATAAGCAAACTTTCTCAACATTCTTTGAACACGTGACCCTAAATTGAAATTCTAACTGACAGTTCTAACTTTAAAGACTGAACGTTCAGATATACATGTATGTATGGGCTTACTATTTAATACTACTTTCGAATTGATATCATTGCACTATTTCACTAAAATGGCTATTTAATTTCACAGATTTCGTTTTGAACACCATCACTTTGTCAAGTCCTAGAAACTAAAATTTGATCCGAATGGCGAAGATATGACAATTTAACAAAATCTGTGAATTGCTCTGTGTATTCATCATAGGTAATACTACGAGTGCTGAGGAAATTGTCGTTCAATCTCCGACTCTCAAAGCGAGTAGCGGATTTATTTGAGAATTTCCAAAGCGCGAGTGGTATTTATTAGGACTTCGACCGAAAAAAATTATTACAACAAAGTTCCAAAAATGCGCCAAATATTGAAAATAAATGAAAGAATGTTAAAATCAAAGAGGTTATGTTATAGTACATACGAGGTTCATTGCATATCAAAACAGTGATCGATATATACTGCCCACTAAGATATATGAGTCACAAGCCAGAAGAGAGGGATGGTGAGAAAAATCAGATAGAAAAAGCAATAAATTTTTTGAGATACATCGCTCTAACTGCGGTATTTTATAGGTACAGTTAAACACTATTGGTTTTAATTTCCCGAGTGGAGTAGTCTTAAAGCTTACCTTAAGAGCTTGGCGACAAAGTCATTTTCCACGGGCAATGCGAGGCAATAAGTTTCAACTGCCATTTATTCAAAATTAATCAAGATCAATGTCAATCACAGGGTAGTTGTGTTTTGTATACGAGTTACGAAAAAAAAATTCCATCACTTTCACTACACATTCTTCCACCAAACGAATTAGATTCAACTTAGACATTTTGTAAGTGTCATTAGGAATCCTTAAGCTGATCAAGAAGTGCCGTGCCACCTCAAATCCGCACAGCCTGCTAAGCGTGCCGTCCTTGAAGACGCTGGCATTCCGTCGTCGCGGGGCGGGGCGGGGCGGGACGGGGCGGGGCGGGGCGGGGCGGGGCGGGGCGCCCTTCCGGAGGGCGATGGCCGCGGGGCGCGCGATGCTCACCTGCGGCCGCGAGGGCGCGCGCGGGCGGCGCCAGCAGCAGCAACAGCCCGAGGAGCGCAGAGGCGGACGTCGCGGTCGCCCGGTGCGCCATGGCCACTGGCGCTCGTGTAGCTCGCGCCGACTGTCCCGGCGGACCGGCCCTCCCCGCCCCTCCCCTCTGCCGCCCCTCCCCCCCGGTCGCTTTCTCCGGCGCTTCTGCCTCCCCGCCACCTCCGCCGCGCGGCGAGCCGGGGCAGGCCTCTGCCACACTTCGGCCAAGGTCACCGTTGGGAGCCGGCACGGCGCGTCAGCAACACCGCAACTATCCATTCAGAACGGGGGTTATACCTTTCAGGGCCCCCTTTTTTCTCGGTTGCCGGCAAGCAAACGTGGTTGCTTCGGAAGTCTAACAGTGCCCCGCGTCGACCGATCCGGCTTAAAACAGCAATGGGTCGAATTGCATTCAAGGTCCGTAACTCCCGATTGTGAATTGTTCATATGGCAATTTCCCCCCTCGTTTCTTCTCCACCTTTTCCTTTAGTCGTCCTTCCCAGTAGATCTGACGTGATATATCCGTGAACCGCTTAAATTTGAATTTCGAACTTCTTGGAAAAGGTGTATAAGATATTAAAATTTAACTAACAAACTAAACTAAGAAAATGAACTGACATTTTGAGTCGGCTAGTCAATGCGTATTGGCTGGATATCACATTTATTTTTTTAAAATTATTTATTACTTATTTAAGTTTGCTTTTCAACTACTAAGGCCACAATAGCGACCACTGCAAGTAACATTCGAAGTGACGGTAACGGTACACAGATACCCACAAACATCAATGCCCCAGACGGAGTTCGGACCCGCAACCCTTCAGGCACGATGCAGCTACGGGTCTTCAGACTTAGCGACCTTGGTTATTCGGGTCGGCCAAAATGAGGTTCTTGTGTGTTTCCGGAGCAACATTTATCTTGTGTTCACATCTCTCGCGACTTTCGAATCGGTACATCTACACTGCATGGACATTTGAAATATTGTTTCTTTATCACCCTCTAATAATAATAATAATAATAATAATAATAATTATAATAATAATAATAATAATAAATGTAAATAGAGAGTAATAAGATTCAAAACAAGTGTGTCAGGAGGTAGGTTGAACACGAGTTCGTGTGTGAATAAGTGTGTCGTCCTCCAACAAAAGGTTGGGAACCAGCACTGATTTATGCAATTGCACGAGCGTTCTCTCTTCCCTGAGAACAGACAGTGGATGTGAGTAATTAGTGTTTTGAATGCTGAAGGAAGGGAAGGGAATGGAAAAGCCAAGTTTCTTCAGAACGTCTGGATTTGGAAGGTCAGAGAAAACGATGATTTGCGATCAGCGAAGTTTTTAGTTCCCTCGAAATCTCTTCCTCGGTCCTACTAACTGGAGCAATCAAATCGACCGCTATCGTTCGACCTCCTTTTCAGTGAACGCAGGTGGAGCCACCTCTCCCATTCGTGCGCTTTTTTCGTGAATGCAGACGATGTATCTGCCTTTACGGCTGTGAGGAAGCGCCCTCAATGCACGGGGTCATTTCCATTTCGAAGGCCCGCGTGCGTGGACGCAGAAGTGAGTGAAAGGTGAGGCGGTGGGGAACTCCGGCCGTTACGTGGGAGTCGCTGCGACCGGGGCGGGTGAAAGTTTTGCGAGCTGACGCGTCGCAGTATGATTCACGGCGCGGAGATTCGTTCCCACCCACTCAGAGCGGGGCGTGGGGGAATTTTGAACCGGAATGTGTAATCAATCAGACGTTAAGAGAGTCCACGTTTAATGGAGACTGAATGCAAGAACAAATCAACATTCGAATAACTCATTTTTTTCATGACGATTAGTTTGTATTTATTCCTTACAAAAATATATTTCCTATGTACTGAGAGACGTTGTATCTACTGCTCAAGTTTAAGGATAGTTGCATTAGAAGTATTGAAGATAGTATGTGTTACACGCGGAGAGTGATGAATAAATAATACAGATTTCGCCATTTCGAACACTTTCTTATGAAGAATTCCAGGTTTCCTCACCCGGTAAAGTGATTTCAAAAGAATTTAAAGTTTTATATATATATATATATATATATATATATATATATATATATATATATATAGAGAGAGAGAGAGAGAGAGAGAGATTCAAACATTTCTGCAGATAATTCTTTGCATTTCATAACGAAAGTCGGATTTAAATTTGATATGAAAATGTTCGTTATAGAGAAAATTTGACTTCAATATTACTTCTGAACCCGCTATCAGACACACGTCACCCTACACATATCGTATCGAGAGATCACTATTTAAAACGAAGTACTTTTTGTGTAATTTATTTATAAGTACCCCAAAATTTCAGCTTGTTTCCCTGAAGTGTTCTATACACAATTCCCCATTTTGTTGAATGTGGATCTTGCTGTTTCAATTTTCATCCTTATTTCTAGATCTGATGTCCACGATTCATTTACAATTTGTTTCCAATATTTGAATTTTGAAACCTGTTCAAAAGGCTGATCGTTTATGAACATGTGAAATGGCCTCACCCCTTTCTTACTAATAGCCATTGACCTTGTTTTACGTGCTACATTTATTTCCAGTACATAATTTTAGCACGCGCGATTTTTTCGGTATATTAACTCTTGCAAATCAGCTGCGCTATCCGCGGAGATAACGGTATCATAGGCGTAAAGTACATCAGAAATAAAAATACCATTCACTTTTACTCACAGACATCAATCTACCGCAGCTACGGAAACGTGTTCTGAATACATGTTAGATAGTAAAAGGGAGAGAATACACACCTGTCTGACTCCGTTTCTCACAACCACTTCGGTAAGGTGCAGATCAACTCGCACTTGAGCAGTTTGCCCCCAAAATAAGTCCTTTTTTGTTTTGTTTGTTATTTAAGGTCGCATCACCAGCTAGGTCATTAGCGACCACTATTGCATTTAATGGTATGGTAACTGTGAAGATGACATGATATGGTGACGATAGGGAGGTGAAAGGACGAACACAAGTACACCCATTCCTGAGGAGGAACTCGAACGCACGATCCTGCGGTCCGAGATCGCTACGGCACTACTGCCTTAACGATCTCGGCCATCCGGACCGGCATAATTTCTTTGTGATGCGTATGTCTTTCAATTAACATCCATATATAATATTAATATGATGTATGTATATGTATATATATATATATATATATATATATATATATATCCAATTTAACATTATCAAACGCTTTTTTAAAATCTTTAAAATATAAGTACACTCCTCTTCTCGACCTTGATCCAAGCATTTCTGAATTAAAACTTAATAAATATATAATATAAATTAATAATAATAATAATAATAATAATAATAATAATAATAATAATAATAATAATAATAATAATAGCCGATCAGATGGCCGAGATCGCTAAGGCAGTAGTGCCGGAGTGGTCTCGGACCAGAAGATCGCGGGTTCGAGTCCCGCCTCGGGCATGGGTGTATTTGTGTGTGTTTGTATGAGTGTGTCGTCCTTTCACCCCTCATTATCATCATCTTTCATACCCCCAGAGCTAACAACCCTGGGGGATAAAAATTGGATTCAGTAAAAAATACTGTTCCCCCCCAATTGATACATGCACCTGCTACCACGATATATGATACTGAGCCACGGTAAATGCAGGATGTATGGACGCGTGGTCTTAAGTTGGCCTATTCGCGAGAAAAAATAAATAATAATAATAATAATAATAATAATAATAATAATAATAATAATAATAATAATAATAATAATATTTATTCTTATACTGCAAGAGTACGTGCTTCGGGTTACAGAAGGTTAGGACTCCTGTCTCTAGCTTTATGGCACTCTTTTCCCAACATTCGGGGCTCTCTGAAGATTAACGGGTCATAGAAGGTGTTATGATTTCTGGAAGTGGGAGAAGATGGCTTGGTAAGCGCCATGCTTCATGTGCGTTTCCCCCCCATATCTACTGTTAATAAAGCCGTATAATAATAATAATAATAATAATAATAATAATAATAATAATAATAATGACTATTAATAACGAGGCTCAGGCTAATAGACCTGCTCATCTAACCATGATCATTTTACGATGTTTACAATACCTGTGTTCTAAATCAGTAATTACTTTTTTCTGCTTTTATTCATGTTGCAAGCTGGTTCATCGTTTTCATTCGTATCACACTTCAATGTTAGTTATACGGATTATTTTTTGTAGTCTTACAAAAATTGTTTCTTGCTTTTTGTAATGTAGTGTTCTCTTGTAAATTATTTTTATACACCATCAAAAAATATTCATGGACACCATAATTCATACACCTCGGGTGAAAATTGCCTCGGCTAAACTTTGATACTTGATAAAATCTTATTTTTGAACTCTACTATTCTTTAAAGTGCTTCTGTAACGGCGCTATCTTTGTTATTCACTAACTTCACACTCACACAACATGCGACGATTAGCTGATTCTGTATATATGAATGCCCAACATATCAATGTCTTGACATTGCAAACTTGATTAAAACCTTAGTGGAATGTAAAGTTGCCTAATGCACGTACTTTCAAAACAACAACAACAATGCACATTGTGTCGGAAAACGAAAATAAATAAATATAATTTTTAAAAATTCAATGACAGACCAATTTTGTGTTCTCCTCGCCCTTTGGTTTTTGTTCTATGATGTCGGATGTATACTTTGGGATAATATTATCTTTTATCATCTTTATTTTATTCGCGAAAATGGGGCATGTGTAATATCACACAATGTATAACTTATCATATGTTTTTTCAATCTCTTTTACCGACTTCTGGTTTTCAAATTCCATGCGTTTCTATTCGTTCAACCATTTGTGAAATTCTGAAATAAAAAAGACGAATGTCACAATATACAGATGTCACAAGATACAGAGTGAGCCACGTAACTTTAACACCTCCTCTCACTTTTTAACGGTTAATGCAAATGCAATGCACTTTTAACGTAAATACATGAGGGAATGGGGATAATTGATACATGTATTTGTTTCTATTTTATCAAGTGTATTTTATGAGATATTTGAGGTAACTTTGTTTTTTCAAATATAATTATTCATATTTTTCGGCAGGGGGAGCCCTGCATGACCTTGTGTAGCCCACAGTTACATTCAAAATATCCGTTAAACACGAATCGCAAAAAGTTCAAAATTACTCAAAAACATACCTACCTAACATATGACAATATTTAAATCATTGAATTTGTCTTTTTACAATCGTCATGATAGACTGAAAAAATGTGTATAGTTTTATTTGAAACAACAAAATTGCCTCAAATATCTCGTAAAATACAAGTGATAAAATAGAAATGAATACACGTGTCAATTAGCTCCATTCTCTCATTCTCTTCCGTGAAAACTTCATTGCAATAACTTTCACCGCTCAAAATTTTTAGGAAGTACTAAATTTATGAGACTTTTCTTGTATATTTCCATATTTATTGAAAAACATGATATCTCATTGATGAATGCTTCCTCATATCTAATCATAAGAACATGTGATAGAAAATAATATGATGTAGTATGTCTTGACCTAAGGATATAATAAACTGTGGTACCCCAAAAACGTGCATAGTATTCGTACTTCGAATGTGAAACAAGCGTGTTGAACCCTTACGACTCGATCACTCTCTGTATGCAATCGTGTATTGCTCTTGAGGAAATGCCAGTTGAAAGGGGGATACTAAAGGAATAATATTCTCTGATAGGGCAATGTAATTTTACTACAGTAAGGTCACTTTTCTTCATCATACTTACATGTTTCAAAGTCAGCAATAGAACAAATTCTTTCATAGATGGCATCAGAGACAGAAGTAAGAGGAGGATTCACATGGCAAAGAAGATACGACCAGGCCCGAATGTTTTCACAAACCATTTTATCCTTCTTTTGGGACCATTAACCAATGTATCATAAAACAATTGAATGTAGAGCTTTGAAAGTTGAAATACATTATGCTCTCAAAAGCTAGAAGGAGCCATCAGATTATGACATTTCATTGTCTTCTAAGAAAGTCATAAATATTTTTTCCTGAGAATTACTAGAAACTTTCTCAATTTAGATGCTCAGCAAAACTTCCTTCATAATGTGACTCCATGTAGCACAATGTTCTAGCTTTTCTTCCGTTTTACTTTTCGATTACGTTTTTCATATTATTGAATTGGCAATAATCAGCAACGGATATGACGGGTGCATTGGCTCTTGAGAACATAAATATTTCTCCCTTATTTATGCACCAATCTGAACACATATGTTCCATGGCAAATCTCCTTAAACTTCTCTGGTCTTACAATATTTTTCAACGGTCTCTGAGCTGTTCTTGCTGTGATCAAATTACACGTATCACACACTGTCAGGGAGAGATATACATAACATTTCTAATACAATAACAATTATGAAAACTATAAATAAAGATCCAACTCCTTCAGTGCAATATCCCTTGTGCTATTGATTTCATCTTATTAGTAATGTGTTCAAAACAGCAAGAACAACAATATTGACAAATATTATATAAGAAGTTATGAAGGCAAATGGCTTAAACAACTTTTCATCAATCCAAAAAACTACTTGAAATGTGTAACACCGTGACAAACAATATTTTGACGATCTCACCAGTTCATATTTTAAAAAATGTTTCTATTTGCATAATGTTTGATTTCCCAGAGACTACAATATTTTAAAGAAACACCAAAAGTATATCATCAAATGACAAATCACTTTCATATGGGATGCATCATGTCCTTGTTTTTATTGCTTTTTATAAACAAGAAGATACTTTGCCAAGCCATTAATTACCTCCCGAACTCCTTAGCAAATTCTGATTTTGTAGGAACAACTCATCAGCAGAATTTCTATAGTTATATATGCATACAAACTTTCCTTCACAATTGCAATAATAACAATTTTCACATGAGTCACATTGAGGTTTAGACGGGAATTAGTGGTTACAATAGGAAAACGTTTGCTAAACAACTTTTACATTGTAGACACCTGATGCTTCATTTTTGTGACTATCAACAAAAATGTTTTTTAAGAGCCCTGGTCAAATGAGGGAGAAATCATACATTAGAAGTGAAAGTGTTTTGTATAACATGATCAATATTCAAAGCAAAAACAGAATAGCAAATTAATCAAAAGAAACTAAATTAGTAAAATTTAGTTTTCATCTCTTAATGTACAAGATACAAATGCTATCTCATGACAATATTTCTGAACACTTTATATAATCAGGTAAATTGCAAAATTCTATATTGTTTCTTTTAATATATTTTGAAAAAGTGAACTAATCTTTTGCAATTTGGCACTGCAGTTAGTTGTTGTATTTAGATATCCAAATATTCATACACTCATACAGTAGAACGTTTCATTCAGTTCAGCCTGAACATATAATCTTAATTTCTGTATTAACATAATTTACTTTCGAGTTTACTCACTTTTTCATCAAGAAAACTTGAACCCTTTGCTCTTTCAGTCGTAGCTAATTTTCAATGTCCTCCTGAAGATTTACCAATTTTAAAGAAGAATATAATTGGTGAATATGATTTTAATTTTCTTTTAGAGCAATAAGTATTTTTGAAACCCCAGATATCCAATTATTATCTTTGGATTTATTTTAGGGATTTGGGATCATAGAAAGTATTCCATTCATTTATTCAAGCACCGTTCCTTTGCACATTGCTGTCACACCGTACGAACTCGAAATTAAAAAAATATCAGAAATTACAAGTGTACACTCTCTCAACAGTCGTTTGCGAAGAGACGAAAGTGAAACCCAGCACATATTCATGCCCTAGTAAGCACCCAAATTATGTTAGAAATAGTTAACTATTATATTTTTATGTATATGCATGAAACAAGGAAAATTTCACACTCTTGATAATGAAATAAGAGCTGGCATATGAGACAGTGTTACTCTGGATGCCCATTACAAAAACTTTAGTTTCTTCTAAAAATATCCCATAACAAGAAAAATCTATTTATATTCTATTATGTTTACAAATTGTTCGCTACGCATGCATTTCATAATCATTGGAATAGAACGTTCTTTCAGCGATGAATTAATACAACAACTTCCTCCCTGAGGTAAGTTGCAAATTCACGAATAAACTAATCTAGCAAATTATATTGATTTTGGATAAAGTTATACTTCAGATCATGAGCTTAAATATTCAAGATAGAAATGCAAACTCGTGGAACTAATGAAGAAGCATGCTCGAGAGAGAAAACTGGAAGGAAGGGCATCGGGTAGCGAGGGGGGGGGGGGGCGGGGCAGCGGGGGGCCGGGGCCCCCGCCCCGCGTCCCCCGCGCAGCTGCGTCATCTGTCAGCTCCAGCCAACGAGCAACTGAAACGCCATCTCATTGCCGTTGTCCCCACAGCAGCGGCGAATCTGCCTTGGAGCACACGAAGCTGCATATTCTGGGGTATAAATGCCGCTGCTGATTCAATTATTGACTTTGAAACACTAGGATTTATCCCCACGAATGAATCTAAATTATTAATTCATCCTTTTGTGTATCTCTTACAACTCCTCGTGGCGCAGGATGATAGGTTCTCGCGTGAAAGACGGGCTGTCGAGTTGTTCTGAAGCAAGGAAACAATTGGGAACACTGTTTAAAACATTTTAAAATAAAAAAAAATTAAAACTACACATTGAGATGATGCTTTTACTTTCTGGAATCTCTTTGGTAGAGGTTTTAGCATTTAAATCCAGATCTCCATTTAGAGCAGCATTTAAAAATTGACATAATATGTTTCTCAAAAACGCCGTCAGACTTGGCAGTATTTCGTTAAAAATGTGAAATTCCATCTTGATGTGTTACTAAGTTGAAAGAAAAACCAGCTCAAAACACGCTAGAGTTGTCGAGGATATTTATTTTTCAGGTACTCCAAATAGCAGATCCGCCTCTGCCTCACATGGTCGTACGTTACTTTAAAAAAGTATCTAACGGCTTAAGAGGAAGAGTTAAATCGACAAATTTTTATTTTGTGAAAATAATGGCAACTTTTCTCGGAGACAGAATATATCGCTTTCGAAGCAAACGGAATCGCCCGAGCGATCCATCGATTAATCCCGGCGACCGATCGCCGGCTCTCTTCTCTTCCTCTCGAGATCGGCCGTGGAATCGGATCAGAGCCACAAACACTCGTGGAAACGGTAGTATAAAAAGGATTATCAATATTATTATCGCTATTGTGATGGAATTAGAACCCTTTACAGTTAGCAGTTAGATCAGCTGGCGGCGCCCGGCCAGGGCGCGCTGCGGTGGGCGGCCCCGGGGGCAGGCGGGGGCCCGCCTCGCGCGCGCCGGAGCGCGGGCTGGCGCCGCTCGTTGCAAATCGACGAGAGCACGTGACTTAGGCTTGCAAGTTCACGCCCACCTTCGCACACTATCTTCGTACAACGTGTATAAAACGCACTGTCGCGATGAGAGAGAGAGTGAGTGACAGAGAGAGAGATAGAGAGAGAGAGGAAGAGCGTCGCGGCGCGAGGCGAGCGCGGGCGTCGTGGAAGAGGAGCGGCCGGCGGCCGGCGAGGGTTCCAGCGCGCGCGTGGTCCCGCAGTGGGGTGCCACGCCGCCGCCGCCACCGTTGCCGCCGCCGCAGCCGCCGCCGCCGGCGCCGCCGCCGCGCCTTGGTCCCGAGGGAGGGCCGCCCTCACCGCCGCCGCCGCCCCCGCCGCGCCGCCCCCGCGCGCCGCGTTGCTGGGCCTGCAGGAGCTCTGAGCGCCCGCCGCCGCGCTGCCGGACGCGTCTCCTGCGCACACAAGGCATCGTTCTCCTGCTGCTCACTCCGGATGAGCGTCGCTGGACTGTCAAGCCAGCTCGACCGCATTCATTTAGTACACGGCATCAGGAAGAAATTTAATTTGGGGGCAATAAATTAAAAATAAATGAGTACTTGCGCACCTCTAACAAACGCACCATGGACCGCGCGCGATCTTTTCTTCCCCTACCTTGTCTTATGCTTATTTTTTCACATAATCTCCACCGGAATTGAGACATTTCTATCCTTATGTCACAGAGGTCTGCTGCCTGGGATAGATACCAGTGTTTGACAGCCACCAGAAACTCTGCGTCATTATGCAACGCGCAATCCTGACTAAACAAGAATTTCTTGAGAAGTAAGAACGATGGAAATTATTGGGGCCGATATCCGGAGTATAGGAAGGAGATTCGGTAGGCTACAAACGCCTCGGCTCACAACAGATCTTGTCCAGCAGTTCCCCTGATATGTGGTGGTCCATCAAACTGTGGTCCGGATCTCGTCCCCTGCGACTTCCATCTTTTCTTTCATCAGAAACGCCTGCCTGTTCAATATTACGCGTATCTCAGTAACCAAGAATTGCAGATGACTATGGGACACTGGTTGCTATCCCAGGCCGCAGACGTCTACGACCCAGACGGCTATTACGAGTACAAATGTTGATCCCACGTTATGGCGTGTGTCTCGATTCTGGTAGTGCACTATGTGGAAAAATAATTCAACATGTGGTGTATCAGCTACAATAAACTTTTTCAATGAAATGTGTTTTATTTTTGTTGAAGACGTAGGGAAATTCTGGGTACTCCTCGTACTATAAAGAGCACAGCCAAACAGTCAATCGCGAGCTACTAGACGCTCGCCAGAGAATTTTTAATTAATATGAGTGTTATATTTTCCAAGTGATTTCATATTTATTAGAAATGCATGTTTGTAAGCAACAAACAAATATAAGATTTGAAATTCCTTATTTCTGCGCTGGTTTGTTTTGGTAGCTCACAGTAGCATTTGAAAACGGTACGATACCTCAAAAGCTTTGTTTGACAACCATTGATACAGCGAATTATTTTCCTTCAGTAGCGCATGAAACGAGGAATCTCTCGAGAGCTGTGCGATGTGCGCGGACCGACGGCCTCATTGCCCTAAGTGCCCTGTGCGGGTTTAAAACCGATCCAAGCCGTGCATTTTTAAGGGCAGAAAATCATTCGTACGCCTTGCTTTGAATGGGAAGTAAATCCCGCTGTTCCATGACATAGATTTACTGTTTGTAATAGATCCTCAAGTCTAAAGGAAGCTTCAGAACAAAATTTAAAATCGCATGTTTCGTCGCTCGAGAGATACCTTTTTTCTCCGCCAGATGGTGAAAGGAGCGTTGGGAGATTTGCGTGGTCAGACGGCCCGAGTCTCGCCACGTAAAAGAAGGCATCGTTGCTGACCCTTGCATTGCTGACCTGTGCGAGCCGGCGGTGCGTCGTCTAGGCGGCGGCGGCGGCGGCAGCCACGGGCCGCAGGCGCCAGCGCAGCCGCGGGCGCGGGCGCGGGGCGCGGGCGGGGCCGAGGGCGCGGGCGCGGGCGCGGGCGTGGGCGGCGGGCGGGGCGGCCGGGGAGCGCGCGCCGCCCGCCGCCGCGCCCCGCCGTTAAATGATGGACTCGCGGTTGCGCTCGTTGTCCTCGGTGGCCGAGGAGCCTCCGGACGACGCGCCGCAGATCTGCATCTCGATCTCGGCCAGGCGCGTCTCCACCTCCCACTGCTGCTGGCTCAGCTTGACGCTCATCGCCGCGTTCTCCGTCTCCAGCACGGCCAGGCGCTCGCGCAGCCGCTTCACCTCCGCCAGCAGCGCGTCGTGCGACAGCAGCTGCGCCGCCTCCAGCGCCACGCCGTCCGCTGCAACGCGCGCGCCCGCTCTCAGCCCGCGCCCCTTCCCCGCCCCTCACGCAATATAGCCCATCCTCAACTATCTCGTTCTAGCTGGACCCCCTTGCCTGCTTGACCCCTCGTGGAACTGTATAAATACGCTCCTCACTCGCCTCTTCCGCTCAAGTTGCTAAATATAGCCCATCCTCAACTATCTCGTTCTACATGGACCTCCTTACCTGCCAGACTCCTCTGTATAAATATAATAATTAAATTATAAATACAGGTGTCTGGGGAGGGGACGAAACTTCGAAAATAAGATCTTAAGATACTTTTAAGCATATTTGGTATAAGCAGTCGAATTATGTAAATTGGGTGTCTTTTTATTTCTGTGTCATTTTTTGCTTTCCGAACAAATATATTAATTTCTTTTGTAAATAATAAACACTATACAAGAGTGTCTATGTGCTTGTGCAATGCGAATTTTTGCGTAGAAAGTATTTTTTCAAACCAATTTTTCAGTGCTTGTCGCGGCTAAGGCATTCGGAATGTACGAGTTTATTAGACAAAATATGCTTACAATTGTCTTGAGTGCTTATTTTCGAAGTTTTGACGTTTCCTCCCTGGACATCCTATATATCCCATTTTTGAGTATCCGAATCTATTCTGGAATTCCTTCGCTCGGAACTGGAGGTTGAATTACGGGGCACCTCAATCTTGGACTTCACCCAGTTACTACAATATACAACTACATTAGAGAAGGAAAGAAGGGAAGGAAAAAAGTTTCACTGGATATGCCGTTCATAACTGGTATTCCGCTCTACATTACGGATAGGTGAAGAGGTGAGAGAAGGTTGCGATGTTTAAAGCATCAATTGTTCACAATTTTGGAATCCTTTTCTACGAAGCAAGATGTAATGACATGTTGAAGAGGCTTCCGAGAGAGGTCTAACGAGGCATAATAAAGTTTCCCTAAAATGGTCATGAGATTTAAGGTATTTTCAGCATCTGAAACCCGTTTTGAGAGAAGGGGTCAAAAGATAACTTTTATTAATTAACGGATTATCATAATCACGTTTCGTTATCACAGATTTACTTAATATTATGTCTGAAAGTCCAAAATAAATTGAGAACGTCCCCAGAATGAAAACTTGGTATCACATAGAATGCACCTGTCTAACTTATCTGCCGCACCATCTTACAGTTATTAAAATATGCCCGAAAACAATGCTTCCAAAACTGTAATTTTGAATTGTTATGAGTTAATACCTAAAATACCTCTTAGCTCGCTCTCTACAATTTTTTTGAAATTTTAGTTATTGTGATAATGTTCAATGAAGTGTCTTAAATTAGTATGATTTTTTTATGGCCCATATATTCTTCTAATGCGGCACGATCCCAACTGTTGTCAATGCAATACCTCGACATCTGCCTCGAGCACCTCACACACACAGTCCCAAGGTACCTTGGGACAGTCACAAGATATTAATTTTCATAGAGCCGAGTTACATCTTCCATGGTTGTTGAGTAGTACATCATCTAGCTGTTAATTACAACTCCTAGTTCTTCTTAGGACACTTTATCCCACAACTTTAAGTATTGTGTCACTTAATCATTCGTTACGGCTAACCAACAAGTCTGTTTTATTTTATAGAACATTTACTTGTCTATATTTATATCGTAATCGTATTTTCATTTGCAGTTCTTGCTAATGGTTTGTGTCTACGTTTGTTTTTGCAGAAACGCTAATGCATTAAAATCGTTGCTTTATATCTTCCTAAACATCATATTCTAAGAGAGAGGTGTGTAAGACGAAATTAGTTGAGAAAAATGATATTGGTGGCTGGTCTGAATGGCCGAGGACGCTAAGTCTGAAGAGCATGGGGTTCGAATTCCGCCGGGGCATGAATATTTGTTTGTCCGTACGAGTTCCACTTCTGATATCCACAAGTTACAGAACCAATGGTAATTACGGTAGTGGCTGTTGACCTTAGTAGTTCAAAAATAATCTTAAATAAGCAAATAAAACATATGAGAAGAAATTGTAAATTCACCAGAGAACACAAATAACATGAAATCTAATCAGCGAACTTTCTGAGTTGTCTATTCAGAGATTATTTCCTGTGGATGATGTTATTACATCAGACGTAATCTAAGAGTGAAGCTCCAAAACCAGCTGATTAAACATTTGTGGCGACTTGAAAAGTATGTTGATTAAAATAAACACCGCGTGAAAACATCCTCCCTGTCTTTTTTATAAAAATCAATGAACTGACGCAACTGCAGTTAGCTTTTTCAGTTACGAGTCTTTCTACACGAAGCACCAAAGCAATTATTTGTTTCCAGGCGACATGTATTAAAAAGAGCACTCTATTACTACTTACTTATCATATTAAAACCTGGTTGATTCCCTTACACCACTTGGCGTGCTCGTATCACATATCTCTTTTGGAAATAACCAAAACGAGTAAACAAAAAACAGTGCAAATAAACAAAAAGGTGGTGAGATATGAAACGGTGAATACGTAGCATGCAACAAACGCAACACAGATCGCCTGTGGGCGCAAGGAGCAGGGATGGAACACACATGCAGACGAAGCACATACTTAAGGCCACCGCTGACTATGAGTCCTTGATTTGTTCAACTCAAATGTATTCATAAATGGAAAAAAATAATTGTAAACTATGTTATTAACAATTCACAAAAATATTTAATATAATTCAGATTTCAAAATATAGATAATCCCTTTTTGAAAACAGTTTAGCGTACAAAAATATATTCGAATATTGTTTTAAAATAAATATAAACTATACATATAGTATATACTATATATTATATTATTAGAATATTAAATTTATAACCTGAAATGTTACAATATTATTTTCGTAATGTTTTTGTTTAGTGCTCAATATTTGAATATTAATTATTTTCATGCCATGCTTATGCGAGGACGAGCGAGGAGCGCCAGCGGCGGCAAAGAGCGCAAGGGCGTGCGTACCGGCGGCGAGCGCTGAGGCGGGAGCGGGGGCGGGGATGGGCGCGGCGGCGGCAGCGGCGGCGGCGGCGGCGGCCTCGAGCGAGGCCACCAGCGGCGTGGTCTCGAGGGCGAGCGCGTGCGGGTGGGCGGGGCCAGGGCCAGGGCCAGGGCCGGGGCCGGGGCCGGGGGTGGAGGCGGGAGCCGCGCCCAGCCCCTCGCACGCGCCGTACCCGCGCGTCGCCGGCACCGGCGGCCGCCGACCTGCGCACGCCACGCCACGTCACGCCACGCCACGCCACGCCACGCGCTCTGCCGCGGCCAGCGCACGATAGCACGATGGTGCAATGGGCAGGAGAACGAGGAAAACCGGGGATGGCTACATGTCAGTGCTTCCCAATTTGTTTTGATAATGTGACACTTTATCGTGTACAGGATGTCTTAGAATAGATGTAACAAACTTCTAGCACACATACAGGGTCGTTGATGATCCCATTTTGCTAACGAACATGAAGAGAAATCTCAAACAACAAAGTAATAAATGTCATATTTCCCAATAAACAAAAATGTCATTATTTTGAAGTAACACTTTTCTCGCTGTTCAGCAAGCCGACGTATTGAGTTGTAAGAGGCTAACTAAAAGTATACCTATTGCTTTTTTTCTGCGTAAACTATGTTGCGAAGACGATACATACTTATAAATCTATCACCGAACACTACCAGCGTCACATAGCCCATGGATCAAGGAGTGATCTATACTTTCAAAAGTCATTATCGTAGACTGGTTCTACAGGCAGTAGTTGCGAAAATAGAAGATAAAGCTCTTCTGAGATAGCAAAATAAATTTCAGTGTTAGATGCTGTGAACTGGATTCATTTGGCAGTACAGAAAGTAAAAAAGAAATTAGGAAGGCAAATTTTGTCCCTGATACTGAAGAAAATGAGGATTTGGATGAAGCTGAAACAAATATGCATGCTATATCCGATGTATGTTCAAAGGGAGGGTTTGTTATAGATGCTACAGAGTAGATCAACGGCGATATTAATGCACCCGCGTATCAGCAAGCTGTTTCTACAGCAGAACTTTTCTTGACAACCAGCAAAAAATGAATATAACGACGACAATGAGGAGTTGTTGTAAATAAAAATTGCCCCGAACTTTATGAACAATTCTGCATAGTGAAGGAATGATAGGAGAGGAATGCCATTCATCGCATCACGAAGCAATTGAAACTGACATACGTATGGAGTTCTAATAGCAAAAACAATAATATAGTGTAAAACATTGCCTGTGACGTATTTAAAAGCATTAAAGTATTAATAAAAATAATTTTTGTGATGCATTTAAATACAGGTTGCAACGAATCATAGATAGCAGCAAACGTGTTCGAAGGACTACACCGGAATAAGACAGAAACTTGTTCAAGACGGAAAAAAATATTGGAACCCTGACGTTTCCATCCTGAACAGTCCTTCTCTGTACCTACACAATAATGAAACAACTCGGTACGCTCCACAAGAACTGAGAAATGTTTCAGTCAAGTTTGCCGAGAAAGGTCCACTCAGCTGATTTTTTGTTTACACCTTCCTTTCGTATTTACGAATACAGATGTGCTAAATATTTAAAACATTACTGGCGCGATTAACGTGTTTTGAAATACCCAAGATAGAAAGTTACAAAATTGATTTTCCTTCAATAACTCCCCTCCTGTGTATTGAACCTTCGTGAAGTTTGTTACAAAATATTTAGAAAACATTTTTATCTGTAAGTTGGAATATATGCCCTTTTTGTAAGTTCGATCCTTTTCAGTGTGAAACTGTATCAGTGTTTTCATTTATGGGATAATTTTGCATAAACTGCGGAAAAAAACGTAAAATTGCAGGTCTAATAAAATAAATCAAAGTTACTCTTTTCCTTCTTTTTTATACGATGTAAAATAAACAGTGAACAAAACGGGATTGATTATTTACGATCTGTTATCTGTCGATTCTATTTATATCATCTGATTACAACACGAGATTGGAAAATTGTGAAACGAGGCCGTTAGGTCGAGGCGCCGCGTCGTTGGCTGAGAGGCCGACGTTTCGCCTGTCATGACGCAGGCATCCTCAGGACAGTGACATCGCGGTATTGCGCGTCCGGTATTATATACCGGACAGCCAAGAAAACATTGATATCAGTACGGTTACTCAGTTATTAGCGTTTTAAAGGGGAAAGTGAAGGATACAAGACAAAGAAGTCCAAAATATTTCCAAAGGAAAGTGACAAAGTACGCCATTAATTTACCGCCCAAGTGTGGTAATGATGTATATTATAAAACTGATTATGACTGCATAATGTTTGACTTTGCCTAAACAAAGTGGATGAATAGTATAATCTGCTAAAGATTATTAACAATACCAAAGCAATAACTGAGTGCTTAATCATCGGGAAATGAGTTCGGAAAAAGCATCGCGCAAAAAATCACCTATTCCTGTATTTTAAGATCCACACTAACACGTGAGGTGGCAGCCTATCGTCTTTTTTACGTTTCGTAAACAGCAATCTGAAGTACACACGCACATTGCGGAGCAAGAACGCTCCGTAGATTACAACTTGGGAAACACTGCTTTAAGGGATGAACCTTGAAAATGCAATGTAAAAAGGTTGGGAAATGAGGAAAACATGCAAAAATCATAGAAACACGACAATATTTTGCATTAATTCAAAATTCTCCGCCCAGCGTACATTTTACAGAGTCCGAAGGCATTACATCTAAATGAAAACGGGGAATGCTCATTCCTCAATCAGTTATTCTCTTGAAGAATCTTAGGCTGGCGGAAATTCTCACACTTAGGACTACATATTGACAATTTCAAAAAACTTCCCATAATCTAAATGGTATTCTTCTGGTTGGTTGTGTTTCCATCAGATAACATTGTTTACCTTTGACTACAATTACACATTTCAGTTGTCCAAATAGAGTGTGTAAAATAAGCACTGTTCACGAAGCGAGAAAACAACTGAACTGTACGTCATAATCTTCCCTTGTTTTTGTTTCTCGAATGTCAACATTAACACTCGTGAAACTTTGCTGGTAGACAGTAAGAGAACATCGGTGAAAAAACGAAAGAGAGACTGTCTGACCGTGAGTGTAACCAGCTGGTTTTGAGCCTCTGTGCGGCCAGGTCAAGCGAGGTTATGGAAATGTTGGGCATGTGATTAACATTAATTTCGCCGGATGCAGGAGCAGAGGAGAGAGGGAGCGGAGTGGAAAAAGAAAGCTTAGGGAGGAGCATGGAGACTTTGTCTCGGTGAAAACTTCCGTTTCTCCTCCCGCGGATATACCATACAAATTCCGCTGAATAAATCTAGATTTCCATGTTACGATGAGACTTCTAGAAGCCCACATCTGGCATCTAAAGCTCTACCTGTGAAGTTGTTTTCGCTCTTCTAAAGTTAAGATGTTAATGTTTTATTTATTTGTATAACGCGTTCCTACGCATTATGGAGATTATTGAGACAATGTGTGCATTAGAATGCATCGTCACTCTCTTAAAATTATTATTAGTATTCTATATAATTAGAAACTATACCGAGCATCCAAAAGGAAAGTAATATTAATTTTAACAATGACATTAAATGTATTATATATAATTTGGATTGTATAATTGCAAAGAACCTGTGACAAGTATTGTACTTCAGCTTCTGGGTCAATGACCCTCCATCCCGATCAGGTTTTTGTCCAGTTTCCCTGATCCACGAGCAAATGCTGAGATGGCCCGTTGTTTTGCTTCTGGACATAAATGTAACTTCAAATTAACTCCTCCCCATAGCTCGTCACACACACTTTTTATTTACTCTTTGGCGTAAATAAATAAATAAGTACAGATGTGAATTATTTATTATTATTATTATTATTATTATTATTATTATTATTATTATTATCATTATTATTATTATCATTTTTATTATTATTAAACGTGGTTGTAGGTGGTTTTGATGTTAATTATGTGCGTTCGTCACAAGGTAGAATGCAGGTTTAATATTTCTATATTTCCCTGCTAGTAACATTTATACACCTACTCTACAAAACTCTTCAATTTAGATGAGCGTGTAAATAAGAACGTAGGATACGCGAGGAACGATGGCCTCGAATGCTCTTTAAAGAAACGTTTCCATAACACAATCTAAGCACACTGCGAAGAAGGTATAAAATTCGCTTTGACACGGAGCGGGAGATAGAGCGTAATTATTTAGCAGGGCTGCGGGTGGGGTCCCGCAGAGCGCTGCTTTGAGAGCCAGGCGAGGAGAGACACGAGGGCGGTGGTGATGGAGAAGTGGAGAGGACGGGTGCGCAGGCGAAGGGTGGGAGGGAACGGCATGGATGAGCAAAGAGGAGATGGAGCGGTGAGCGGGCGAGGGAGGGAGTAGAGGATTTGGAGGACTGGGGGTCTACGGACGAGAGAGCGGAGCGAGCGGGGAGGGGTTGGAGGGGTGAGCGGTCGAGAGGTGAAGTGGAGGAGTGAGTTGGACAGGGGATAAAGGAGTGGAGCGGGCGGTGAGAGGTGGAGAGGAGAGCGGGGCAAAGCGGGGCTGAGCGACCGAGGGGGCTAGTGGAGGAGTGGGTCGGGAAGGGAATGGGAGTGTGCACGAGCGAGGGAGTGGAGGGGCGGGGAGGGGATGCAGGGGTGGGCTGGGAGAGCGAGGGTGGTAGAGGGGAAGTGCAGGGGTGGGTGGGTGGAGGGTGAGCGAGTTTAACAGGTGGGCGTCGCCGAGCTGGAGGAGGAGGAGTGGGCGGGGGGGGGGATGGGAGTGAAGGGCGAGGGAGTGGAGCGCGTGGGGAGAGCGTGGTTAAACGTAGGCGGTATAGCGCTAGAGGACGGGTGGGCGGGGCAGCGGGGTCGGGCGCTCACCGAGGCGCGAGGGCGGGGTCGGCGACGCGGCGGCGGCGGCGGCAGCGGCGGCGGCGGCGGCGGCCCGGGCGCGCGCCCCGCGCCGCTCCTCGTCCGACGAGTGGCTGGACGGCGCCGACAGCGGGGACCCCGCCACCCGCGACGCCCTGCGCACACAGCCGCGGGCAACGCAGCGTCAAGATGCGCTCGCTGGAAAAACACGCCTGGCGAAAAACGATGCTTCCCTGCAGAGGATGGGCGCTGCTCTCCCAAGCTTTGTTTCTACAGTCACAGTGCACAAGTGGATGTTCTAGATTAAGGGAGTTAAACAAATACCTTATTCTCGACAATATTATATACATAAGAACTCTAGGACTCGGCATCTTTTTAAAATTCGAGTAAACATAAGACAATTGAATGAAACAAACTTAGGTCGCGTAAATCGAATAGTGAAAATGTAAGAAAATAATTTAAAATTTTCAAAGGTAAGAAATACATTTTTTTACAAGCAAATTGAATGACAAGTCATTTTAGTCATCAAAGGGAAAACAATACAAATGACTATTTTTCTAAATAACAAATTGGGTGCCTCCATAATTTTGGTGTATGTTTTCCCTGGGGCCATAAATGATTTTTTGAGTAAGTGAATAAAGAGCACTTGATAAGTTATATTGCATTTATTATGTCTTTTTCTCTCATGTAATCATAGATTCGAGAAATAAAATGTGTCACGTAGAAAAGACTTACATGGCCCTGTTAGTAAAATGGCTTGACTTCAGAGCCATGTCAATCAAATATGTTTGACACTTCATAATTCCATAATGTGCATATCTTAACAACGAAAGTGAACTAGAACAATAAGAAAATCAGGCGACTGGTGTATTCTGCTATCGCCATTTGACGGAAAATGAAAAAAACAGCAATTCAAAAGGATAATATAAAACCAATTAATATCTTCCGTCACAATGCGTGATTTCTTTAAAATATAAACCAATATATTTTATCACATACATGCATAAAATGATTGTAATATATGGCTAAAAATGTATTATTATATATGTATATACAATGATATATATGTATATATATATATATATAAATAAAATATAAGATACATTACATATATGGTACCACACCACACACACAAATATATATATATATATATATGTTTGTGTGTGTGTGTGTGTGTGTGTGTGAGTGTGTGTGTGGTGTAATATATCGTATATCGCAATTTATTTCGGAATCGACAGTTGGTTCTCCTCAAATGTGTCCTCGCAGTACCGTAATGGCATTGGTATGAGACTGTGAAGTATATCGTTGTGACTGTTGAAATGAAATGACAGTTTTTCGTTGTCAGCGAGCGTGAGTCACCTGGCGGGGCCGGGGCTGGCGGCGGGGCTGATGAGGGAGGCGCGCGAGGCGAGCGCGTAGGGCGGCGGCCCCGCCCCCGCGCCCGCGCCCGCCACGCCCCCCAGCGGCGGCAGCAGCTCCGGCGGCACCCACATGTCCTCCAGCGGCACGCGGCCGCGCGACTCCACCAGCCCGGGCGTCGACTGGCTGCGCCCCATCGCCGCTGCAACACGCGTTCACGCTCGCTGACGCGCTCGCTCACGCACTCGCTCACGCGCTCGCTCACGCGTTCGCTCACGCGCTCGCTCACGCACTCGCTCACGCGTTCGCTCACGCGTTCGCTCACGCACTCGCTCACGCGCTCGTTCACGCACTCCCTCACGCACTCGCTCACGCGGTCGCTCACGCACTTGCTCACGCGCTCGCGCCCGCGCTTGCACACGAGCAATTGATGTCGTTAGCTGTAAACGGCTCGCGGAGGCGGTTCACGTTTGTATTTATGGTGAAATCGACCGTTGGTTTATATGGTGGAATCGACCGTATATATGGTGGTAGCCAAGGTTTTTAATCAACCGGATCCGTTATTTGAGATATCGGCCGTGTGACGTACCTTCTTATTAGAAAATGATGACATAAAAATAAGAAATACATTTTGTTTGAATGGCAGTACTCAAACCTTCATATTCAAATCCAGCCGTTAGGCGTGGGTGTTCGTTTCCCTGTGTCGTTGTTTTTTGTCGATATTACAGTACAGTGTTATAAACAAGTTTGTATTGTAAGGAAAAAACGAAGGTTTTTTGAATCGAAAATGTTATTTGTCTTATCGGCGGTTTATGAAAAAAATTATATCTTTGTAATTCCAACGTTTAGAAAGATATTAATTTAAATAACAGATACATTCGCTACAGAGTTCGGAAAGTGGGTCTAGTACCATATTTTTTTACCTTCCATACCGTTACCGAGAAAAAAGTAATGAAAACATTTGGTGCGGTTTATGAAAAAATTTTTTTTTTTTTAGAAATTGCATAAATTTCAGACACAAATCTACTCATTTTTTCTTCAAAAATTTGTACATGATTCGTTTTAAAGAGATGATTTTTCACAACAGACATGTCTCAGGCAAAACTATCTTCAACTTTGTAGTTTTGAAATGTTAACTTTTTGAAATTTTCGAAAGTAAGAAGATTGCCGACAATGGGACTAGCACCACACATTTTACCGTCCCTTATTACATATGAGGTGAAAATTGAATGAAAACATTTGGAGCGGTTTCTGAGGAAAGCATTGTATAAAAAAATTAATTGCCTCTCTTTCGCGCATTTTTCGGTATCAAGAACTCATAAATCATGGATTCTAGCGACACCACATGTTAAGAGGAAGTAATTTAAACATATAGCAATAGGATTTATTCACTTTTTCTTTATAAAGGTTCGACAATAAGAGTTTTTTTGCCAAAAATTCGCCGTTTTCCGGCGAACATTTACATGGAAGTAACTTCTTAAAAACTCTTAATAAACTTAAACTTAAACTTAAATAACTCTTCTTAAAAAGTAAGTGCGAGAAAGTAAAAATAGGCCTACGCTATGTCCTACAAAACGCCCAACCTTTCAGTGAAAAGCGAAAATCACAAACATAAAACAAAAACCGTAAAAAAATTGAAATGGATTTTATATCTTTTAAATATAAGAGCTTATAAAAAGGCAGTTATTTGAAATCACTGTCAGACACTACAATTTTATTTATGTCGATCTGTACATCTGATGGCGCTACTACACACAGCTTTGACCCGACACACAAACATTCGCAGTGCTGTCGGAAGCATTGAAGACCATGCGGGTGGACAAAATCACCAGGAGAGATCACTACGCCACTGTTCCAAGGACGGAAGGAGAGACAAAGAAGGCCAGGAAGGAAGGATCGCGAACAAATCGCCGTTAGTGTAAATATTAAGGACGTGAGACATAAGTCAAAAAATTACATCTTCATAATTTTTGGAAAGAAACCGAAAGAATAAATCAAACGTATGTTTATATCATCTCATAGAGTACATTTAGCACTATCCCTACCAAATGTTTAAAGAAAAAAATTACATCCGTTTTTGAGAAAATCTTATTTTTGTTAAATTTTAAAATTGAACATATTGCATTCACTTATACGCGAAAACTACTACAATTAAAAAAAACAACAAAAAAAAACATGACCTTAACTCATTAAGTGTCGCAACTCTCTGGGTGGATGAAATGTAACTATCTGAGTGTTGACGGTTTAAAATGACATTTTAAGCTTGTCTACAAGTTTTTGATCCAATAACGGCAGTTTTATGAGAAAAAGGTCGTCCCATTGTGGGAACTGCCCCTGCCGATTCCTATTTACCGGTTTTGGAGTGTCTATGCTAATGGCAATGTAATTATATCTTTGTACCATATTTTGAAAAGTTTTTATTTTTAAACGGAAAATAATTACAATAATACTGTTTTGTGTAATATTGGTTTCTACACATTAATAACTAGTGGTGCTACAACAGCGCATACTTTCTTTGCATCATTGGAAACAGCAACGTGATATTGCAATATTGCATGTCTGCTTCACTAACACCTCAGATATAACTTTAAAATATCCAATTCAACCAATTCAAACATAGCGCCTGGGATGAGTACCTGCATTCATTTCAGTAGCCAGGAGCACCAATAATTTCTTACTTTGATAAACGAAACAAACAGGAATACATTTGACAAGACGGGGTGTTTGTTTCTGTGTACGTTGGATATTTTACTTCCATGAGGGGGCTGGACTATTCGGTTTTGATCTAAAAATATATTCTGGTTTGTCTGTAGGATGCTATGTTCTATCAATATCCATTGTCAGTTCCAATGTCCTCTTATTTCTTGTATTTCTCGGCTTTGTAAATAATATTTGGAATATCTTCTTCATCAATCTGTTGGTCAGGATCAGAAGGAATAATGGACATGTTAAAATACTTTTCTTCAAAATATTCATTTTTACCAACTTCCAAACAAGTGACAATTTCATCAATGGTGAACCCCTTTCCATAAACATAGTTCTGTTTGTGATTGAAAGATCACCGATATTTTTGATCAGTAATGATTTTTAACGTTTCACTACGTATACTACATGAATAAAATAACAAATTAAATGTGAAAATGACATTAATAGGAATTAATCACTAAACTATTATCTACGGTACAAAATCGCACAGCATTATGCACTTATGCACAACTTAAAATAAGTTATTTTCCTTAAATGCAGCACGGTGTATTGCGGGTAATCTAACTATATCCGGTCGATGTCCCAAAAATAGGGCGCAACACTTTGCGCTCTCTGCACCTTACATCGAACCAAGAAGTTTATATTAGCAATGAAATGTATGTTTTTACTTAACACAAATAAATGTCTCTCAGAGACATTTTACTACTCACGTCTCTCAGAGACATTTCAATTTTACCAACATTGAAACCAATTATTCACCAAGTTTAAAAATAATATTTTGCATAAACGTTTCCTCATGAAAAGTCGTTACATTGTCTATTATAATGATATATCTGTTATTGTTTTGCAAAGTAAAAAAAATGCCATTTTCTTAAAATCAAGATATTTAAACTCAAAGAAACGTCCCCAAAATGAGACACTGACCGTTAATGAAAGAACCCACTATGGAGAACAAATTTTACTTGTAGGAAAAACCTCTATCTTCAATTTGGTAGTTGTAGGAAGACGCCCCAAAATATTCGAAATATCAAAATTTTCAAAAATTCAAAGTTAATCTTGAAAGTCGAACCTATGCACCTTTATAAAAGCATTTTACTCTATTAAATTTAAAGAAAAAAATTGGAGCCATTTCTGAGAAAATTTTGGAAATGTCTGTGGACCTTCATGTAAAGTACCCCCAAATTTTGATCAAAGTTTTTCACAATCGCAGCCCCTCAAGTTGAGTCAGATTGACCGCGGAATATCCGTTTTGGAAAAAATCGTAGGTATGGTTTAGGTGGTATTGGTGTACACAGACGCACAGACGGACGGACGTTTTGAAAACAAAAACGACAAAACATTTTTGATCAGGGGTCTCCAAAACGAGTATTTCCGTTGAAATCTCGAAATCGATTTACCGCAGCATTGCATAACTTTCCCTATACTACGTATATTACTCCGTATATACGTACGTATACGGGAAAATAAAAACACGTACTTGCACACTGTAATTAGAAGCATGCTCGCGTAATTGTAATATTTTTTAAAGAGGTACATTTTCAGGAGCTAATTTCCCGTTTCATTATTTTTCAAAGTAAAATTTTTATTACTTTAATGGGTTTGTTGTTAAAGTAACGTATATAATGAGAAATATTTTCAACCGTGAAAAGTGCGAGCTGTGAAATAAAATTTTCAGTAGTGAAATAAAACTTTTTACTTCACATCATAATGAAAATGTTTATCCGTAATAGACATCGAAATAACTGGCATTTGACATACTATTAATAAACACAATTTTAAATACGATGTGTAAAACATGTTACTTCAACATGCTTAATATATGGAAAATATAGAGAGATTCTGAAAGCCTTGCGAGATGGAGCTGTTTATTCCGAGTAATAAAAGCGTTCAATTTTCAACTACATTCATTTAAAGCGGAGGACATAAAAACAACGATAAATCTGCACAAGGAAAATTGAAGTTCTTCATGGAAATACATAAAAGAGAAGCAGAAAACGGGATAAAACCTTTTAAGTGTACTTCATTCTGTTTTAATGGAGGCATCGCTGCAAGTGATATTTGAACATCTCCCACTGAGTAAAGAAACGTTCCAACTAAACAAAAAATGGGTAATCAAGTTAATACAAAAACCGAGTAATTTCATTTATTGTTGTTTTTCTATGTATACATATTCATTCATTGAAGGTAATGAGGACGTAACGTAAGTGACGACGTTTTCGGGGACTTTACGTCAAACGTACGTACATTAAAATATTATAAAATTTGAACAACTTACGGCAATTAGTTGGTTAGGTTTAATTTATAACATAATTTTTCACGTACGCGATAAAAGAGGAATTTTGAGAAAACAACACATTTTTACGGTCATTGCATTTTATTTTGCCCACTCCTAAACACGTTTCCCAAAGTAACTAAATACAAATGATGACATAACTGTCGAATTCTGTTGTGGATTTAGTCATATAAAGCTTCCATTAAATCTCAAAAAGGAGTCACATGAAAAATAATGAAAGATAGAAAGGGTGGGAGCTTCATCCAGTTGGGATTTATCATCTTCCTTAATTAGATGAAAATTTTTTATCGTCAATAACGAAAAAAGTAATGCCCCCGAATATAATAAACAACAGTTTCTTAAAACAGATCCAATTTTAAATTATTAGATTATTTTAAAGTATAAACATAAATTTTCATTATTTTTCTCATGCATATTTTATGTACTTGGATTTTAAAACCACAGCAAAAACTAATTATATTGGATATTAAAATTGTAGGATCAAATAAATTAACTGGGGTGTTTCGCAAAGTATTCGTAACGTAAGGCCTTTCGTAACGCATTCGAATATTGCATTCGTATGCATTCATGCCATTTCTTCATTCTTTTAAGAGAACTCAAATAGATTCTAGAATATTTCCTCTCCAAATACGAGAATCAGATTTCATATTATGTTTTCTCTGCAGCTTTTAAAGAGAAATGAGGAAGCTTTCTTTAATTTTTTGGTGGACTAAATTGCATACCTTGCTTCTACTACATCATCTTCATTACTATTTTATTCTTTACATCAGCTTCACTCTACCAGGTCTCCCCGGAAAATTGGATTTCGGCGTCCTGGGGATATATGGTCTGATATCAACTTTTCATGAAATGCATTATGTAAGCGGTGCTCTTGAGCGAAAAGGAAGGTGAATTTTTAAGTGGGTACGTGTCGCAACAAAGCCACTTCTGACTAACGACAGAGCAGAGAGAGAGAGAGAGAGAGAGAGAGAGAGAGAGAGAGAGAGAGAGAGAGAGAGAGAGAGAGAGCAGAGACAGAGACAGAGGCAGGGAGAGAGAAAGCGAGAGAGAGAGGGGAAGTGAACACCATCTCCATCGTCTAGCTCACAGCTCAACGCAAACTTCATAAAGCAAAGGGTTCAAGAAAAGATTGTAAAGGTATAGTTATTCGGAAAATTCGTTGTTGGAACGTACACAGATTTAACAATCATTTAAGATAAAAACATTAAAATTCTGGAGTGAGTCTTGCATTCGGGAAATGAACAGGTATATAAATCTACACATTTTATGGAAGTAATGAACAAGTCTCGCATATTGACAGGCAATGAAGTTTGTATTGGTTTGACCCCAACCAAATATGACAAAAGATGTTTTGATGTTTTTGAGATCTATTCACCACTTTATTTCTACTCATACGAATGCTTCTATTCTCGATCTCGAAGAATAGGTTTTTTTTTCAAATTTCTATGTAAAATGTCTCATTACTGCTACAAACGCAGAAGTGTTTTGTATTGAAAGACCTCTAGTTACGACATTATAGCGGTAGTACGCCAAGGAACTACGCCCAAATACTCGGCATAATTGAATGATCGAACGATTGTAGCTTTATTACTACAGGCTCAATTTGAAGTTATCCATAAAAATGCTCGTTTCTTTTACGGAAATTGTCGAAGAGAGTAAAAAATCCCACCATCCTGATTTAGGGTCTTTTTAGTTTTCTCAATCGCATGACGTCTACGGGGATGGTGCCTTGTTTTGCACTACCAATAGAAAATGTACAGGTACACCTTCTCTTAAAAGTCTTCTCTTAAAACTTGTATAAATGTATATTAAACCAACTGGTTTGGAGGAAGAACAGATCTTATGGCCTGTGCTTCATCACTAATAATTACATTATTATTATTATTATTATTATTATTATTATTATTATTATTATTACTATTATCTTTCAAGTCGCTGGCTTAGCAAGAGACTACAGCAGACACCGGGACCTTTTGAGAACCAAGGTGGCTGCTTCGCTTGCAAATTGGGGCGGTCTGAATTCGACGTGAAGTTATATCAATAAAAACGTTCTAACGATGCGTGCAGAACTCAGGAGAACAGACTTTTGCATTGATTGAATGTGCCAGTTCTTAAGGTGAACCCTTGCAGACGGTGAAATCAGTTCTTCAGAGAAATTCAGTCCATTTGCAGAGATGACCACAGGGACTACTTCAACAGGTACTGACCGCCATATGTCGCTCAGTTCAATAGCCAAGGCCTGATATTTTCGCTTCTTCTCGGATATAGAGGCAACTATATTTCTGTCTAAAGGGATAGCTAAGTCGACTATAATCCCTTTCCATGAGGCTTTATCAATCCATAGTATGTCAGTCATAGTATGCCAACAGACCGTTGGCTTCGCCCCTGCGATCAGTGGTGACTGCTACATCCCACAAGAGTTTCCACCGTTTCGACTCCAAAACTGAATCCGGATTGAACTTGTAGTATGGGTCCTCTTTCTGTATCATCTCCGACTTTTCAGCGAGGGCCTGATGGACAACCGCAGCAACGTCGTTGTGCCGACTCAAGTTATTCTGTTTGTACCAAAGCGGAGCACTCACCCATGATGTGTTGGAGGGTTTCGCCGGGTTGATTGCAAAGCAGCGGTCCTCTACACTCATATGCCTAATCACACACCTTTGTTAATTGCGAGTGGAGGTTACTTCGTCTATTATAGAAATGACGAAACCTTCTGTCTCAGCAAAGACGCCAGATTTTGTTAGCTAGCAGACTGACGAACCCATATTCACGGTGTTTCCTTTGAGATCTCGTGCAAACGCTTCTGGGTCCACTCACTCAGCCTATTTTCTTTGGTGATACATGGTATTGCAGAGTCCGTTTGCTTCAGATTCAGTGGGGTAAAATTATTGTCCGTGGCACAAATTGCTTCATGCATGATCGTCGTTTTCTGGAGAAAGTATTTGCGAAAACTGTTGATTGCTTCGCAAACAAGGACTCAAAATTCAGAAGAGCTTTTCCTCTTTCGTTCTGATATAAGGATAGTATCTCCGTTGAACTGTTGGGATGGTACATACGATACTTGGTAAGATGAGTCCTAACTTTTCGATTATGAAATTGCAGTGCATTTGTTGTTCAGCGAAGAACACCCAATGTATAGACAGCGACAGGTACTGCCCAAGTGTTGATAGCTGATATGAGGGTCTTTCCATTTAAAACAGTTTTACAGATTTTTGAGACACTTTGCACGGTTTTACTTTTAATAGTATATCTTATCTTTGCTTCACTTGTGCTCAAAAGTTGGTGCAGGCCTAAATATTTATAGGTATCCTTTTGCCCAAGTTCTTGGATATTTGTGCCACACATCAGGATGAATTTGTCAGGATCAAGGATTTTATTATTATTATTATTATTATTATTATTATTATTATTATTATTATTATAATCATATTCTCCGGTTGACATGAAGTTTGATATGAACAGGATATGATCTCGTCATATTTTGTTTGAGAATAAGATGGTCTCGAGCTATATACCTTCCGGAGGTTATGAAGATTTACCTATAGTTTAAAAAATGAAGGAAATAGAATTTTGGCAAATGAGATGAACTGATTTGATAGCAAATCCCCAATTAATAGTGTTCAAGTATACGTATATGTATTTGTTATCCAGTAACAAGGTCACTGAATTGATGACTTATAATGTGCGGAATGCACATTTAATGTGCGATTCGAAATAATTTTATTCCATCCTTAGGGCTGGTGTAAAAAGCTTATTTATGATAACGTAAATATAAACACTTACACGAATTAATCTTACACATTTGTGTAAGTGTATACTGATGTTGTTTTCGTGCTTTTTTCATCTGCCCTGAGGAATGGAATAAAAATATTCCGAAACGTCGGCAAATTAGTGGTTTAATTTTTCTACTCATTCCAACCAAATCCTGTAAATGGCATTTCCTAATTCTACATCATCGGCGTTAATTCTACAATAGTTAATAATAATGATAATGATAATAATAATAATAATGATAATGACATTTATTATTATCGTCATCATCTGTACACCAAGTCCATCTTACAATACAAACCAACATAAATATTGTCTCAATTGTACATGGTAACATTTTTTTACTTTTTGTACTTTTGTTCCGCAGGTATGCACTTGCTTAAGGTAAGAAAAATCTGGACACATAATTCGACAAATAAATAAGACAGCAGTACCATGTATATTATTGGTTAGTTTTTAAAGTAATAATAAATTATTTATTTTTAGTCCTAAGGAAAGTGAAATAAATACTAAAACGTCAGTATGTGCGAACTAAAAGTTTGTTTCTATACTTATCAATTCAAATTCAATTATAATACAAAAAAACACTCGCAACTGACAAAATGTCGACAGAACAAAAAGGTTTTATAGATCTAACGCGTCTGCACGTTTGTAGGTAATTACGTAACATCTACGGATGACGAGAGAAAAAATAAAAGGTTCGGAATTGTTTAAATTAATTTAGATGTAAATGAAATACATTTTTGATTAAATGAAATTCAACCAGTGGCGGCTCGTGCTCAGGTTGCACGATTGCACAGCACCCAGATAATTGAAAAAATCTCATAACATCTTAGAAATATACATTTTCCTTTTAATGATATTCAAGATATTGTAGCAATATCGATGTGTATGAAATTACTTTGAAACAAAAGAGCGTCCAACTGGCGCTCTCTCCGATATCTGGTGCCTTGCCAGGTGTTGCACCACGCTCTTGGCTGTATTACTGGGTTTACTGCATTTTCTCTTTGGCTCTTCGATTTAACACGGGAAACATAGGGCCTTTTGGTGTTGCAACTAGACGGGTGACGCTATGTAGCGCTGCGACAGAGAGAGTTGCAAGGGAATAATATTCTGACTTCGTCTGACTCACTGCAACGTGATTATATGAATTTCACTTGTTACTGAAAGTGCACAAGTTCAGTCAATTATTGGCAGCATTTAATGCATTATTTATGATATTTTGATAATTTGTTTTCATTGTATATTAGATTTATTGATTAAAAATGTACACTTGATGAATTATTTGTGTAAAGTTTCATCAGGCCGTTCTGAAAGATAGCCTTTCTATCTATAACGGTGGATGCATATTTCTCCCTGCAGCAGCCTGCAGTTACAGACGGAGAGCTCTGGTGAGAATACAAGCGGAAGTTGTGGAAGGATCTTTGTTAAAAAATATACCAGGGTAAAATTTTCGAAACAAAATAATAATACTGGTTGTTTCAATGTGCTGGAGTCGAACTTAAGTGCCCAATGGAAATTAAAGCCAGAGCGCGGGAGGTGTATAAAACACCTGTCACGGAAATGACGCATAAAATTATGTAAGTAATGATTCAATATAGACTTTTATTTAACTTAGTTTTAATTAATTCCAATTACTTACATTTTTATTGTATATTCGTATTCTGAATTTTGGAAATTACATTTCCGACATTCGATGGAGACCTCCAGTCTTTTGAGTTTCAGCCGCCACTGAATTCAGCCATTGATCTGCATGGACAAAGACATTCCTTCATATTTCTAAATTATCAATCTCTCACCTAAACAGTAACCAAGACCTCTATTGACTAATGCATTTAAATCTTGCAGTATTTCGATTGTGCAACTAAACGATATACAAGTATGTAGTTGTTTTAATTCCACTAAACGACTCATTTACAGGTTGGTGGTGTGTCTTGTACCACACCCTGATGTCGCCAAAAGCTTTTGTAAGAAGTGAAGCTCAAGGAAGATACTCTAATCGCCTACATATATATGTAACATAGTGCTCTCGTAAAGAGACGTTGTGAAGTACCAGAACTTTTAGCTCTGTTTATACCTTCTTTCTCTGAGTTTTAACGTCAAATATATTGTAGGCTCCGCAGCTTGGAGTGGGTTATGAATAAGTATTCATTCTGGTCACAAGAACTACTGGGCTCATTAGTCTCGTACATTATCTCCCGTGAGGTGCGGGCATTCCCCCACCCAACTGGAACGAGAGATCCACTGACCTGCACGTTAGCTTGCGGGGTTTCCATTCAAGGAACCGCCCCTAGCGGGGCACTTCCCCTTCTAGAACAGCAGTTCTCCTCTGCTTTCCCAATATGTGTGATAATGTAGTGCGTGTAAACGTAAGTGAATGCGCGCGCGCGCGTGTGTGCGTGTTTTAGGGGAAGCGCAAGGAACGAGAATAAAAAGGAAAGACCTCGCGCGGGACGTGGTCCATTTAAGGTACTTCTTCAACATTCGCGGCTAATTTTCTCCTTCAGACTGTCAGAATTGGACCCAGCTACATACCAAATGTCAAATATCTGTCGGGACTCAAACCCTTCAAGGGGGAAAAATCCTTCAGGGGGAAATAATGTCGGCTGTCCCATATCGTAGATTTTCTGCCTGTAAAACAACCCCTCTGAGCTTAATTCAAATCGCCTGTTTCGACTGCCGTGTTACACTTTCTGCCTCTGTTAAATGGCGAAAGGAGCTAAGTGAAATTTGCATGGTCAGGCGGAAGAGTAGGCCTTATGGCCCGAGTCTCGCCACGTAAAAAGGCGTCACCTATTGACGGACGCTGCAGAGGCCACGAGCTATCGCATTCTCGGGGTGGGGAAGGGAGGGGGAGGGAGGGGGAGGGGCGCGCGCGAGGGCCTCCGCCGGCGGCCCGCACTCACCCGCGAGGGCGGGCGCCGCGGAGCGGCGGCGCAGGAGCGGGGGCGGGAGCGGGCTCGGCAGCGGCAGCGCGCGGGCGTGTGCGAGGGCGGGGGTGGACGCGGCGCCGGCGCCGAAGCCGCCTCCGCCTCCGCCGCCGCCGCCGCCGCCGCCACCGCCGCTGCCGCCGCACAGGCTGCCGCCCAGGCCGCCCTCCAACCACGCGCTTCCGCCTCTGCCCCAGAACGTCTCTACAACAGCGCCAAGACGCGCCCAGCTCCGTCAGCGGACGCGCGCCCCTCACGACCGGCTATTTCTGCGCCCGGCGCCCCCTCCAAAATGCTTTGCTTTTAGTAGTAAAGGACTTGTTTTCACGAAATACACATGTACAAACATCCAATAATAGCAATACAACCGAACATTTCAGCTTATACCGCCTACAACGGTTACTCACAACAGAACTATATAGTATTACAGCTTTTAATCGACAAAATGGAACACATACCACGTATTTTTTTTGTAATTCGTATGTGATGCGACACCTCTATTTAAAAGTTAACGAAACCAAGCAAAGTTTCAGTGTTCTTACTTCTTGATTTTACCCCTGTAATATGTCACTATATTTTTAATTACTTGTCGGAAATTTTTTTATTAAAATTAAAATACATGTAAAATAATTTGATTATGCACACATAAAATTTGCACGCCGTAGCTTCAGGACTAGTTAACCGGTTCGGGAATGATTAACTGCTCATTGACATAAAGTTTTTAGGTCTTAACAGTTTACTGTCAAAAGCGGACTGTGTACACCTTATTTGAGGAATCGACAGAAAATGAATCGTAGAACTGCGCTTTCTGAGAAATCGTCAATAACGTGGGCTCCCCCTGAATACGTGGTAATTTCAACTTATATGTGAGAAATATAAACCTGGGACTATTTGTAACTTTCCAATTTTGTTAGAATTCGCAATATTCCTCAGAATACCATATGTTTATTCTTACAGAGAAATAATTTGAAAATTATTTTGTAAGAAAGACAAGGTATTTTTTACCAAAGAAAATAACAATTATGAAGATATTCGTTAGAAAGATCCAAAATGGAATGAACCCGAAGTATATGTCAGACTTGCGATAGACGAGTTTCAATTCTAATAATGAGTAGAAAGACATTGTCAATGAAAATATATTTTGTTAATTAAAAGGAGGGTTTTTACGGATTATTAACTTATATTTTATTATAATATATTATATTATATTAAGATATATTTTATAAACACGTGATTTGGGGTCTAATATAAATTTCAAAACACAATGTCTTTAAGTAATGTTTTGACGTATAAGTCAATATTAACAGGACAAGAAAGGAATTCCAAATCTCCCGCACTGAAACAGTATTTTACCATATGTAGGCCTACATTCGGATAAAATGTAGTTTTTATTCTTATCGATGGAATATATCTCTAGAAGTTAGAATGTATCAACAAGAAAAATCTCAACGGTATGCAAAAAAAGGAGTAACAATTTCATTAATACTATGATTAAATAAATATAAAGGAATGGATTATTTTAGAAATTGTCATTAGTCAATACAAGCCGCTGAGCAATTACATTTCAGTAGGGACAAAAATATGAATACCTAAGTATTGAGTCACAATACAACACATTTTGTCGATTTTTTAGAAGTTCTGTTCCAAATACCTTCCACAAAATCTTGACATGCTAGATCTGCCTCAAAACGTGCATATGTTTACACCGCCCCGCTCCGCCCCGCTCCGCCCCGCTCCGCCCCGCTCCGCCCCGCCCCGCCCCGCCCGCCCGGCCCGGCTCCGCCCCACTCCGCTCCGCCCCGCCCCGCTCTGCCCCGCTCCGCCCCGCTCTGCCCTGTCCGCTTCTATCTGTCCGCTTGTTTGGGAAAATCTCTGGTATGGCCTACGTGATTTCGATGGCGTTATCACTGAAAGGCGGATTATATTGTCGGAGTAAACTTAGGCTACTTTATTTTCAAATTATTATTTTAGGTTGTATTAAAAATAAGACAAGAATTTTTTTTTCATACAAAGGACACATGTACAAAACATTATTAAAATGTTATAAAAACGTCAGTTTAGTTCTCACTTTAATTATATTTTGAAATCGTGACCTTTAAAACTAGTTACTGCCTTGATGAGATTTCGTAAAAAATATCCTTATCACCTATTCTACTCCTTAAAACAGAACTTAACTGTCCACTATTTGGTGACAAAATGTTCGGTCTATTAGACGAATGTGCTAAATAAATTTCCGGGTAACACGGAGTATTGCAGATACTGGGAAATTTTTAATTCACTTGCACTTAAATGTTTAATTCACTTGCGGAAATTCCTTATCGTTTCCCAAATGCTCGCAAAAAACTGAAAGGAGCACCATTCAATTTCATTTGAATGGGTAGGAAAGAGATGCAATGTAATTTTACGAAATCTCCTTAACACTGTAACTTGTTTCTTCCTTTTAAGATCTCTTCAAGTTTCAGTTTCATTAAATCGGAATAACACTGACGATTTGCATAAAAAAACAACACGCAAAAACACATTCTTCTTTATGTAAGAGAAAATAATATCTGGCAAACAAAGTAGTCAAAAGTTACTTACTCGAGTAAATAGTATGTTTATCGGGGGCACCGAATATATTGAGCAAACAATGTACCCTTAAAATAGTGACAAAAATGTGTATTGGATGAACTTTTTCCATTAGTGTGGTAGGCGTTTGACAGGTGTCTGACCGCTTTTTCACTCAATAATCAACTTTACTAAATGCTTGAGTTCCCGTTTGCAGGTAAATAGGTTATCATTTTTTGTATTTTCCCCTTTTCAACATATGGATTTCTTGGCGTCAAGACACAGCTCTTCGATTTAGAAAGAGGTCAATATTTTGAAAGAATCGTGGGTTAAAACGAGGAGAAAGAACGGTGGAAAGAAGAAGTGGGAATGAAAACAGAATGTGTACTGTCGTTTCAAAAATATTAAAAGTTATAAACGTTTAAGTTTGTATTACGTCGTTAATAATAACACCAGGGAACAAAAAATAAACTTTTTGTTTCGGAAAGAAAGAAATATGTAATTGTGATAGTATTTTTTACCTACATTTACATATGATATCGGTTTTCTCCATCACGCAGGGTTTTCAAAAGACAGGCATTTTTAATTTCAAACATTTTAATACTTTCTTCATTCTTAACTACTCAATATTCAAACATTCTGACTTTCCAAGAAAGCAAGAAATGACGATTTTCTGCTATACTTCGCCTTTGGAGCACCCCTTTTAATGGTCCAACAATAATTGGCCTGCATAGTAGGACTATTTTTGCTTTATTATCTGTTTTCAATAGCTATTTTCTAATGAAAGTGTTTCCCGTGCTCATCACTCACTGCATCAAGATTTTTGGGAAGAAATCTAGGATCTATGCAAGAAGTGTACATTGAAGAATACGTTACAACCCCAATTTTTATAAGATGTTATAAGAGCGTTGACAATATCTCTGTAATTATCCGGCTTTCAATTTCCCCCAAAACTAACATTTTTGAATGCTTACCAAGCTGCATTTTCAGTGGGTAGAACAGTTCCTCAAACTTTTCACCGTGCATTATTGATCTATTTGTGGACCCACAAATATTGCATCACTAGGAAACTTCTGTTTTAAGTACATGAAGCCAGAAGTATTGTCCACGCTTTGACGAAATTCATCATTAATCCTAATTTTATATGCAACGGAGATAGATACACATTCTTAGGATTACATAATGGGTTTCACATTTTTCTGTCCAGGATTAAGTGATTGGTATTTAGGAACACGCATTGAAACAAACTTGAGGCATTTTGAAACCAACGACTAATTAAAATAAATAAATATGTAAATATGAAATGCATAATAATTCAGACACACAAAGCTGTCACAATGACATGTTCACTGTTTCAAAACTATCTCAGAACTGTAACAGGTAACACAAACCTCGTTTTTGCTTTATTATTTTGTTGTTTTTTTCTTCAAAAATTACAAAAATGTATAATTTTTGACATCTCTCTCGTCCTTAGCATTTGCGTATTTGATTCTTACACATTATTTTATTTACGAGTGCATGTGTTTTTAATGATGTTTTACAAAGATTGTTGAAAACTCAAAAATTTTCTGTGAAAATGAGCTCAAAAATCAATATTTTCAGAAATGGCTCTAAATGTGTTCTTTAATTTTTTAAACGGATAATGCTAACATGATAAGGAGTCATCAATAACATTTTGATGTATTCTTTTGTTTTTTCAAAAATTACACAAATGCAATTTTATTGAAATATCTGTCATGCTATTAAAATTTATACAACCAGCGATTTGTATACATTATTGCATTTCTGAGCTGAAGTGCTTTAAATGATTTACTATGAAGTTCCCCCCAAACATAAAAGTTTTGTGAAAAATAGCTTGGAATCTCGGATTTACAGAAATGTATTAACATTTTCTCAAAACCTCCTCCCAATTTTTAAACGAAAATTGCCACAAGATATTTCTCTTTTATAATATTCTTAAAATAATATTTTTGTTCTAGCTAATTACTAAAATATTAAATATATAAAGACCGAAATTCATATACCAATTATTATAATTAAACTTATTAAACCAATTATTAAAGACCGAAAAATTGAGAAAATGTGAAAATATGGTGTGTGGCCAGCGATAGATGGCAAATGGGAAGAGGGTGAGAGAAAACCGAAAAGCTAGTCCTTACTAGTCGTAAAACCTTTTGAAAGTTTTGAATCATATTTTTACATTTTGGAAATGATTAAAAATAACAATACAAAGTCAGATCGGTCATGAAATGCTACTTTTTCACCGTGCGACTCTGAAGAAATGTCTTCAAGGGGCGTTCTATTGAAAATGACAAGAAAGAACTGAGGGATATGCGAATAAAAGTTGATAACCTGTTGATTTTAACGAAACATTGAAAACGTTTAATTTTCTCATCAACAAGAAATTGGCGTTTTGATGTACATGTATCCCCGCGAGAACGGTAGTTTTCTACTGTTTGTTCTTGAAGCAGACACAGAACATTCAACCGATTGCATTGAATATATTTACGGAAATAACATGTTCATTACGTAAGAAAATGAGGCCCATTTCACAATTTTCCGTGTGGTTACAACCTGCCTGCCCCCTCTACGCACGCCTATGAATGTCGCCCATTTGATTTCTTCCGACAACTGGACTCAAAATGGCGCAGTTTGGAAAGGGATATGCCGCTCTCTGCATCGCGGCACTCCGGCTCACCTCGCTCTAGCGGCGCGCGCTTGTACTTCTCGAGGCGCTTGACGGCGATAGCTTCGAGGCGCACGCGCGCCGCCGGGTACTCCTTCAGCACGTCCCACATGTCCTTCTTGGAGAGCACGAAGAGGTCGCTGTACCCCACGGAGCGCACCGACGCCGTGCGACGGTTGCCTGCGACAGAGCAAGGCGCGGGCGCACGCGACAGTAAGCGGCTTGGCCTTCGCCACGCGCTGCCTCACCCTACGCCCGTTGGATTCTTCAGTTGACAGCTGTCCTGGTCAGTCTGACTGCACGCCAGTCACCTTGATATCTGTCAGGCCATCAAAACTACACGTGTAGTGTATTAAATACTGTACCTTTCGAAGTCTTCAGCCTTGATGCAGTTTCGGTTTTATGTTATGTTTTTATGTATGCAAGCCTACGCAATCATATCGGTTTTACGTCGTTTTAGCGAAAGAGCGTCTAATATGTCTACTAGTTGATTTGTAAATTTAATTGATCTAATTTTAACATATACACATTATCTGAAAATATAATATTCATTATTCCTGTGCTCTTGATATGGTAGACTCGCGTTCTCTCCCAGTTGTTATCCAATAGGCATTATTGCATTATCCTTTTCCAGCTAGCATTAAATTACTAACCGATTCAGGATTTGACGAATACCCTCTTGACAAATACAAATTTCGTTCAATGTCAGTAAAATCCGTGAGTACTCGTATACGAGTAAGATTGAAAGTGCTGTGTATTTCGCTTTTAATCAAAAACGCTCTTTCGCCAACTAAATAATAGAGATCACCTCCATACAGCGAAAAAATGTAAAACTCCCCTTAATGTCCCTTTTACTGTACTACGTACACGAGAAAGTGAAATCCGTTTCAATTCTTCAACAGTAGTTGAATAATAAGATCAGTGATCGGAGATATACTTTTTTCTGAAGTTTTCGTGCCTTTTGTCCGGAAGTCGGCTTCGTCGAAGCAAATGGAACACAATTTTGCAATAGAAAACGATGAACTATTACACATTTTAAAATTTAGAAATTGAAAATGGGAATATGGCAGAAAACGAAAGTAGAGTTATTATGCACCATGCAATGAGACAAAGTTCATTAAAACAGCAAGGTATCACGTCACGTAATCATCATCACGTTCGTAATATGCTTTTCAAAAATATTTAAGGATAAAAAGTTGAAATATGACAGAGCGAATAAAAGGTTTTGCTTGTTGCGTTTTGCATCAATGAGCGAAAATGTATTATGGATAGGTAATTGTTAATTTGGTATTAATATTTAGCTTTTGTCGTCGGAGTTTATATAATTCGCATTATTTGTAATATATTGCATGCATTACAGAGTGTCTCAGAATAAATATTACAGCCTTCTAAAGCATATAGGAGAGTTGAAAAGATAACGTTTTGCAAATGAACATGCGTTTCCAAAACGCAATTTCAAGTGTGTAATGTGAATTATATTCGTAGGCAATTAATCCTGCACTGCTGTTTGACAGATACACCTGCTCATCAAAGAATTTTCATGCACCTACCATTAGCAGAGCAAGATGAGTTGCCTACCTATCAGAGTGGAATGGCACATATATAATTCCATTTTCTGAGATTTCTCACATTTCAGGTGACAAAACGTAATCATCGTCAACCCCTTACATTATCTAGAAGTTTGTAACATTTAGTGAGGCGTTCTGTATGTAGCTCTACATAATTTGCAAAACTGAGAAAGCAAGTCATGCTTGTGTCTGCGACATGCAATCTTAATTTCGAACATCAACATCCTACTCTACTTGTGCATTCCACGAAAGCGGCGCAAAGCACTGGAGAGCCAAAAGAGATGGAGGGGCGCAACGGAAGAGCTGGGGAGAGAGAGAGAAATAGAGAAAGAGAAAAGAGAGAGGCTGAGTAGAAAGGAAACGGGTCAGAGGCTGAGCCGTGATATTTACCGAGCGCTTTACCTGCGGTGCCCATGTTGAGGATGGAGATCTCCCCGAAGTAGGAGCCCGCCTTGAGCGTGGCCAGCACTGTCTTCCCGTTGTCGGCCACCACCTGCAGCCGCCCGCGGTTCACGATGTACATCTCCTTGCCCACTTCTCCTGCGCACAACCACAGCCGCCTATCAGTGGAAATGTCGTGTCGCGGCGCCTCAACGGCTTAGGGCATTAATCCCGTAAGTGTAATGCATTTTCCCTCGGGAGGTGGTGGTGACTTCCCCCATTGGATGGCCAGATCCGGCGCTGACCTACATGTCGGCTAGCCGGTTTCCCTAGCGGCTAGCCTACTTCTCCTGCGCACAACCACAACCGCCCGTCAGTGGACCGTCAGATCGACTGATTATGTCGTGCCTCAACGGCTTAGGGCATTAATCCCGTAAGTGTAATGCATTTTCCCTCGGGAGGTGGCGGTGACTTCCCCCATTGGATGGTGAGATCCGGCGCTGACCTACATGTCGGCTAGCCGGTTTCCCTAGCGGCTAGCCTACTTCTCCTGCGCACAACCACAACCGCCCGTCAGTGGACCGTCAGATCGACTGATTATGTCGTGCCTCAACGGCTTAGGGCATTAATCCCGTAAGTGTAATGCATTTTCCCTCGGAAGGTGGCGGTGACTTCCCCCATTGGATGGCCAGATCCGGCGCTGACCTACATGTCGGCTAGCGGGTTTTCCTATCGGCTAGCCCACTTCCTCTGCGCACAACCACAGCCGCCCATCAGTGGACCATCAGGTCGATTAATAATGTCGCGACCCAGCGCCTCAACGGCTTAGGACATTAATCCCGTAAGTGTAATGCATTTTCCCTCGGGAGATGGCGATGATTTTTCCCCATTGGATGGCGAGATCCGGCGCCGACCTACATGACGGCTAGCGGGTTTTCCCCGACCACATATCCAGCAAGGCACTGCTCCTGCCGGCACACGTTCCGAGCTCCTCCCTGGTTTCTCGGCATATGTGTATTGTAAGTTACTGTGTGTGTGTGTGTGTGTGTGTGTGTAAGGAAGAGGATAGCACATGGAAGAGAAAGGCGAGATCGCGTACGGAAAACTAACGATCAGAGCAGCCGGACGCTAGAATTCTCTTCGAGACAGCAGTTGAATTCGAGCTTGCTATGTAGCCACTGTCGTCGGGATCACTGGACCAGATCTGGGTTGGCGTCAAGTGACTTTGCGACCGGCGCCAATTTTATATTTTAATTTTTTGGGGAATACAAATTGTCCTCCACCTATGCAGGAGCATTTCTAAGGACCATGCATACATCATTTTATTTACAAAATATTTTTGATCAATTAGACAAATTAAAAATTCAATATAATAATTCTCTTCGTTATGAATTTTCTGAATAATATAACAAAACATACATAAAACAAGTAGTAGAAGTTACTAAGAAGAGTGAACTAATTAAAAGGATAACTGAAACAATCTGTGATAATATTAAAGATAATTAGATTAATCGACAGTAATTTTCTTCGCGTTCGTATATACGCACATTCGAATAACGAATTTCCCCCTGGATCGCCAAGCCGTAACTGGGCGCAGTGGCCTTCCACGCGGCCGCAATGGATGCGTCACTGTGGAGGAAGCTATCAATGTTATTGTAATGCGATTTGGGCTGAGTTGGGAGGCAGAAATGGAAATCGTAGGGATTTGTAAGTATTCTTTCCTAACATTTGAATATTTTGCAATCTTTAAAATAAACATCTCAGTATATTCTTTGAAGAATAGGTTTGAGTCCTGACAATATTTGTAAACCACAAAAGACATCGTAAAGTAAAACGTCGAGCAAAAAACTAAAATTGACATATCGTCTGTGCACAAGAAAGGTGATAATTCTAAAATGTCATTTTAAACGAAATGAAGATATATGTTTAGAAACGATAACATGTCTTTGGTCGAAAAATGGTGAAATAGGGAACATGCTTAGATTAAAAACCTGCAAAATGGCAATTATTTAGATGTAGATGTTTAAATTTTCTTATGCACTGCGATATTTTGAATAAATGTTTTGACCAACTTATTTTCAAGTCCAATGTAGAAATGCTTATGTTCTGGGAACTGATCAGAGATTAGAGATTACGTTTTACTTTTTCATATCCGTATGTACTTGTATATACATAATATACGTAGTATAGACACAGTTAGGTAATGCTGCGGAAAATCGATTTCGAGATTTTTACGGAAATACACGTTTTGTGGTTCAGTGTTAACGAAAAAGTGTTTTTCTTCAAAACCTCCGTCTTGTCCCTGTGTTCGTCTGTCAGCACAACTAGCGCATAAACCGTATGTAGAATTTTTTCCAAAATGGATATTCGCCGGTCAGTCTGGCTCGATCCGAGGCGCACCGATTTTGAAAAACTTTCTTCAAAAATTTGGGGCTACTGTACATGAGCCAGGGACATTTTCAAAATTTTCTCAAAAATTGATCTAATTTTTTTCTTTCAACTTTTTGAAAGAGTAGTATAAATATACTTATAAAGATGACTTAGGTCCGACTTTCACGGATTACTCTGAATTTTTGGAAATTGCAAAAGATTGAAAATTTTTCGACGGCGTTCTACATCTGCAAAGTTAAAGATAGAGATATTTTCCTCCAAATGAAATTTGTTTTTTCAAAAATTCCACAAATGTAATTTTTTATGATATCTCTCACGCCATTAATATGAACATTTCCAGAAATATTTTGAACACTATTGCGTTTGCGAGTAGAAGTACTTCAAATGACTTCAAATAAAGGTTTTCGAAATCTCAAAAAATTCCTATGGAAAAGAGCTTCAAATTTTGCATTTATAGTAACGCTTAAATGCCACTTTCTTAAAAACAGCTTCAATTTTTCAACGAAAATTTCCATTTACGACGAGTTACTCCTCTTTAATATTTATAAAGTAATATTTCGGTTCTTCTATTACAAAACCTAAAATTTGAGAAAAGTTTAAAACAATGTACTTTCGGCGGCGATTGACGGCAGCTGGCAAGAGTATGTGGGAAGTCTCAATAGCTAGCTCAGACCAAAGAAAATAGAAAAGTAATACGAGAAAGTCAGTGCCAATCTCCACCACCACTAGTTTCCAAATGTAATATGTGACAACGCGTATGTAATTCAGTTCGTAGTCACACGGTCTTTTTTAACATATATCCGGATTCCAACAGCAAAAACAATGTAGAGCTCAATATTTTGAATCTTGTGTGTGATACCTAAGTAGGTAGTATTTTTGACTACCTCATTCCCTTACGCAACTTAAAGCAATTGGTATATATTTTATCCGTTGACAAGGAATGCTAATGATATATGACTCCTTCAAAATATGTTCGCATATGCAAGAATAACGTGTGTTTTGCAAAGCTTTCTAATTAATAAAAAATACATGATGTGAAAGTATTAGCTAAAGAAAACAACGTATACACCAAGCAACAAATGAAGGGGTCGGCGGTAGATAGTGATAACCCGTATGTGTGTTAAGTTTTTCAGACAAAAAACAAAGTTTTTTTTAAAAAAAAAAATCAGAAGTGCATTAGTTTTTGTATACACTTTTGCTGCTTTCTACACACATACTGCAGGTCTGCGTGGCAAAACCTTTGTACACGTTTTCGATCCCACTATTTGTTTTATGAGACATTCTAATCTTTTATTTTTGATGTACGGGGGAAAGAAGCTTAGCGCCGCCTTCCCCCGACACCTCGGGAGAGAGCGAGCGAGGGCCGCGAGCGCACCCTTCCTGCAGATGTAGTCGCCGGGCGAGAAGAGCACGGGCCGCAGCCGCAGCACCAGCTCGCACAGGAAGCCGGCCTCCGTGTTCTGGAAGATCTCCACGCGCTTCAGCGTGTCCAGATGCACGTTGATGGCGATCTCCGCCTTCAGCTTATCTGCGGACACATCACACACACAGTAATAGGCACTCGTTTCACGAAGTCAACAGTAGCTAGCGCTTGGGCAGCGTGCTCGCTTTCCACTCGAGCCAAGGCTGTAGTGTGCGTTTTCCTTGCAAGGTCCCAGATGGCGATCTCCGCCTTGAGTTTATCTGCGGACACGCCAGCGGCAACATCACATACACAGTAATAGGCACTGATTGCATGAAGTCAACAGTAGCTGGCTCTTGGTCAGCGTGCTCGCTTTCCACTACGCGGCCCAGAGTTCGATTCCCGAGTCGAGCCAAGATAACAGTGAGCGTTTTCTTTGCAATGCCCCAGTATATGTTGCTGTGTGAAGATGAGAAAATTCACTTCTCAGATCGAGAAGACCGGAATACGGCGTGGGGATGTCTACGTGCTAACCACACGTATCCCCTTAACCCATGGCCGCGAGGCAGGGACGTCGCCGGTAGGCGTGAGCCCGCTCACGGGCTGCCGCGCCAAGTACATACATACAGCAATAACTACTACAACTAACCGAAAATATAATCTTTTTTTTCTATTTTCTTTCAGGAATATAGGTATTGTAGGTATTAGTTCGCATCACTTGGAACTGATATTCGTCTCCTAATTCTGCAATGATTTTTTGTTTATTAACGTAAATGGGATGATGTAATGAGACAAGGAAGTGGGAAAGTATCATGCCTCGCACTTTTAAAATGTTAAAATCATTGATTTTGACTGCTGTACTAATAAAGTCCTCCAGATAGTCACTTATAGTACGGCACTTAAAAAGTAGTTTATGTTATTTAGAGACACCTGCAGCAAAATAATAATGTCAGAAACTCAGCTACATTGCTAAAATTATCTTGAGTTTTGTCGATGTTCATTTGATTTCGATGTTCATTGGGTTCGTGCGACAAGATGTATGAAAAAAGTATAGTTATTTGCCTTCAAGCATACTAATATGAAAAATATGGGTGGCTCGTGAACATCGCGCTAGCTTTCTGTGATACGGTCTGGAGTTCGATTCCCGGGCAGGGCAAAAATGAATCTGCAGCTATTATAAATCGACACAATTTCTATATCTGTGTGACAAAATAAAAAGCTCAATCGGGTCAAGTAAACTTGATAGAACGGTGATGGGAATTCGTCAATCTCGCCATTTGTTTCCCTCCTTTCAAGCGTGGACAATAAATAAAAACATAACAGATAAATAAAACATATCAAATAAATAAAACCAAAACAAGAGCAGGTCTGGGAACTGCATCTAGCTGACAAAAATCAGATAAATACAACCCTAAAATGCCATATGTATACTTCACTGGCAATGAAATGGGTCACTCAACCTTCGTGAAGTTTTTAACTAGGGTTGCCAAACAAAACGTCTTATTCGAAAAGTCATTAGCAACTCTATTATCCTATAAGAAAAGGTAACTAAAAAATAAGAGTGCAGGTGGCAACGCACCAGGCAAGCAGGAAACGGCCTTCTCCTCGTCGGAGCACTTCTGCGTGAGCCACAGGTAGTCGAACCATTTGATGACCTTCAGTTGTAGCTCGGCTGGCACCCGACGCATGCGCATGTACGTTTTGACGCCGTCGAGCTTAGCTGCAACAAGTGAATGGACACCGCGCAGTTTGAACATGTTGAGTACGTAAACTTCAGCATAAAAGGTCTTCCCTTCATTATATACTGAAACTTGTTTTCTTGGTACATTGAAACAGAATCTATCCTACATCTCTCGAGAGAACGTTGATTCAAATATCATCGCATCATTAATCACCACACAGAAGTGGGCGTAATAAAATAGATTTTATGTAAATGAAATTGGGAATACATGTCTCATCTAAAAACAATAAAAAATAAGAAGTGACATTTTCTTTTCAAAAGAATGGAAGCTTTGAATGATATTTGGTTATAGTCCATTGTTCAGTTTTTCGGTTCATTACTACTTTAAGCTTGCTTTTTATGGAGGGCAGGGTCATGGCATAGGGGTTTGGAGCAGCTTCCAAATACGGAGCAGAACGCTATTGGTTATAGTCCCGTAAAGCATAGACGCTTTCACCAAGTGGGTTCTGCCAAGGTTAGTTTCTCGTAACACCGCATATCACAAATTAACCATTATCCCATCTGTAATCATTCAAATCCTATAATTCTCTTCTTGCCGGTCATTCCTACCGTTATCGATTCAGTGAAAGTCAGTCACAAACCACCAAAGTGTTCAGCTGGGGGAGGAAATGCATGACTAAGCCGCATCCTCCACCATTACACGAATCCGAGTACTCTTATTACACTCATCATTTCTTTGTGGACATGAAAGGAACTCATCTCAAAATTTTGATTTTGCAGAACGAGTACATGACTCGTTCGATAATGACTTAGCGTGGCGTCTCCCACGCTTTAAAATGAAATTCATATTTATCAATTTGAAGCTTTTTAATTAGGTTAGGATACGAATGAAGGGGCTAGTTTCCCTCCAGTGAATCTAATCGAGTCGTATGACACCTCGCTTGCCCAAATGGTGGACTGGAATGCCGGACGCATACTCACTGGTTACCCGATTTCTATGGTATGTAGGATACCGGCTACCTTGCGAACTATCTTGAAAAAAATTTTACTCGTAAACGTTTACTAGTTTCTAATCACGTTTCTTTTCTTGACTCGAAACGACGTTTTGTCATTTTTTATGATATATTTGAAATGTCATTTTTCACGGGCACCGACGGTCTATGTCTACGATTTTTGAGATGTGTTCCTTTTCCCGTGCAGCGCCGGACAGTCCGTTACTTTTTACTAGTAAAAGTTTGCTAGTTTCTAATCACGTTTCTTTTCTCGACTCGAAACGACATTTTGTCATTGTTTATGATGACTTTGAGATGCCATTTTTCTTGTACACCGACGGTCTATGTCTGCGATTTTTGAGAAGCGTTCCTTTTCCCGTGCACCGCCGGACCGGGTGATTCCGCGCGCGACCCGCTGAGCATGCGAGCGCACCTTGGAACTCCTTGCGCGCGGCGCTGACGCTGGTGACGATGTTGGCCACGTGGCCCAGCACCGTGGCGAACAGCAGCAGGCCGAAGAGCAGCTGCAGGATGACGAAGAGGTACTCGCCCTTGGAGCGCGGCCGCGGCAGGTCGCCGATGGTGGTGAGCGCCAGCGTGCACCAGTAGTAGCTCTGCAGGTACTGGCGCACCACGTCGGGCGCCGCCGCCTCCCCGCCGTCCGGGAACACCCAGTTGCGCGAGCCGAAGCCGTCGTTCTTGTGGATGATGTGGTACAGGCAGCCGTTCCAGTGGAAGATCACCTGCCCGCACACACAGACCGTTCCTGATTCGTGGCTCGAATATCGCGTTTTGCGAAGCGTATGAGTGTATACGTTTCAGAATGAGTGTTCAAACGTCTAGGGCAGAGGTACTCAAATCATATTTCAAAGGCGGTCAATAATGATCAAGCTGGCGATTTAGGGTCGAGATTCGCGGCTATGACTGATTAATACGGAATAATTAAGATTCTCTTAATTGCAAAAAAACTGTTAATTCCGTTGATTTTTTAAAAATTTATTATTTATTTACATTGTTTTCTTTTAATATTAAATGACACATTTTATCCTTTTTCAAGAATTTAACATCACATGAATGAAAATCGAACGTTTGTGTAATTAGATTCTATAATGTTGTTTCTGAAACCTTTCTGATATATGTAAAGCTGTAAATTACAACTGTACAAAAAGTAATAAAACAATATTTTTCCAAAACTTTGTTTATAATACTTGTACAATTACCTCTAAGTCATGTATGTGTCATTATTTGTGTTGTGAAGGGTGCTGTAAATTGTAGAGTTAAAACGAAAGGGGGCATTGAAGCTAGCCATTCTGTCAAAAGGGTCGTTGAAAGAAATTGGTTCGGAATGCCTGTTTTAAAGCTTCGCATACAGATTATAATGTTTGCCAATGAACATGTGTTGCGAAATTTTTTCAGCTAAGTTACACATGTAACATTTGCCTTTCTTGCCCACTTGGGCAACTCGTTTTGCACAGATATTCGGCAGATGCTCGAAAAGTATTTGCACGAGAACACGACCAACAGAATACCAGTGCATGAAGTAATGCAATGATATTGCCGCATATGTAATTTCGTTACTTGAATGTTTACCACCACATGTTAATTGACAAAAAGTGATCATCTTAGACATCATACACAAGAAGGTACTTACATGCTCTAGATGTTTTGAACATTTTGCCGGCCATCTCAAGAATAGTCATATTGCACTTTTAATGTTACTCACAAAATCCTAAAGAAGCTGGATGCTAGAAACAACTTTGTTTTCAAATATTAAAAAATTACCATTACAAAAATAATATTACAAAATCCAGTATTACAAAGGTGTTACCACTATCCAATTCCTTTAGCATTTTGTGAGTGACATTAAAACTGAGATATGGCCTTTCGTGAGATGGCTCACGATTTATTCTGAGGCGCCCATGTGCAGTTTGATGCACTTTCATCATGTACTTGAAATTTCCTGTTTCCATCAGGTTCCAAGAGCGCTTAAGGAAATCATGCAAACGAAGCTACATGAAAGGCACGCATTTCGATGATGATAAACATCAGGTTTTGTAATTGTTCATTTTCACGAAAGCTCGGTTCCAGCGAGAATAACAAGTAATTGAGGAAGCATACCATTAGCTAATGACTGAATACCTGCAGATCGTAAAAGCCATCCCCAAGTTGTGCTATGTGTAATCATTACACATTATTTTCTAGTGTAATCATAATGTACTACTCGTACTTTCCAAATTAACACAAGTGCTTGCAAAACGTATAAATAAATGAACGCATACGTATTCGTATTTGTGTATTTGCCTTTCTTAACTCTTACGACTTACGACTTAACAGTGTAAATATGTTTTAGTAGTTCTGGTAAGGATGCTTTAAAAAAAGTACTAATCTTCGAAAACCATCAATGTATTAAAGTTAATGTATTAAAACTAGAGACAAATTCAAAGTTCGGAATCGGTATCGAATAGAGCAGAATCAGCCTATACATTTAAAGAATAGAAAATTTAATATGATCTTCTTTAACAAAACACAATTTTGTGATTATAAAAATATGTTGTAGTGCAACAAATCATTGGCAAAATATTTGACTTATAATTGTGAAATTTCAGTCTATTAATCCGTCAAATCATTAACAATAGTCGCGCTGATGTGTTACCAGTTGCAATTAATGACCTGAACAGGCAACCAGTTAATAAACGCAGTTAATAAACTGAATACATCAATACGAATTTGTCATTATGTTCCATCCAATTTATTCTATAAGTAATAGCTTCCGCCGTAGAAATACATTACATTTTACGCTTATTTGCATACATCATTGCAACCTGCTTACATCTTAGAATGAGCGACTTACAGGTTAGGGTCAGGGCCGGATTTATCTACAAGCAAATTAAGCAGCCCCCTATCCATAGAGAGCCCCGCGCTCCGGATAAAGTTCGTTAAATATTCGAAAGAAATCTAGTAAGATACGTTTATATCTGTGAAATTATTTGTAATATTAATGTAAAATAATAATAAATAATGAACATAAAAACATTATGCTCAATGCTACAAAAATATTGTTAATTTTTATTTATAGTTGTACAAAAAGTTATTAGTTGTTTTACTAAATCTGTAGGATACTTTTCCGGTGAAGGGCCCGACCATGATTTAGTGCCTGTGGGTCCGCAGTATCTAAATCCGGCCCTGGTGTGGATGAGTAGGATCTAGAGGTGGTTTCTCAGCGAGTAGCCTACCAGCAAGTAGTGGATGAGCGACGTGGAGCGGAAGAGGTTGGGGTAGTTGGTGTGTCGCTCCGTGCGGTCCATGAACGCCCAGAAGCGGTAGATCTTGACGAGGCGGAAGGAGCGCAGCATGGAGTTGTAGCCGATGGAGAGGTAGAGGAAATCGAGCGGCAGCAGGCAGAGGCAGTCGATGTAGAACGTGGTCGAGTTCATGTAGTGCTGGCGCAGTTTGGTGGCGTCCGTCTGCAGAACGCCGTCCTCGAGGTACCCCGTGCGAAAGTGGAAGACGATGTCGGCCAAGTACAGGAAGTCGGCCAAGTAATCCAGGCAGAACCACACCACTAACGTCTCACCTGCGGACGACAAAATGGCCGTCAAACCCACAACCGCTACAATATCTAGAAAAAGGAAGTATGTAGTGAGTCTGATGTCTAAGTGATGGGTCACTGTAAATGTTTCAAACTTCTAGGGCATGAAGAGATTATAAATTTTTTGCAGTTAACCTGTTGTAAAATTTTATATAGCAAGGTTACACATGTGACATGCATTCGTGACTGATAGGCGACTCATTTTGCATTAGGCAGGTACGGGTTTGGCACACTGAAAGAAAATTCGTGTATTTGCTAACGTTATTGCATCCATTATCTTCGACCCCTCTTCACATCCTAGAAGTTAATAAAATGTGTTCTGAAGCATCCGGTGTATCATTAATGAGATTCAACCTTCTTATAGCTAAAATATCTAATTCTGATGTATTACCTCTATTTTAGGATATTTCGTAATAGTTATTATTAACAGATTTTCTTTTAGGCCTTTTAGTAATGCGTACTCCATAATCCATCAATCAATATGCGTGTAATACATACATTTCTACATTTATTTTAACAAGTTTGGATCAAAACTTCATTTTACGAGTTGTTCCAGTATTGCAGCCTACTATAAATTTACCACACTTCAATATCAAAGGGATATGTTTCAATTACATATTCTTTCGTGAGCAATATGATGCACCGAATTAATTTTTTGGTACTAGAGAGGCAGAGATATCACGCATTACTGCCCTTACCATATGCTCACTGCGTGCCCCCACGCTTCACCGTAAAACGAATTTCGTACTGTTCCATTCATTTATTCACTCAGATTCAAACCTCAAAATAGTAGAAGCTGCTGCTACTGCTTTTCGCTGGGATTCAGTGAAGGCATCACCACAAAACTCTTAATGGTCAAACACACGAAATATTTAATTTTAAGATTGGTACGGAGATACTTTTCCTCTTCTTAAACAAATTGTACAGATTTGAAAAAGCTGATGTTTTGAAAACATTAGTAAGACAAGTCTTGCAGTCGACAATAAAATATAATTGTATTAATAGCTAAGGAGGATATTTGGATCACATTTTTTAAATATAATCACGTTGGGCCTCTTCCTTCGATATTTGTTTCATACGGTGCTCATATAGCAGAGGAGATCAATCTACAAATTCCTAAATAATTTACATTTATATTTGGCCCATTAACTGCCAAATTAATTTTGTAGGCATAGAGCTCACCTTATAAATGCATTAATGCATTAGTTCATTTTAAGACACACTATTAAGTACATTAATCATACATTATATAATACATCATAATAAATTAATTATAGGAGAATCTTAGATTAATAATATACAAACTGAATTGATTACTGATGATACTTAATTTTTGTTATTAAGATTTAAGAAAATGGAAATATCAGTGAACACAAAAATACAGGATGACAAGTCACTGGACAGTTGGTTAAAAAGAAATAAAATAAGTTACAGCAAGACTTAGATTAGATTAGACAGCACTAGTGTTAGCCTGTGAATTTGGTATTACAAAATGTTGATAAATACGCATTGTCAAGTCGGCATACAAGACAATGGCAAACACAACAACAGAACTAGCGAGTGGTTGAAAGAGTGATATGTGAGACGTGTTTAACACTGTAGTGTCCGAATTAGTTTTTTTGTTAAAAATTTGTCACGATGTTAAGAAGAAAAGAAAAGATTTTCGATTTAAACGAAAGTTTCCAAAGAAAAGTGATGGGTCAAAGAGTAGACATGCTTCAACGTTCAACAAATATCGCGTCTATGGTTAATTTTGTGTAGGGTGTCGGCAAGGACCATGTTTATTGTCAACATCCTCGGATTATTTATGAACTACAATACTCACACGACGCTTTTCATGATTTAGGCAGTGATACCACACTATGCCACAGAATATGCAACAGTTTCAGAAAGACTTGAAAGATGTATTAATGAAGACGGAAAACACATTTAACATAAAAAATAGTTGTGTTGTTTGTATTTGAAATAAAACCTAAATTTAATATTGTTTACATCAGTGTCCAGTTAAGTTTTTGCCAGTCTGCAGATTTAATATTTATAATTTGCAGCCTAATTAATGGTCAGTAATGTTTTAAAAAGCTTCCGATTGCTCTCATTGATTTCAGCTCCTGCACGTTTCCTGTTTTATTCTATTAAACAATTAAAAACATTTATTTGCGTAAGGTAAGTAATAAAAAACCCTGGCTTATGTTTTAGCCGCATTGGAAAAGCAGGGTTTTCGACAGACGACTCATTTTGACGGAGCAACTCGGAGAGAGGCTGACCTGAACCCTGTGACGGGCTTTACTCATTTTATGTCGTTTACATTGGGACGTTAAAGAGATACCAGCTTTGTTGACACAACCCTTATTGCTCGCTGTGTTTACTTCATTTGCAGCTGAGTTGTTGGATTCAAGTTAGAAGATTGTAACTCGTAGCAGGTCACCCCCAAGAAAAGATACACAAGGACGAACAGAAAATATAAATGCTGCATCTTCCTTTGTAGGGTGACAACGACGACGACGAAACGGTTGTAACCTAAGAAGTGTATCATATCAGCGCTCTCGATTCCCGTGTAAAATCATGTCAAAAGTAAGCATATATGTTTGTAGAGTAACATCTGGTAGACATATTCGTTTCGGCGACGATGGTGTAACGGATAGCGTGTCGGACTCAAGTCCGATCGAAGCCGTGGATTTTCAAGGGCGAAAAAATCCTTCGTACGCCTTCCTTCGGAGGGGAAGTAAAGCCGGCTATCCCTTATTAGTAGATATACTTGCATGTAAAAGATCCTCAAGCCTAAACGAAGCCTCTGAGCTAAATTCGAATCGCCTGTTTCGTCGCCCGAGTGATACCTCCTTTCTAGCTAGTTGGTGAAAGGAGACAGCGAAATTTGCGTGGTCAGACGGAAGAGCGGGCCTAATGACCCGAGTCTCTCTACCCAAAAGAAGACATCAATCCAATTCAATATATATATATATATATATATATATATATATATATATATATATATATATATATATATATATATAAAATAAAGTCAAAATGTAAGATAAGATTGAGACCAAACATTAGTAATACATATGAAATTTCAGTATAAAAATAAAAAATAAAACACATATTCTACGTAAATAATTTAAAATTTAAATTTCAACAAACATTCTTCCCACAGGTACTTTCCTTGGGAAAATTGATGTAACCCTTCGCCAAACTCTCGTGCTCCTGAGGGGGCGACGGCAGCTGCACTCACCGTTTATCTCCTGGAAGGCGAAGCGGTAGATGATGACCCAGAAGTTGTAGAGGAAGGCGAGTGACACCACCATGGACCAGTAGTAGCAGAGGCGGCCCGCGGGGTCGAACACGAACGACCAGTTGGGCGCGCCGCCGGCGAAGCGCGGGTAGTAGGCGCCGAGGCGGCCGCCGCCGCCGCACTCGCCGCCGCCCTGCCCTCCTGCGCACGCCCACGCCCTCTTCACTTTGCCGCAATCCGATCGCATGCCGCCGTCTACTGTTCCTCAGTTTTTCATCAACTTCTCCAAAACGGCTTAGCCCGATTGCATCCTACGGTCAACTTCTCCTAAGCATTTACCTACTACTCTAAAAATGCATAGCACGATTGCTTCCCGCTATACACTTTTCTTAAGCCTTTTACGTGAGTCTCTAGCTTTCATCCTGCAATCAACTTTTCCTAACCCCATTTATTTACTTCTTTAAAAATGCATAGTCCGATTGCATATCGTTCGGTTTTCCTCGTTAGTACATGCAAAAACTCACCCAGATAACCGTACTTCCAAGATTCAATTTTATGTTTGAAGAACATGAAAGAGAAAATGAACAAATGCTCCTTTTAACGTTGTCCCTTTTGTGACATTTTTGTTTTGTGACGGTCAGACAGAAAGAAGGATAGTTTTTTATTTTGAAATTCAACTGAATGTAATGATTTCTATGTGTACCGTTTGTTGCTTCGAGGAAGAGGGAAAAGAAGGCCACGGCATACCCTTAAAAGAATTAAATTTTAGATTATACAGTTCCGAAGATTCTGTCTCGTTCCCGTGTGATCAAGGTTTTCTCTCGACAGGTGTTACTTGCATTACTCATGAACGGAAACTTAAGTAAATAGTTTCCTCATTCCCAGTCCCAAAACACCGCACGTGATGCAATGGGGCTCTGCTTTGTGAGATAGCCAAAAGTGAAAGGGAATTGAGCGGGAAGCAGATGTGAGTGTGTGAAGGCAGTGAATCCTTATCGCGAATGCAATCAGGCGATTCCCCTCCACTCGAAACACACTCTAAGTGCATTATGCTTAACATAAAGGGTTTAACGGATAGGTACTGCTATTCTGTAAATACGTACAGGCTTATCCGTACCATATAGCACTGTCAGCAATGTCTGATGGCGAACACGAATATATAAAAGACGTACTAAAGCTCAATTATAACCCAGAAACGACGATTTCCTTCTAAGAAATAGAGAACACAATATTTACCTAGAAGTGCCTTGTAATTCGGGTGCAACTAAGAACTTTTGTATTCAGCATGTGATTCCCGCTAATTGCTGCTATTTTGCGCTTTTAAAAACTATAACTTAGTTAATTCCAGACGAGTGCAAACTGCACGGGAAGAGGTTAGTTTATTTCCTGGCGATTATATCTCTCATAGCGTCATATTCTTCTAATTTATGAACTGCCAGGAAATTGTAATTAAATTATATTATAAGTAGGGGTAGGATGTGAATGTTTATGATGTCCAATTTCTTTTACAATGCAATAGATTTTGGTTGCTGTATACCGGGTTTTAATGAGATGGTTTGTTCAATATTATTACATTATTTTTAGGCGTTATATTCTTTCAAATTCTGTCAAAGCCAATAAGAGGAGAATAGAATTGCCACTCCGGTGAACCTCAGTGAGAATAACTGAAGCTTCTGAGAGGTAAGATTTGGAGTTTGGTCATTGAGGAATGTAATTTGAAGCTTGGGCTCTTGAACCTTGCACCCCGATATTAAAGAAATGGGACGTGGGACATGCGGATTGAGTATTTTGACTTGGAGATTGGGGTTTGAGCTTGAGTCTCGGTTCTTGGGACAAGAGGTTGGCGCTTTCTGGTTAGGAAATTTATCATTGGCCTTGAATTCGAAGATGGGGCTTGAGGGTAAGACTTGAAGGTTTGGCATAAACTTAAACCTTTAGTTTGGACTTGGGTTTGTAATTCTTCGGCATTAGACCTGAGGATTGTCGTTGATTGGGCTTGAGATTGAGGCTTGGACTTGGGTTGAGGCTTGGACTTGAGGTTGAGGCTTGGGCTTGAGGTTGAGGCTTGGGCTTGAGGTTGAGATTTGGGATTGAGGTTGAGGCTTGGGCTTGAGGTTGAGGCTTGTGCTTGAGGTTGCGGATTGGGCTTGAGGATTGGCTTGAGGTTGAGGTTTGGACTTGAGGTTGAGGCTTGGATTTGAGGTTGAGGCTTGGGCTTGAGGTTGAGGCTTGGACTTGAGGTTGAGGCTTGGACTTGAGGTTGAGGCTTGGACTTGAGGTTGAGGCTTGGACTTGAGGTTGAGGCTTGGACTTGAGGTTGAGGCTTGGATTTGAGGTTGAGGCTTGGGCTTGAGGTTGAGTCTTGAGATTGAGGTTGAGGTTGTCGCATGGGCTTGAGGTTGAGGCTTGGACTTAAGGTTGAGGCTTGGACTTGAGGTTGAGGCTTGTGCTTGAGGTTGAGATTGAGGCTTGGGCTTGAGGTTGAGGCTTGGGGTTGAGGTTGACGCTTGGGCTTGAGGTTGAGGCTTGGACTTAAGGTTGAGGCTTGGACTTGAGGATGAGGCTTGAGTTTGAGGTTGAGGCTTGGACGTGAGGTTGAGGCTTGGGCGTGAGGTTGAGGCTTGGGCTTGAGGTTTGACGCTCGGGCGTGGCGTCGGGCGCGCGGCGCTGTGCTCACCGGCGGGCGAGAGGGCGCCGGTGCGGCGGCGCCCGCGTTGTGCAGACCGCGCCAGCGCCTGCGGGGCGGGGCCCGTCGCCACCGCCACCGACGCCGGCAGCTTGAGGCGGCCGCGCAGGTCCCGGCGCCGCGCGCTGCGCGACAGGTCCAGCTCCGACGCCGCAGACGACACGGCCGCCGCGCGGTTCACGTACGCCGGCGCCAGGGAGTCGCCCGACGCCGAGAAGTAGCGCTGCGCACGGGGCGTTCAAGTTACTGGAGCTCGCTTTAGACTCCTCTCCGACCACTGTCGTCGGCACAGAAAAGGGACAGAGAAAACTTCACGTAATCACTCCAGAAAAGTATGCATTCTTTTTTGTTCAGACAACGTCCGGAGTGACTACTGCACTGCAAACAAACTTCTAGGAATTGTTTCTCGGTTTCTAGGTGTCTAGTGCGTGTTAGTGCGTTTGTGCAGTTCTGAGAGCATTCGGCTGTGTTGTACTATATTGTGAAATGTGTGTGGTGGAAAGTAAAACGAATGTCACATGTACTCTAATGACGTCCCGTTCCGTGCTCTGTCTTGATTTCAATTATAACCCTAAGTGTGACGTTAAACCGGTTTTTCTTCAGCGCTTTTTGCGGCGTCCGGACGAAATATATTAATCACCATTACGTGCAAGAAACAAAATCACCGAGAAAGAATCTGTGACTCATTCAACCAATTTGTTACTCGAATAAACATGTTTACTTTTATTTTTTGTACAGGAAGAAGACGAAAAATACCGTGTAAAGCTGGGTTAAGTAGTGTAGTTTTTATTGCCCTTAAAAAAATTTGCATCGTGTTTGCTAATTGTTTATTACTCCGTTTAATTACTAACTATATTGGTAATAGAAATCAATTAATTTGCATTAAGATGTGGGATACATTGCACTTGTCATTAATCTAATTCAGAGAAATATTTCTACTTTCGTATATCTTTATCTATGTCTTGAAAATTCCATTCACTCCATTAGATTGATCTCTCTTTAAGTCGTACATCTTCTATTGAAATACGTAGCGATAATTATATTTCGAACATACCTCTAACTTCTACTCTTTGATTCTTTCCTTCTTCCTAGGGTGATAATTTCAGCCTAAGTAAGGCATTGTATTTTATTGTAATATCAAACTGTTTCACAATATAATTTGAAACCATTTCTGAATGCAATTCCGATCAGCAATCTATATGTCATCGGGAAAAAACTCAGAATTACTTCCTCAGAAAGCTAGCGTAGTTACAAAATGCTCAACCATGCCTAGAGGTCATTAACACCTTTTATTTCAGTTGTCTATAGTTTCTCCATACTATTTCTAACACTTGATGAAATGTGACGTGTGAGTGGAGGGACTAATAAAACATACGAGTAGTCTGCCGCGCGGTTTTCCCCATAGTATCAAAGATGCTCATTCAGAACTACCCTGATAGGAGGGTATCTTGACTCACGGCTTACTCTCTAGTAGCAAGGACGCGCGCCCAGCTTCCACCTGTTGGAAGGTTAGCGTGATCCGAGGTTTACCCTCTCGGGTACTGGCAGGGGCGCACACCTAGGAGTATGTTTCCTTTCGGGAACCTTTCGGGAAGATATCCTGACTCGAGGCCTGACACCTTATAGCAAGGTCGCGCCCCAGATATCCTGCACTCTTCAATAGCCTGAGAGGGGGGGGGGTCTGCAGCGGGGCTCACCTGGTGGGAGGAGGGGCGGCCGCGACCCACGCCCAGACGGCAGCTCACGATGTCGAGCAGGCTCTGCCGGGAGACGCTCTTGTAGGTGGCGGCGGGGCACGGCCGCAGCGCCACGCTCTCGCAGCTGCTCTTGGCGCCGAGCGGCGACGCCGAGGACGCGCCCATGAGGCGCTCGCCGCCCGCCGCGCCGCCCCGCCCGCCCGCCGCCGCCGCCGCCGCCGCCAGGATGCCTGCGCACGGCCCCGCGCCCACGCCGCCTTCAGTCGCCGCCACCAACGCTGCCCCCGAAGGAGACACACGCTCTCAGCGCGCATGCACACATCTACTTTGTTCACAGCGAGGACCTGCCACTACGGGGGTGATTGTTGACGTTTCCGGGCACGGCGACTGCTACGGTCCCGTTAGTGTAGTGAATGTTTTATCCCGGGAGATGGCGGAGCCGTTCCCGCTGGAGAGTGGACCCCCACCCAGGAATCTTCCCCCAGCGGGACAAGCTCTACGCTCTCAAGTGGTGTCCCGACATTTATGTTATGTTAAAATGTGTGTATACGTGTGAATAAGGGGAGAGGATAGAGCAAGGAAGAGGAAGCAAAGATCGCGCGGGATTCGTGGCTCTGTTGTTGGGGTACGGCCTAGTTATTTAGCATCTCGAGAATCCGCCACCTTCAGGACTCGAACCCTAGGAACTCCCTGCAGAGACAGCAGCAATGCGATTGAGCTAAACTCAGTCGGTACCGCTGTGGAAGGTGCGTTGGAAGTTTATTGACGTCTGAAGTTTTAATGAATTCCAACATTATACGTCCGTCTAAGAATAAATGTCACAAACTTCGAAGGCGTAGAAGGTCGTCACTTCGACAATGAACATGTGGGGGAGGGGGAATTTCGTATATCAAAGTTTCAGGTGTGATATTCGACCCTGATTGGTAAGCAAGCTGATTAATTATGTTACTGTTGTTTACATGTATTACACTTCATACTGCTGTTTTTCATATTGTTAAATTAGTAGTGTTTTATAGAGTAAATTGTATTATTATTAGTATCAGTATTAGTACTATTATTATTATTATTATTATTATTATTATTATTATTATTATTATTATTATTATTTTTCTCGCGAGTAGTGACTTGGACCACTCGTGCATGCACTCTGATTTTACTGGGGCACAGTAACATTATCTCGGTGTCAGGTGCATGTAATTTATCATGGGATTTTTATCCCCCAGAGTTGTTAGCCCTGAGTGTATGAAAGATGAAATGATGATAACAGTGAGAGGTGAAAGGACGGTACATACATACAGATATACACAAACACACCCATGCCCGAGGTGGGACTCGAACCCGCGAACTTCTGGTCCGAATCTGGTACGGCACTTCTGCGTTAGCGATATCGGCCATCTGATCGGCATTATTATTATTATTATTATTATTATTATTATTATTATTATTATTATTATTATTATTATTAACAATTATTATTATTGTTATTAATAATAATTAATAATAATAATAATATTAATACCATTATTTGATGAGGGTGGTATAGTGCAGTAAAGTGGAGTGTTCGAAAGCTTGCGCACTGAAATTATATATCATTTTTTAAGTTTTTTATTGTAGATCAATCCTCTCTTAATTATGTGATGCCAAGGTATTGTGGCACCCAGTTTCATTAATTGTAGCATTAATAATTCATTTATTTTAATCTAATGGGAAGGAACTTGCTCAAATGTCCAATGCATTGGAGAATGTCAACAATAAAAAATCGACTTAATGACGAACAAGTGAAGATTTGCAAATGTGATGAAAGCGAAGATGAGAAAAAGGTAAAGAAAACATCCATACATCACGAACAATCCCCTCCTCGAATCCTGTCCTTTATTTGCGGTTTGCAAGAAGAAACCACAACCAAAATAATAACGAACATTTGTCACTTTATTGAGATGTAATATCTTCCACTGATATTTGTTGTGATGTATAGAGAGCCGACCGAATGTCAATTACAGCGTTTGGCACCTGGAATAGAAATGACGTCATACAAGTAGCAACATTCCCCTCCGTGGTAGGCGCTCAGAGAAGCGGAGCGACCAAAGGGGGACGGTGGGAGGGGCAGACGCCGGGCGCCGGAGACGAAAACTTTGGTAGTCGCAGTGGGTCTTTGCCGGAGTTTAAGGCAACATGAATGGGAAACCATCTACACCCGATAATTTTCTTTCGGTTTTGGAAGAAACGCTGCATTTTGTAGGTACTGGGAAAATGTCGAAGTGTTTAGTGTGTTCGAAAAAAATGCAGTATATTGAAAAGTCCAATCTACTGCATTTCGTAACTTTGCAACCCAGAGGACCTGAAAGATAAAAATAAATTCTAAGAAGGGACATACTCGCAATAACGAGGATTTACAACTTTCTCAAACAAAACTGTACATGTAAGTAAAAGTAATCAAGTCTGGAGTCCAAATTCTCTCAGGTGACCCCTACCCGGTACCTATTTGTTATCTATTTGATAACTATAATTATTGTTTCAGAACGAACTCAATCGTTATATTATAGGCCATTGTTTAAAATACACTGAAGAAACTAAAAAACTGGTACACATGCCTAATATCGTGTAGGCACGCAGAAGTGCCCCGGGAGCACGCAGAGTGCCGCAACACAACATAGCATGGACTCGACTAATGTCTGAAGTGGTGCTGGAGGTAATTGACACCATGAATCCAGCAAGGCTGCCCATAAACTCGTAAGAGTACGAGGGGGTGGAGATCTTTTCTGAACAGCACGTTGCAAGGCATCCCAGATATTCTCAATAATGTTCATGTCTACGGATTTTGGTGGCCGGTGGTAGTGTTTAAGTCCAGAAGAGTTTTCCTGGAGCCGCTCTGTAGTAATTCTGGACGTGTGGGCTGTCGCATTGTCATGCTGGAATTGCCCAAGTCCGTCGGAATGCGCAATGAACATAAATGGGTGCAGGTGATTAGACAGGATGATTACGTACGTGTCACCTGTCAGAGTCGTATCTAGACGTATCAGGGGTTTCATATTCCTCCAACTGCACGCACTCTACACCATTATAGAGCCTCCACAAGTTTGAACAGTCCCCTGTTGACATGCAGGGTCCACGGATTCATGAGGTTGTCGCCATACTCGTATACGTCCATCCGTTCGAAACAATGTAAAACGAGACTCGTCAGACCAGATAACGTGTTTCCAGTAATCAACAATCCAATGTCGGAGTTGACAGGTCCAGGTGATGCGTAAAGCTTTGTATCGTGCAGTCATTAAGAGTACACGAGTGGCCTTTGTGCTCCAAAACCCCATATCGTTGTCTCGTTGAATGGTTCGCACACTGACACTTGTTGATGACCCAGCATTGAAATCTGCAGCAATTTGCGGAAGGGGTGCACTTCTGTCTCGTGTAATGATTCTCCTCAGTCGTTGCCGGTCCCGTTCTCGAACGATCTTTTTGCGGCCCCAGCGATGCCGGAGGTTTGATGTTTTACCGGATTCGCGATATTCACGGTACACTCGTGAAATGGTCATACGGTAAAATCCAAATTTCACCGCGACTTCGGAGACGCTATGCCCCATCTCTCTTGTGCCAACTATAACAACGTTCAAACTCACTTGAATCGTGATAACCTGCCATTGTAGCAGCAGTAACCGACCTAACAACTGTGCCAGACTAGTTATCTTACATAGTCGTTGCCGACCGGAACGTCGTAGTGTGATTGGTTCCAGCTCTCTTTATACCCGTGGCTTTTCCAGTTGTTGTTGTTTTTTGATCTTCAGTGTATTATTGTTCCAAAATATTAAAACTGTTTTTGGCAAAAATTGTATCTAATAGAAGAATTGAAATGTAATTACAGTACTGGTTAAGATGAAAGAGTCAGATATTTCTATGAGTTGTAATGTAGTAATTTATGTTCTTTAAATAATTCTTCTTATTGTTATTGAACGTGAAACATTCTAAACAATAATTACCATTTGAAAAATATAATTATCGATTCTTCAACCAAACCTTTTCCTCCCACTTCGGTACCATCATTACTGTGCGTCCGCCGCCGCATCGGGCACTTCTTTTGCTCCGCGGTTCGGTTCGGAGCAGGAGAGCAGATTTCTGTGACGTCACAGCGCATTAAGTTGGCAAGCACTGGTCTATTAGATTATAGTTATAGTTGCCATAAAAAGCTTTGAATGACTGGAATGATTACTTGAAAATTTGACTGGAATACTTTTGAGCCGCTAAGAATCAAAATTAGCGAAGTTGCGATTGAGAATATTAACACCAACGGCGTGTTTCGATATATATATATATATATATATATATATATATATATATATATATATATATATATATATATATATATATATATATATATACACTTAAATCCATCATGGCAGCATTGTTGCAGCGCGTGACGTGGAGAGGGGAGAGCGAGTGCGACAGGGAGGGGTGAGCAGAAAGGAGGATGAAAGGTGCAGGCGGAGGGGAAGAGCGAAAGGAGAGGGAGCAGCGGACGGGAGCGGACCTGGACGGAGTGAAAGAGCGGGCGGAGGGCAGGCAATTGGCGGAGAGCGGAAAAACAGAAGTAGTAGGAGCCGTCTAAGCGGAACACATAGAGGGAGGATGTTGCATGATGTTTCCGGCTCGTCAACTGTTTTAGTCACTAGACCCGTCAGTGTAGCGAATGTTTTTGTGCCTTGATGTGTCAGCTGGATGGTGCCAGCCAGCGGCAACCCACATTTCGGCTTGCGGGGCAATTCCTCCTCGGGGATTTTCTTAGCGGGGCTGATACAGGCTCTAGCCTCCCGACATGAGTGGGAGAGTAGGGCATGTAGGTTGATGTGTGTGTAAGGGGAGATGATGGGATAAGGAAGAAAAGTAAATATCGTGCGCTGTTCGTGTCCCGTTTGTTAGGGTATTGCTCCAAAATTCGCATGGTATTCATCCGTGAAACCACGGTAAACTACCCATCAGAGCGTACAATCGCTAGAATTCTCTTCCAAACTGCGGCTGACGTCGATCTAACTATAGGGCGCCAGGAGAGTCGTTGCACATTGGGCCGAGTCAGAGCCTCCTATTAAAAAGTGAATTTATGTTTGTAGCAACCAAATCACAGGGAAACACGTGAAGGAGACAACACTTCCGGCATTTGTTGTGATTGTCAAAAGTCTTTGGTTATGATTGTGGTGAGAGCGGTATTTACATTTTCTTTTGTTACAAGCTGCAGCTCACGCTGCCAATATAATTTTTGTTGCGAGCACTCTCATGCGCAAGGTGCCACTATGGAGAAGCTATCCTGGCGCGCTCTTTGTAGGTGGGATCGACAATCCGCCCCCGGCGGGAATCGATTCCTAGGGCCTCCCAGTCAGCGTCGCTGCAGAGAGAGCGGCAGCGCTGGCCATTGGCGCAATTCAGACGGTGGGAGGTGGATGGGCGGCGCGAGCGGTGAGCCATGGCAAACTGGGAGACGGGCATTGTATGGGATTACGGGAGGTTGCTTAATGGATAATTGAGAGAAATATGTACAAGGGCAAAGACAGATAATCATCTAGTTCGATGTAGGGGATAATAAAATTATGGCAATGATGGGGGGGCAATGACACAAAATCAACATAATGAACGACAATGTGTGATGATTTGTAATAAAGATGAAAGTGAAGTTAAGGAAATGAGAATGATACAATCACTGTTCTCTCCACTAGAGAGAAGGTCATACTTGTAAGAGGGCTGAGCAGTCAGAACAATAACAGAGCGTTTTGAGAAGTAATTTGTTATTCTAGGAAGCCTTTCGTATTCTACGAAATAAAACAGACCGATACATTCTATGTCTGAAGAGGATGCGTGGGATGTCCACGGAATGTTAAATATAAGTATTATGCCAATAAAACATAAAGGAGGAAATGAAGAACCTAAGGGGAATAATTGGTGAATATTAGAGACTAATATGAAATAGAAAATGATCAAATTTAGGAGAATATACGGAAAAATCAGGTATGCAAACTCATCACATCACATCTAATTCAAATTGAAATAATTGGAATTTTTAATACAATACTTAGAGTGGAAACAAGCATCCTGATGGTTCAGAAAAAGAGAAATCAGCAAGTTGTGCATATGAATGTCGTAAAAGTTATTCAAACTATATAATACATCAACTATCCGAAAATCAGTGTCCAATTGACTTATAAAATTACTGACCTGAGGGAACCAGTGATGCACGCAGCATCAGTTAACACGCTGCGTGCTTACACACAATTCTCTGGGATGAGCTGTGTAAATGAATGAACAATGACCCTGTCATCGTTGATCTCGTTAAACGCGAGGCGCCTGGTGTGATCCGATTTCTGTACAGCCGCATACTTTAATTATAGATTTTGCTCTGCAAACGGTTATGAATTGTCTTCTTGCGACTAACAGGGGCAGGAAGATTATTGAAAGTAGCATTAAAATATATGACAAGGATATGGTAATCACTTAACTTGGTTGTCACTTATATATATATATATATATATATATATATATATATATATATATATATATATATATATATAGTGGCGTTATGGGATTATACAACCCCATAACACCACCGTTTCATCGGCATGAACGCTCACAGGCAGCGAGAAGAGCGGCCGAAAACCAGAGTAGCAAAACGCGCAGCCTGGTATCCGTTGCTCGTACTAGTCGCCACGAACTATCAAGTCACGTTTTACTGGTGAAGAGTTGAAGGAGGAGAAGTTACCCCCGCCACAGAGAATTTCCCCAGGCGACGCCAATAAATAGGCGGACACGCAAGCGGAAGACCTCTTTTCCTAGCCATCACGCATCGGGTCAACATCTCTCTTCTGCCAGCACGCGTCGGGTCAGCAGTTCTTCTAGTAAGTCACCGCTCGGCAAGTAAGCAGATTTTCATCAGCGCTCGTCAGGTTAGGTAGTAATTACCGCCGCAACGTCTGTTTAGATAGGAGTTTACGGCGTTGCAAAGACGTCTAGCTAGTCGTCCGCGCAGTAGTGAGGAATTAGTGAAGTATTCTTCCATTAACTAATACGGGAAGTAAAAAGTTGCCCGTTGTGAGGAAAGCTCTGAAAGTTCTTGACTAACGGAGTAAAAGTTAGGAACGAGCGAGGTACTTGCACTAGCAGTTAGAGAGGTGCAAGGGACATTTTCTACAAATTGGGCGTAATCGAAGGCGGTAGCAGCCGTGGGAGGAGAAGAAGCCGATTAGCGAGACGGAAGAATACGCGAGTCGACAGGGGTGAAGACGCCGTTCAGGAAGAAAGAAAAAGACGCAAGAGGACAGCGCAGGCGACGCAGAACTTCGGAATCGAGCAACGCGGTGCGGAACGCAGCACGCGACTTCAAGGTTGGAAAGTGGACAGTTTCGAGGTAACCTGTAGAACTGTGAAATTAGGTCAAGTTCACGTCGGCAGGGAAAAGACTAGATTCAGAAGCGTTAGAAAACTGAGGACACGGGTGGTAATAATTTGCAGCTTGGTAGTGGGAGATTTAATGCGTTATTGCTTGCCTTAAACCATTCTATTGGAGCAGTCATTATTCTGTTATTAGCAGTTATGATTAAAAGATAAACTGAAAGTAGTGCGCTTGCCCACAGATTATTCATTGTATGTAATGTTTTAAAGAAAGGCAAGAGATTGTAAATTAAGTTTAATTTCACGTGCAATTGTAACTAGAATAACTTAAATTTAGACGTATTGAATTTTCAAAAGAAATTCCCAGTACTGGTTAGAGAAATTGCTTCAGAAAGTTAGTTCTGAACAAAATTAAGTGTTCATTTAGTGAATAGGCTGTAAAGGTTGCTTATTTGTATTTATTTGATCAATTTTGAAAGTGTAATTCTATTTTTGATTTGTTTTTCGTTGTTATCAACTCATGCCACAGAATTTTGAGTGAATTATATGCTCGTTTATGTGTGATTTGTGTGACTTTTATTGTGTCAAGGGTTCAGACCTTTCTCGTACCCCAAAGATCCTGCTTCCTGAGATTCTAAGCTCGCTTCACGAGCATAATATCTTAACAACCCGCTTACAGTGCATGCGGCTGAGTGTGCAGAAGGTATACAGTCGTGTGTGATAAAGGGGGTGTTAGAATATATATATATATATATATATATATATATATATATATATATATATATAGCCAATCGCTTGAAATCAACGATCTCGATCGAAACAACAATCGCGTTCTGCGGAAATCACGTTTCATGATTTCACAGTTTATTTTATTATTTGTTATATTCTTGATATGTAATCAACTGTTGTCCTGTACGTAAGCTGTCGATGTTATTGCAGTAACCGGGAAGACACTTGTTATGAAAATAATCAACTGATTGCAATGTTAAACGAGATTATTTTATTTGTTTCTCTTGAACAGTGTGTATGCTAATTTTTGGAAAATCATTTGTGATATTTGTTCGGCAGAAGTATTGCTACTGCATGTCACTAGTGTTACATATTTGTCTTTAGTAGAATTTTAATAGAAAAAGTCTGAAAAATAACAGTCCAATTCCCGTCCTAATCCAACAGCCTGGGAACGACGCACGTAATTGATAATATGACTAACAAGGAAGTATTCAGGATTGGAAAATTCGGTTTGAAGGTAGTCCTTTGTGCCAAGTTCACATACCCTTCTTCGTAAGGGACAATGACCATGCGTTTTCGAAAAACGAGGACAAAGTGCAAGATTGGGCGTTCGCGTGAACAACAGAAAGACGGACAGACTGACGTTTTGCTATTAATCGATTTTTCAGTACAGGAATTCCGGCCACACATTGAGTTAGAAGAAGTACTGTTCATAAATATTTATCTGCTTTTTCGTTACGAGGGTCCCGAAATAAAAGTTTTTCCTTCAAAATCGCCCATTTCCTGCGCTCAAAACTTTCTCTTTTTAAGAAGGCAAGAAAGTAAAAGCGAAATTACAGAGAACCGCGAAATAGCGAAAACAATCCAAAAACTGCCTATTGTAAAAACCATAATTATAAGACATGAAGGAACAAAAAAATTACATAGCGCGATTAAAAAACTCTTCGTGCTCGATTCGCGCTTGTTACCGACTGCCCCATCAAGTAACTTGATACTTCGTCGGAGATTGCTTTCTTGGTCGGACATTCCGGCGTGAATGTTACACCTGTTTTCTAACGGGGTGAGGAAAATGTGCCCTACTTGGATTTGACACAAGGATTCTCTTCACGGCGTGTTTTGTTTTATTTATCTGTTTACTTCCATTTTTCCCTCCCTCTATGCTTCTTTGTGAGAACGTTGATCTGTCGACACCTGGAGGCAATTCTGGGAGCAAGAAAAAAGTTCAAAACTATGAGCGCCCATGTCATTCCAAATCTGAAAATGTTCACATGTGGAGGTGAACCAAAGAGGTACCATCCACAGCCCGGGCCGTACCTTCGATATTATTTAGAAGTTATATTTATATGCGATCTAGGATGTATTAGCATTTGTCACCTGCAGAGTGTGCTCAAAGCGAGTTATCACCCTTATCCTGAGAGATGAACCTAGATGCAGACCTATAATTTCTTATTATTTCTTTGTTTTCCTAACCAATATCATTATATATACTCCCTTAGTCGTAAAAATAATACATTAATTTTCTGTGAATACTCGAGTATTCTGTAAATTTCAAGGCATTAAATAAAAACAATGTACTACGTACGTATGCGGTCGAATAAATCAATTAAATCTTTCAATTTACTTCTACATATTGTAGCATTTTTTTTCATTAATTTGGAAAACTTTTACTATTCAAAGTAGTACCAGTATACTTTTAAGAATTGTAACAGTCCATTTGCTACGAGATGCCGCAGTTTTTATAACATATTATTACTTTCAGTTATGATCTAGAAACGTTCCTTTATTCATCTTGCGTATGTGACGCATAACGATACATTTAAATTAAAATTTAGTTAGTTGACAGAATAATCGATGACATTTTATAACACCTTGCATTTTTATTCTAAGTTTGGCAGGTTATATTGTTTTAATCGTCTGTTATTTTCCACTTTTAGCACTCTGAGTAATTGCATTAGTTGCGGTTTTATTACACACGTAGTATGTCGATACACATTTTTTATTTAGTTAAAACATTTTAAATTTTTTATCGTTTCCTTCGACGTGTGACTATGTAACGGTTATGTGAGGTAATGTATCTTTACGTAAAGCAATGATTTTTCTTTTCTCATTGTACGTTTTTGTAATTCGAGATCATGTAACTAAGTTTAATCAAGAAAATAAGTTGTTATTCTTCCAAACCTTCGAGACAAAAATTGTTTCTTAGAATAAAGATGGTGGTTGCTGGTATTTTGTAAATGTTTAAAGAAGAAAAATCCGCGGGCAGCCCCGTCAATTCGCGCAAAACATCTTGAAAGCTTAAATGCGCCAAAGCGCTGCGACGAACGAGGCCAGGACCCGAGCCCTGTTAAGCATATCTGGAGGGCGGATGGAGCACCTCTCGCCCTGCGAGTGGTTGAGGGCTGCAAAGGGCTCTTGCGCCATCAAGGGGCGGATATCGACGCGGTTAAAGACTCCGCCCAACCACAACTAATGGCGCCGTGGGCCTTGCTCAGTGATTAAGGCAGTTTCCGCTCTTAGAAAGCTCGCCGACTCACTGCCTGCAGTTAGGTGGCACGCACGATTACTAGCAAAGGCTGCATTTGACTTGGGAAGGGTAGCGTGTTAAGATGAAAAGTTATGTGAAGATAAATGGTCACAAAGTTTAGCCATTGAATATTTTCCCTATTTTTTGTTAATAGTTTATATTACGTGTACAGAGAAAATATAGAAATCCATTAAATATTTATGTCTATGTGTTTTAGATTTAAATGTTATAGAGATCTATTTATAATTTGTAAATGATTTTCCACAATTCGGCATTTCAATTTTTGAGTGTTTATTCATAAAATTATTCCATATTATTGCCATATTATTAAATGTAAGCATATCTTGTGGGAAAATCACTCTTGAAAGATAGAAATAGTTGCAATAAATCTGCAATTATTTACTTCAATCGTATAAATAACAATTAAATTGAAAAAATAGTATCCGCATTTTCTTAAGAAAAATAGTTATTTCGAGAATACATAAGTTTAATTTTTATTAACACAAATAATACAATTTGCTGAATCGGTGGGAAACTTCCTTATAGTAGAGCCCAACTTCGAGAGGCCAACCCTTGAACTATGCCAGAGTAGCCATTCAAGCCACCGGTATTGTGCAAGAGTAATCATTATTCTATTGCAAAGCGATGGGATTAAATTGCAAATACAACGAAATTGCATCTTATATTTTATCTAAAAATATTAATTCCGTTTTTCCTTCCACTCAATTTATCAGAGACTTTGGGTCTCTATACTTTTCTGATCACCCATACTGAGAGGTGGGGGCACCAAAAGGAACTAAATTTCCAATCATGTAGAAAGTTCACAAAAGTCTTATATTGTATAAATCTGCTTTAAAACATAGTTGGTATCTTGCCTACCTTATTAATTTCCTCTAATGTCCCCTACCTATCCTCCACTTGTCCGACACGTGACTCTTGTCATTTCTCCTACTGTCCCCGCAAAACTCGTGTCCCTTTGTGAACATAAAACCTACATTTAGAGGTATAAATCTGGTCATTGTTTCTGAGTTATGAGCGATTATAATGTGTTGCAATAATCTATTTCGCATATCATAATCTGTAAAATTCTATTTTTTCTTCTTAAATCTGTTTGATGAAGAACTGAAAAGTAATTACCCATCCGGCAGTAGCACACTTACCAGACATGAGGTTCGTACATGACGTTTCTGTGTCGATAATTTTTCATAAATTGTGAAAAATTGTCATTTTTCCTTAACATATTAAGTACTTATTTAAGTGACTAATTTGTGTTTGGAGCAGCATTGAAGTCTGAGGGGATGGGTTTCATTCGTCGCTCAGCCTTTTGATAGAGGAAGTATAGATTTTATAATTTCCTTCGTTAAAAATGGAACTTGTAAAAATTTACAGGAAACATTTTCTTCATGGCCAGATATACAAGAGCTCAATATATTAGACTCAAGACCTATTTTCCCAACCATTGACATTTTGTTTCCTTTGGTTCATAAAGCCGCATAATTATACAGGCCATACGATTGCAACCAATAATATTTAATATTCTGTAGTTGAAACAGCAATCAGAGCAAATTTTATTCAAACAATTATCTATTCGACGGGGTCAATACGGGCACATAATAGAGCAGCAACAATGACTTTGTCGAATGTTCGATACTTTCGCGTTACGTCAACTTTCTATTGTGTGACTGGTCGATGAAAAAAAATTTGAATGGCACGTTCTATACAGCTCAACTATTTAATAAAGAACCAATACTGAAAGTTGCACTACAAAGCAGGTTCATCGACATATCAGAGCCCTATTGTTCGTGGGGTCGTTAGCCATAACCCTGGCTATTCAGAACTAAATCAAGTTATTCATTCGCATTGAACGTAACATTGTAAAATTCTTTTGATCATTTGCGTTCTCCATCTACTCAACAGTCCCCTTTATGAAAATATCGAAGTAAAAAAAAATACAGTACGAGTCGGTCCATGAAGCAAACGAGGTTAAGTTCATTTTAATCACGGCTTCCTTGTCTACTCTCAGCATCCGCTGCTTTTCATCACCCACTGCTACCAGCCAATGCCCCCCGCCCCCCGACACCTCTCCACCCAGCGTCATGGAATGCCGCCCGCCGTCGCTCATCGTCACCCACCACTACCCGCCTCACCCGTCACCCATCGTCTTCCCCCGCAGCCTCTCACGGCGCCACCCTTCGCCTTCCGCCGCCACCCGCATCACCTCGCCGTCACCCGCCGCCACCCACCGCCGTCCGCAGCCATCCGCCGCCACCTGCAGCCGATCACCCCCCCCCCCGCTCTACGACCACCCCCACCCGTCGCCCCCTGACTCCTCCGCCCGCCGCCTCCCGCCGCCGCCCCCCGGAGCCCGCCATCCGTTTCCCGCTGTCCATCGCCCATCCCCGCCGCCGGGCCCCGCGGGGCGAAGCCGCCACGTCGCCAGTGGAATATCGATCGGCGGGCGGCGGCGGCGGCGGCAGGGAGGAAACGAGCGTCGCACTGCGTGCGGCTGCGGCGCCCAGCGGCAACCACCTTGGGACTCACATGGCCACGAGGGCCCCTCCTCGCCACATGCGCCCCGCCCCGCCCCGAGCCGCGCGGCCGCAGCCCCAGCGCAAAGGCCGCGATCGCCACGAGGACACGCGGCGCTTGCCCCACTTTGCTCAGGGGAGCGGTCGGTCGGCTGTTTGCGCTCCTGCCCCGCCGCTCTCGCGCTCTTTCGCCCAGAACATCGGTACCAGCGGGGAGCGGCGTGAGGGCTTGATGAGCGTGGAATTAATAGGGAGATTTCAATTGTAAGAGGCACTTGCGAGGAAAAGTGTCAAATTTGACATTCTATAAACATTTGATTGTTCAAAGGACATCTTCAATACTTGAAACGAACTAATATAATAAACAGAACAAAATTCCCTTTCACGTATGTTGTTTTGTCCGCTAAAACATGATAATTGCCGAGTTTATTTCAATGCTGTTTTCATCATTGTTTCAACGCACATCCAAACACTTTTGGTGTGAAATGCATATATTGAAACTTACTATTATTGAATCACTCTGATGAAAGAAATGTTGAAGAATACTCATTAGTTGAATAGTATTTATTTGTCAAAATACGTATGTTAATACGATAATTCAAGTAAGCGTTCATAAAATGCGGAAAAGGGAATTAGAGATGATTTTGTAGAGAAGAGAAGGGTAAAGAAACATTGAGATAAATTTAAAAATGATATGGCTAAGGAGAAAAAATGATTAATAGTCTAATTGTTCTAAATTATACGAATTTTGAGAAATTCCACAGACGTGAGAAATTGCACAAATATGGTTTAAGTGACTTAACAGCTTCTTAGAAAAATAACTGAAAGCAAATTTTAGGAGACAAGAAACAAACTGTATTATATTATCAACTCATAAAAGAACACTGTATGTTAATTTTACTTTCTCAAATTCTACTTCGTATAATAGAGAAAGTCTTGTAATACGGCAACGAAAAATGCCGACTTTTTAGAGGAAAGCTGTTTTTGTGGGTCCCTAACATGGAAAAAATTAATTTTTTCCGACTATGCGTAGTCGTGAATATATTACGTAGGCAGAATGCAAGTATTATGGGTCCTTGATACCAAAAACTATGACACCGTTTCGGCGTTCATCGTCTATCCGTTGTCCATCTATCTTCTCTAAACAGCTCTAGCACCTAAACCGCACACAGGGTTTTAATCAAACGTGATATTCCTCAACCGATCTGATATCACGGCTTCCTGGATTTAAAACAACGTGCTAATTTAATGCAAACTATTTCTAAATTTTAAATTTTAAAATAATTTATGGACACATTTTTTTCCAAAATATGAGCAGTTTCCGTGTTTTTTAATGAATTATTTGATATGTAGAAGCAAATACAGCATTTAGTCTAAAAGTTTTGTTATTACTTCAGAGCAGGGGACGAGGTTAATACGCCGACTGTACAACTTAAGTGTGCAAGTCCACGGCACAGCTTTGCTAAATATGCTTGCGGGTTCAACTAGAATGAATATTTCACTCCAATTCAAATTATATGAGAACGTATGAGCTGTTGTATCCCGACTAGTCTCCTTATTTCGTATTTTCGATTTCTATAATAATTCAGATCGAATTTTTCATACATAAGTCCCGTTAATTACAAAAACACTTATATTAAAATAATTTAAAACTGGTGGTGCTATAACAGCATACTTTACAACAATATTTCTAAATTTGCAATTTTTTTTAAATTCAGAGAGTTCAACGAAACGAGACGTGCGTCATTATTTTAAGCGTCCCTTGTTGTATCCGTGAAAAATAAATGAAAAAATTGGAGTGGTTTTTGAGAAAATGTATTTCTATAAATCGCATAAATTTCAAGCACAAATCACGCAAAACGATTAGTTTTTTCAAAGAATTGTACATAACATTTTCTAAATAACTGATTAGTTAGATCATATTTTATTTACGATGAAAATCTCTATATTCCATATTGTTGTTTTGAAATGTTAAATTTTGCAATTTTCGAAAGTACAGAGAGTTAACCGGAAATGAGACCAGCAAAATGTATATCGTCCTTTGATACATACAAGGAGAAAATTTAAAGAAAGCATTTAGAGTAATTTTTGAGAAAAAATTTAAATTGCCCGTAATTCAGACAAAATTAGAGTAAACTACTCGTATTTTCGAAAAATTGTGCAATAAACTTATTTAATAAACTGTATTTAGAGAAGAGATTTCATCAAGGAAAAAATCCAATATTGTAGTTGTTGAAAGACGTCGAAAAAATTGAACTAAAAATTAGAGATTTCAACGAAAATGAAACCTGCACTAATCTGTTGAACGTCCTTTCCACGATTCGGGGACAAAGTTTAATTATAAAACTTGTGCCATTGAGAAAATATTAAAAATGTTGAGATTTCATATAAAGTACCCCCAAAATCAATATATCCGTTTCACACTCAGAGTACTTGAAATTCATTTAAATCGATGGGGGACTGTAAATTTTGGAGAAAATCGGGGGACCTGTTTAGGCGCCAGAGTTGGGCTTAGACGGACGGACAGGCATTTGCCGTCAATCGATTTTTCGATATCAAGAACAATATGTAGTGACTACTAAATATGGATTCTGACTTCACAAAGTGATAGAGAAAGTATTTGCTGTACATTGGAAAAATATTCACCAACTTTTTAGTTACCAAGGTACAAAAAATAGAGTTTTTCTGTCAAACATTCGCCGTTTTCGGAGCATGATTACAATACTTTCTCTTCTTACTAAGTAAGTGTGAGAAAACAAAAAAAAAAAAAAAAAAATTAAAAAGGCAATGATTTCGCAAGCACTTTTAATTGCTAACACCCTGCTTGACGCAACCCACATTACATGTATGTATTGCATGATTCGGGAAGCAGAGACCTTTGCAAATGTTATGCATTTTATAATAAGCCGAGACTATTATAAAAAGAAAGAATGGTAATGAAGAGGCGGGAGGAGGAGGGGGAAGAAAAAGATATAGGAGAAGGAAGAGAAGGAAAATAAGGAACAAGGGAGAAAGAAAATTTTGAAAATATCCCAAGGACTTCATGAAAAGTACCCCTCAAAATTAAAATATCGGTTTCAAATTCAAGGGTCCGCGCCATCCGCCACATCGTTTGGGGAATATCAATTTTGAAAAAAATCGTCTGAACGATTTAGGCGCTAGTGTTCACTTCAGACAAAGAGACAGAGTTTACACACATATACAGAGTTTACAGACAGAGGTACACATGTTTTAACGTCAATAAATTCTTCTGTATCAAGTACCCACACGATCAAGGATTCTGACTATCTAACGTGATAGAGGAAGTAATTTATTGTATATGGGACACGATTTATCCACCTATTCATTACCAGGGCCCCGCAATAAGAGTTTTTGAATCGAAAAGTCGCCGTTTCGTCCCGCAACATTACAATACCTTCTCTATACTGCATAAGCAGTAGCGGGAAAGTAAAAAACACGAAATAAAACAGCACGATCTCAATACACAACAATTTACTCAATCAGACACAAATTTCACTACTAGAGTACAGCAAACAGGTTTGAATTCCGGTTAGCGCACGCTTTTATCTAAACATGTTGGTAGAATTGGATACTTTGCTGTCCGGGGTGAGCCGCGTCTCAGTCGATTGAGCTGACGTTTCGAACATCGTGTTGTGGTCTTTTTCTGAGCTGTACTGCACTATATCAGCTATCAGAAGTATAGCTCAGGAGAAGGCCACAAACACGATGGCCGAAACGTCAGCTCAATCGCCTAAAACGCGGCTCACCCCGGATATCGGCATATGACTCCGGCCGCGGAAGCCTACGAATACATGTTGGTAGAACCATATTTATTGAACCTTGAAAATTGCCTCGCCAAATTCTATTAACTGAAGAGAATAAATACTTTAAGCAAACTATTAACCTTATATATCGTATATGAAGAACTGATTTACTTGTATTTAATTGTTCCAGTCAAAACTAAAAATTTTCCGGTGTCTTATTGCAGCATACTCATTTAAGATACATAATGATATATTTGACTAGTTCAACGCGCTATATAGCTGGAAAGTGAGATTTTAATTCCATAATTTCTCATGGAATGGTTCTAATTCAGTTTCCGGTCTACATTTACTTCCTCACCCCTAGACCCACCCCGTTTCATCGTTGTCCTAGGGGGAATATAAGAATGGAGGTGAGGAAAAATTCGAAAGAAAGAAACGTAAAGGTTCTCTAACTCTAAGGAAACACTGACGATATGAAGCTTTTCTATCAAAACTGAACCTATTTTTGGAGATTTATATTGCAAGCTGTCTTGCTCCGATGTTAGAGTCTACAGCAAGATTTTTTCAATTTTATCTAATATGATGGAGATTCACTGTTTCTTCCTTGCTATTGTCGATACTTGTCATTGTCAACTGGTGCTCCTCGGTAAGACAACACCCTAGGAATTCCCACAGTTGGTCATGAAACAAAAGTGTCTTATAAACCATATTGGCTTACATACGTTTAATGAGCCACCCTTGTCAGTAATTAAGAACTATACCTACTCTGTATCACGACTTGTCTTCTTTAAAAAGGTACGTATCTTATCATGCGTTGGTCTTTCACAGGTTCCTGATATTTCGTTTATTGCATCAGAATACGACCTGCCAAACAAGTGCATGTTGCGATACCTACCAATCAGGGGGGAAAGCCTGAATTTTAAATACGTTATTCAAAATTACTTTCCACATGATCATTGGAATAGGAGTTATATCATTATAATATTACGTAACCCTGACAAATAACACGAGAAGGTATGCGTTTTTGTTGCCCCACTCATTTAAACGGTATATCAGCTAAAGGGAATTCAATTCATTTATTTATAATATTTATTTTTACTTACTTTTTTTGAGGTATGGGCTTTAAATCTCAATGAGCTTGTTCCGCCATTGTACGGGTGCAGTGTTCAGATAGAAACTTAAAAGCAGGAAAATATGTGGAAGCCCTATTCACTCGAGGAAGCTCTACATGTTAGTAAAGAATTGGACTACTGAACTCTGCTGTGACACTCAAAAATTCATAAATACATGTTATTTGAAAGGATTTGATGGAAACACAAATTCTATAAAATGCATATATTCTAGAAGCAACTTTGAAAACTCTTCATGCAGCTAGTAAACTTTAGATATCTAAAATTAAATTCAATTAATATTTTTTGTACACAACCTTTAATGTTATACATTTTTATTTAGTTGCAATACTTTCTTATTGTTCTTCGAGTTCTTACTTTCTCGTCTTCCGCTTATACTAGTACAGAGAAAGTTATTTTCGACTGCAAATAATCCATGTCGATATTTTCACGGAAATACTTGTTTTGTGGGTCACAGACACGGAACAACTCTCTCACTCTCTTTCTTTCTTTCTTCCTTCCTTCCTTTTTTCCCTCTTTCTCTTTGTTGAAAACCGTCTTCTCTTCCTTCGTCTGTTTGTAAAAATCACTAGCGCCTACAAAGTACATAAAATTATCTCCAAAATGGATATTCTCTTATTTGGTCGAATCAAACGTAGTGTAGTGATTACTACTACAGTGAACCCTTCATCTTACTCTCCCGAATTCTAATCCCAGCCCGAGAAAACGTTTTGTGGGTTGAAATCACTTGCAGAGGCGTGATTTGAAACAGCAAAGTGTTCTGCAGGTTAAATAAGCTGTTGCTCACGAAAACGTACAATTGAGTTTATATGTTAGAAATGTTCGCAGGTGTTCAACTAGAATTATCTAAGCGTTACAAACTACCCGAGAAAATAGTAACACTAGTCGAGAAATGTTATCAGTTCAGTCAGAAAGAATTTCCGCCGTTCTTACGCTCATTCTAGAACACCGATGCCTACTTTCCTTGTTTCCTTCTACTGAGAGCTTTCATCCAGCCGACAGCCGGTTACTCTTTACGTCCTGATGGGATGCGTCTTCGACCTTACACTAGACACCAACACACTTGCTGTCTTCTCTGATCTGTGGTCATCGGAACGCGAAACCCTACGTTACAACACATGAGACAAGGGAAAACAAACACCTCAAGGCCGGTCTCGAACCCGCAACCCTTCGGATCGAAGTGTTGAGTCGGTACGTGCTCTTAGACACCTCGAACATTCAGGTCAACCCCTTGTTTTCTTTGAAATAAATCTGTACTGAAATTCAAAATCAATTTCAATACAATGGAAATGAGCTTTTCGTTACCTCTTTGCATTACGCTCCTAGAAACTCACGCTGAAGCAGTAGAGATTTTTGAAGTATGAAAGTTCGTTATTGCAACTGCAGCGATATTGGAAAATGGTTAGAGATTATTGGAAGATTTTGGAAACCGAATTCTCAGAAATATTCCATTTTTTATCGAATGCTATTAAACCCTCTCTAACGAATTGGCGATATTGGCAGCGAGGCTTTGAGTGGCTTGTCAGTCGCAGTCACTCGCAGGAAGCAGAGTGCATTTAGCCCTCGTCGATTGAAGAGGTCGACTGTTCAAAGCCCCGAATTCTTGGTATATATTTCACTTCGCCGAAAAATGTGGACCGCTTGGTTGGCAACCACTGTGTAACTCTGTGTAAGCTTTTAATGCAATCGCGTGTGGAGTCATTTCCGACAGAAGTTAAACACATAAATACAACACGCTGTTAATGTCACATTTGACAAATTTCAATCTCTTAAGAGGGCAAAATACTAGGGTAAGGTCCCCTATGTGAAATACGTTCTTAATATAAAATACCGAATTATCGGACTTGCAATGAGCCGACATTCGGAGACATTTGGGAAGTATTTGAGTTGAAGCTCTGAGTGAAGTGGTAGAGCGTGTTTTCTTCAGAGCGTCAACAAAAATATTGGAGCAGTAAACAAAATAATTGTTGTTACTCCTGAGACGTAAATATTAGAATAATTATATTTTTAGTATATGTTAGTTGTACATCTAAGGAAATACTACAGAATGTATAAATAAAATTGATGCAGATTTTGACCGCGAAACAACTTGAAAGCAATATGGCCGCGATGTCCCTAATGTGGAATACGAGCATTGTCCTAATGTAGAATATTCCGCATTGCCACTATGGATAGAATGTAGTTAGTTCTTTTGTCTGTATACATTACATTGCATTTTCTAACATATTAATATTGACATTGTACACCGTATGGTGGAGGTGTATGGTTCAAGAGCGCAACTGATTCGACTCAGTGTCAGAAGTGTAAGTTCAATGCTTATTTCCATGTGCAGGTAATCCATAAACCAATTTCCCCTGTTGGAATTGTGTGTAATATTAAACCAAACACGTATTATTGCGTTAATAAATGTTGTTCTCGACGTTAATGCGTTTATCATTTGCTAAAAACAAAAAACACTCACTAATCCACTTTAAGAACAGGATACGCCTAATGTGGTATATACAATATCTAGACCTTTTTTAATTACGAAATGTCGCGAATGTCTGATAGATTTAAGTGAATAATATTAACCACACGAGTTTATATATGGCTAGTTTAAGTAATTACCTACACTAGTCTTCACATTTGCACTTAATTGTGAAGTTATATTCGAAAATGTAAAAAGTGTTCCACATTCGGCACTTTTCCCCATAATTAATTGAACATTTTTATTTCTTTAATTTCTTTAATTTCATTTTTGAAGATCGTAAGAAAATTTCAAAATATGATCAAAGTAACTACCTACCATGAATGAATTTTATGTATTTTCTCTTTACTTCATGTAAAATGTTAATACCAATTTCATTGCGAGAATATTTGCTGAATACACAGGATGGTTCAGAATAAATGTTACAAACTTCTAGTGTAATGGAGTAGAAAATTATTACTTTTGACTATCACTATGACTTCATATAACGAAGATATGCAAGACCAATTTCGAGATATCCAGATTGGAAAGGCACTTGTTTTGCATTGGTGTTTGCAGGTACACAAACTCTCAGGTACATACATTTCTAGATTTTCGGCATGGGGTTTAGTGCATGCGTGACAATGGCGATGCACATCCAGGCCCAGTCGGTGCTGAACAAAAACGAGAAAAAATCGATATTGTCATACACAGTGAACAGGGAATGTTCTGTACACTAGTGCAGGATGAGTTTCCAACCAATGAGGAGCTCCATGCAAAAATTGGGTCATGGTATCTTCATTATATGATGTTTCGCACCCCATTATCCCTGACAAAAAGGATAATATTTGACCCTTTTATATGCCCTAAGTTTTGTAACATTTATTCTGGACCAGTTGCGTAATATCAGAAGTGGCTAAAGAGAAAAGCGACCCACTACAGAGTTCCGTGTGCACGACTTCCACACGGGGAGGACGTAAATTCTAACGATTGACAATGTCAACAGACTTTCCCGCGGGCGAAGGGACGTGCAGAGCTGCAAGCATCTGAATGCGAGACCGGAAGCGACGCGATGACCGAACGAAACAAAATCGAATGCTGCTGCTTCTGGAACGCTTCATGACGGAAAGTGTTGTAAACGCGTCGCTAAAACGAACGACACGCAAGCTACACAGCGATAGTGCTCCCCACGAGGGAGGAGGAGTTCAAAGACAATTCAGTTGAATTCCTTGATGTCTTAGTTTACGCGTCGAAGATCAGGCCATCACGTCTGTAGTTTCGCCTGACGACGCAAACAGGTAATCTATTTCCAGCAGACAAAGCAAGTTTCACTTCGGCGACAAAATGGGCGATCTGAAGTTTTTATTTTAGGTTTCAGGATATTTATACATGCAGTAAATCTATAACATGGGACAGCTGGCCTTCTCAAGAAGGATTGTTTTGTCCTTAACCTTGCAAAACTTGGATATAACAGACGGATACGCTAACCGTTACACCAGAGGGTGCTGCAAGGTATGTTTCAATAACACATGAGTATTTGTATGATTACTAGTTACTTTCCGAACCTTGCGCAATTAAAATAGCGAGAAAAAAGCGATAGCAGTATATTTATTTTAAAATTTTGATCTTCAGAAATTAAATCTCGCTTTCAAGATTTAACTATGTTATAGATGAAATGTTGTGTATTTGCTACACTCTATTCAGTTGATTTTGATGTAGTACCAACTAATTTAAAAATATTTGAACTCAGGTATGATCTGAGGTTAATTTATAGAATCTGCACTAAAATAGAAGATTTTTAGGGTTTTTCCCCCAAACGCCTTCTACGTTACTACTCCAGAAAATGATTTATGATTATCTTTACACAATATTACACTAGCGTGGAAGACTGCTTTGGCAAAGACGTTGGCAGGTAAACTGGAATTAAAAAAATAGTACATGAATGAAGATTTATTTTATTTTTGGGTCAATGAAATTTAGTTATCACGTCAATTAGTTTAATTAGCAGGAATGGGACAAGGATAGCTAACGTAAATTACGGCATTTCGTAAAAGACATAACTTAGCCTTAACATACTGTGGCGAAACCGATTTCATCATTATTTTATAAACGAAATTCACTGGATCAAAATTTAAACAAATAGACCCGGCCACCCAGGATTTCTGCCGAGAGATTACGCAGACGGGCACACGTGCGCGACTCCGCTTATCGCGCATGGTCCCTACCGCCCCCGGCCCATTACCGTAGCCGTTTAGAGGGCTAGCATTGACAGATTCAATGGACACACGTGTTCGCTGTGCTGGCTGCGAAGTTTCGACAGCGCCCGCTCGTTTCGGGGAATCCCAAACTCATAAATTTTCTTTCACGCAAACGCGCCCCCTGATGCAAGCATGGGGCGATGTTCTAGAAGGAATTGGAAAATTCTGGACGCTTGCAGCTGGCGCAGAGCGGAAAGTTCTGTGGCTTCTCGCGCGGCGATTGGCTGAAAATAGCGTGATGCGCAACAACCTAGAGCCAATAGTGACTTGACTTTTATAAAGAGCTAGGGCACATAAGAGGAATTGGGTGGGGGGAAAAATTTACCTTATAAGATTTCGACGGAGAGAATTTCAGAAGAGCTTGGGCATCAGACGGGGCCAGATCATTAGACGGGGGGGGACAGTCGTCGGTCAGAGGCAAAGTTCGCCTTCGCCGGACTTATAAAATTTTCATCAATCAGACGGGGCCAGAGTATTAGGCGTCGGGGAAAGACTATTGTGTCTCTGGGAAACTTCTTATTGTTTGAGCTTGAATATTGGACTGAGGACAGTTGAGAGAAGAATTTATATGGGGGTGGGAATTATTCGGGCGATAATGCCTATGTGGGGACTTATGTTATTTTCCTGCGAGTTTTGAGCTGTGAGCCGACTGCAGTGGAGAGAGAATTTTCTCTGGGGTGGGTTTTCGCCGTGAAGAGAGGCGAATGTTTCTCCAATCGAATTTTAAACTGTCCGAAGTTGTGTTCGACTTCTTATCATAAAAGTCAGAGAGAGACGCATAGTTGACAACTCCGTTCCTGAAATCGTCCGGCCAGCTCAGCTAGTACTGCCAGTTTCGACCAGAACTTCTAGTACTGCCAGTTTCTCCCAGAACTTCTAGATCCGCCAGCTCAACCAGACTTCTAGACACCGCCTATGCAGCCACGCATCGCGGCCTTTTCGTGAAACTACGAGGCGACTGCCCAGCTGGCGACGAGAGAGGTCATTGCCTTTCCCGGAGGCAATTTTTTTTTTGAAGGCCGCCAGACGACCCTCACCCGCGCCACGGCCGCCCCCGGCCGCATAAAGACCCTTTTCAGGCAGTATCGTTAGGGCTACCGCCCTTATTGTGTAAATGTTTCATAATGCGGTGTCACGCTCTGACACACTGACCAGTAGTAATTTCACCTATTGTAATTGTTAGTTGTAATTCTTCTTAGTTTTTTAAGCTTAACTCCTAAAACTAACTTTTCATTTTTTTTTCTCCTCTTCTTCATCTAATTTTCCCGCTATTATTTTATTCAATTTAAGAGTGTAACTTCCCTGGGGCATTTTAATCATATTGCCCAGGAATAAATGTGAATTTTTATCAGTGAACAAGTGTTTATTCTTGTGTTTCCATTGTACTATGTAACAATTCCTTCCATCACCGACTTGAGCTAGCGATAGGGCCGCTATCCGGTTCCCCAGGTAACCGGAAGTGTTACAATACAAATAGTGCATTTTAAGTAAACGATATTATCAAAAACATAAAGATGCAAAAATAAAAAAAAAGAATGAAAATGAAATATGCAAAAAGGATGTAGAGCAATACTGTAAACTGAACAAGAGCTCACCCAGCCCTGTGACAAAAAATATATGTGACGACATTTTTAATTCCTTCCTTATTGGGTGTGCTTACTTGTGCATAAATCAGTCATTGTTTCATCATTGCTAGCTTTGGAATAGGGGTTTTATGAAATGATCGAATGGTTCCATAAGTACCGTGATGGTTATACATGTATTACTGCGTATTTGTTTAATTATTACTAATAAGTCTTCGTTTATACCCGAAGTTTTTAAAGACAGATGTGTAGTTGAATAAAAACCATTTCATACATAAGCTGAGCATTTTGATAAATGTTATTTGATTATCAGTTCGAGTGTTAGGCGAGTTATTAAGAAGATCGAGTCTTCATTAATAATCTTGCGCAGCCACACGCGGCCCGGAAGCCCCGGACGCGCGTCCGTTCGCCGCGCAGCGGAGGCGAAGGCTCACCTGGGACGACGCGCGGCCCGTTCGCCGCGACGCCCAGCGGCCCGCTGCCGTACTTGAGGTGGCAGGGCTCCGCATTGGCGGACACCACCGCGATTTCGTCCAGCTCGTGCACGGAGCCCGCGCCGCCGTAGTGGCCGCCGGGGCCGTGCGGGTGGTCGAGCACGAGGCGCGTGGAGGAGGAGGCGCTGCCCGCGCCCGCCCCCGCGCCCGCGCCCTCGCCGCCCCCGCCGCCGCCCACGCCCCGCCGCCCGCCGCGCAGCGACAGCACCAGGCGCTTGGCAGTGGACATGAAGCGCGGCCAGGCGAAGGAGCCGGAGCTGGCCCGGCGCAGGTGGCCGCCGGCGGCGCCGCCGCCGCCGCCACCGCCGTCGCTGCTGCAGTCGCTCCCGCCTCCGCAGGCGCTGGCCCGCGCCGCCGCCGCCGCCGCCGCGCCGCCCGCGGGGCCGCGCCTCAGCCACGCGCCGCCGGCCGCGGGGTCGGCGCCTGGCCGCCCGGCAGCAGCGCCGCCCGCCGCCCCGAGCGCCGCCGCCCGCGCCGCCCCGCCGACGCCGCCGCCACCTCCGCAGCCCCCGCCGCCCAAGCCGCCGCCCGCGCTCCGCACATCGTCGCGCGACGCGCGGGCAGACGCACACGCAGCTAGGAACTCGCTGCTGGCGACGCTCACGTCCGCCTCCGAGATGCGCAGTGTCCACTGGCTGGAAGACACCTTGTCGGCCAGGCGCCGCCGCGCCGCGGGGCGACCACGCCGTTACGCGCCGCCGCCGCCGTCGCCGCTCACGCCGCGCCCGCCCGCGCCGCCGCCCGCGTCGCCCGCGCCGCCGCCCGCCTCGCCGCCGCGCAGGCACGCGCGTGGGCCGGCGGCAGCCCCGCCCGCCGCGCGCGCATCTCGCCCTTCACTGCGCACCAAACAACAACACGCGATGCCATTTCGGCGCCGCCGGCCCTTGCACTTGCGCCCTTGCACTTGCGCTCTTAATTTAGCCTATTCGGCGGGTGGGGTGGGGGTGGGAGTGGAACTCGATTCCATCGCGCGCAACTGTTTCGAATCGATCAAATCGAATCTTTTGAAGGTGAAAGGGACTAATCGTGTCAAACTCAAGAGAATTGAAATTGACTCCATTTAATTGGTAACATCTGAAACTACTACACAACCATCTCATTTGAATTTATCTATACATGGATTTTTTTTAATGTTATTGAATTTTGCTTTGCGTGACCGTTACCGTATCTCCAAATCTGATCATGTATTATGAATTCAACATTTATTTTTATTTAAAAAATTATATATGAATAAAAAAGTTGCCGTTATCACGTAATTATCCAATTGTTTATTCTTATTCAGATGCTAATATTAAGTTAAGTATTTGTTCCTCAATGCAACGAGTATTTTAGATAATATGTTACAGCGAATCAGTATCCGGAAACAACCACGATGTTTATTTACTTCAACCTAAATTTGACGTTCGAATCTGAAGTAAACATGGAATAAGTACCTGGGCGTGTGCAGGAATTACATTTTTGACGTGTACGAAAACTTGTGAGAATGACGTATCGAGAGTAGCTTTAAGAAAAGGCTTTGAATGCCGGCAAACAAGCAATTTTCTTTTCATGTGCGATCAATGGAGTAGTGATGCAGGCGCCAAAATCTAGATTTTCCGTGTTGCTATCTGCTTCAGCAGACACTGTAACTCCCAAATCCCCGTGAAACAAAGATCAGTGAGATACCTGTAGTACATATTTCGCTTTGATAAATTATTTTCGTACATATTACATGTCGCATTGATTGTTTAGAAAATAGATATTGTAAGAAATACTAGGTTATATAAATGAATTATTTATATATAATGAAAAATTACTTTAACTTTACTTTTGTTCGCAAAAAAACATTGTGTGCGCACAACTGACGCTCACCATCCGCTCACTAGCGATGACAATATCGAGATTTTTACTCTATTGTTCAGAGTTAACAACAGAAAAAAATCGATTTGATGTTTGTGAGGTTTGATACATGCATGATGATGATAAGTCATGTTCAGACGAACGAAATCTCATCAATAAAGATACAAAAAGAAAACAAAAAGAAAATACAAAAACAAAAAAGAAAACAATATAGCAATTCCCACTGGGCAGTTTCCGTAGTTCCTTCCGAGTTCATACACCTGACAAACACCAGTGCAGAATGAGTTCTTACATCCGAAACGTCACTTGTGTGATTTCGTGATACGAGATTTCCCACCCATTGGTACAAACTAGTCACCTCCGACCCCCTAACCCAAATCCCCAAGGAAATTGCAACAAGTATTATGAGACATCGTATATTGTAGGCACAAATGGTGAAGGTATATATAATTATGTTCTCAATATATACTTTGATGTGGATGGCTCTAGAGTTGTAAAAGTATTCAATTGACAGTTAGAGAAGTACTGCTTATTTAATGAAACTGCAGTGCATGTCGGACTTTATGAATTGAAAACAGTTGAATTGTAGTACTTCACAAGTGTTTTACGAACAAAAAATATTTAACACCTACTAACAGATTTATCTGAAACAACATAAATGTAAAGAGAGAAAAAAAATTGGCTGATTGCCAATGTAATTGTAATGAGAAGAATTGCAATGATGCAATGTATCTACTATGGTAAAATATTCAGACACAAATTGTAATGATAAATACTGCAAATATTAAAACTAATGGTGCCACAGAATGGCATAGCCCTCTCGTACTAGTTAGTTTTCTCATTTCTTTGGCTGTGTACCTTTTCGGTCTTGGGCCATCTTGTCAGCTGCCATTTATCGCCGCTCGAAGTACACTTTTTTAATGTTCTCAAATTTTCTAATGTTCTCAAATTGAAATGGTAGAACAGAAATATTACTATATATATATATATATATATATATATATATATATATATATATATATAATTGTCACCATTTCCATCACTTTGTTGGGAGCAATTACGCTCGGAGAATATATTCCGCAGTGGTAAAGAAATACAAATTGTTGTTACTGAGTAACAGTGTATTTTAATAATTAAATTTGTTCAAAGAATTGGTTGCCCCAACCGTGCTCTAACCACTAAGGTACCGAGACACCCAATCATGTGACGGGAATAGTGACAATTATTATAGAATATTATAGAATAGTAAAATATTGTCTTATGTGGATATTTTAGTTTCAAACGTTTGAGCCGTTTTAAAGAAAATATCGTTTAAGCGTTACTGTAAATGCGAATTTTGAAGTTCATTTTTACATATTTTTCTGCTTTACGAAAACTTCATTAGAAATAATTTGAAGCACTTCTACTCACAAATGTAATAATGTATACAAATTGCTGAAAATAAACATGTTACCAGTGCGAGATACACTGGTGTTTGTGAAAATTACAACACCAAGAAGGAGACATGAAGTCGTAGGCTTCCGCGGCCAGAGTCATGTGGGTGATCTGGGCTGTCCGGGTGACACCGCGTCGAAGGCAACACAGCCTTCGACGCGGCGTCACCCGGACAGCCCAGATCACCCACCAAGAAGGAGACATACTATTACAATGAAATTAATTCCACAGACTAGGAAAATAACAATGTACAAATTATTAGAATTACAGAAGAAGTACATTTATCACAACATTGTGATCTTGAGTATTTAGTACGGTGTGAAGTCGCCATCTCACATTACATCTTTCGTACATTACACGCACCGCCATCAGAGCCTCTAGACGTCGTGGTATGGATTCAAATAGAGCCTGGATATGCTGCTGAGGAACACACTGCCTCGCGTGACCACAAAGCATTGACAGTGGCTGCAGGAGGGCAAGAACTAACAAGTTGACGACCAATCATATCCCAGACATGTTCGATGGATGACATGTCGATGAAGAACGTGCAGGCCAGGGGGGGGCGCAGTGGTAACCGTCGTTCTTCGTAGAGAGCTTGCACATTCCTTAAAACATGCGGTAAGGGAATTTTCCTGCTGAGATACGGCATGTGCTGTTTGTAGGAGGGGCAGTCCATCGGACTCTAAAGCCTCCCTGATGTAGCGGTTTCTCTTCGGATTGCCCTAAATACGTATGAGGCGAGATCGCACATTGGGGCAAATGGCGTCCCAAACCATTACACTTGGCTTTGTACGCTATGGTGCGGAACAATGCAGTCTGGCATTTTGCGATCACCACGGTAGCGCCGAACACAAATTGAGTTTTCCGAAAGCGGGAGTTTTCCGAAAACTACATTTTGCCACTCAGCACACCAGTGAACACGTTCACGTGCCCATTGAAGTCTGAGGCGTTGGTGGTTTCTGGTCAACGGAATCCGACGCCTGGTATGCGTGTCACCAGGACAGCCCTCAGCAGATGGCGTCGAACCGTCGTTGCAGACATGACCACACCCGTTGCAATGCACCTAAGTTGAGCCAACACTGTGGACGATCCCGTTCTGTCGGTTACGGACGTGCGAACAAGATGGTGGTCAACTCGCGCTGCGGTCACATTGTGTGGTTCAGTACCCGCTCGTCGCTGTGTACGATCCTCCGTTATCCACTGGTTACACACACACATCACTGTCGTTGCAGCGCGCCCCGTCCGAGTCGCAATGTCACGGTACGACAAACCCGGTGTCGGTGTCGTTCTAACTCACTCAGATGCTGATATTGATGATGCTGATGCTGATATATCACTCAGACGCCATTTGGAGTCGACGATGCTTATCGGACTTGCTTGCACGTTTTCACGTCGTTAGACGACTCTACACCAACTGAGTGCAGCTTAACACTGGCCTGACCTGGCACACAAAGGAGGGCGCTGGTAGGCTAATGTACACGCCATCTCTATGCAAATTTAATTGCTTCTTATAGATACACTGTTCTACACATCCACCGGTTGTTAAGTGATTCCGACCATTCCTCCTGTGTGTTGCAATTTTCACAAACAACAGTATATATTTCAAAAAATTACATTTGTGAATTTTTTGAAAAAACAAAGAATACATCAATTTGGCATTTATGTCAAGTCATTCAGTCCATTTAGCATTATCTTTTCAAAAATTTTAAAAAAATTGGAGTAATTTTCGAGAAATTTGGCGTTTGAGCGTTTCTGAAAATTCGGAATTCTGAGCTGATTTTCACACGAAAGTTTCTGTTTCCGAGAATCTATGTGAGACATCATTTGACGCGCATGTACTCATAAATGCAATTATATATACAAATCGCCAGGAATGTAAATCGTAACGACGTGAGAGATGTCAAAAAATTACATTTGAAAAACAAATGTTAGAAAAACAAACAAACAAAAGAATATAGTAAAATTGCATTTATGGCATCTGATACTGTACATTTATCACTATCACTACCAAAAGTTTAAAAAAATTAAAGCCGGTTTTTGAGAAATTCTTATTTTTGATTTTTTTTAAATTGCACATATTTTGCGTAATATTGTGCGTAAACTGCTAAAATTTTCAAAACAATGTACTTGATCTTGAAGACATTAATTATATTTCAAACTTTTGCAACTTTTGCACTATATAAGATGACAGCAAAGTGATATTGTATTCTTTTGTTTTGTCAAAAATTACACAAATGTATTTTTTATATATCTCTGAATCCGTTTATTTGCACATTTGCAGCGATTTGTACACATTATTCTCTTTTTGAATGAAAATGCTTTAATTAACGTCACATTTATAGTAACGCTTAAACGTAAAAACAACTCCAAATGTTTTAACGAAAATTTCTATATAGTACGTGGCTTTACTGTTCTATATTATTCTTAAAGTTATATTTCAGTTTTACCATTAGGAAACCGAAAAATTGAGAAAAGTTAAAACAATGTACTTTGAAATGCAATCGATGGCAACTGGCAAGGGGATGGGACAAGACTGAAAACTAACCCAGACCAAGGAAATTAGAAAACTAACTAGTAAGAGAAAGTATGTGCCACCGTTATAAGCACCAGTAAATAACTTTTTTAACACGAGAAAAGTCTGCGTTTAGAAAAGTACAATCGTATTCCAATATCGTATTTAAATTAAATCAACTAAAACAGATGGGAAAACGCAATTGTCCTAAGAATACGATAATCAGTTGTAAAATATTTGGTAATTTTGTGGAAATATTTAAAGTCGTGTATATATGTATTTTTAAAATAATTAGTGAAATAATAGGATATGTGAAGATGAAATATATTAATAAGTGTTTTTCATTCCGAGTTCCGTACATTGCCCTCTTTGTTTATTCCTTATTTAGACAACGTATTTCAGTATTAGAGGGAAATGAGGAAACCGCAGGTACAGAGGTATTCTTCGCTAAATATACGAATGAATTTCAATAATTTAAGAGTTATTAAAGCTGGCAGAAAATCATAAAAGGTTTCTTAGAAGTCAACAATTATCACTGCTTAAGAAGAAGAAGATTCTGAAGAAGAAGAAGAAGAAGAAGAAGAAGAAGAAGAAGAAGAAGAAGACGAAGAAGACGAAGAAGACGAAGAAGACGAAGAAGAACGAAGAGGAGGAGGAGGAGGAGGAGCAGAAGGAGGAGGTGGTGGTGGTGGTGGTGAAGGAGGAGAAAAATAAGGAAAAGTTGAAGAAGTAGAAATGAAAACATTTGCTAAATGTATTAGAATAAGGAATATTTTGTAAAATTATATACTTTGTATAAGTAATATTACACATTTCCAAAGCGCATAGAAATTTAATGGCAACTGCAGCACCTGGCCATGGGAAAGGTGTTGAATGGTTTTGTTAGGTACTTAGTAACTCTGGAAAAATCCAAAGACAACGAAAAAGGTTTCGATTTTACTTGAAAAGTGCAAATATTTGAATGAGCTACTCTTCGTTTTCTCATACTGAACGTATTGAGTGAATTCTCATACTTAGTGCGCCACCTCTTAAGATACAGCTGACGTTATGTACAGTATGGCTCCAAGGAAAAGGCCATCCGCCATTAAATTAAATATTTGTTACGGAACAGCAACATTTTTTATATTGGAGTTGGTGAGTGAAGAACAGGTGCACTGTTCAATACTGTATTATTGCAAAATTCGTGAAGAATATTTTGTAAAAATATTGCATTCATGCTAGTGTTATAAGAAAGTATTTTTTGTTGTTCTTCAGCAGTGCGGATGATAATTGTTGGAAAAGCATTTTGTGTGATTTTGTTCAGCAGAATTTTTGCTGCTGCAGGCCTCTAGATTGATAAATATGTCATTCACCTCAACTCGGGAAAGATCTCTGCATTGATCTGGTACCCCCCGTCGTTGTAAGTCAGTAAGTTAATAAAAACAATGCTATAAAATTTTAATTACTTATTTTATAATTTTACATTTATAATTTATCGTTTTTATTTAATTATTATTTTAATTATTACTTTGTGCCACATATACCTACTTTGTTAATAATAATTTTATTTCTTTTTTGTTCCCACCTTCAAGGAAAATCCTGCCCTTGCCCTTAAATGTAATACCCAGTAAATGACTACAGAATTAAAATAGATACAATTCAGTTTAATGAAAGAAAATACGGCGATGAAATATGTGTAATATTTTATCAAAAGAAAAGTTATGTATTTTACAGTCATTCATAAATTACCACACATTTCCGTTAATTTCCAAGAAATAATGCAGAAAATATGTTCCTCCTCCGTGAACATGTTACTACAAGTTATAAGAAACTACATTTTCACTTATCGTGGTTGCTAAATGGGGGCTGGACCTCTTACCAGGAAAAGAGTAGTAAAACCAAACTCATTCGACGCTTGAGAGATTGCTTTCAAGGAATTTACGAATTGAACTATAGAGTGCAGACGATTTTTAACGAGACTGAATCATCTTACTTGAGTAATGCCAATTTGTGTTGACTCGCATATTGCTTGGTCCGCCTCTGCGCAATTTTAGAGCAATGTTAGACGAGGTTCTAGCAGTGTGTCAGTGTCTGAAGAGCATTCATACCAAGACATGGACTTTCCAATATATTACATATAATGCCAGCCGCTGACCTTTTATGGTAATAGCCTGATGGCGCCATACAGCACTGCATCTTGCGGAGGATCTTGCCGTCGGTCCAGAAGTGAAATTCTCCCCATGTACCGTGGCGCAACTGCACGTGAAAGAGTTATCTGTCTGCGATCCGGTTCGTTGTGATCCATATACAGCACTCCACAGACGGATTCACCTACGGTGAAGTCAGAAAAATAGCGCATGAAGACGAGTTATAATTTTCGCCCCTCAGTTCTCGCGAGCTGTGCTCTATGCATGTGGCGCCAAGTACATTCCAGAAAACGTTATTTTAAGGGGTCAGTGAAGGATGGCGAAGTTCTGGCATGATTTGGCTTTCTAGAACTGGATTTCACATTCGCTATAATTTGCGGGGACGTGCAACTGCTAAAAATAAATATATGTTGATACACGGATCGTTTGACATTCTAACTTTTCTGTAATGTATTGTTAACAAAATAGAAAGCCGTATCTGTATACTCTACCTGTAGAATTTATTATTGTGGGAGGAAATAAACGTTTACGTTCATATGAATTGCGTATTGAATTGTCACCGTAATACGTTACAAATATAGCAATTTGGTGTGGTTGTGTCAATTACAAATAAAATCATAACTGAAGAGATGTCAAATTCATATGGAAAAATAGAAACGTTGTCCAATGCTACTCCCGTTTGTGGACTCTAAAAATGAGCGCTCTGATTAAACAGAAACACCTATTTGTGAACGTTTGGGTGAAGGAAGAACCTAACATCTGTGTTGTAACAAAAGCAAGTGCAAGGGAATGGCGAGAATGGTCTTGCAAGTAGGATTTCATTCCAAAAATTACAATTATATATTTTCAAATGAACAATTAATTTCAAGCAAAGGAAACGCAGACGCTAAGTTTACCCGATTTAAAAATATGAATTTAGAATTGCTCTTTCTGAAAAATGAAGGGATTTTCGTTTCGACATTTCGAACACTTCTTAAGCGCGTAACAGCCCACTGAACCTGCGCTGTACTAACGAAGTAACATTGTAGGGTAGGGCCATTAGACGAAGGGGCACGCAAGTGACCTTCAGATAGCTTTGGCAATCGCATTCAAACGAGGCATAAGTTTCCACATGAAGGGATAGCAGGAGTAAGTTACCTTCATGAGAAAGCTGGGCACTGGACGTATTATAAAGTTTATAAATATTTATTCAATTATGAAAACGCACAGAAGAAAGTTATATTTTCCGCAGTAGTTCTACTGTCTTTTAAAATTAGACAATACTAATTTTTGGAAATATAACTTAGAGTATGTACTATTAATTTTCATTTTACAGAAAAATACTCCATTCAGAAAATCATTTCGATATATAGAAATAATTTTCGATATATAGAAACGTTTTTAAACGAAATGTTCAAGGGACAGAAAAATATTTGATTTATGGATAATTTTGATATATAGGTTGGACCTACGTTGGCCACAGCAAACATCATGAAAACGGTTTGAGATATCGAGATGCTGTTTGCGCCATGTTGTTGCATATGCTCCAGAAAATAATATATGTTGTTTTCTTGTTAGTCCCGTATGTAATTTTAGAGATATTGACACAATTTTGTTTCTAATGGAAGTCTATTTTTCTCCAGCATTCTAAAGTTCTTTAAAAATGAAATTCAATGATATCAATATTGTTAATATTCGAAAAGTATTTTTTTGGGGGGGGAATTGTGCAATTAGAACTTAGTAAACGCCATGCTGCAGTGCACAAGGACAGCGGACCTTGCTCATATTGTGTAGCTGAGTCGGTGAATTCCTTCATTAATGTTTTCTTCTGTTTTGAATTATTTCAACTTGCAATTTTCCAACAGAATTGTTACAAATGGTTAAATAAAAGGAAATAATGTAATGTGATGTCTCCCCAGTGTACGCGTGTTTTTTTTAATTTTTCCCTGGAATACGATAGGCTCCTCAAATTAAGATTTAATAAAAATATTTTGATACACTTCTTCGCTGAAACCAATGTGATTTTGAATACCCCTCCTTCCTCGCGCAATTAGAACTTGTGAAAGTCCAAAACCGAGGGCATTATCATTTCCAATAAGAGCATAAGAAGTCTCGTAATCGGCGAATTTTCTCGGTTTCCGTCATGGTGCGTCGACTCACGAATACGATGTCAGCAAGGGTACCAACTGTCCTTGCGCACTGTAGCCTGACGTTTACCAAGTTCTAATTGCAGAATTTTTTTAAAAATATACTTTTATAATATTAACAATATTTATATCATTTCTTTTTATTTTGAAAGAACTTTAGAATGTTGGAGAAAAATAGACTTTCATTAAAAAAAAGTTGTATCAATATCTCTGAAATTGCATACGAAAGGAAACGAAATATGTTACTTTTCCCATCACCTGCAACAACATGGCGCAAATAGCATCTCGATACCCCAAATCGTTTTCAAGGCATTTGCTGTGGCAAACTTAGGTCGTCCACCCTCTATAGAAGTTTGTTGGAAGTCCGATTGTGTATTGAGTGAAAAGTGTCAAGATAAAGTGAAATAATATGAACGTTCTACGATGTCGAGACATGATTCAAATCCAAAGATGTTAATAATCTACGGCACAGAAAATTATATCATGTTAATCATGGTTATATTGCAAATGCGAGTAAAAGTAGAATGAGTCGACAGCTAGAAAATTATAAGATTGAACGTAAACAAAGTAATATATGCTAACTCGAAAAATGGTTGAGTTGCCTCTTAAAACATAAATATAAAACTACTTCAAACAGTTTAGAGTGATTACATTACGATTTATGGCTAGGCGTTCCATGCCAAGACTACCGTTAAAACATTGTTGAAGGTAGTGGATGAATATAGACAGATTTTTTGTGAAGTTCATGAAGCAAATATATGAATGTGTGACTTATTGAAGAATGGACAAAACGTAACTAATCAGAAGGTCAAATACGAATACGAAGGTCCAATACGCTTGTATGTGAGAGCAGGCAATTATGGGGAGTTAGTTAATACTTCATTGCCAAATTTCTAGAAGAATAAAAGAATTAACGTGAACTCCTCACAAGTTTTTCTTGTTTATTATAGTCGCATCAACAACTGAGATCATTAGCGACTACTTTAAATACAACTTTACAATATTAATATGGTAACTTTACAATACAGATGTTCTACCAACTATGGACCACCCCCATAACTTCTAGACGGTTTAGGATTCAGTTTTCACGAACAATGCGGAATCACGGGGCTACCGTAGAGAAATTGAATATAATATTTTTAGTTTTCGGAAAATTTAATCATCTTTGATTTTTTTAAAGGAACTATATATTTTTCTCACCAGCAATGGATATATCATGTAAAGAGGAATAAAATTATTTATCATATGTTTGTATTTGATAGTAATTTGAGCATAAAATCAGACTTTCTACCACGTGATTTTGAATTAAACGGGCAATATTCCATATAGCAGCCCTTACAACTCTCGCCTTCAGGGAAGGTGGCCTTCGCGGCGTCAAGATTCTGGCGTGGAGAGGGGAGACTGTCAGGGGTGACTGTGAGGGATAAGAGGCATAAAAATATGTAGTTCCATTTAAAAAATCAAAGATGATAAATTTCTCGAAAACTAAAAATATTACAGAGAATTTCTTTAAAGCATGTTACTTGTCCCGTTATTCCGTGTTGTTCAGCGAAAACTGTCTTTTGATATCACGAATGGTTTAGAGGTTATGGCGGTGGCCCATAGTTGGTGGGACATCCTGTATATTGTAGTATAAATATGTGGACACAGACATTATATGAATTTTTATGTTACAGATTTAGTTTCCAGTATCCATACTAATACAATACCTGTTACAATTAGATTTCTTTGAGAATATTGCTCTTTTACAGAATTTTTGTATTTTATTTTGGTATTAGTTGGATGATAGTATCAAGTCATGGTTTTTCTCAACTTCTAAGTATATCTACAAGTTATTTTTCACAAATCAACGGCATTGCAGGAAGAGCCAATAGAACGATATTAAATGGCTCAAAAACATTATTTTTGATTTCGAGATTACCTTCGAATTTTTGATCGGAATATGCACAAACTGCAGTATCTATATACAATGTTACTTCTTTCTTACATACAAAAGACAAAGGTCCAATGAAATTGTGATCAGGTATCAAACTATGAATTTTAGATTTTTCGGTTCCTGTGTTTTCTTTGGAAACAAGTACATACCTTGTGGAAAAGATACAATTAAGGAATATGTATAGGATATTCTCGATATTGTAAAGCCTATAGAATATTTAATCTAAGAAGAAACTACATTCTTGAGAAAAAAGAGATGCGGTGTGTTTCGAATCCCAAATGGGTTATCTTCCTTCGAATAACACTGAGCGAAACGATTTCAACAATGAACAAGTCATTCATACAATACTTTTTTATAAAAAAGTTAAGTTGGTCCTGACGTTAAAATAAACTTAGATTATGAATAATAATAAAAATTAAATCACTCGCGTCTGACGATAATTATGAAGTTCCAGAAGAAATAATACCTGAAGAGAAAAGAAAATCGTCAAGAAAAAATTATGTTTAATTGAATGATGATCCCTCATTAAAAACTTCGCAGATCTTCTAGAATTAAATATCATGTGATAAAATACGACGCAGCTGCAAAAGTAGTCACAAATGTGGCAAAAGCTGCAAAAGTAGTCACAATGATTTTTTTCCGAAAAGTGAAGGGAAGTTGTAAACGCGTGGAATGAACATGGAAAGAACCTCTAGGAAAGAAGTTGAAATGCTTTCAAAATTACGGAACATGAGATATACAAGTTGATCGAGAAAACGTAGCAAGGGCAAAGACTCCTGGATGTAAATGTATCTGGATGTGTGAGACAAGGCAAGGCTTGTCTCAGACGGATCCAGGCATATTTAAGGAAAATATTTCAACTGTGCCTGCAGCAGTGATGAGGTTCGAATTTTACATTCCATAGCTTCATAAACGGGCTCGTGGCTAGCTCTTTGTCACCGTGCTCGCTTTCCACTCGAGCCAAGGCTGTAGTGTGCGTTTTCCTTGCAATGTCCCAGTATATGTCGCTGTGTGATGATGAGAAAATTCACGTCTCAGGTAGAGAAGACCGGAATACGGCGTGGGGATGTCTACGTGCTAACCACACGTACCACCTTAACCCATGGCCGCGAGGCAGGGACGTTGCCTGTAGCCTTCACGGGCTGTCGCGCTAAGTACATGCATACAGCTTCATAAACAATTGTGTAGTAAAATATATAGACGTAGAAATGGTATATTTGAACGGTACGATGGTTCCTAATACCGTGAACGTAGAAGCAAATAAAGTTCTAAAACTAAAGAAAAGCTTATTGATGCCGGACGGTGTTGGCTTAAGGATTGATCGACTGGTTATATCGTGTTTCCGAGCATGTCAACTGATGTAGTCATTAGTCCCATAAGTGTAGTGCATAAAATTACCACGAGAGGTGGCGGTGTTCCCCTCGATAGACAATGAGATCCGGCGTCGACCCACACGTCGGTTTGAGAGGTTTCTCTCCAGGTATCTCCCACCTGCGGAGCACCGGCACAAACACAAAGCTACCGACATGTGTTGTGTTGTAGTGCATGTAAATGTGTGTGTGAGAATAAGTAGAGTAAGTGAAGGGTTGAGGATAGGGCAAGGAAAGAAAGGTTCTGCGCGGTCGTGGCACTTTTGTTAGGGTACTTCTCCGGTGTTAATTGGAGAAACCATGGAGAACTGCCGATCACTGCAGCTGGCTCCTAGAGTTCTCCTCCAGTCAGCGGCTGAAGTCGACCTAGCTGGTGACGAAAATCCTGCCAACATTGGGACACGAACCTTAGGACCACCCGGTTAGAGGCACTAGAGTGGCATCAATTGATTGTTCTGAGCCGGTCATTGTTTGAAATTATAGAGAGTATATCGTATCATCAGGGCTATATAATATTTAAAAGAGTACTTAGTTCTGTTCGTTCGAAAAATGAAATAAACTGGTGGTGCTACAACCGCAAATTCATTTTAATGGTTGCGTAATATGATATTATTTCAACTTAAATCCTACTACCACTTCACACTTGTGTTAAAAATGTTACAGAAAGGACGTCGAAAAGACTCGAAACAATACATATATGTATTTTTTGAAAATTCCAAAGTTGTAATAAAAATGTTATTTCTGCCATTGAATTCAATGCATTGTGGACTACACTTACAAAAATATTAAAAAAAGTGAAAAGTAATTTGAGCCCCCAGGATCCGAGCCCCAAACTTTGAATTATCATGCCAGCGCTAAACCATCCGAGCAAACTGTTTTCAATCCACAGAAAATTATTCCTCAAAATCTCAAAAATCCGTGTATGTCAAAAAATTGTACATGAAATTATTGAAAATATTTTAAACTGGTAAATATATTGCGTAATGGAAGAAATCTCTAGGTTCAATATTGGTGTAAGAAGGGTAAAAAAACATTTGAGTCACGAAATAACTGAACTCAAAAACAACTAAAATTGATAAAAGTTTACCTACTTGAAATGATTTAAAAATCTAATATTAAGAAATGTATTAAAAATAAATCTCTATCTCTAATAATGTTGGTTTAGTATGGCATGGAAACACTTTGACTTTTCAACATTTTTGAAATCCGAGAGTTTTCAACGAAAATCAGACCCAAATCATATTATTAAGCAAACAATTCTTTATTCAAGAAAAATAATTAAAGACAAAAATGGGAATTTTGTTTCAGAAATCTGGTTTATATGCTTGTGGAAAATAGTGACGATTTGGTTCCAAATAGGAGCCAATAAGGAACTGGTTATATTTTGAAAACATACGGGGTGTCATTGAAAAATCGAACTTCAAAGAATAGATCTCATTAAGAAAAGAAAATCTTCAATAATGTAGTTGCAGAAAGAGATCGAAAACATTTTTATTTTTTGAAAATTACAACGTTATAATGAAAGTCACACCGATGCAACATTTATTAGTGTGCATTGCTCTATTTGTGCACAAATTTAAAACAAAAGTAGAGTTATTTTTAGAAATGTTTGAAAGTGTCTTAAAGGCTCTATGAAAAGTATTCCCAAATATTAAAAGTTCCGTTTTAAATTCGCAGATAATCGATTTCGGACACATCAATCTGGGAATATACATTTTGAAGAAACTTCTGAGTACGGTTGAGGTGCTAGTGTTGTTCAAATCGGACAGATGAACGGGCAGACGGACGGACAGACAGACGTAAGAAAACATTTTGCCATTATAAGTGACCCTCAAAAGGTGTATTACCTCCAAAATCTAGAAATATTTTTAGCTGCATTACCTGACTATCTCTATAATATATAAACTCCGTTCATACAAGTATATAAAAAATGAAAACCACTTATAATACATTTTTAAATTTACAGATCAACGTCCAGTTAAACATGAGGGACCATGAGGGGAGCATACGAGGGGAACATTCAGGGTAACATGCTGAGATTGTACGAGGAGGAAGGCGAGGGGGGACATTTGGGACATGAGAGACCGAATTAAGTTTCTTGACCTGTCCTAAAAAATTTATAATTTTTAACTTTCCAATGTATTTTTGTAAATTTAGCTTTTCTGAATACACCTTCTGGTTAGCATGAATGATCAGAAACGCAAATAATCTCGAAATACATTAAAGAATAATTGAATTGATTATTTGATATACCGTACAAATTAATATCAATGATCAACTACATCAGAATATTTTCCCACGCACAGTACCTGGCCTATAATGCTGTAACCCGAAGTTCAAGGGCTGGTCATTCAAAGTTGGGTTCCAGTACGAAGTTATTTTTACTTTGGAAACAATCATTCACAAAGTGGGAAATTTTCGCATGGATCCTATTAGTCATTTTTTTTAGGATAATTATCCCTCTTGAATACAGTTACTAGATTAAAGGCCAGAACACATGGGATAAAATAGTTTTCTTTATTGTATTTTATTCTCTCTTTCATTTAGTTACAATCTTCTGTCAATTGTGGGCAATAAGCTAGAGTAAAGTTAGACGCGAAAGAGTCTATGAAGATAAATAGGTGATGATTGACCAGACTTTCTCGTACTAGTCAGTTTCTTATTCACTTGATCACATCATTATTCAGAATTATTTTAAATGTGTATTTTTGTTAAAAAAAGTCAAACAATGTTCGAAAATTCAATGCTAACATTACAGCAATGCTTCTAAAAGAAGTTGCTCAAATTACAGTGATGGGCTCCCCACGACAGAAATTTTTAGTTATGGGCACTATCTTTTTTTGCCTTTAGTCTGCTCTGTGACGGTGGAAACACACATGAAAGCGTAGTTTATAAGCCTGGCTACATTACGCATAGATCGGATTGCAAATAAAACAGACGAACTCGTTTAAATAATTAATAACTGGACTTCCATGCACTGACGACACGTGCAGCACGCCACTAAGTACAGAAGTGCACCTAGCTCACTGCAGGGACACATTAAAGTCATATTCCGGAGTTGCATACATAAAGATACTCACGACACAGAGATTACATGCAGAGGGCCTCTAGCTGTTTTAAAATCGTATTATTACCCCCTGTTTCTGTGCCCATTACCATACTGTTGCCCACGACTTACCGGTTACCCTACTACTACATAAATATACAAAAGCAAAAGTTTTCAACCAGCAAAAAATAATTATCCGCACCGGGATTCAAACTCAGGTCTTCCAAGTTAACTCGGCGTCAGGCACACCATTGTGCTACAGAAACGTTGTGATGTCCGAACTCGGGTCGTTTAAAAATATAATTGTCTCAACCCAATATTTCTAAAACGCAATTTTTGCAAGTTTCAAAAATACGGAGTGTTCACTTCAAATGGGAATATCACAATTTTTTACCGCCTGTTGTTACATACGAGGAGAAAATTTAATGAAAAAATTTGGAGCGGTTTATGAGGAAATAAGGGAATGGGAAATTCTGAGAAAGGTTTCTCATTGTTCGGAGACGAAAGGCGCAGGCGACGACATTACCTGCGAATAGCCGTTTCACACTTCTAAGCCGAGTTTAAAAACAAATGTATTGCGTTTCACTGTTTGAGGAAAGGCCATTTCGGACCCTAAACATTTGATCAAAGTTTGCGTAACAAGAATTTCGTGTTAAACAAATAAACATCTCACAAATTGCAATATTTCATTGGCGGGGCCCGCAATTTTTCCTGATATTGCGAATTTCATGTTAAACGAAAACATGCTATCGAGAGTTTGGTTTAGTTATTATAAATAACATGTTCTCCGATTATGATTTCTATTGATTTCGGTGCATGCACTATTTATAACTGGAACACTCAAGTTTCAAAATGAATGCCATAACGATGAATCCACATATTATTCTGGTTGCAGAGATGGTTCTATTCAGGGCCGGATTTACCTACAAGCAAAACAAGCAGTTGCTTGGGGGCCCCCATTCACCAGGGGGCCCCCATTCTGCAGTGAAGAGCAGAAAAAATATGTAAAATGTATTTAATGTAAAAAAATGTATCACAAGTAAAAATTTCTATAAAAAATTATCAGTTTTCATTTGTATATGTACAGAAAGTACTTGTACTATAATACATTTTTATGTAATAAAGATGGAGCTATTTTCGGGGGGGGGGGGGCAACACAATTTTGTGCTTGGGGCCCCGCACTACTTAAATCCGGCCCTGGTTCTATTGCACTAATATGAAACGCTATGAATCACTTCAGAAAGCGTTCTATTACGTCGTATATGCCATCGAAAGTTGTTATCAAAAGTACTATTCTTAGTAATATCTTTATGATTAGTCTGTTTCAATTGTTATAAATGCTTCAGATATTCAACTACATGAACTTGAAAACCAGAAAATAGCTCGACCAAATCACAATGTGATTTTTTTTAAGTATGCAGCTTCTTTAAGCGATTTAAGGTAGTGTACATACAAACTTTATTGACGGGGCTTCAGTATAATAATCGAAGAAGTATCAATCAATGGAACCAGTTTCTCATTGTAAGTACTGTGAATGATAAGTACGTCAGACATTCACAGATTCACAAATAGTATTATGCTTTATTATATTTTACTCTCACAGGCTTGCATTAAAATATATTTCCATTTGTACAATGAGATCTCACGGCTTTTACCTACGTTTCTATATTTTATTTATAATTCTGTTCTACTTTATTATCCGCATCTACAATAAACTAATTGGACACCAACATATTCAAGTTTCGCTACTGTTACAGAGTTGTCTTTCATGAATTTTTTTTACGGACCATCACTGCTTTTATGTTGTTAGCATTTATTCTTAAATCATCGTATCTTTGCAGCTGTATTGTCTTTGCAGCTGTATTGTCTCCTTACAAAAGGCAACTTAAGAGAGGTAATTAAGTTAGAGGAGCTGGAGTCACTAGACGTGGTGTTTGAAGTCAAAAAGCGATTGTTCTAGCTTCCCAAATACTGAGTGCAGATGCCTGGACCTTGCAAATAGTTCAGTCTTGACTCAGGGTGAATGTCTGTCGCAACCTCCTGTAGACGTCGTACGGGCTATCATTCGCTTGGGAAGTGGCCAGGGTGGGTAGGTGGGCAGGATGTCAAACAGCCACCGCGACTAGGAAGCAGCTGCAGTAAAAAAGCCGCAGCGAGGTTCGGCGGAAGTGGGCTATTTTCACCCTCTGAAAATTGGAGACGTGCCCAAAGTGCAACGACTAGCTCCTCATAGGTGTAATCTCCAGTGTACATATCAATAGCTGGCTCGATACTCAAAGAACATGGGAAGGCATGATGAAAATAAGCAGAAAGAAAACAAATGATTGTTTCATGACTTTTCTTGCCTTTAAAGTCTACTCTTCTCGTTAATCGGTTATGATGTTTCTCATTTGAATTGTCAGTGTTTGGAGTTGCTCCAAGAAAAAGATATGATACCGTTGCTTGGATGAAACAGGCCAAATTACATATATCTTGACACGAAATGATCGAGTAACCGCAATATGTCTTTATAACACTAGTTGCAATATGACGTATTAACGGTAGTTGAATTTAGTAACACTAGTTAATAATAATAACTAATAACAATAGTAAACACTTTATGTATCATAGTTAACACTTTATGCATCATTCTTTTAAAACACTTTGAAGCATCGTATTTTATTACTGTAGGAATGCCCTACATGGTTTTTTAAATCCGGGGGTATTTCTAAAGAAATTATCAACAGAAAACAATACTATTTAATTATATTTACTTAATTTTCTATAAGGGTTTTGCGACTTCTGATGCCTTTCTTTACATAGTTTTACAATTTATAATTTAATTTAAATTTATAATTTAATACTTTTTAGATAATTGATTTGCAATGCAGAAGAGCTGGTATATATTTTATATTATTTATTAGGTTTGATTAATTTTAGTGAAATGTTATATTATTATTTGGATGAAAACACTTTATGAAAAACTGTGTACCAAATTACATAAAATTAAACATTTGTAGTTGATATCCCATTACTATGCACATTTCATTATTTTACCAAATATTGCAAAATTTGAAACGTACGGTACAGTGAATGTATGACACATTGCGTTTCTATGTACAATTTTGCTTCTTTATTCAACTGGAAGCCTGTTATTTCGTTTGTTCCATCATCATTTTGGGTCGTTGTTTTAAAAGACCTTTAATTGAAGTACACATTTCAAGTAAGTACTACCTGACGCGCTATTTCACTTACAACTATACTTTCCAGCAATATACATTGTTTTGTTGCGATGAAAACCGGTGCATTCGAAATTAATGAAATGCATTCTCACCCGCAACATCAATGTCGTCAAACTACAGGTCCCGCATAATGGCAAAGACATTCTTGTACTAGTTAATTTACTATTCTCCTGAGTCTGGGCTAGCTTTCAGTGGATTTTGCCCTCTGTGTAGGTGCTTAAACAAGCTAACAGTGTCTCGCGCTTATCTGGGGCCATCCCCAGTGAAGAGCAACCTCTCGCTCGTCGAGCATCGCATCCCCCAATGTACTTTCTCAGATTTGCCCCTGCCATCCCTCGACCCCTGGTACTTTTACCATTGTTTTGGATGTAATCAATTATATATAGCACACAGAGTTGCCTGTGAGGCTAAGAGATTATGGAAAAATTACGGTATAGATATCGGAGTCTGAATGAGCCCCTCCCCCCTACACAGACTCCACGAACACAAATTAAAACATTGTTACGTTGATTTCATATTCACAGTCTTTGAAATGTACATGGTTTCACCTCCCTCTTGCGGTTACGTAATTATAATTTGATAAAAATAATAATATAACTGCCGATCAGATGGCCGAGATCGCTAAGGCAGTAGTGCCGGAGTGGTTTCGGACCAGAAGATCGCGGGTTCGAGTCCCGCCTCGGGCATGGGTGTATTTGTGTATGTCTGTATGTGTTGTCCTTTCACCCCCATTATCATCATATCATCATATCATCATTTCATCTTCCATACCCCCAAGGCTAACAACCGTGGGGGATAAAAATCGGATCCAGCTAAAATGCTGGTCCCCCCCAAAAAGTTGTTGCAAGCACCTGCCACCGTGATAATAAATAAAAACTGAGCCACGGTAAATGCAGGATGCTTGCATGCGTGGTCCTAGTCGGCCGATTAACGAAAAAAAAAAACAAAAAAAATATAACTAAAACTGACCTACCTATGTATATGCTGTTTTTAAATTGCTTTATAACGTTGAATATACTGTCTTCTTGACTTTTACACCATTCGTTTTCATTGAAGCAATTTAAACAAAGTTACTTTAACGTTTAAATCTATTTATATCGCATTCAGTAATGGACAATTGTCTCAAAATCAACTCTACAAAAATATGGTACGTGTCAGTAACATAATGATTAAGATTACTTCCATGCAATATTTATATTGTCGTAATATTTCCTCAAATACATGTACATTTTTGTCACAATTGCAAACATTTTTATTCCTAATAGTAGAATGGAAATGTGACTTTAAAAATATCACAGAAAAGTAAAAATTGGTTCTGTATGCATTAAAAATACTGGAACCTTGTTTAAGAAAATGCCCTTTCAGCTTTTTTGAAAATGCCCTAATTTGAGTTCATTTTCACACAAAACTTTCGTGTTATGTTCTATCCGAATAAATAATTTAAAAAAATTTGGAACTGTTTTTAAAAAATCTTATTTTTAAAATTGGCCATATTTCACCTGAAGTTTCGCGAAAAAGTACTAATATTTAAGAAAATGTATATGACAATAATTACATAACTAATTGTGAAGAACAAATTTTATTTAATGAAAAACTCAGTTGTTACTAAAGTAGTTTTATGATGGGCCCAAAATATTTAAAATTTTAGCAATTTTCGAAAATTCACATAAATTTACATAACATGCAATTCACTCTATTGTTACAAAAACATTAAACGAAAAATTTGGAATAATATTTTTAAAAAATGAAAATGTCCCAGGAGATTCATGAGAAATACTCCCAAATTTCAAATATTTTTTTTAAAATTCAGTCTCGAGTCGAACCAGATCGATTGGGATTCATTTAGTAAAAAATCCTACGAATAGTTTAAACGTTAGTGTTATTCATAGTCGGACGGAGATTCATCCAAATCACCCTGATTTCTATGTACAAAAATGTTGATACATTTTGTAACGAAATACTTTCTTAAAGATGCACTAATAAAATAAACGGTTATAAAATATTTTCTGTCGTTCTACGCCAAAAACGATTCTTTCTGAGAAATAAGATTACCGTTTCAATCCGACATTTCTTGTCACAGAGTAAAGCAGAAATGTCTTTGTAGAACAGTGTCATTGGTTACACTAGCATCGCAATACTCACAGAAAATGTAACACTCGATGTGGCGAACATGTTAATAGTTCTTACTTTTGTCAAAAATGTTGCTGAGGATTGTCTTCAGCCAAGTCCTTCATTATATAATTTCTACAAAACCCAACATTTGATGGCGAGTCTATAATTGAAAGTTCATAAATTATTAATTGTTTAAAGATATTCATCGTGCACCGACATATAGGAATAATGTATGTAAAATTATTTAAAAAGTTTAAAATGTCTGTATGACCACTTAGACCCATATGATACTTCTAAAGAAAGATAATCAAGTGCTAACGAAGCAATTCACAAAGAGGAGTCGAGAAATCTATAACTTCTCGTACGGATTTTTTATCGAAGGGTCTGCAGTCTTACGTATGTAAATATATGACCGGTCACGTCTTCGTAACTTGTGATATTTGACTTCGTCCCCTCAAAAGGTCAAAAGAGCAACGTCATGAACCTTCGCTGAGAGCTTGCTGAAGCGAAACATTAATTGCAGAGTTTATTACTTGAACTGCGCAGTAGTAGGTAATCTTTATTTAATAGTAGAAAACAATGAAATTCTGCAAATCATTTAGTTTTCTCTGGAAGTTGATTACGCAGTTATTCATGTGAAAAGTAGTATCCAAGTAAACCAAGTTCTCAAAAAAACGATAGAGACATTTACAGTCAATGACTTTAATTCTCCACTTTCCGAAAAAAGAGGAGTATGAGACCAAAAATGAATGGAAATTTACCTAACTACTCGGTGAAATAGCCTCATAAACAGAGTCCAAAGATTTTTTGGCAGAAGAAAACAAGGACAAACAGTGCTCTGACTACGCCAGAAGCGTCTCCCTGGAAACAGCCAATCGCGGCCCTCCACTCGCCGACACTTCTAAGGGATGAGATGTTTCGCTTCCACACAGATGAGCTTGGCGACTTCGAGTGATGAAGTCTCAAGCAAGTTCTATAATATCGTGTTTTCAAGGTAAAAAAGAAATACGATAAAAGTAAAGAAAAGGATTCACTTCTTTCAAAAAAGAAGTGTGTTTTCTCTCTTGTGCTGTGAGATAAATATGACGAGCCTAGCAAACTACTCTATTCGATCTTAAAGTATCAATAATTTGCTTCGTTTCCTCTTAAAAAAATCATTCCTCACTAATACATGTAGTTCTTTTTCAACTTTTATTGCATTCTAGCTATAAATTACTTATATTAGAAATTATTTCACTTACTAAGAGCACTTTTTAGCTTTAGTAATACTCTCGATTAATGAAATGAAGAATCTCGTACGCAGGCCGGCAAACAAAATATTTTAATACTTTTATAAGGTAAAAATTGAAGTTAAAGCATATATAGTATTGAATGAAGGAAAATTTATCAATATATACTATGAAACAAAAATAAGGAGCAAAACACAGCAAAAAGTGTACGCTTAACGAATATCTTCCGATTATTTGAAGTTCAGTAAGCGGAATGTTTTGAAAATATTCGTTGTATTAAGTAATCGTTACGGTGTAATTATCAAGGTCCCGATTTAGCTTTTTAATTTTTAAGTTATCCATAAATTGGAAGCTTCAATTCATGCTATAATAATACATTTATTTGTAAAATCATGCAATTGAAACGTGGACATTTAAATTTAGTTTTATGATCTCAGTACTTCCAGCTCTACTTCCAGTTCCAGCTTCCTAATAAGTATTTTTTAAATCGAGAAGGAAAAATCTGTTTTAAAACTAAAACATTTAACAAAAACAAAGAATAAATAGATCTCCATCATTCATCACAGACACAAGAAAAGATGCAATTAGATGAATAGTACAGATTTGATCTAAGTAGTTTTACAAGTGCAGTAGGTAGCCATTGGGAAGTAAGGATAACATAAAACATGGTAGGATATAAGCGTGTAAAATAGAAGACCACATGATAAATATACGTGCTAAAAAGTGTGTAAAAATATTAGTACTGACTTGAAAATAATTTAATAACAGTTCTAATCTTTCTTACTCGAGTAGAACGAAGTGCAGGGAAGCCATGCACATGCAATCCTGACGCACGTACGCACGTACCGAAGGTAAGCGAGTTAAGCGACTGTGACTAGGTCCCCTTTTGGGAAAAATAAGTAAACATTTTATACTCAAAGCATCCGGACGAGAGGCACTATAAAATCCCGCAAAAACGGTCTTCAAGATAACGCTTGCAGGTCAACGAAATTGTTGAAGGAAGAGGAAGGCACAAGATCTTCTGTAGACGTAGTAGGACACTGACAAATTCTTTACTCTCGTTCCCCAAAATGACAATTCCTAATACACTACTCGATTATCTCTTCCTGTTGGAGAAGGTAGTAGAGACACAGTTAGCAGTCACTTCGACACATGTGCCACCCAAATTCATAGCCAAGCAGGCGATTGGCAGGCGAGTGGTGTTTTCTTTGAATGGTGAAAGGGGGTTGTTTGGGTGGCATGCTGAAGCCTTTGGGCAGACATTCGTGAGGGGCGGGAGATCGGGGTCGATGGCAAGCGATGCAAGATGGGGGAGGGTGTCCGGAGCGACGACACCGCCATGTGCAGGCGCGGGCTCGGGGCGGGGGCGGGGGCGGCCAGTCGTGGTGGGCGGGCGCGGGCGCGGGTGCGGGGAGGGCCATTGGGCTGGCGTCGCCTCGCGAGAGGCAATTGGCGCCGGGGGAGGCCGTCGCGCCCGGCGAGCGGGCAGGCCGCGCGCGGGGCCGGGGCCGGGGTGGCGGCGGGGGCGGGGGCGGCGTGGCGCCGGTGCAGCGGCCGACGCATCGATCGTCGTGACGCCGCCGTTGCCGCCGCCATCTCCGCCCCCGCGCCTTCGGCTCGTCGCGCTGGCCGCCGCCGCCGCCCAGCGCCGCGCCGGGCCGGGGGGCCGGGCCAGCGCGACATCGCGGAAGCGGCTGGTCCCCCGGCCTCCCTGCCTCGCCTGCCCCGGGCGCGACGTGGCGCTGCGCGGCGCGGCGAGGGGGCGGGGCGGGGCGGAGACGCAGGTGGTCGCTGGGCGCGCGCGGGAGCGGGGAACCGCGGGGGGAGTCGGCAAGCCCGCGTACCTGAGACTGCACACTCCGCGTCGCTCACTGCCTAAGCGTACTCAACACCACATAGCACACAGCACTCGAGTCGTGGCGGACGGGCGCTCGCGGCGGACGCGGCTGGCGCGATGGGACGCGGGCGGCGCTGGCACGCTCACTGGCGCTGGCGGCGCGGGGGATGCTGGGCGCGCGCGTGGACCGGTCCGCCCGCCCCGCCCCCGCCCCCGCCCCGCTACGCCTCGTCCCGCCCCGCCTCGCCGCCGCGCATTGATTTTCGCGGCGCATGCGCCGCAGGCGGCGGGACCACCGAGGACGGCGGGGGCGGCGGGGGGTGCAGACGCCGCCACCGCCTGAGCCAGTGCAAACGACCCGCGTCGGCCGCACATTTTAGCTTCTTCGGTTTTATCAAGCCTCTCTCTCTCTCTCTCTCTCTCTTTCCACGCGTCATCGCTTCATCACTTTTCCTTCGTTACGATTTCATGTTCGCCGTCCTCGGCTCCTCACGCGCCCCGTTCCCGCCCCCTCGCCCGCGCGCGCTTGGCCTCGTCTTCGCCTCGTGTCCTCACCCTCACCATACGCCGTCTGTTGCTGGCCGACTGCCCCATTTCCCCAGAACATCGCCCCCGAGCAGAGGCTGCGAATGTTTCGATCCCCTCCACCAGTTTCTCTACTAGCCAGTTTCCTTCCATGAAGTCCAAAAATCACTTATCGGCAAAACCGAAAAATATTGAAAAAGTACCCCCTATACTTGGATCCGTATGTTTTTCGCTAAATGTGTTACCTGTATCACCGAAACTCTAGTTTCGAGCGTTCTGAAAGTCTTCTAGAAGAGAAGCCTTAAAGATAGTTTGATGGGAAGCCTGAACCGTAATTCTATCTCAATACTTCCGCTCCCACGTACTTCACGCGTATCTTTTGTAATTCTTTTCTGTCACGGATTCTCATAATCTTTCATTAACCGTAGCGCAAACAATGTTGTAGCAACACAGGGCTTCTGTGACAGTTTAGTATTTGCCTCTGTCTACTCCTAATGTCTTGTGAAAAGTAACACGTTAAAGACGAACAGAAAAGGGAAATTGTAGCGAGGACAGGAGACTTGAAATTCTTAGGAAATGCGCTCCTCTTCTTCTTAGGTCTTTCATACAGAACTTCTGACTTTACTCATAAATGGATATGCAAAATTGATTAAATTTGTTGACAGCGTTGTTTGTTACAGGTTAAAAATGTCCGAAGTAATTACATCAAGGCTAGCCTATTGCAATATATTTCAACTTATGACTTACACATTATGATCCATACAGCATGATTCATAATAGCCATGCACTGTTGCATTTGTAGCCAGTTTAATGTTTTTCGTACGCATTGTGCGTTAAATGTAGCATAATCTGAGTAGAAACATCTCGGGAAATATCGACGCAAAAACCGCGGCTAAATAAAGAAGTAGAATTTCAAACAAAGCACACCACTGACGTCAGATGGCGTCAGGCGTACATAACACAAGCGTGCATAACACAAGCACGAGTTTCCCGAAAACTAGCGGTGTTTCAATACAGTAAGACACGTAAAAATATTAAACTTGTTCATTCTTAACTCAAAATTTTGCGAAAACGCCTAATGTTTTGAAAATAATATAAATGCAATGTTTAAGGATGTAATATTCTGAAATAAAATGCACTGTATACGAAATCTCTTGCTTTAAAAGGTACAAAATCAGTTTGAAAAAATGATTTTTTCAGTTTTTACAATTCCAAAACTCTGTGAGAAACTCCTAAAAAAATGGGAGCTGTAGTTGAGAAAATATTGTTTTAAATATAGTCATTATATCACTCATAGTTAAGCTAAAACTACGTATATTGAAAAAATGATCATTGCATTATTTTAAAGATCTAATTTTGAGGAACAGATTGTATTAAGGGGGAAAATCTCAAGAATGCAGTTCTTGGAAAGGGTCCAAAACATTTTAAAATTTTGCAATTTTTTAAAATTCAGAGGTAACAGTCCCAGAGAACCTATACCATTTTTATATTGTACTTTGCACTCATCGATCACGAAATTTTATCAATATTTTTGAGGCTTTCTTGAGAAAATTTCATGGAGGTTCATGAAAAGTCGGCGGACTGTTCCAAATTCTTTTGGCTCCAAATTGTTTCTTTGAATTTCTTGTAAGGATAGAGTAAAATACACTTATGAAGGTGGCATAGGTTCTATTATGAGGTTAACTCTAAATTTTCGAAAATTTTGAAATTTTGAAATTTTTCGGGCGTCTTCCTACCACTACAAAATGAAAAATTAAGATTTTTCCTTCAAATAAAATTTGTTATCTATAGTGAGTTCTTTCATTAATGTGATGTACGTCTTTTTAAAGCTTAAGTTACAAAAACAAGATTTTCTCAAAAAGACACCAAACATTTTCTTTAAACTTTTGTTCGGGATAGTGCTAAATGTACTCGTACTCTATAAGATGACAGAAACGTCATATTGCTCTATTCCTTTGTTTTTTCAAAATTACAATAATGTAATTTTTTGACTTGTCTCTCACGTCGTTAATATTTACATTAGCGGTAATTTGTTCACAATATTATATTTATGAGAACATGTGCTTTAAATAATGTCAGATAAAGATTCGCGTAAACTCAACCGTATTGTGTGAAAACTAGCTCAAAATTCCGCATTTTCAGTAACATTCAAAAGCCATTTTCTCAAAAACTGCTCCAAATTTTTCTTCAAACATTTGGAATGGATACTGGTAATTGCACTCTTTAATATGTTAATTTCGGTGTTGTTGTTTTTTTCAAAAATTACACAAATGTAATTTTTTTTAATCTCTTACGCCGGTAAATGCACATTTCGAGCACTTTGTGATGTGATCAATTACATAGTGCCTCTCACGTGAGGCAGGTAGCAAAAAATCGAAATGCTCGCGCGCTTGCCGCCTAGAGGTGGACGACGCCACCTGGGCTAGTGAGTTCTGAACTCATGCCGGCCACGGACTCCTAAGAGAAAACACTGAGAGACACTCGGTTGGGGAGGCGGGTACGTACGTGGAGAGAAGAGTGGATTCGACTAGTGAGATTGGAAGTGAATGGATAGCGGTGTGTGAGGCTACGAGACTCAACTGAGCCCAGGCGTGAGACGTCGAGGCCAGAGGCCATGTGAGGAAGCTGATCTCTTCGATGCAATGCGACCTTACGCGAGAGGAGGTAAACGTTTTTCCAAATTCTGCAACGGAGCAGAATTCTCGGCCAGCTATCTCACGGCCGCGCCGAATGAGTGCGCAGAGAGAAATCTGTCTAGCTTTCGGGAGTTAGGCTCGTGCGCACGTCCAATGACTGTGGAATAAATACCTTGAGTGACTTAAAACCAGTTACTGCAAATCTTTTGTGTGTGTAAGACGGATAAAAATTCTTGCCACTTCTTTGTTTTGTCTTCACTTTTTTGTTTGCATTATAAGATATTGTGTATTTGGTTATTGTGTAAGGTTATGCTGCTGTTTGCGTTTGTTTTTATTTTTTTAGTGGCTAAGTATCACCAGTAAAGGTAGACTGAAATACTGTACAGGATTTCGTAACATGTGTTTTTTAAATTATATTAATATGAAGGGATTGGACTTCTTCTTTTTTTTGTTTAATTCCTCAAAATTTCATTCAAAAATACCCGAACTGATTAATATCCCCTTTGTTGCTCACCTTCTCTACAAAGTTTTCCTTGCGTTCCAGGAACGCGTGATATCAGAAATAGAGAATGGTCTCGGTAAACACTATTGTATTGATATTTAAAGTATTCCAAATTAAATTTTTCGAACACTCAAAAATTTTCTGTGAAAAGAGGTTCAAATTTCGAATTTACAGTAGCACTTATACGCCATTTTCTTACAATCGGATTTCCCAAACAAAATTGCAATTTAGGATGAGTTTTCAATGTTCCTTATCATTCATAAATCAATATTTCCGTTCTATTACTAGGAAACAAAAAATAAGAAATGTTCCAAAAAATGCACTTTGGGCGGCGATAGATGGCAGTTGGCAAGAGTAAGTGGTAAGCTGCCAAGACCAAAGGAAATATAAATCTAATACGGGAAAGTCTTTGCTATTCTGTAGCACCACTAGTTTTTTTAAATTATGAAATATCGTGAATTACTAATAGATTTAAGAGAATAATATTAACCACACGTGTTTATAAATGTCTACTGCAAGCAATTGTCTACACTAGGCTTCAAATTTGCGCTTATTAGTTAAGTTGTAGACGAAAATGTAAAAAGTATTCCACATTCGGGCACTTAACTCTAATATTTAAATTGTCTTTTCTGAAATATATGCAAATACAACCTTACTTTCTTTCACAGTTTCTCAGTTTCTTGGCCCATTTTAGTGGAATGCAAATATGACGCCAAGAATATAATAAAAGAGTAAAACCCTTCTTTACACGAACTTTTTCATTGAAAAACTTGGAGTCACAAAAATTACGATTGATCATTGCAGAAAATTTGTATTGAGCTAATTTCCGCAGAAAACTTGAATTTTTGGGAAACTTATAAAAAATCATTTGAAAGACATGACCTCACAAATACAATTCATTGTAAAAAAACTAATGTATATATTAAAGACGTAAAAAATATTTTTAAAATTATATTTGTGTAAATTTTCAAAAATAAAGAAAAGACCTTAAAAAGGCGTAGATATCATGCTATTCAGTAGTTTACTTGTATCTGAACACCATGTTTAAAGAAATCATTTGAAGCAGATTTGTTTTAGAAAATCTTTTTAAAATTGTCCTATTTCACTCGAAATTATGCCTGCAGGCTAAAGCAGCCCACGGCATGTCACTGCAGTGCTTCTGACCTGGAGTTCCTTGGGCTCGAGTCCAGATGTTGGCAGGAATTTCGACACTAGCTACAAAGCTGGGTCGAATTCAGCGGAGGAGAATTCTAGCGGTTGGCTGTTCCGATCGATGTTTTCTCCGATCAGCACCAGGACAATGCCGGAGCAGTACCCTAACAAACAGGTCACGTACCGCGCGCGATTTTTCCTTCCTCTTCCTATCCTCACCCCCTTACATACACACACTTACACTCACATTCACTACATTACCATACGTGCCGGGAGACCAGTCGGGAGCTAGGAGCGTGTCCCTGCCGGGACGGTGCCCCGCTGATGGGAGATACCTGGTTGGAGAAAACTTCGCAAGCCGACGGGTAAGTCGGCGCTGGATCTCGCCCTCTCGCAAGGGAACATCACCTCCCACGATAAAAAAAGCACTACACTTATGTGACCGAGCTTATGACCTTAGTAGTTGACGTGCCCAAAATCACTAATCAGTCAATCAATCAATCAAAATTACACCAAAACTAAATATATTTTCAAAATGTGTACCTGACATTAATTAAAGGTCTAATTTTAAAGAAATATGTCATTGATTAAAAATCTGTAACTTCAGTAATGTGTATTACTAAAAGAGAGTTCAAAAATTCTGAAACTTTTGCAATTTTCTACTAATCAGAGATAACAGGGTAGTGCGGAAAAGTGCACTTTCCTTTATTCTGACAAGAAATGTCTTTAAAAAACGAATATAATCACTTTTGAGAAAATTTTGAAACTAACATTGGTTCTTCATGTAAAGAACCCTCAAATATCAAAATATTCATTTTAAATTCAACAGTTTCAACATCAGCAATATTGATTGAGAAATATCAAATTTGATTAAACCCTCCGAACGGTTTCCCTGAGAGCGTTGTGCGCTGGCGCTACAGACAGTTGTTTGGGCACCATTTTTGGCGCAAAGAACTACCAAGGCGTGAATTCTGACAACACAATGTATTGGAGGATTAATTTATCTAGGATTAAGAATTTTCCACTTTTTCGGTAACAGGATCTCGCAACACGTTATAAAAGAGGTAATTTTTGCTGCCACATTACAAGACTTTTTCTTTCCTATGTAAGTGCGTAGTAGGTGAGAATGTAAAAACATGTGTCGTAACACTTTTCTGACATCCCTACCGGGGGGCGCATCGTACTCGACTTCAGCCAATGAGCTTTATGCACCAGTTTGTATCACAATGTTAGCGAGAATTTTCAATGCCACCAGTTTCTAAAACAATCATCACCTTGTTACAAGTCATACAAACAGATATATAAAGCTTTTTTTAAATATTGCAACTATTATTTCAATAAACCGTCATCATGTTACTTTTCGTTAAAAATTGACACTTTATGCCATTTTCAAAAAATTTCTGAACACTTCTTGCTCTCCATGCAACATGGCGGCCTGCATCTGGTGTGGCTTTTCAAACGAAGTGTTCGCGTTGAGGTCACGTGGTTCGTGACGTAAACTGGTGGTGCGCAAAACGAGTAAAAATCGGTGCGCTGGAGTAGCCCACCCATATCTTTCCACCATGATCCCTACCCCTACTGTCGAATACTATTTGTCTCTTGACAGATAGAGGTGTGGTAGATCGATGTTTCCACTTACTCGGGCGGCAGGTATGGTCGTAAGATCATTCTTGCATCAGATCACAACAGCGGCAGCAGTAGCAAAAGCAAATGAGAGCAAACAGTATACGACACAATCGCACACACGATGCATAACCAAATAAGTCCCTAATGACGCTTCCAAATTTCAGTTGCTTTGCCCTGTGATATTTTGTTTCTTAACAAGCATCGGCAACTCAGCAGTGACATCATAATTTGAAGCCTCTGATTGGATAATTGAACCCATTCTCCCCTGGCAGCCGGAAGCTGTCAAGTAGACAGAAATGTTATTCCGACCAAAGAGTATATTCCGACAATACGTACGCAACGTGAGAAGCGTTTAAAATATTAAATCGAAAGTGCAGTGCAAGAATGCATTAAAAATCAGTGTGCATTATTTCCCGTAAATTGACTTTTCAGTACAAAAGGAACATTTTCTCAATTTCTGTTAATCCCATCCTCATGAAATTTTCACATCTAATTCATAATTTAACGGAATATTTCTCAAAAAATATTTTTAATTAAAATAACTGTCAAAATATCGCTTTTTTAGTGTGAAATGTTCACTAACTTTCAAAAATTCATATATTCACAAAAAATTGTAAAAGTCTCATTTACGTGTGTGACAAGGGATAAATAATTTGAGGGAAAATTGAAGAAGATATCTTTAATAGCTTCTGAGCAAATGTTCCTCAAATAATCTCCATAAGGGAGACTCTTCTGGGTGAACTTAACATACTATCCGGAATTTTATCTAACCGGTCGAAAGTTAATTTTTTTTACCGATAATTTTAGGAACCACATACAAAGAAGTTTCGGAAACAAACGTGTCGAAAATTGTATTGAAAATTGTGTTTTCATTTTTTAAAGCATACATTTTTATGAAAAAAATTAAAAATCTTGAGTCTGCCCTTCATTCAGAGTGATAGTAACACCACGGTGTATATATCCTACACCCTGCGTGAGCTACTGCGCATCGTATCCGACTTCAGCCAATGAGCTTCAGAAACCAGATTGCGTCACAATATTAGCAGGAATTTCAAAAGCAGTCAGAAACCAAAATTAGCACTTGTTGCAAGTCACTGAAGCAGATATACAAGTCTTTCTTTTAACTATTGCATCTTGTACACCTTCATCCTCCCCGTTATTTTTGGTTGGTCATAGTTGAAAGTTGTCACTTTATGCCACTTTAAAATGTATTTCAACATTCATCGCTCTCCATGCGACATGGAGGCCTGTATCTGGTTTGCCTTTTCAAGCGAAATGCCCGTGCTGTGGTCACATAGTTCGTGATGCAAACTGGTGTTACGTCGAACGTACAAAATTGGTGCGCCGGGGTAGCTCACCCGTCTCTATCCACCATTCTTACACCCTGATAATATATACTCTTTTTCGTGGAAGTGCTACTGCACAGCTTTTGTTCTTGGTGTTTTCGCAATCTGTTACCGATTGAAATAATTTAAAACCCAAAACAATTAAATTCTGATCATTCTTGCACGTTTCGGCAGTTTGCCGTAAACAACCTAACCTTAGTGGAGAGAAAAACTATGCAGGAGAGCTATTTTAAATGTTCGAATCCAATATAAATATTTTGTTGGATACGTTTTTTTAATTTTTCTTATAGTATTAAGTTACAATTTAATAAATATCGACACTTTTTTTACGATTCGATCCCTGTTCTACACGGTGTAAGAAATACACAAAACAAAAAAATACAGGAATTATTAATTTTACCTTAGTTGACATAAAAAATGTCAATGTCAAGTTTAAATTGATATTCCATTTCACATGATATGCATCAATTAGAAGCAATGCTCATCAATTGGTTAAATCATACCTTTCAAATTACTGTCAAGAATTTACAATCCAAAATATTAAGAATAAAAGAATTTCATACCATTTTCCTAGGACCTATACTATTACTTGTATGCACCAATGATATGTGTTCTAAAAAACAACAAAAAAGTTATATTTGCAGATGCCACAAACAGTATCATCGAAGTAAATACACAGCAATCTTTACAAACAGAAGCACTGAGAGGCACCCGTAAAATGGCTTCAAGAAAACAAACTCATCATAAACACCAGAACAGTCGCTCTCAACGTCCGAAATATACTCACTATTAGAAAGCCTTGAGCAGTTGCCTGTATGCTGTCCTCCGTACAGGCGCATTCTTTTCTCTGGCTGTCTGGGAGCACCTGCTCTCACAGCCGCGGCCGGCAACTTTTGACGGCGGGGAGGTGAGCATCAGGTCATAAACTGCAACAACTGTCCTGTTTCTGTTTTCCCATTCAAGTCACATGAGCGGCTCATTTCATATTCGTGAGAATAAATATTAAAATAGAGAATCTTATAATAAGAAAAAATATATTTTTTGTAAAGAAAACATAAGATAGGTAGTTGCTGTTTATCTCTTTCCAAATGCACCTTATAGCTAATTTATTGACTATATTGCGAACGAAGTGGAAGAAAAATGACAGTTAAGCATAATAATGAGGAATTTTAATATAAATGTACTGAGAGAGTGTAACGCCAAGAAGAAATTACTAATTGGTTTTAAAGCATTGGGATTATATCAATTTTTAAGAGAGCCAACTAGAGTGGATAGTAATAGTCAGGCAATAGTTGATCTAATATTCTCAAATGTGAATATAAATGTAGAAGTACAAGACACACCAAAAGCATGCCTGGGTAATGGCTAATCCACATTACAAAGAAAAAAGTACAATTCGAAGAGAAAGGGTTGAAATACATAAATGAGACTTTGGTAATTTTAAAGATGATCAATTTAGACATTTATTAGAATGTAATATTAGACAAATAAAACATGGAAATAGTGACGAGTTAAGCGACGAATTTATAAAGCCGTCATGAAATCCTTGAATGATGTGGCACCATTTAAAACGTTGAAGGTGCACGGAACGGATGAAAATGGTATTGTGAAGAAATAAAAATTACGTGCAAAAAGGTAGATGAAGCATTCATATAGGTCAATTCTTTCGAATCTTTTGTGCGTCTTTTTTATTTTTTTTTAAAAGAAATGTGAAGTGTTAGTAGGATTTAAGTTGAAATAATATCATGTTTCGTAACCGTTAAAATTAATGTGCTGTTGTAACACCGCCAGTTTATTTAAATTTTGGAACGAATAGGACTAAGTACTCATTTAAATATTTTATAGTCTTGATGACACGATAAACTCTCTATAATTTCAAACATTGACCGTCTGAGGACAATCAGTTGATGCTATTGTAATGCCTCTAACTGGGAGGTCCTAGTGTTTGAGGAGAATTCTAGCAACCAGCTGCTGTGATCCATGATTTTCCATGATTTCTCCGATTAACACCGGAGAAGTACCCTAACAAAAGTGCCACGACCGCGCAGAACCTTTCTTTCCTTGCCCTGTCCTCACCCCTTCACTTACTCTACTCATTCACACGCATACATTTACATGCACTACAATACCACACATGTCGGGAGCTTTGAGTTTGTGCCGGTGCTGCGCTGGTGGGAGATACCTGGAGGGAAAACCTCGCAAGCCGACGTGTAGGTCGACACCGGATCTCATCATCCTTCGAAGGGAACAACACTGCTACCTCTCGCGGTAATTTTATGCACAACACTTGTGGGACTCGTTACAATATCAGTTGACGCACTCGGAAACATGATACAGTCAGTCGATCAATCCTTGAAACAACAACGTCCGGCGAGTTTTCTTTAGTTTCATTTGCTTCTTACAAAATATATTTGTAATTTGCCGTATGTTTCTCGCCGCAGTTTACGCGGTTCGGTTTGTCGCTTTTCGGTTTAGCGCATTGTGAGTAATGGTGTGACTCTGCATCTAACGCACCTCGGAGGGAGACGAGGTTGCGAGTGTCCATACCTTTGACAACGCTTACATTGGAAAGGATAATTTCGTTTGGTTCTTATATGAATTTGAATGTCGCAATGCATAAGGCGGTTTAGAGTGAAGATTGATTTTCCTTCTTTAGTGTCTTATTTCTAAAGCACAAATTTCGATTGGATTTTTCTTTTTGTCAAATAATCTGGCCACTTTAGTCATAGGGTCTATAAGTACAAGTTCTTTTAAAATGTCAGCTTTTGAGTAGCATGTAGGGGTGCCCGTCAGCACAGTATTGGAAGTCTTATTAGAAGGGTCGCGGAAAGAATAGTACTGTTTTCTCTACGCAGAAGTCTATAATTACGGCAATCTTCTTTTGAAGTAAACATTATTTTTATTACCGGCTGTATTGGTAGTGAAATCAAATTTGGTGACTGATTTAATGTCAGAAATCATTTGGTTACAGTCAACAATGTTGTGCATAATTATGAGCGGATTTTTTTAAGTTTATTCTGGAGGATTTAGATCACCGTCTTTAAAGATTTTGGAGCTCTTCGAAACGCGATGAAGTTGGAACATTATATACTGGCATTAAGTTGTCATCACTTCTTTTTCGTTTACTTACGTTTGAAAGCATTGACTAGTGCGTTTCGTTTGATGTTGCTTAAAAGCTAAAAGTAAAGTTTGCTAAAGTAAAAATAAAAATATTCACGAAACTTCTGCGAATAAAGGAAAAGGGTATTCTTTGAATTATTATGCATCTGATTCATCACACGGTCCAAGAAAAGAACAATCAATGCAGAGGCGTAGCTTCCTATTAGGCCCTCTCACGCCAAGACAGACACACACACACAAACGCGCACGCGCACGTACGCAATCACATACCACCACCACAGGCGCTGAAAGAGGTTTCAGGAAACAGTGGGCCGCTTGCGGTACGATTTATGACATTCGATACTGTTCACACCCAATTCGTTTAATTCACACTTTTGAAGAGACATGTGTTGCAGATAGGGTGGAAAATTGATTCTTAGTATTTTCCTTATAGTCCACAATAAATACTCTATTAGTAATAATAAAATTTTAAATACCTTAACGACTCCTGTGAGTGATAGGCACCTAAGAGAGCAAAATAAATCAATTGGTAATTTTAATAAACCTGCTGCCCACCCATTTGGTTCTATAATTTTTTAATTGCTTTTGCGGACAGGAAATAAATGTTTGTCCAACATGAATGCGAACCACTGCCCTGGCCCTCAGAGTGTGGTCTAAAGCGAGGCCACCGTGCGCCCCTCGCCGCTTGCCCTCCGCCCGGACCGCGCTGGTAGGGTGTCCAGATGATGTCCGTAAAGTTAGCATACCCACTTATACAATTCTGAAAAAATGTATCCCAGAATTTTGTTCTAATTAAAGACTAATTTATACCCAAATTTAAAAATTTTCTACGAATGCACAACATCGAAATATTCAACACTAAAGGTGGGTACGCTACCTTAACGTCAAGTTAGCATACCCACACAAGAAAAACGCATGATACATAAAAACTAAATGTACCATAATTTTGTTCTAATTAAGCTACTCGCATGATTGATGAAACTTTACTTCGCTTGCAGCAAATGTTCTCTCGCACGTTAATGCCTATTTGATAGCATAGAAATATTTCTCTCTCCATATTCTATAGGATGAGATATTCTTGGACATTCCATTAAATTTTTGCAGGTTCGGCGCATATCGATACCAGTGTCGTCAGTCTGCGCAAACCACAGTGTACACAGAACGAGCAAATAGTATAAGATAAAGGAATCTAAGCCTTCTAGGCGTGACGTCACAAAGTTTGCCAAAGGTTGAAATATAGCAGGCATTAGTGGTATCGATATGCGCCGAACCTGCAAAAATTTAATGGAATGTCCAAGAATATCTCATCATATAGAATATGGTGAGAGAAACATTTCTATGCTATCAAATAGGCATTAACATGCGAGAGAACATTTGCTGCACGCGAAGTAAAGTTTCATCAATCATGCGAGTAGCTTAATTAGAACAAAATTATGGTACATTTAGTTTTTATGTATCATGCGTTTTTCTTGTGTGGGTATGCTAACTTAACGTTAAGTTAGCGTACCCACATTTAGTGTTGAATATTTCGATGTTGTGCAATAGTAGAAAATTTTTAAATTTGGGTATAAATTAGTCTTTAATTAGAACAAAATTCTGGGATACATTTTTTCAAAATTGATAAGTGGGTATGCTAACTTAACGGACATGTCCAGATGTGCAGGCTGACCGCTCGCCACCCCCGCACCACCGTGCGCGCGTCGTCTACATGCACAGCCAGAGAATAAGAGCTTAGTTGAGTTCTTCCAGTACTGACGAACGCACTGAAATATTGTGCTAATTCAATATTATTGTGGGACGAGCTTAGATATAATAATGAAAGGAGCCAGCTTAAGAATTTAAGAAGATTTCTCTTCTTTGTATCTGACGGGTGAGAAATTAATGTTAGTTCATTGTATCGCGAAATTTCGACACAAAAACACTTATTGCCCGGCACTGGTACCGAAAATGGGTAAATCCAGTTGCTAAACATAGAAAAAAAATTATCTAACCCGTGGTGTACCTAGAATACATGTTTTGTGCGTCCTTCATACCAAAAAATCGATTGACGGCAAAACGTCGTGTCTGTCCGTCCGTCTGTGTACAACGCTAGCGCATAAACCGTTCAGCCAATTTTCTTTAAAATTGGTTCGTTCTAGCCAATATCACAGCCCCTCGAATTTGAAACCGATATTTTAATTTTAGGGAGTACTTAACAAGGTCTCACGAACCTTTTCAATTTTTTTTAATGTCGCCAAATTTTTTGATTAAATGTTGTTGTGGAAGAGAGCGAAGAACGTTTAAGTGAATGGTGCAGGTTCTTTTGGGCGTTACTTCCTCGATTTGTCGAAAATTGCAACAAAAAAAATTAAATTACAAAATTGAAGATAGAGATTTTTTGCCTCAAAGTCAATGGAACAAAATGAGCTCTTTGAAAAAGGACGTTCAATTTTTTGTAAAAGAGAAAATGAAGAGTAGTTTTACGTAATTTACGCTTGAAATTTACGAAAAAACATTTTTAAAAAAGCGCTCCAAATTTTTTTCTTTAAATTTTCTCCACGTGTGTAAAAAGGGACGCTAAAAATACAGTGCTAGTCCCATTTTCTGGTATTGTTCATTTTTTCAAAAATTGCAAAAACAATTCTAACTACATAATTTAAGGTAGACATTTTTGACTCCAAGTCTGTAGTACAGAATTATCTCTTTAAAAAAAGTCATGAACAATGTTTTATAAAAGTGAGTAATTTTCGCGTAATTCCGGTTTGAAATTAATAAAGCATATATGAGCGTTCCGTCGTACCTAAGGACATTGTAATATTGCGAGAAAATACACTATGTACTGTTTGTTCTAGCACCACTAGTTCACATTGGCGTAGTAAAAGCACCACACCACTTACTTCATCCCATGTCCATCTCTGACAAAAGCTTTGAGTTATTGCCGACTCTAAGCCCCTGGGACTAACATCCCTGGGATAGCCAACGTCAAGGTGACATTAGCTCAGTTTCTGATCAGGCATGAGACATGGAACGTTCGGATTCATTTCATTTCTTGTACTATCCAAATATCTCATTGTTTTAAAGTGAAGTCTTGCAGGAAGCAAATTCGAATTCACAGATCACACCTTACTCATGGGTTATTTCCTGTCACCCGTTGCTGCTACCTACAGTGGCCCCGGGGCACCCCTTCCCCGCAGGGCCCAGCAAGGTCCCTCCGATCACCAGTCGACATTACTAAATCCTAAGGTATTTTCACTTGACTACTGAAGGCAGTCTCCTTTATAAACAAATCGAACACAAGATGCAAAGCAAAGAATATACAGAATAAGAGCTAAACCAGCATTAATGTATACTACAAAAACTCTTGATCATGAGAATAGAGACTCACAGGGATTAAAAATAGCTCAAATAAGACTAGTTCTAAGACAGCTAGCCAGAATATCAAAACTTGACACACAAATAAATGAAAAGATCAGAAAAAGATTGAAGGAAATAGACTTACGTAAAGATAAAAGGAGTACCAAAGAAAATGTCTGAAACACAGAAGAAATCATACTACCAAAACTAACATTGAAATACTGACCTACAGGCAGAAGAGAGCAAGAAAACCAAAGAAGATATAAAGGCAACAGGAACAGCTGGGAGATAACCACCAGCCCTAATGTCCAGGGACAGGGCTCATCCAAACTCCTCCATTCTCAGATTTTAATTTTTTGACCCTTGGTGAGTTGGGAAAGGTGGTACAGTCATCCAATAAGGAGCTTCAGTTTTTGAAATTGACGCTCCTGATTGGTTAACTGCCTCCTCTCCTAACTCCCCAGGGGACAAGAAATTTATGTTGGTCATTAACTGATAATGATTATTCTTAAAAATCAAAGAAATTAAAATGTTTATATATTTATTCCAATATATTTTCAATATACATTGTAATAGGAGCAGTTAAATTTTGCACAACAAAAAATTATGAACTTCATACAAATATTACTCTACGAAACATAATCAGCAAATACAATACCAAATTGATCTATTGCACTTTCCTTTAGACTATATTAGTGAAGTCAGCCACTTCCCAATTTTCTAGGAGTCTTTTGCAAATTGAATAATTATCAGCAAATGCTACCTACAATATCATAATCCTTTCTTCCAACAATGTTGAGTGCAGTTATGTTAATTCCATTTTTAAATTGAGACTATCTCCTCAATCTTTCAGAAACTTATTATTTTTGAGAATAAAATTATGTTGTGGTTGTATATAGTCTCAAAAGCCTATTTTTGTTGAGGCTAAAAATTAATTTGAGGTTCACTACAGGCTAGAAAGCTGACACACTTACTTCTAGCAAAAATCTACAACATTTGAGTCTGGTCAAGTTTAAAATTTCAAGACAACCAAGATTCCTTTCTGACAATTTAAACACATTTACTTTGAGAGCATTTGCTGTGGAAATATTCTAGTGAACGAATTTGTGGATCACAATGTTGTATGTCCTCTTCTTTGGGCAATGACTACATGTATTTCACAACTCAAATTTGCCACCTCATCCTTATAAAACAGCAATTATTAAATTAAAAAAGTATTTTTAGCAATTCTACATTAGAAGTTCTAGGTTTCAAAGTTGGTCATATTATCCATAAAGGTAACATAGATAATATAGAGTATACAATTTAGTAATTTGAAAAATTAATATATTTTTCTGAATTATTCCAAAAGAGAACGATATTAAATGCCTCATGAAATTAATTACAGTGATTAGGTATAAATCAGGCAAAACAGAGCTGAGTATGATTTTTTTTTTAATTTTGTGAATTTAGGACATGAATAGCATAAATATTCATAAAACAGCAGTTTGTGATGTGGCCTTCCTTCTATTAATAAATAAATTCTGAGAAATATTTCTAGATATAATACGATAAAGATTTAAATCACATGAATAAATCTCTTTCTCTGAAAACTCTTATCTTCAATACCTGTGAAAATGGATATTCAGAAAAGGAAGAGAAAAAGGTTTCTGCAAGTTTTTATACACACACACTCCTCAATATTATTACTATAAAAAATATAAATTTATCTATGATTAAATAGCTTCAGTATCATATAAAGGCAACTGAAAAAAAGTAACACATTACGTAGTCCATTCTTTTAGCGTATATTTACAATATTATAACAAAAATGCAATTAAATTCTCTTACTAATTCAATGAAAGACTAACCACTCTTCACTAATAAAATAATTATCAAGAGGAAACATCAAGTTCCTTAATGATGGAAAAGCAAGTTGTGTGTTCTAACCATAAAACCAAGATGTGTGATCTAACCCCAAACAAGCTAATGAACAGAACTAATAGTATCGAGAAAACGCTTAACTTAAACAATATACTTTGACACCATTTCCCTCAGTTTCATTACATTTTAAGAAAATGTTCGCCAGTATAATGTAATAACTAGTAACGGCAATGCTATGGTGATAAGTACACGTTTGTTAACAAGACCAATAATCTACACACCATATAACTCTACAATGCTTGACTTGTATTTTTCACACAATAAGTGAAAACTAAATATAATACAATGTTAACTTTCAATACAGAAAAAGCTTGGGTTTCATAAATATTATTTTGGTTGTTGATTTGATTACAGATAGTAATTCCATCCAGTGCAATATATAGCAACAAAAATATTTAGCTGAAGTCTCGGTTGGGTAAAACCAACGGTGCAACAAGGGTCCATCCATACAAAAACATACAGATCCAACTAGATATCATCTTCACCCACATAGAGGCTGTATTAGAATTGAGTGTCTCCAATGATGAGTTGGGGCTGAAAAAATAATTGACATTCATTAGAATATAAGGAATACCCCACGTTTCTATTTATGTACACATTCTACTTCAAAAGCCTATTTGCAGATATTGTTCCAATTGTCAAAAGTACATAAGCGATTCACACACAGAGTTCTTCTTCAAAAAGAAAAAAGAAAGCTTTGTTAGTCTCATCAATTTTGGTTCTGATTCAACACCTCTTAGTAACATAATTGAGAACCCAAAATTTTAGCAACTGATTTTCAAGTCCAAAATGGTACACTTCAAACCCTTATTAATAATCCACTATTGCCCAAATTAATTTAGGTGGGTTTGAGTGTGCTCATTGTCATTGATTCCATGTGTGAAAAGGTTATTGCTGGAACTACCCAAGACATCGGTGCTCAGCAGAACATTGAAATTGACTCTCCCTTTAAGGGGCGGGGGCGGGGGGGGGCAAAGAGCATAAACGGGTTACCCACCACCCTAATCATTGCCTCCAATGTTGTAAAGAAAACAATATTTTGATGTAAAACAAAACTTGAATATAGCACTGAATACTTGTACACAAAAAATGTTTTGCCTAAGCTAACACACCACATAACAGCTAATTTCTAGTCCAAGAATATGTTTAATAATATATAAATCTATTTTGTATGAAGTAAAATTGTGTTGAATATTTGATATCACATGTTATCACTAAAGTTAATAAATCACAATCAATATTGAATACTCACTGGAACCAATTAGTAAGTGTCATCATTATGTATAGGGTAGCCAATGCAAACATAATGTGAAAGAAAGACCATGAATAAGCAACTTGATCTTCTTCATTGTCCCAAACTTTTCTCTCTCCGTGCCCAGCTTCAGCATCAGCACTGTGACTAGCAGTTTCTGTAAATAACAAAAATAGGAAATCCAAATAAAAACTTCAAGAAATGTCCTGCATTGTTTTCCTGTTCTAGCAATTAATTAAGATTGTTAAATGAAAATGCATATAATTGCAAAATCCATGAAAATGCAATTACTTAGAAATATTTTGTTTCCTTTAAAAAACAATGAAACTCGCGTAACATTTTAAAAAAACAAACCAAGTCAAATGTATTACATTTTGCAAACAATTGTGGCATTACATTTTATAAAAGGTATGTGTGAACATGACATGACACGAAATATTTCAGAATGAGATTTCTTTGATGAGAAGGAAAAATTGGAGGTTTTTACAAGAGTTTGACAAAGTGCTTCATTTTTCTTCTTCTTTCTTTTCCTTCTTCTCAAAATCTAAAACAGGGGTCCCCAAAAGGGTCGGCATCTACACCCTAAGGGTCAATGATATTTAAAGGGAGTCAATGATGATCAAGAAGTAGATAGCAGGGCCAGAGCCGAATGTACACCAGTGACAGATCAGTATAATATAGAATATCACACTAACTGCAAAAAATATGAAGTTCATAATTACTTGTTTATTATTTATTATTTGTTTCTTTTCCATTTTTATCTAATAACACAGGTCGACAATTTGAAACTAAATTTAATCACCAGAGATGAAAGCAGGTGATTATATATCAGTGTTGTGCTCTAAATACGAATATGGTTTGAGTTTTTGCCAATCACATAACATATTTTAAATAAAACGCATTTTCGGAAATACTTGTATATTCCATTTCTGGGGCTACAAATGCAAATTTGACGCTTATATTAAGACAATTCACAGATCTGGGTCAATGACCCCCATATCGACCAGGTTTTCGTCCAGTTTCCCTGATCCTGTAGCAAATGCAGAGATGGCCCCTTGTTTTGCTTCTGGACATAAATGTAACTTCAAATTAACTTCTCCTCATAGCACGTCACACACAGTTTGTAATTGTTTTTGAGGTAGATAGCATGTGTAAGAACCAGAGGGCGTGCGGTGATTACATTGTATACCCTAGCTGCTGTGGGTATAAAGGAATGAATGAATGAATGAATGAATGAATGTGATTGTAAATAGCCAAGAATGAATGCGTGTGAAAATGTACAAAAAAAAAAAAAAAAAAAAAAAAAAAAAAAAAAAAAAAAAAAAAAAAAAACAAGAACATTATAGAGAACTAACCCGAAAATCATTATAACTAAATAAAAAACAAACAATTCCCAAAGAGGAAATGTAATTAGTTTTTAAGTTAGCATAAGTTAGTTTGTTCAAGATACAGCCCTTACAACCTGCAAAAGCCTCATCGGCTGCAGGTATTATGTATTCCTAATGCAAATAAATTCCCGCCCCTCCAGGGTAACTGGAGAGGGGAAACAAAAACAAAACAAAAAAAAGCTGCTATACTTCAGTTTAAACATAGGGTCTGTTGACGTAATCAGCCAATCGGGAGCTTAGATGACAACCACAGTAGTGACGTTTAAGCTCCCGATTGGATGACACTAACAGTTAATGATCTACCAAAGAACACTATGAATAAATCGAAGTACAGCGACCAATCAGCTTCCCCCTCCCGTACCGCAAAGTAGTGGCGCAACAGAAGTTGCTTTATCACAACCGTAAAACACAAAATTTTTACAAAATCAACAATTCCAACGTTCAATTTTTTCACTCACACACAAGATGTATTTTCTTGAAAGAAAAAGTAAATAGTAACTTACAGAACAGAAAAATGAAATCTGCTTCCTGCAAACGTTGCGATAATCAATGGAAACTAAACTCTATTCTTCTTCCATGACTAGCAAAATACTGCTTAGTTTTTTCGAAAAACGAATGAATGTCATATGTCGTCAAGCAGCGATGGTTCAATAGGCTTTAGTGGATAAACTTTTTTCACTAGTTCTGTTTCGACCATAGGTTTTTATTCTTTTCACTACATCACGCCCAGTCCTGGCATGCACCGACTCTTTAGGGCACAGTATTATTCGCGCTACTTTTCTTGAACGATGACCTTACTTCCCTCCTCTCTGACACAATAAATAGTTGAAAGCAAAATCTCTCAGGGAGCACTGATGATATTCCAAACACATCATCACAGGCGCGAAATATAAACTATTCTCTGTTGAAGACCAAGAACTTCTGTCCGCGATTTTCTCCAAAAAAATTTAAAGAAATGACCGAAGCAGGTGAAGATCTGTCACAGGAGATACATCGAACTCCTGAGAAAGAATGCAAATTATTGAGAAAGTTGCGAAGGCATGACTGATTCTCCAGAGATTGGCATTGCTTCACAAAATCTTAGTGGCCGATATCGTAACTAATACCTGCCCCCCACTCTACCAGCATTTCTTCAATCCATCGTTCAAAAAACGGTGCGCGAGTAATATGCTATTCGAAAATTCGTGAAATTATGTTTTCTGATCAAGTGTCTCTCCCACTTAATAATTAATACAATCTCTAGGGAACATTCTGCTTTAGTCTCATTACGGCGGGAAATAAATATGTGCCCCATAATCATTATATAATTTATAAACTTCTCAACAAACGCTACGATAAGTTATACCGACAAAACATGCCATTTAAAATGAATTGTGGTAGCACTGGCTAATGAGTAAATGTGAGATGCCTTGTTTGCTCTCATCTGCACTTTGGCGGGGAGTCCTGCAATGACGAGGCCAGGCCTTGAAGCAAGGGAGGGGGAGTAACGTCATCTACCCCTAGCTAGCTGAGTACATGATATGCTACAGCTTCCCCCTCATTGCCGCCTGCCGTTGCTTAACGCCCTCTAGAACGACAAGATGGCGATGCGTTGCCCCAGTAAATAACATGCGCGCGCAGGTTCCATCCTCAGCAAAGATTTCACAGTTAGGGTGGCGCAGTCGACTGGTACACAGATCGCAGTAAAATAAACAGAGGGTGCAATATTTTTGTTCAAGTGTCATACGGTTCATCGTAATTTTAATTCTCAATATTAATTAAATTATCATTCTTGCTTACCTCAGCAGTGCTGGGGTTGAATGCAAACCTCTGATAAATACTAAATATGTTGAATAGTAAAAATAAGTGCATAAAAAGTTTTGCGAACTAAAATGCACAGCTATTTACGTCCTTTCCTGGATGTTTTGGTCAACTCGGCAAAGCATCTAACAATAGTCTGCAAGCATGGATTGATTCCTAAAGCCTCTCCTACATAACTAGAATGCCCTGGCATCATCTCCCCATCACTTCACTAACAGCGCCTAGGTTGATGGGAAAAAGTCTAAATGTGAATACAGGAAATACAAATTTCAGTGACATGCGGCATTCCATGTCTTGACATGCATCTAGAAATTCCTGCACGCTTTCTTTGTAATCTGAATATATTTTATTACCAAGAAAATTGTGTGAAAGCCACTGAAAACTTTTCCATGCTCTTTTCGATGGAACTCAATCGTTCAAATGTTGGGTCATTCAATAGCTCCTTGATCTGCGGTTCCACTAATATTCAGAGAAAGTTATGTAATGATGCAGAGAATCTATTTAGAGATTTCAACGGAAATACAAGTTTTGGGGGTCCCATGATACTTAAAAATGTTCTTTAAACTTTTGTTCGCAGAGTGCAAAATAAATTGTTTAAGGTGACAAAAAAGTCTTTGTGCTGCATTCTTTTGTTTTTTCAAAATTAGGGAAATTATTTTGAAATCTCACATACATCAATTTGCACATTTTCAGCGATTTGTGTACATTATTGCATTTGTAAGTGGAAGGGCTTCAAGTGACTTCCAGCGAATTTTCTCGAAAACTCACAAGTTTTCTGTGTAAAAGAGTTTCAAATTTCGCATTTACACTAACACCTTGAAGACATTTTCTTAAAAACTGCTACAAATTTTTCAACGAAAATTTCCATTGGCCAAGGTTGAACCCTTCTGTTACATACGGTACTTAAAGTCATGTTTCACTTCTACCATTAGGGAAAGGAAAAATTGAGAAAACGTGAAAAAATGTAGTTTGGGCGGCGATAGATGGCAGCTGATAAGTGGGTGAGGCAAAACCGAAAACCCAGGCCAAATAAATTAGAAAACTTATACGAGAAAGTCTGTGCCATTATGAAGCACCACAAGTTATTTTTAGGTATCAGAGTTCCTCTCTCTTGAATCCTCTGTGTGGCGTATTTCTTGGCGCACTTCCTCATTGTCTCGGAATCACCTCTCCCCTCTCGGGCAGCCGCAATCATTTTCTGCGACCTCATCCTTTCCTCTTCCAATATTTTTCCATATGCTTCTTGGTCTTTCGGTTCTCATGTATGGTGTTTATTGTCTGCCCGAGTCAGGTCAGCCCGCTGTTGTTGTGATGGCCGTACTGACATTCTTCTGTCTACGAGCGGCCTGTTTCATCGCGGCCACGGGTGCATCCGCTTTAGTACGGCATCAAACACTTCCAAGAGGTTTTTTCCCTTCTGCTTCTCCATGCCTCGTTGCATTCATGGGCACATGTCCCCACTATACTTCGGTTTTTATATCGTGGTGCGTCAGAGCCTGTCTTCACATTGGAATATCTTACGGCATTTAGCGTCTCTCTCGGTCGTGACGCTAGATGTCGCATGATCGCGATCGTATCAAGCAATGCGATGTGACTAGCGGCACGACCAAGAAAGACGTGAAATGCCGAGAGATATTCCATCGTGAAGACAGGCCCTGAAGCGCCACGCTATAAAAACCGAAGTATAGATGCGATACACTAGCGTGCGACTGTTTCTCCAGTACACTGCGACGTTGGGTATCCGCCACTTTTCGTCCCGTACTGGGATCCAAAGCTCGCTTCTTGCTGATGCGTTTTCGTTGCACTCCCGGCCGCTTGATGGCGTAGCTCGCGATCGCGGAGTGCCTACGGAACGGCGGCGATTAAAATGCCAACACTAAGAAATGACGTCCGCTGGCCGTGTAAATCAGCTGGATCGGTGTGGCAGCTACAGATATATACAATCGTCTCCGGTGATCATGAACTTTTCGGGACTAAACCTTTTTGTTTCACTATATCAGAAGTTCCCCACATCCGAGGTCGAAATTAAAAAGAATTTCTACACAATTAATCTCATTAATGTAGACATACAGCAAAATACATTAACTGCACTAACAGAATATTTCAATATTTGACCTTAAAAAATCAATTATTTTCAATTTTATTTTCGTACATTTTTCATATGTAATTTATCTAGATCCTTCTTGAATTCGTGCTCTCTCCGTACTTGATTCTACATTGTCCAGTCTCGTATTGCAGTCTTGACACCCTTCATTGCCTCTTGCACTGTTGGAACACCCTCCCGCTTCCCCTTTTACTCGCCTAATAACATAGGAATCAGAGTTTCGGTATTTGAATAACGCAAGCGGCTAATGAAACTGATCGATGAATGAAACATTCTGAGTCCGCTACTTCCACCTCAGGGGAGACGTCCTTTGGCCGATGATATTTCTTTCCTAGCTGCCTAGTGTCGGAATTTGTGGCAACGAGGCGAAATACTCTTTTTCATAAGGAAATTAATTTCCAGGACGTCGCAAACTTGAAGCCACCTGAAGCAGAGATCCGCCATATTGTTGTGCCCAAAAGGCTTGCAGGCGTTCTCCCGTTGAGGTGTGTTATTTGTCATAGTTTAGTTATTTACGATATTCGTGTCATAACATCTGATTACAATACTCAATTGGTTACCAAACTTGGCTTGACAATTTTCCAATCTCGTATTGTAATCAGATGTTGCGACGCGAATATCGTGCGTTTTATTCACTTTGTAAAAATTTGTTAATTAAATGTGAAATTTCGTTCTACACCTTCAATTAGTATTCACGTTTTTTTCTCCCATTAGTGGCGATACTGTTCTCAACAAGGAGAACGATTGAAATATACTGTACGCGCAAATTTTCATGTTATTCCACAGCGGGAGGTGCAGGGAGAGGAGGCCCTACGTCACGACCCTACAGGACGTACCAACTGTGGACATAAACTTAACTTGCCAAAGCGTGACACGAGAAATGCTACGATTGTTTTGAAGGTACGAGGTGTTTGTTGCCATTGTAAATTGGAACGTGCCGTTCCGAGTTGAACCCAAGTATCTCAACGTGTCGCGCTATTCAGCGCTGGGCGAGGACTAGGGAGCTTATGTATCAAGAAAACTTGCGCGAGTAATACTTGCTGTAAACTTCTCGAGTACTTCATAAGTGAATATAGTTCTGATTTGGAAATGGAAATAGCAGCAACAGCTGTTTAGAAACATTGTTACCCAACACATCAAGAAAGAAATATGAGCGTGAATATTTAATTTTTAAAGATTGATGTGGGGGGGAAAAACGTACATTCCATATCGGAAAAAGTTTTGATTTCTTACTTTTCTGGTAAGTTAGAGAAGGAGAAACCAAGAAGTCTTTGATCCCACTACTCATTGTTAAAGAGTACAATTTCACTTATTGACAACCTTGACATCAAATGTAAACGTAAGCCTTCGCGGTTCGAGTCCGCGTCTTCTTGGCTCTCCGGGTGACGCCGCGTCGCTGGCTCAGAGGCCGAAGTTTCGCCGGAAATGCCGCAGGGCAGTGATACAAGACGAAGTCCAAAATATTTTTAAAAGAAGAGTGGCAAAGTAAGCCATTACTTTACCGCACTATTGCGGTAATGAAGTACATTACTAAACTGATTATAATGGCATAGTATTTCACTTTACCCCACCAAAGTGGATAAAATACTTTAAACTGTCGATCAGATTAACAAGCTTTCTTAACAGTTCGCCATGGTTGTGTTGCGTACTGCTATACAAATCGTTCGGGGAAGGTGTAAATTATTTTTATCGTGTAAGTAGTTTTTTTATACGGTTTGGAGTAAATTTTGTTAAGTTGTAAATTTTGAAGGTGTCGGTTAATTTTCTTGATTTGTCTCTTCACAGCAAGGATGAGAGCCCTGTGGATGAGTTGAGCGAAAAGACAACTTACAATCTAGAGCATACAGCAAGTTAGTATGCTCGGTTCATTTTCATTAAGAGTATTTTAATGGAACTTTATAAGTATGATTGTGGAAAGTCGCAGTTCCGAATATTTTTGCAGCTTTTCTACCACACCTGAGAGAACTAAATTGTATAGGAATAATTATTCACTGAAGATGACTTCAAAATAATAATTCACATTATTATTCTTGACGTACTTTGAAGTTATTTTGGTTTTCACGCACTGAAAATACTTTGCAGTGACCCCATAATTTGTAAAGAAGCTTCTCCGTTTTAGTTATTATACTCTTCAATATTACGAAGGTTATTAAATTCCATTGAAAAATGGGTACTATCCATTTATTATCGTGTTTGACACGTGTTTTTGGGCACACCAATATGGCGGACTGGCTTCACTTGAAGAACATGACATGTTGGTAATGTCACCTCTATGCACTCCTAGCTCCATGATAAAAACATAACTTTTTGGTCAGATTTAGCAGAACGGTATTGTTTTACGATTATTTTAATTTTAAGCACAATAATACTTAATATTATAATTTTATTTTAATTTAATATTACGAATTGATCGCCGCGCGGATCGCTAGAGTCGCTGACCAACACGCTATAACGGGCATTTAACACGGAGCTGTGCCACTGCATAAATATGTATACTGTGACGATATACCTCTGCCCCATTCACGTTCCTTGGGTCGCGCATTCATCCATGAGAACACTAAACTTTGCTTCCGTTATATATTGTCTCTGGCCAACCATTTTCAAAGACAATTAAATAATTCGCTTCACATGCTTCCTTTCCTTTCAATTTTTATTACAAATAATTCTCCATTTAACAATATTCTCGGTTTCTGACAATGGAAAGACATTTCAGCCTTTTTCATTTAATTTTTTTAATTTGTTGCGTCTTCAATTGACGCAATGAGTCTCCAAGCCTCGGGGGGCGTTGAGCGCTTTCACTTTCGGAGAAATCCTCCATTAATATCAGCGCGGAAATAAGCCTCCATTAACAGTCATAACCGTTACGTCTCGTCGCACTGCTCAGCGGCCAAAATTGGGAAGGAATTAGGATTGGGGTAGGGTTTAGGAGACTTCACATGAGTTAAACTCTTCCCTGTGAAGCATGCAAACTCGTTTTGTCGTAACAAATTTCTCATGAGATTCTAAGGGGATTGTACGGGAATCGAATCGGGAACCTCAGAGGTGAAAGGAAAGCGACTTTGCCACAGACCCACGAGAGCACAATGTAATTGCACAGCTTGTAATGTATTATTTAATTTTGTACAATTCAAAATTTTTCATTCTCTCTAGAGGGCACAGGAGAATACTTAAATCATGTTGCTCTTTCCACCTACGAAGTTAAATGGATTGTTACGAGTTGAGTTATTATATAATAAAAGTTCCATTTTTCTGCTGGCAGCAAGATTTAGAAAACATTTTTCCTTTTTAGAAAAAAAAATTCCATAAGCACGTTTGACAAAGTCAATTTTTCCCACAACATTACCCTAAGGAAAAGGCAAAACTATGGAATATTTTCGCACCCCAACCACAGTACCATGCACCCAGCCGTTTGGATAGATTCACTGAAAAGCAAAGGGGTGATGTATACAATAGCAGTAAGCTTCTGAGCATTAAAAGATTGATTATACACAAATTAGGTTTATAAAAATAAAACACTTAAATAAACCCAATATTTTTTATTCAACAAACAAATACTTTTAATACTTAATTGGAACAAGAATGAAAATTGCTCTTGTAGATTGTAAACTACATAGCTTTCTAATATGGAAAATCATACTTATAAACCTAAAAACGATAATATAAGATGCTATTTCCAAAGCTTTTTTTATTTTTAGAAATAGAAGGAAAGCATTGTTATTTTGTTAGCAGCAAATTCTCTTCAATACTGAAAAATGCAAGGCACTATTAAACAACCAAGCACTTCCTCAAAATTCAATTTAAATTTCACAAAAACCTTGTTAGTTCTGCAAAATGCGAAGAAGCAACTAACAATGCAGTAGGAAACTATCAAACAAACCTCATGAAAGGCAGCAGCCTTTCAGAAACACCAAATAGAACACTTACTTTTTGATGGAGCAAGACAACTAGCATTACAAAAAGAAACATCAGGCAATTTAAAATAAACATTCCAAGAAAACCACTCTTCTTTAAAAAGACACTCTAAAAGGGAACTAGGTAAGTATTAAGCATGAATGAAACCAAAATCAGGCTTCTGAAAAAGAATAAAATTGTTTCCAAGATCAGATAAATGTATCAAAGTCCAAATAAAGGAAAGCACACCAAAATATTGTAACAAAAGGACTAACAAAGACTAGAAAGCAGAAATTTGCTACACGTGATTAAAATTTAAAATCTTTTTGTAAAACCATATTCTTGAAAGTAGAAAACAAGTAGAAACATTACAAGAGCTGGCTTTCTGAATCCCAATACATAAATTACGGACACTCTTTTCATGTGTAAGAGACTCGCTAGAAGTTTCCTGTGTACAAAAGTTAGAATATTGCTTTTACAGGATTTTCCCCCACATGTTTGAGTTGGGAGTTAAAATGACTAATTTTCCTACATGAATGACTCATTAGTTTTACTGATCACCTGTGACAAAGGTTGAAAACAAGGGGATTCCTGCAGAAATGCCCTTTCATTATCAACCAGACAGACAAGCAGGAACTGAGTGTGCAGTGCAGTATTTGGTAAGGATTACAGCTCATCATCTGAATGCAATGTGCAAAGAGTAAAGAATAGGATTTCAATGCAAATACATATTTTTGCCCTGTAGTCAGAAAGTACACTCACTTGGAATGTGCATAAAACATCCTATTATTTATTTTCAATTATTTAAACTCATTTTATAATGCATATCTTGTATATTTTTCATGTTTTTTTTTTTGTTTTTGTTTTTTTAATAAGGAGCATATTTTAGCATATTGTTAATTATTATGGCAATTTTGCTTTCAAAAGTTACTCATTTATTTATTAGTCAGGGGTGGATTTTAATGAAATGTCTTTTTTTTCTTTTTACTTTAGAACAATGCTGTTTAGTATGGAAATTAATTTTATGCTATGGCAAAAGGAACCAACCCATTTTTATGTGCGTGTGTGTGTTGTTTTTTTTTCTTCTTTCTTTCTTTCTATTTTCAATAAGTCATTTTTTACATTTCTTGTGATTTGTAATACATTTTTGCTGTTTTAATCGATTTTAATGGTATTTACTTGAAATAATATTTACAAGATTCAAAAAACATTCTCCACAGAATTCCTGAGTAGCCTATTTGATTAATTCACTTAGAAATTATTCTGTAAACCATTGTATGTAATCTAAGGTTCCTGTGACACCTATCAGCGCCATTGTCGGTTTGGTCGATTTTGATAACTAAAGACAAAGATTTCCTGGTAAAGACCAAACCAAAATTTTGCAAGCTGAGTGCACTTGAACGAATAGAAGAACACTCAATTACATCAGAAACATATCCAGCTTCAATTGTTCATCCGAAATTGTTTTGAGCACATTTTTAACCTCATTTTTCTTTGGTTTTAATTTTTTTTAACATTTTAAAATTTTTTTTGAAGTCATATTTGGCAATGTTTGAGGTCATCAAAATCCCCCCCCCCCTATTTATTACATTTCATTACACTTTTAATTTTGTAATGTGTGGCTCGTCGTAGCTGGTTTAAGTATCCTATACCTAAATTATGCATATCCAGATATTTAACAGGATAATCACAATCATTTAAGGTAGTATGTGCTGAAAATTCCATATTGAAAATTGATAATCCTGATGAACTAACACTTGACACATAACTTGAACTCCCACGAGTCTGAGGGAGCTTGCCCTACAAATGTTAGCAAAACAGGATGCAAAAAAGAAAGGAAAGCAGCCTCCTTTTTAAAGTATGAAAGTGGCTGCTGGGTTAATGTAGGTACCATTAGTGCAAATTTTTGAAGTTTTTCTGCATAAATGCATTCATATTTCATACATTATAAGTGCATATAAATCTCTCCCTAACAATGAGCTTGTCATTACCGTGATGATTCTCGTGTTTATTGTGTAGCAAACAGTGCACGTGACACCTAACCGTTCATTGTTTTGAGAACCCAATTTGTGATGGTTCCAAAAAGGAAGTTAATACCAATATTGGAAATCATGACATCATACATCAAGTTGATAAGAGGAAAAGAGTAAGATTACCTTAGAAGAAGATACAAGAACTTCCTTTTATAGCATTTCCAATTTACACAAGTTCCCACCTATAAGACCAAAAGCTATGCCCTCCGATATCTCTTATGGCAGGTTTCTACTGTGTGTTTTAGTCAGTTTCTGAGTGACTAGTAAATATTTTTAATAAAGGGAAAGGTTAATAATTCGAAATACTATGCGACAGGATCCCACGAAAAAGAAAGTAACATTCTTGAAAATTCACTGTTCTAATGAATGGGAGCATTGGGTTAAAGGAAATATAAATAGCTAAAAGATGGTTTGCAAGATTTATGAGGATATCCTGAACAATAAATATAGGATATCAAGCGAAAGCAAAAAGGATATCAACAAAACTGAAGTACTGTTTAATAATCCTTAACTGGTTAGATCGAATTGTACTAAAGTTCACAATGCTTTGGAAATAATGACATGCTAAAAAAACCACTCAAGTTATTTTAATTAACTTTAACTTCTTTTTTTTTCATTTTGGAATAAGTTTAGTTATATTTATTTTCTTCTTCAGATAATTGATTTATGTTTATACATATAACTACACCTGAACTTATACAACTCCAGTTTTCAACATTAAACAGAAAATTTCATTTTGGCACTAAAAGAGGAGGCAAAAAATAATCTGACATTTTCAACAGAAGAAAGAAATTTGGAATTCAATAACTTTCAATCACAGACCCTCAAATCTAAGAAATGTACTTTACCTTAATACTGCAGGAACCTATTCTACTCACAAACACGTAAATGTTTTAACGAACATACCTTCATGTGCAACCAATCCTGATTCTGCTGATGACCGCACTACAGCGCCAGAAACAAGAAAGGCAAAAGTTAGAAAAGAATCCGTGCAGATTTAGTCTAATATCCTGTTAAGTGTACATGCAAGATCCTACACCTCCTCTAATATGCCTGTCAAAAGAACTAATTATGAAATGTAAATAATAGCATGTGAAGTAAGTATAAGTGAATAAGATATTCTCTCAGCTAATTATGACAATTAAGAAGCAAAGGACATATCAATACAACAAAAATTACATACTTTACAATTTCACATAAAGCATGGTTTACAAAAATTTGAACCAAGAATTACATTTATAAAACACAACTGTTAAAATTTCCATACCCAACACTCCCATCACCATGATTGTACTACAACAACAGATGTAATGGACAGCACAGCAGGAGGAATCTTACATAGGAATATTACAAAGCTAAATTCAATGAATATTGGAAATGTTTCAAATCATCAAATTTCAACAAAATAAGTCAGGGTCGCGACTCAAATCAAGTATAAATTTGAGTATCTTGCCTTTACTTTCACCAGAAGAAATACACGATATTTCAAAGCCTAGCTTCAAATACATTTTTGGGAATGAAGTTACCAAATACACGATATACACGACATCCTAATACCCTAAATATGCAATATAAATTTCAGAAAGTTCATTCTGTGTATTTGATGAATATCCACGCAAAAAACCAAATGAGATGGAAATTTTGGTTTAGAGAGAGGCATGTTGCATATGAAAGAATGACAATACAGCATACTGTCTTCTAATTTTGTACTTTCAATTTTTTTTATTTTTTTTAGAAAATACCAACTCTTCTGTTAGTAGATAACATAACATCCTATGTTCCATTATGTTGTGCTATAATTTCTCCTACAGGTCAGAACATCAGTGGACAAATGTTAAATGCTTTAGAGGAACTTGTGAGTGCAGGAAAAATGAAATAAGATGACAATCTCAGAGAAAGATGGAACACAATATCATTCTCCTTTCAGATTTGATTTGTTATTCAATGAAATGTAAAATGTAGATGTTTTAGAACATTAATTATTAACCAAGATAAGATGCAAAAAAGCATGGCTTGATTTCTGGCATAACATGATGGAACAGCATGATGGTACTTCGGGAATAGTTATTAAATTATATTACAAATATATCATTATATCTATTAAAATTAATAATTAATATCGAGTGTGTTTCAGGACCTAAAATTCTATAAATCAAGCCAGCAAAAAAGTATTTAGGAGACTAATATGCAAGTTTTATGAATACACTTCTTCAATGTCATCAATCAAAAAACAGGATTTTTTATACAATATAATAATTCTTTTTGAGACATGAACTCTTCCATTTACCTTCATGTGTACATGATAATAAAAACAGAATAAAATTTTCTGCCCTTTTTGGTCTGCACCTTTCAGATCCCTATGACTTTTTCATGTCAAATGTTCTTTTCATCTTAGTAAAACTTATATTCCCTGATTAAAAAATCACTTTTACACATTTCATCTTGTAAATAATAAGGGTTAACATGGAGTCAGAATTTTCAAATGAAAACAAAAACACATGTGCAATGCAAATTACAATGTTCCCAAGCAAGTATTCGATTACCTAAAACCCAGGGAGAAAAGTATAAAGGAAACAAATAACATAAATGAGGCCAAAAATCATCTCTTTTGTGTAAAAAAGACCCTCCAGATGCTGTCGACCATAATGATACTGCAGCAGTTGTGCAGAACTTCACAAATCTTGAAAATTATATTTGTTTTCTTTCTCATTAGAGATGTCCTGGCACCTTCGTTATGAGAACTAGCATCTGTCATTGCATGCTGGTCCGGAAAATTATTATGAATTATTACTGGAAACATCAGGTCGAAAGAGACGGGTCAGAACAAAGCAAGGACAATGAGGTCTGTCTAACAAAAAGACTGCACTCCTCTAGTCTAAATTAAATTCAACAAATGACAAAAGGCACAATCATCAGCTACCAGTGATAAAACATATGCATCTGCAAGGTAAATATCCTTTATGTCTCAAAGTGTGTCATAATCTTATCATACTTGATTGCCAATCTCAGGGATATAAAGAAAAAAATAAGCAACTGTATTACCAGTAGACAAAAAAAGACTTTCACATAAGCAACAAAGGAGGCAAAATTTGTGTGTGAGTATTTATTAGGTACATCCTGTTGTCTTTATTCTTGTAAAATAAAATCCATAAATAAAACTTGATTGGATGAATGTTTTTTCATTACCTCATTTACTTTCAGGATAGACAGACCTTATAAAGACTTTCACACCATGAGTGTCAAAATTAATTTGGACCACTGCATTTTTCTGCTTACCTACTTTATAATAAAATTAACAGATACTAAAGTCATTATGTTTTCTTTCCATACCAAGAAATGGCAATTCAACTGAAGGGAAAAGCATGACTTATATGAATATTAATTATATTTGACTATTTCACTCATTGTTGTCGTGTCGTAAGTAACCAATGAGAAGCAAGAATATATTCAAATTAAATCAATCCCAGATGTTTATTACCATAAATTTATCATTTTGTTTACCTTTTTCTCTCTGCTGTAATCACTTTGTTTACCTTTCTGATGTTATCGATAGTAATTGTTTGAGGTTCATAATAGCATATGAGTATCAATATAATTTTAAAATATATGTTGTTTTGATAATGTTTAAAACTCTGAAATATATTATTAAAGAGTCAGCACCGAAAAACAGCAAAAGAAACAGAGAAGGTATGTGGAAGCAATTTTAAGAATTTTGTGAAGAAACAAAATACAAATGGGCAGCACAAATTACAAATGAAGAAATTACATATATTTTAGGCAATTAATATGCGAAAATTAGATGGCAAGAGTACAAAGAATATGCTATCAAAACTACATGGAACATTACAACCAAAATTATTCAGAAAAATACTTTGAAGACTACATATGTGTGTTCAATCTATTCTAAATTGACGAATTCCACTCCTGATTCAGCTTGTACATCTTCCATTTCAAATACTTCCACAAAACACCACGGCATGGAAAACTCAACTTCCTACAACTTTAATAATTGTGTTTTTAATAAATGTTCTTGTAAGTAGCTTTGTTATAATTGTTTTTAATGCTTTTTTATCATAAAATCGAAATATGATGGAAATTATTTTCTGCATTAAACTGTTATTCATATTTTACTTGATAATAAGGTATTCCAGGAGGCAGTGAGAACTCAGAGCTTAATGAATGTTGCAAATATTTCAGTAGCAATTTTGAGTAACATCTCTCTTTTTAGTAATTTGTGATTTTAATTATCCATTTGTTTCTCTACGATTGATAAACACATATTAATAATCTTATTTCCTTTTCAAATTTGAGCTGCAACTTCAACATGCTAGTAATATTCTTTGTGCCTGAAATTTGCAATTGATTGTTTTCAGCTATATTCTCATGATTTGCATGTGCCTATACATATTCAAATTTAATACTGTCTAATCTATTACTCTGAAGTCATTGTGGGAACAAAAACACTCACTGAAGACATGTGGACTAGAAGACACAGATTGACTCTGTCTCTATAATATCACTCATGTATGATAGCTAATCAGTAACAGCAAATACATGAAAACCAATAGATTTAAAGAAGTGTACTGAAAAATGAAAAATTAATTACTGAATTTCTGAGTTCTGCATACACAGATTTTTTTAATTTTTAATTATAAGACACTATCTTTTTAAAAACCAAAACAAAAAATAAGTACATAGGTTCATAACCACACATAAAATGCAATTCCAATGCCTGATTAGACTAACAAATAAACATGATTACCAGCATCGCCTTCCCACATAAACGATCACGCCAGACTGCAGCGACATTGTCAAATCTTCCCACACAAACAACAAATGGAAACAATAATACAGAAATTATAACTTACCTGCACCAGTATCCTTTACCAAAACCTTCTCAGACAAGCTCATTTTATTAGAGCTAGATGCTGTACGAATAGATGAGTACAGTACACACAACATCCAAATCACAAGCCCCACAATACTTTGGGCATCAAATGTAACTCTGTTTTTATCTGTCCCTGAAGGGACGAAAGCAAAGAAGCCAGGATTGCATTCTTTATCTGAAAAATGCAAGTCTTCATGTATACTTTGTAAGAGGTTTTCATAATTGTTACTTCTACAATATTCTAAAATAAATGTTTAAAAACTAAGTATACAGGATGCAGCATGAGTCATCTGACTGTTGCTTTGTGGTCCATTGTCATATTGGTAATTTAATAATACCAAAACCTGCATGGATTAGTGTAGAGTATTGGCAGGACTAGTTTGTTATCAAAACATGACTATCGAAGACTTGGTCTCATTCTTGCATTTGTTGTTATTCATTGTTGATTAGAAACATTTACATGAATAGAAAATTAGCCACAGAACAGTGTGTACAGATGTGGTAGAAATTTGATTGAAATTATGAAAGACGTAAGATGATCTTTCTTTGCAAAGTTCGCACACATACTGCCATCATGCAGGCAAGCTATTTACAAATTAAATCAAAGGAAAGAGACAACATATTCTTTAGCTGATTTGCCATGTCGTGTCTACCAAAATTGTTACTGAAGAAAATCTGCAGATTGTTGTAGAGGCATTCATTCAATCATCCAAGAAATCTAAGTGATTTACAGTGAACGTGATCACTTTTTCAAAACAATTCTGTGGGCTGATAAAGCAAGTTTTCAGTTAAATGGAAAAGTTAACGAATACAATTGTGTGTATTGGTCTTCTGAAAATCCACGATTTGTTATTGAGGTGGAGTTAAACATTCCTGGAGTTGCTGTTTAGGCAGCAAAGGGTTGATACATTTACATTTTTGATGGGACTGTGACTGAAAAGGTATCATGAAATGTTAAGAGGAGTTATGATTGAATTACACAATACTCCTGTACTTAAAGCAGTACCAAACATCCTTATTTGGCAACAAGACAGTGCTCTGCCACACTACAGATTCAGTCCATTCATTTTTACATGACAATTCTGAAGAGTGGATAGGATGGTGGGGTAAAATTTGCCCCCAAGATCATCAGCCCTCACACCGTGTGATTTTTCCATGTGGGTGATACTGAAGGACAAAGTTTACTCTACAAAACCATGAAACATACAGCACATAAGGGATTTGATTGAAGCATAATTTGGAAACGTTTTAGGTAACAATGAGGAGTAGCTTTGAACATTTTAATAAGATAAATTACTTTGTATTAAGCTACAATACACTATTTTTGGTTAACTCACTAATGCTGCACCAGTATATTTGTTTTAAAAACATTGAATCTTATATATACAAGAGGAAATGCACCCAAAAATTGCATTTTAACGGAGAATGCATTTAAAGTGTGGGTGCCAAAGCACAATAATAAGCAGATTCAAATATAACAAAACTAGGGGTTACATTTGATCGAAGAATTCTTAAACATAATAAATGTTAATGAAATTTAAAAGCTTAAAAATGCATCATTCTACATAATTTATTCTGTTTTCTGTTCGCAACAGGAGTGAGCACATTACTAGATTTCAAGAAAGAACAAAGGTACAACTTTTAATATATTCACTGGTTTACCTGGGTTATTTGCCACTGCTGACCATGTCAAATATATCATGTACAATGATACAATGGAGGACTGCAGCAGTCCAGATTTAGGTTGCACCTCCTGGACACTTGGCAGAATGGACATAATGCTTACAACCACACACAGAATGAGATTCACAGAAATGAAGGTCTTGCTCGCAGTACAATCTCCTGGCTGCAAGGACAATCAACAATTGAAAAAATTAGAATGAAGACTAGAACAACAAATTTATTGAAATGTCTTTGCAATGAAGAATATATACAAGTCATTCCACATCAAATCACACAGCCATTGAACATTTTTATTTTTTAACTAATATATTGTATAAATAAATCTAGGCATATAAAATAAATCACTTTTTGTCATGAAAAGTAATTAATTGAGCAATAACGTCTCATTCAAATCTTTCAATTTATGAGCAATTTGCAAATGATTAATTGATGCTCCAAGATACCACTAAATTTCCAAGTTCAAGTCATTTAAAACATTAAATAGTACCTTTTATTTCTCTATAAATAAATTTCACAAAAAAACATTTCATTCACATGTTTTATTTTTTATTTTTATTTTCTTTAAATATATTTTTCTATTATTAATTATTTATTTTATTTTTTTTTATTTTTATTTTTTATTATTATTTTGTATTTTCACAATTATCTTTTTGAGCTAAATACACACTCTAGGACAAACCATTCCCACCTCCTTACTAATGAAGTAAATACTAACTCAAGTCTTTGATCTAAGTGCTGAGAAGCAATAAAAAGGATGACCATATCTCTGATGGTTTGGATGATATATTATCATCTCGCACATTTAAATGCTTGGAAAGAATGGGAGGACACGCTGTATTTTTTCTCAGTGAAATTATGCCACTTCTGGGTCCCTTTTGCATCCCAGGGATAGGCCACCCTCCTGACCTTGCTTGTGAAAAGAGCAAAAGACCAGAACTAAGGGTCTGGAGGAAATTTTTTATCACTTGATCTGTATACATCATGTCAGAAAATGTGTGAAAATAAATACTGTGCAACATGTTTAGTTTGAGATGAGATCACCATGTAATAATAGTTAAATCCATTTAATATTGATCATAGTTTTAAGAAAAGATAAACTAAGTCGCACAAGCCACAATTTACAAGTGAAACTCAATTTGGATAAATAATTATATATATACACACACACGTATGAATTTGTTATTCCTGACAGAAAATAGTAAATCATCCTTCACCTAAGAGGATTGTCATTGTAGTATGATAACAGTGGTTCCTCAGCCAGATAATACAATAAACAGAGGATTACAGTTGATTACAGAGTAAGAGTCTCTTCAGTACCCAACAGATGAATTTTTACAAAAACTCGCCCATAAACTTCTCTCCTTATTGCTTCATATTTTTACAATTCCCACTCATACAACCATTTTATAATATTTAACCTCACTCTCAACACTTGTAATGGAGCTCAGCTAGTTAACTGCAATATTCGAGTCATGCAATTAATTTCTTCTATAATTTGAGGAGACAGAGTGCACATATCGAAGCTTCCAATTTGTTGTTGCTTAGGTTACACCACTAGCCACACAATTACAAAATGTCATACACCTTCTAATTTTATTTGCAGTGTAATATATTCAGTTCAAGCTGAGCACTAGAACAATAACCAAGACATTGAATTACAGTCTTTTTCAAAGATGGTGAAGAAATTTATGTCAAAAGTTTTGTTGTAATTTACATTTTCAGTATAAAATGATAAATGTTAAAACGAGAATTTGGTAAAACAAACAAAAATTGTTCACTTCTCTGATTAATCAAATGCAATACAAAACTAAGATTTGAAAAAAAAGCCTCCATTGCTTCTACAAAAATTTTAAGGTTTGTACAAAATTTTTGTGGCATTTTTTACATTTCATAATACAAGACCATATATTGGCTTTACAGAAGCTGTTGAGAGACTTTTGAGTTGAGCCAGCCTACAACCTGAACCAGATGCAATTATTGCATGTAGAACTAAAGGTCAGGTCAGACAGAAATATTTCAAGGATTTTATTAATTTTCAATTACACCAAAGGTTTGGACTCTTAGGTCTTTCACTCTAATTACACAGCCACACACAAAAGAAAATTGTGTTCATGCTGGGGGTTGGACCATTTTTGGGGTCATTAAATTCCAACCCAGAGTCCATTTTCCTCCATCACATCAAGGTTTTGACATAACCACGAAGAAAAAGAAGAAAGGAAAGAAAGAAAGAAAAGAAAGAAAGAAAGAAAAGAAAGAAAGGAAAGAAAGAAAGGAAAGAAAGAAAGGAAGGAAAGAAAGGAAAGAAAGAAAAGAAAGAAAGAAAGGAAAGAAAGAAAGGAAAGAAAGGAAAGAAAGAAAGGAAAGAAAGGAAAGAAAGAAAGGAAAGAAAGAAAGGAAAGAAAGAAAGGAAAGAAAGAAAGGAAAGAAAGAAAGGAAAGAAAGGAAAGAAAGAAAGGAAAGAAAGAAAGAAAGGAAAGAAAGGAAAGAAAGAAAGGAAAGAAAGAAAGGAAAGAAAGAAAGAAAGGAAGAAAGAAAGGAAAGAAAGAAAGGAAAAGAAAGGAAAGAAAGAAAGGAAAGAAAGAAAGGAAAGAAAGAAAGGAAAGAAAGGAAAGAAAGAAAGAAAGGAAAGAGAAAGGAAGAAAGAAAGAAAGGAAAGAAAGGAAGAAAGAAAAGAAAGGAAAGAAAGAAAGAAAAGAAAGGAAAGAAAGAAAGAAAAGAAAGGAAAGAAAGAAAGAAAAGAAAGGAAAGAAAGAAAGAAAAGAAAGGAAAGAAAGAAAGAAAAGAAAGAAAGGAAAGAAAGAAAGGAAAGAAAGAAAGGAAAGAAAGAAAGGAAAGAAAGAAAGAAAGGAAGAAAGGAAAGAAAGGAAAGAAAGAAAAGAAAGAAAAGAAAGAAAGAAAGGAAAGAAAGAAAAGAAAGAAAGAAAGGAAAGAAAGAAAAGAAAGAAAGGAAAGAAAGAAAGAAAGGAAAGAAAGAAAGAAAGGAAAGAAAGAAAGAAAGGAAAGAAAGAAAGAAAGGAAAGAAAGAAAGAAAGGAAAGAAAGAAAGGAAAGAAAGAAAGGAAAGAAAGAAAGGAAAGAAAGAAAGGAAAGAAAGAAAGGAAAGAAAGAAAGGAAAGAAAGGAAAGAAAGAAAGGAAAGAAAGAAAAGGAAAGAAAGAAAGTGATCTGAATTAAAAAAAAAAAAAAAAAATCATTATGATGGAGTAAAATGGACACTACTCAGATTTAGTGACCCCAAAAACAGAGAAAACATGGACTGAGCTCCAGACCCAAAGACAATTTTTTAGTTGTGTCTGTGTTATCAAAAATTAGCTAGAGCAAAACAATCTTTCAACAAGATATATTTGAAATGAATTGTGGATGACAAGAAAACTTTAAAAACCTACTTGAAATGTAAGTCAAGAATCATTATTGTATAACCAACTACATATGTGAAACTTACTGTCCTTCAGGAGCATCTACAGTAAAACTTCCCCTCACCTTTTGCAGGGGACTGAAGGGAAAAATGTATAAATGAGAACAACACATAACTGAAATTGAATATTAAGAGCACAATAAAAACCCAATATTTTTACACTACATTTTATTAGAAAAGATATTGCCAAAAAAGAATTCAATATGGAGTTTAAAAAATTACTAACGAAAAAATTCTGTTTTCTTGGTGTTAACATTATGATTCGCCTATAGGGTGCAAAAGTGCACAAAACATGTTCCATGATTAGGTGATAGTCTTAAAATCTTTATAAATGCGACTCTTAAGTCTTAAAATTAACTATTAATTTATATATTATGTTTTTATTTAAAATGTTATTGACATTGCAATGTGCGATTTAAATGCTTAAAAATGTCAAAAATGTAGGTTTTTCGGAAATTAAATTTATCCAGTCTCCAGTTCCCTTTCCACAGCAACTCTGAAATTTTTAGAAGTCCTGCTGCCGCAGGTGGCCGGGAGCCGCCTTAGCGCTACCACCCCACGGGCTCGCGTGGTCTCAGCCCCTCAGCTAAGCCGAGTCGAGCTTTTACATTACAAGTTTCATTAACGGGAAATCGGCTCAGAGGCCGAGAGGTCGCTCCGCAGAAGCACTCTGGCGCGTGCCGACTCGAATACAATTCCGGGCAATCGGCGGAGGTCGCCCCGTGCCTTACCCGTACCCTCTGCGGAACATTTGAACGTTATACGGTCTTAAAGGGGCTTTTATTATGAACGTATAAGTGTAAAAAATGTATAAACGTAAAATGTACATCTAAAATAATTTAAAATGAAAATTATAGGAATTTATACGAGACTTGCCGAATTAAACGTTCATTCAACTCCTGTTATAGTGAACTTCTGGGGAATAACATTTTTGGTTCACTATATCCCAGGATGTCAAAATTAAATAGAATTTCTCCATAACAATTGCTTTTATTACGAGTATATAGAAGTAAAGCAAAATACATTAACAACACGAACTGAAAATTTCAATATCTTTATTTGACCTTAAAAGGTCAATTATTTTCAATTTTATTTTCGTACGTTTTTCATATGTAATTTCTCTAGATTCTTCTCGAGTTCGTGCTCTCTCCATACTTGATTCTGCATTGTCCTCTGTGTCTAAGTATCGTAATGCAGTAAGTACCTTGGCACTTTTCAATGCCTCTTGCATTGTTGGAACATCGTCCCACTCTCCGAAGGCCCGCTCGCCTAACAACACAGGCGATTCTTTCGGTAGCGGGATGGCGCAAGCGGCAAATGAAACGGATCGCTTTTCCGCGCGACACAACGGATATTGCCAGGCGGCGGCAGACGCGAGCTTCCTGTCGCCTACGTAGAACTCGACGCGCTTTGCCCCGCGGAATATCACGTAGCACCCAGATTGATACTGAAGTAAGCAATCGCGAGTCGCCGCCGCCAGGTGTAGCTCACGCAGGGCATGGCGTTTGTTTCCGCATTCCGAAACTGAGAACCTTAGGGTCATCAGTAAGGTACCCATTCCCGGTCCACTACCTTCATCTCGGGGAGACTTCGATTATGACCTTTGGCCGACAATATTTTTTTTAAGCTGCCCGGTGTTGGAATTTGTGGAATTGGGGCGATATATATAGGGAATTAATTTCCAGGACGGTGTATTTATCAGGTTCACTATAGTCGAGGTTCAGGCTCACTATAATAATCTTCTTATGCTTATTTGTAATGTATGCTTATGTTGTACAGTGAAACGGGACCAGTGACTTACGTTCACTGTAGCCGAGGCCTTACTCTATCCAAGTTCACTGTAGCCGGAGACGTAGAAGTGCGAAACGTATAAAAGGAATTTCACTGCACATAATTTCATCTACCAAACAACTGGCCAGTAACACAAGACACCTGTCTATTGGCACCAATTGGTCTGTAATAAAAGTAATTTGCACAGTGAGTATAATTTGCACAATGTGTGCATTTGTGCACACCGATTCGTAATAATAATTTTCATTAAAGTAACACAGCGCGCTGCGATCGTGGAACGGTTGGCGTATCGGACTGTTGTACCCAAGTTGGCCCGATCGAAACCGAGGATTTTTAAGGGCGAAAAAAATCCTTCGTAGGCCTTTCTTCGGAGGGGAAGTAAAGTCGGCTGTCCCATGTTAGTAGATTTGCTTGAATGTAAAAGATCCTCAAGTTTAAATGACGCCTCTGAGCTAAATTCCAATCCCCTGTTTCTCGCCCAAGAAATACGTCCTTTCTCCGCTAGTTGGTGAAAGGGGCGTAGCGAAATTTGCGTGGTCAGACGCAAGAGCAGGCCTCATAGCCTGAGTCTCGCCACGTAAAATAAGTCTTCAATTCAATACAGATCACATTGATTTGTTTTGTAGTTGACAAACATACTCTAGCATGCTTTTAAAGATTTTATTAGAATTTTTAAAGCACTGAATTTACAAAAGTATTTAATTATTGAAAATATATTTAAATTTTATAAAAAAATGAATTTATATAATTTTTTAATAAAAACTGGTTTTGTAAAAGCTTAAAAAACACTAGTTTTATTAAAAATTAAAAAAATATTTTTTTGGACTTTCAGATAGAACTAAAAAAGTCTTTATCATTTGTATATTGATTTTATGATCCTTTGAAGTTAGTGATGCATTTTTAGTTATGATCTCATTCTATGACAAACTCAACAGGCACTATTTCCAAAAGTAATAAAGTGAGAAGAAAATAAACACACCCAAGTTAACTTATTTGACCACAAAAAAAGTAAGAAAGCAATAAAAAAAAATATGAAGATTAAATTTTGGTAATTTCTGTGCGATTTGATGTGCAATGGTTCACATTAGGTTTTCAGATAAACACATGCTTAAAAAATGTTTTGGATAACATACCTGCGTGAAATAAATGTAAAGAAGTACCACACCAGTAATGGTTAAACAGTAGTTTAATAAAGTACAAAATAGTAATGCACAGTACCTGTCAATATGAAACAAATGATAAGTACAAAATTAACAATTTACCCCAACCTTTACATTTAATTTAAAGGCAAACAAAAATATTCAATTTGATTTACTTAATTATTTGAAAATGTTAAGTGAATACTGAAGTAACACACTTTGTTCATTCATCACAATCCAGTCTATTTTATTTCATACGTTCTCCGTACAATAACTCCACTACCTCCGGCCTACCCACAAGCCTCACTCTACAGTGAGTACCAACATAACATCTTCACTTTTATTTTATTTTATAAGGATTTCTTTTAAAAAATAAAATTAATAATCATACTGATAACATTATAAACTCAAGTATACAATTACTAAAAAAATAAAAAAGGAATACAGTCTCATGATTAAAAGATAAAAGGAAAAAAACATTTGTAAATAACAAAATTATCTAAACTTGAAGTCATCTTCACATTTCTTCTAGGTCTTGCATCCAGCATTGATTGAAGAATTGAAACAATTGGTATTGTGATTTGTAATGGTTCTTGATTCTTTAAAGTTTTGCCATTGTCAATGTTATATCCGATGGTGATGAAATATCATTGGAGAGAACATCTTTCACTCAAGCTTTGTTGTTTGTCCTGGGAATAGTTTCACATTATAACATTGCAGTTGTAGTTTTCATCTTTCCACCTCAACGATATAATCTTTGTCTTTACGTTTATCCTGAATAACCCCTTGTGCCCATTTCAAGTCTTTACCAGAGTGCACTTGCACTGCTATGGTCTGACCGATTTCCAACTCAAGTGATTTTTTCATTTTATTGTCGTAATATTTGCTATTCTTCTTGGCCGTTTCTATTTTCATCTGTACATCTTCCATCACCTCAGGCTTTAGGTTTTTGTAGTAATCGGTAAACACGTTCTGGTTCTTTTCACAAAAATTCTCTGCGTAGGGTTAGATCCTATTTTATTCGAGGTATTTCTCCCATGTAGCAAAATATACCAAGGTCTTCACCACTCTCCTCAGTGTTTTTAATTAATCTCTTTACTATCTTCACTGTAGCTTTTGCTTTACCATTCTCTCTCTGGTGATATGATGCTGATGTTACAAACTCAAAATATCAAACTGTACAATTGTTTATTGTCAAACAGTAAAATGTGGCCAACCATTTTTTTTATAATCTACTAGTTTCTGCAATGTTAAATCATTTTTCAAGTATGATCTAATTTCAACTCCCTCAGGTGATGTCAGTAACAATTTCTCCATATCTATCTTCTCTAATTTGGTGAATCCTTTTTTAGCTCGAAAGTTTTTTATATTTTAGTTTTTCTTTTATGTAATCATCTCAAACCGATGCCCTTGATACAGCATCAGCAACTACATTCTCTTTTCTTTTCACAAATTGTACTTCCAAGTGTTATCTTTATAATGACATCAACATTAGCTGTAGCCTTTTAGGAGCACTTAACAAGAGTTTCTTGAAAATTGTAATTAAGAGCTTGTGATATGTTCTTATTACAATTTGTTGATTAGCAGCTAATAGTAAAAAATATTGCAGTGTTATTGTGCTCCTGAGTAACGATTCCTTCCTTCACATCATTTCTGAGACTGATGATTTCTGACTCTTCTTGCTGGTTGAACTTCTCATTCACTTCAGGAGAAACTTCTCCAGGCAATAACCCAATATCATTGAAAACTGACTGATGTTCTTTTAGTAGAGAGGTAGCTACTTTGCATCCCTCTTCCAATTCTCTCAATCCTTGTCTGCATTTACTTTAAAGCCGTATTTAACCAATCCCACCCCAAAGCCAATCTAACCAATCCCCTCTGATAATAAAGGGCCATGATTAACACTAACCACAAGAAATGTGAGAATGAATTGTTTCTCCTTTCTCTTACAGAGGATATCTGCTTCACCCAAAACTTCAGCAAGTTCTCCACCAAAATTGTCAAAGTGTTCCAAAGAAGTTTTAAATTTTGGTGCAGCTCAAAAAGATCTACTCCAGTCCTATTCTTCCTTCCACGGTTTGTGATTGATTCCAAATTGAACACACTTAGCAAGTCATCCTTAAAATACGATTCACAACTGCTAACATCCGAAATTCCTTCCCTTTTATTAAGTTCTTTAATGGATTTGTGTTTCCCATTCACATTGTCAGCACCATTTTCCTTTTTATTCTCATTTTTCATACAAACTCTCGGAACATGTCTTCGATCTTGACAAATAACACACATTTTGCCCCAAGCTGAACATTATTCTTTTCTGAAGTCGTGTTTACCACCACAGAAATGACATAATTGAAAACTACTAGCTGATTTTTTTGTGGAATCTTTTTTTGGTAATCTTATGAACTAATTTATCTTTGTTATAAATATGCTTCACACACAGCTCTGAAAGTTCACTGGCTTTACGAATTTGAATCAACTTTTCAACATTCAGTGTGTCAGGATTTTTCAGAAGGCACTTTTTTTATATTGGTATCTCTAATGGTGAAAACCAATCAATGTCTCAAAATATCATTATATGTGACTTTCCCATTGTATCTGCACAGAACAAGGGCTTTTCTTACTCTAAGAAAAAAAAAATACACTAATGATTTATCCTCTAGTTGGTGACAAGTATGAAATATGAAATTGTCGTGAACTATACTGAAATATGAAAGGTTCCTTTCAGATATCAAATGTTTATCAATTGTTTTCAAAACAGTCTCAGTATTGGTTTTTTCTTTGTCCTTCAAGAAAAAAATTTGAATAACCTTTTTTTAGCTATATCTCCAATCACTGACAATAAAACATTAATTTTCCTGTGTTCGAGATCATTTGAACACATATTGATACCCATGCCACCAAAATAAGTGAACCATTTTTCTTTAAAAAGTTTTAAGTTTTTGTATATGTCACCTGTTTTGACATTCAATCATTATGGTCAAAGTATATTCTGAATTATAAATATGAATAATAAGCTGAATTTATTCTAGAAGAGAATTCCAAAATCGTGTTGTGCTTCTGGCACATGAAATGGCTATAATGTTCTTAGATTTATGTGCTCATACTTCATTAATATATTGTAACTGTTGTATATTTTTATCAGTCCACATCTTTTTGGTATTCTCTCAAAAACTTTCACAATAGGTACAACAGATCATTAAATTTTGCTCTGTAGAAATCCACAACAGTATTGTAACAGGAAGAATTTCCAGTTAATATAATTACTATATTAGTTTCTCTTTAATCTACCAAGAAGTACACAGCGAAATGGAAATGAAACTACAGTGATAAGTAGTAAGTTAGTCTTAAGTTAACAGAGAAACAAAAATTACGCTCCCCAACATATTTTAATAAATAGTTAATTAATAATTAATAGTTGAGAAGACAGTGAATGAAGTTCAACAAATCTTACTGGCACATAAGTGTCAAACTTCAAATACATGTGAAAATATTACAAACATTTCTTAAACTATAGTGTTATAAAAAAATAACCTTTGGATAATAATATCCAATAGTATTCACACAATAAATTATGGAGTGGCTCAAGATTAAAATTATGTTAACAAATCATCAATCTGAAACTTACCATCCTTTAGATTCTGTTTCTTCATATTTCCCCACCCAATTCTCAGCCCATGAGTGAGCAAAATCAACTATGAGAATCATTTGAATAAGAATGAAAGCCAGACCACCAATCATTCCAAACCACATCCAGGTGGTACCAAAGCTCCCTTCCGGAATGAAGAATGCACCCACAATTCCACCGATAAGTAGGAGATACTTGATCCCCCAAAATCTTTAACAAAAAGAAATTAACCAATGAATACTCTTAAAAAAAAATAACATGATTAATAATATATTGATAACTAGACATTGAAGAGAAAAATATTGGTTACACAATGGGCAATAAGAAACCTACCCATTCTGAATTCCTGCCCGAGGATCTTTCGAAGACTTCACATTTATCATCATAACAGCAAAAAGCACAAAGAAACAGCATAAGGCAAAACAAATCCTGTACACAGCCAAATAGCCAACTTCTGATTCACAATCTGCTTGCCATTCCATATTCATACTGCTTTTGCAAAATGGGACCTAGGAAGAAAAAATCATGATATAAATTGTTCATTTTCCATCATGCATCTCAGATCGAATGTAAGTCAAAACAGTTCAGTTAATGTTTGGGATTATGCTCCTATAACGGGCCACATTTGAAAAACTAGTCCAAGGTCATTCTCTCCACAACAGAGGTACCAAGAGGATAATAGCAGTTGTGTATTCCATATTTCCACATGCACGGAACCTGGTAGTCACAGCTCATTAATTTTTATTTTTTCATCAGTAAGATAATAATGTCAAGTGTTTGCACATTGAGATATTTTTTCAGCTGTCTAAAGAATTTCTTGATATAGGTTCTTTTAAATTCATATTGTAATCAATAACGAGGACTTTTCAGATCTTTCTAAATATTTGTAGAAAAAAAAATTGTTAAATACATTTTTTTATGGCAAACTAATGAATTCTTAAGGGTGGCTCATGAAAAATTTATCCTACTTCTATATTAGGTCAGGTTGAATTTTGTGTTTTACAAAATTTTAGAAGTTTTACTGTGCCTATAAGACACTTGTCTAGCACAAGGGACACCTATGCTTTTTGTGCGGTAATATTTCATATTTCTAGCCTCTGTTAAGTCAAATACAATAGTGTATTAGCACACTAACATACATTCAGGATATACATACACGAGGAAATTTCATTTACTTTATCTGCGCTATCAGACTGGTGGATAGACACAGAAAACATCCTTCACCCACATTGAAAAAACCTGCATTCAAAATGCGAATAAAATGTTGGTTTTTTGGCACCAACCCTTGTAACTATTCAAAACATTGACCAAAACCCACAGGCAAGAATCCCAAGTCTGAATCAATTTTTCATTTTGTGCAAGAATGATATAGAAGAAAAGTATAAAGTGGAATACTTTCTAGAGGACAAGAGTGTGAGAAATCTACACCAAAATAGATTATTAAGCATTTTCAAAACCTTATCACAGAGGAGGAAATAGACAAAGACTGACAAAATTTACAACAAATAATAAAGAAATCAGTAGATGAAGCAGGAGGGCAGAAAAAGAAATTTCAGAAAAGAAAAGGTTTAAAAGTTTGGAATGATGAAAGTAAAAAGTGTTAAGAACAAACAGGAGAGATAAAAAAAAAATACCTTGACAACCCTACTGAAAATAAGGAAGAATTTAAAAAAAGCTAAAACAAAGTAAAGACGCTCAAACTGATTCATCAGGAAGATTTATTGGAAGAATAGAAAATGATATATATACGGAAAACAAACATTAGCCTACAAGGAAATGAAAACATTGAATAGTAGTGAAAGAGAATGTAAAAAATTAATGCAACTGAAAAGAAATATGGATTAAATATAGTAAAAACTTATGGTACAACAAAAAATGTGAAATAATAAAAACATCTACAATTACAAATGCAGATAATCTAACAATAGATGAACTACAAGGAGCACTTAAGAAACATAAAACTCAAAAAGCACCAGGTGTGAATGGCATGAATACAGAACTACTAAAATACTCTGGAATGTTACTTCATCAACATTTGCTTCATTTCTTTAATATGTCCTGGAGACAAACTCCTAAGGAAAGATAACACATCATCTTTGAAAGAGACAGATTTGGATGAAAGACCAAATAAATTTATATATATCTATGGCACGATATCTAAAAAATAAAATACTGAAAGAAACAACAATAAAATTCTTCAACTGTGTTAGAGTTAGTGTATAGAGATGAAGCAAGATCGGCATCTAAAAAGGTAACTCTAAAATACAGGAAGGAGAGATGAAATTTTTGACAAGCACTCTAGATTATAACATCTAAGATTAAAAGAAAATACAGAAATAAACTTGGGGTTGAACCACTTCTGAAGAAATTGTAACGAAATGAGAAAAGATGGAATGAAATCTAGAAGAATGCCTAATAGGAGGCTACCAGCACTTGCATTGGATTATTGATCCAGAGGAAGAAGAGATGTAGGAAGGCAGAAGGAAGTGTACACCGGAACAGGTTCTAGAACCTAACCCTTGAAGTACAGAAGAAAAAGAAGAAGAATTTACTTTGTTTTGTAATTGCGTTGTTTTTCACACTTGTTTGTATGCATTTGTTGTGATTAAATGTGAGAATTCATTGTATATTTCAATACATAAAATTATAATTAATAATTTCAATAAATAAAATAGAATTAATGTGATTTCAATTTGGGGAAAAGAAAGAAGAAAAAAAATCAAAACATTTTAATGTGTTAAAAAAATGCAGGGAAGTTTTCTTGGGTCTGGGGAAAATTTAACCAACCCTGAGAGTGATCAATTTTTCACAACACAAACCATCAAGAAAGGATGTTTTGAAGAAGAAAACATTTACCAGGCAGTAAAGCGTTCACTTCGGCAAACTACAGAAGTGTAATCAATTAAATTAATCTGATAGTTCTCATGTAGTCTGCCTAAGTTAGGCTGCTGGTCTCATAGGTGAACAAAGACAAGAACACTAAATGAATTTACTCAATACATTGATGAGCGAATGGCAGTATTTTAACATTAATATACCTTTTTAAGAGATTCTTGCAGACCTGGAGCTAACATCACACACCCTGCCACAGTTGCCAGAAGTAACATGATTGCATACATGATGCGAGTGGATGTAGAGTTACGACAACTTGGGCATGCTGAACAGCACAAGCCCATTGCTGCACTACCACAGCAGCACGCTATCTGCAATTAGATACAAAAGATGATTTTAATTGTAATTTAATCTACAATAATGGTGTTATCCTTTGTTTACAAAACTTCCAGGATTTGTTTCTACTGAATTAACATGAATACAAATAAATCTGACTGTACTTCTTTACTTCTATAACAATCAGAAAAAAATTGGAAGAATAACTTTTTAATTTCGAATTACAATTCAATAGGAATTAAAATTTCACCTTTCTGTCAACAACCATACGAGTATCAAATGTCAAAATTACCTGGGCAGCTGAAAACAGTGCTAAAACAGCCCCCATCTTGAAAAAAGAGTGACAAAGATGTGTTCAGTCTCAAACACTCGACTTCTTGATTACATAAAGAAAAATAATACTCTAATTTGCAGTAACAAGATCAACACAACGAAATGCGGAAATCCTTAGGGCCCCCAGCAGACGATCTCGTCATTGGTGCAATCACTGCAGCTGTGAGCAGTGTTGCCAATACTTTAAATTCAGTACAGAAAATCGTGCCACTTTCTTTAGCGAAAAAAAATTGTTAGTACACACTATGGCCACTAGGATCGCAGTTTGATTTTAACCCTAGAACTATAGACTAACAATTTTTATCCTTGCTAGATATATTTATATTTAAATTTATTTAGTCAAAAAACAGTAAAAACTGTAAGTGACGTATGGTAATGATAAATTTATCCATGCTAGATAACTTTTCCATGCTAGAACTCTGGAAGGGAAGGGGGGGGGGGGGCGTCGTTGAATTCACGTGTATTGATTTTGCTCATTAATCTCTCAAATTATTTTCATACAGTTAATTCCTTTTGAGTTATTGTCAATCGGAATTTGTATGACATTTTGCTTTTCGCTATTAATTGAGCTAATATGGGTTGTTTCATTACACCATAAAAATGAAAAAATTGTTTTGGGTTCACCAACCCTCCCACTTCAGAGTTCACAGTACCAAATCCTTATTATGAAATGATATGTATTTGGAAGTCCACGGTGCGGTACCAAATACTTATGAAATGTTATCAGTGTGCATGGCCCGAACACAGGAAACTGTTTATTCTATGGATAGTATTCTAGGAAGGAATATCAAGAATATAAAAATACATCAAATTTAGCCTCCTTCCGTCAATAGCAGGTGCAATATGTATTTGCACCTCCGAAGCAAACCAAACAAGAAAATAAGAATAGCTAGTGGTGCTACAGAATGGCACACACTTTCCCTTATTAGTTTATTTGCTTTGGTCTCGCCTAACTATACGAATTAGCCTCATTCTCTTGCCATTTATCACCTCCCAAATTACATTTTTTGAACGAAAATATTTTATGAATATTAAAAAACAGTCCAAATTTGCAATTTTATTTTAAAAATTTGATGCCGTTCTTAAGAAAATGGCGCCAAAGCACTATTTGCGCACGAGTAGAAATAACTACAGCCCTAAATAAGTCGGGTTATACCCTAGTTGTTAGAGACTGACCGGCGCGCAGTATTGCGAACACCTCTGTAGGTTGTAATTTTGAGGGCTTTCTTCAACAAATTTGTTACTCCAATAAAAAATCTCCAAAAATTATTGCTACAAAAATTTGTGGAAAATCCAAGTTTCCCTTAATATTTTGACAATTTTTATGTAATGAACCTTAATAGCAAACCTAAGGTCACTTTCTCCACACCACAATTCCTCTTTTACAGAGTTTTGATTGTATATATTGTTTTATAGAAACTAGTGGTGCTACAAAATGGCACGCACTTTCCCGTATTAGTTTTCTATTTCCTTTGGTCTCTGCTACCTATTTGGATTTGCCACATTCTTTTGACAGCTGCCATCTGTCGCCGCCCAAAATACATTTTTTTGACATTTTCTTAATTTTTCGGATTTCTAATTGTAGAGCGGAAATATTATATTTAGATTATTAAAAAACAACAGTAAACCCTCGAGCTAAATGGCAATTTTTTGAAAAAAAAATTGCAGCCGTTTTTAAGAAAAGGACCTTAAAGCGCTTCTGTAAATTCGAGACTCGAAGTGTTATTTTCACAGGTTTTTTTTAGTTTTCGAAAATCTTCATTTGAAGTCATATTAATAATTAAACTCACAACAACAATAGTGTTTATAAATTGTTGAAAATGTGCATATCAAGGAGTGAGAGACCTTTCAAATCATATTATAAAGTGGAATTAGCACACACCATTTGAAATGTCTGAAGAAAAAAATTGGGGCCGTTTTTGAGAAAATGGTGTTAGAGCATTTCTGAAAATACGGATTTTTGATTTAGTTTTCACAGAAAACAGTTGTTTTCGAGAAACGTTATATGAAATTATTTAAAGCAGTTGTATTCATAAATACGATAATGTGAGCAAATTGCAACTAATATAGATATTAACGACTTGAGAGACAAGTCAAAAAATAATTTTCTGTAATTTTTGAAAAAACAAAAGGAAAGCCAAATATGGCGTTTATGTCATCCTATAGAGTACATTTAGCACTATCACTGCCAAAAGTTTAAAGAGAAGCCGTTTTTGAGAAAATCTTGTTTTTGGAATTTTTAAAAATTGCGCTATTGCTCGCAATATTGTTCGAAAACTACTAAAATTTTCAAAAAATGTGCGTGTCCTAAGAAGTCACTATGGAAAACATATTTTATTTAAAATTAAAAAATGTGTCCTCAATTTTTTAGTTGTAAGAAAACGCCCGAACATTTTTGAAATTTTGAAATTTTCAAAAATTCAGAGTTATTAGTGGAACTCGGACCTATGCCACCAAGATAAGTGTATTTTACTCTATTCTTACAAGAAATGTAAAGAAAAAATTTGGAAATGTTTTTAAGAAAATTTTAAAAATGTTTGGGTGGCTTCATGTAAAGAACCCCCAAATTTTAGTTTTTTTCTAAATCTGAAAGATTCGACTTGAGCCAGATAGGAATTTCTAGGAAAAACTACTACGTATGGTTTAGGAGCAAGTGGTGTTCGCAGACGGACGGATAGACAATCAGACAGACAGACGGGCATTTTGAAGAAAGAAAAAAAAACAAAACACTTTTTAGTTACCAGGGGACCCCAAAATGTGTATTTCCGTTGAAATCTCGAAATCAATTTTTCGCAGCATTATACAACTTTCCGTATACCACGTATATTGCTCTGTATATACGTACGAGTACGGGAAAGTAAAAATACAACCATCTGAGCACACCGATGGTGTATTGTTTACAGATATTTTAAATTTTTTTTGTTTGCAAAGTACATCTGTCAGTAATTGTAACTATACATATGTATTAAAAGACTTACTTACTATACTTAAATGTAAACTTACATACTATTAGAAGGGAGAGGAATTCTAGTTAAGGGGTCCCCAGTCAGGATCTAAATCAGTAAATTTTTTTAGGACTTTGGACTTTACAGGACTTTGGAATAAATGTGACATGGCACTTTCTTGAAGCATCATCTCATGAAAAAAATACTTGTAATGGAATAGGCGGGACTCTTAAGACACTTGCTGCTCTTGCAAACCCGCCGATGCCAAATACAGATCAGATCACTACTCCCACAGAACTATTTTCATAGGCAAAATAAAATTTGAAAAATATAAATGTTGTTTACATAACTAAAGAACAATATGAACAAGAAGCTAGGACTTAGAAGGAAGATTTTCAAGAGCGTTTGCTCATATTACGCACAAGTAAATTAAATTGTTTTCTCCCTCTAAAAAAAGTGTTCTGCTTTCAAAGACACTCTCAAGTTGTGAAAAATCATAAAAGCACCACATCTTGAGATCTTAACTTCGAAAATAGAGATGTCAAGTGTAAGTACCAATTTTTTAGTTAAATTTCCGTTCCGAAAACGCTTGCTATTATTATTATTATTATTATTATTATTATTATTATTATTATTATTATCATCATCATCATCATCATCATTTCTTAGACAACTGTACATTAAACCTCTCTTTTGAGGTAAAATAGCTGATCTGATGATATTTGTTGTAACTTGAATTTTATCTTTTGAATGCGAGTAGCGGTTGTGCGCCATCTATCTTGTTTGCGCGCATGCGCCATGACTTGTCCGTGCGCATCGCGCTCAACCTTTTGTTTTTTTCTCAGTTGTTCTTGATCACCAAGCTATGTAACACGTACATCAGAATATACGATTTGTTTGTTTGGAAATCGTGTGTATTTATTCGGCTCGTTAGACTTTTAACCCTTCCTCGCTAACAGGTTATGAGCCCTGGTTCGCGAAAACTGTGAAAAACTGTGAAAAGTGAACAACGAGCGGTGTTACAGATCAAAAACGAACGCGCGTGAAAAGTTTTCTTTGTGTCCGCCATTATGAACGCCGGAAACGTGGGACGTATCGAGTTATTGGGAAAAGACAATTACGATACGTGGGAACTGCAAATGCAGGCAGTTCTCACTAAAAATGATTTGTGGGAATACGTAAACGGTGGAACGGTGAAACCTGAACCTGGTAAAATAACGCGAACGCGGCCAACATTCAGGAATGGACACGTAACGACGCGAAGGCGCGTTCGGACATGATATTGTCGATTTCAACGAGCGAGTTGAAACAAATTAAACATTGTACAACCTCGCGCGAAATGTGGATAAAACTCAAAGAGACTTATCAGTCCAAAGGACCAGCGAGGAAGGCGACGTTGTTAAAAAGTTTGACGCTGCAGAAAATGGCGGAAAACGGCGACGTGCGCGCGTATCTGAACAGTTTCTTTGACTCGGTAGACAAACTGAATGATATGGACATCGAAATAAATCCAGATTTGCTGGCGATTCTATTGCTCTACAGTTTGCCAACGACGTTTGAAAATTTTCGGTGTGCCATTGAGTCGCGAGACGAATTGCCAACGCCGGAGGCACTTCGTATTAAAATTATCGAGGAAAGTGACGCGAGGAAAAGTGTCACGCGAAACACGCCGTCAGGGGCCATGTTCGCGAAGAAAAAAGAACATTCTAAAAAACGACAAGACAAAGGTGACGGCGACAAACAGAAAGAGAATCTTGCGACGATCCGGTGTTATAAGTGTAAACTGTTCGGTCATAAAGCGAACGTATGTCCGACAAAGAAGAAAAGTGCAAAAGAAAAATCCACGGAGAATGTAAATTTTTACGTATCGAGTCAGAAGAGGTCACAGTCGGATGTTAAATGGTGCCTAGATAGCGGAGCGACTAGTCATTTCTGCATCGACGCCGACTACTTCAGCGAAATCGTGCCGAATCCTGAAGAGGTAAAATTCGCTAGTAATGCTACAACAGTCACGGCAGGCGAAGGCAAAGTGCAGTTTGTCGCACGCGCGCATGACAAGACAGCGAATGTCACACTGAACGACGCGATTTATGTACCGGAAATGAGACAAAACTTATTGTCGGTGAGTAAAATTACAGATCACGGCTTCGAAATTCTTTTCCGAAAGACAGGAGCACTTATTCGAGATGAAAATGAAAAGATAGTGCTGGAAGCCGAAAGAATTGAAAATTTATATTTCATCCGTGAATCTGGACAAGGCGCTTATACTGCTGCAACCGCACCAAAGGAAAACAAAGTTACTCTCGAACTTCTACACCGACGTCTGGGCCACGCGAATATACGAGATATCCAGGAAGGTATTCAAAAGGGAATTTTGAAGGGTGTTTTGCTCTCAGATACGACCGGAAAACTCAACTGCAACGTCTGTTTACGAAGTAAAATGACGAGAACTCCTTTTCCCAACAAGTCGCAGCGGCAGACAAACACTTTGGACCTGATACATTCGGACGTCTGTGGACCCATGCGGACAGCATCTTTGGGTGGATCGAAGTACTTCGTCGAATTTATTGATGACAGTACACGATGGTGTGAGATCCAGTTCTTAAAGTCCAAGGACGAAGTTTTTAAGGCGTTTACCAATTATGCCGCACGTGTCGAACATGAGAAGAGTATAATTATTAAATGTCTACAGTCCGATAACGGCCGAGAATTTTTGAACAGTGAGTTCGACGACTATTTGAAGAAAAAAGGGATTTCAAGGAGACTTACTGTGCCCTACAACCCGGAACAGAACGGGATCGCCGAGCGAAAAAAACCGGACACTATTGGAAGCAGCCAGATGCCTTCTCAAGGAATCGAATTTGCCTGACTATTTTTGGGCAGAGGCAGTTAATACTGCGAATTATTTGAGAAATCGACTACCGACAAAGAGTCTGAATGGGAGGACACCATTTGAGGCATGGACTGGCGAAGCTCCGGACGTTTCCAACCTTAGGATATTTGGAAGTAAGGTCTACTACTTGGACAGAACTCCTGGGAAAGAAAAATTCGACGATCGAGGTCAAGAGGGAATTTTCTTAGGATATGCAGAAGAGTCCAAAGCATATCGCGTTTGGTCGTCGGAGAAGTGGCAGGTTCTGATAACTCGTGATGTAACTTTTTTGGAAGACGAGGATCACAGTAAATCGACTGATTTTCCCGTCGAAGAAGAGGCCATCGATGGAAAAGAGGATTCACCGCAGGTTTGACAATTTAGAGAAGTGGAGTTTTCATCAAGGCATCCGGAACCTACTGAGGAAATAGACCACATTTTTGACTCTTCTGATGACGAAGATTCTACAGAATCGAACGATGACACCGAGACGGAAGCATCATCGCCAGGATCAGACGTTTTCAAAGCTCTCCAGAACCCGCTTCCGAGGAGAATCCGATTTCACAAATCAGCCATAGAGGCCGCGGTCGACCGAAGATAGTTAGAACAGGTTTGAGGGGAAGACCGAGGAAGATATACAACAGTGTTCCAGAACCTAGCAACGATTTTCACGATGAGCAGAACCAGATACTTCTCTCCGAAGTACCTTTTAAAGAAGCACTGAATAGTCCAGAAGCAGACGAATGGCGTCAAGCCATTGCAGCTGAAATCAAATCAATCGTGAAGAATGATACTTGGGATCTGGTCGATCGCCCGGATAATCAGAAGGTTGTAGGCAGTCGAATCGTGCTGAGAAATAAATTTCATCCTAACGGAGTGCTGGAAAAGAGGAAAGCACGGCTTGTTGCGCAGGGATTTAGCCAACAACCTGGAATACATTTCACAGAGACGTTTGCACCGGTAGCACGAAGAAGTACCATTCGACTTATGGCATCACTATCAGCCAGTCATGGTATGAAGATTCGACAGCTGGATGTCGAAACTGCATATTTGAACGGAGTACTTGAAGAGGAAATCTATATGAAACCTCCGAAAAATCTTCAACAAATCTTGCGGGACATCGTAGACTCTGAAGGCGAAAATCAGATTGGATCAAAGGCGAAGAAGATGCTCGACAAACTCCGCGAAGGTGAAAAGGTATGCCGTTTGAAGAAATCATTATACGGACTGAAACAGGCCGGGAGAAGTTGGTATATGAAGCTAGACGCAACCATGAAGAAGCTGGGAGCCGTACCATCGAAATCCGATCCTTGCTTGTTTTACATCGGTTCAGGGGAAGATGTGGTTCTCATTGCGACTTACGTCGACGACATTCTGATAGCTTCTCGCAACGAGGATGAAATATCCGAGCTAATCGCAGAACTACGTACTAATTTTGTCGTGAAGGACCTTGGGTTCGTGAAGTTTTGTTTGGGAATGGAATTCGAGCAATCAAACGGGCAAGTGACAATTCATCAACGAGGCTATATTGAGGAGTTAATTTCGAGGTTCGGAATGAAAAATTGCAATGCCGTTTCTACCCCACTGGACCCGAATGTCAAGCTGCAGAAGAACGAGTCACAATCGCCGGAAGACTCACGCCTTCCATATCGTGAGCTTGTTGGAGCTCTTACGTACTTGGCATCAAGCACACGACCCGATATTTCATTCGCAGCAAGTTACCTTGGACAGTTTAACAATTGCTTTGGCTCCGAACATTGGAGAGCCGCTAAACGCGTTTTACGCTATTTACGGGGCACGATTGATTTGGGACTGACGTACGGTTTAGATCCAGGCTCCTTCAAGGGATACGCTGACGCTGACTGGGGTAACTGTGCCGGTGACAGGAGATCCAATTCCGGCTATCTATTTATGTTGAACGGGGGACCGATCTCTTGGGACTCTCGTAAGCAGCGGACTGACGCATTGTCAACATTGGAGGCTGAATATATGGCTTTATCGGAGAGCGCGAAGGAAGCCATATTCCTTCGACGGTTTCTCTCAGAATTGGGATTCTATGATTTCGATGATCTCATCATCTTCTACAATAACCGTGGCTCTCTGATATTAGCCGAAAATGATACGTACCATGCAAGAAGCAAGCACATTGATATCCGCCATCACTTTGTGCGAGACGTACTGAAGAAGAAGGAATTTCGTCTGCAACACGTGCCTACTGAAGACCAAGCTGCAGATTTCCTGACGAAGGGATTACCGAAGTCCAAACATAAGCACTGCGTACAATTAGCAGGGATGAAGATTAACGCATGACCGACGGATGAACAACCGACTCGAGGGGAAGTGTTGTAACTTGAATTTTATCTTTTGAATGCGAGTAGCGGTTGTGCGCCATCTATCTTGTTTGCGCGCATGCGCCATGACTTGTCCGTGCGCATCGCGCTCAACCTTTTGTTTTTTTCTCAGTTGTTCTTGATCACCAAGCTATGTAACACGTACATCAGAATATACGATTTGTTTGTTTGGAAATCGTGTGTATTTATTCGGCTCGTTAGACTTTTAACCCTTCCTCGCTAACAATATTATTTATATTGGAGGACAGTTCAGCCACATTCATGTGATTTCAGTGTACATTAGACTTTAATATTGGAAGTAGCAACGAGCAGGGGTTCAAGATTTCCGTTACATTCATGAGACGCATGTCGTGTTCCAATAATATGTAACTCCTGATCCCATTCTCATCCCAAATTCAAACTTTTTATACAGTTTTTATATAAGTTGAACTTTAAAATATACATTTTCGTTATTTTAAAAATATGCATTTCCCTTAAATAAATTTTAAAACATGTATTTTGAAACCTTCTAAAAATATATTTTTGCTTCTTCAAAATGTGTCAGAATTATTAATTTATAATTATTATATTAATATTAATTCATAAGCTTTAAAATGATATATTAACAAATATTTAACTTTGAAAATGACTGAAATAATGTAGTTTTTGTTTAGTAATGTGTGCAGTAATTTCGCGTATATTCCGATCTTCATATCATTATAAATGGCAAACTATAATTGCTGCAGTATTCATAAGCGGTCATTTTATATATTTTAAGAGGTACATCAGAAACACAAAGTTTGGAAAATATCTGAAAATCTCGGGTTTGAGACCCTTCTTGATTTGAGGTGGAATGACCCTGCTGCAAAAAGTCAGCTTTTTAAAAAAGGTCATATACAATTTTATGAAACAACGGGATTTCGCCTAATTAGTGTTTGAAACTTACGTAATTTCTAAAAAAAATATTTTCTCAAACATCGCTCCAATTTCTGCTATAATTTTTCTCCCCATACATAATAAGGGTCGGTAAAAATATGGTGCTAGACCCATTTTCGACGAATTTTCTGAATTTTTGGAAAAAAAATATTTCAAAACTTCATAATCAAAAATACAGTTTTTTGTGTTAAAGAAAGCCTGTTGTAAAATAATCAGGTCTTAAAAAAATGTCATGAACAGTTTTTCGGAAAAAAGAGTTAATTTCGCGTATTTGGTGACTGAAATTAACGCTATTTCCAAACAGTACACACATATTTTCTCGCATTATTTCTAACTGTTCCTTTATATTAAATTACTACATGAACATGCAAAAATGCTTTCAACCAGGAAAAATTATTTTTTGCGACGAGACTCGGACTCAGGTCCTTCGAATTAATATGGCGCTACCTTTACCACTACTCTGCAGAAGAAACGCAGAGAACGAATTTCGACCAACGCTTGAAAATGTAATTGTGTCAGCGCAACATTTTCCAACACGTAATTGTTTGCAATTTTTGCAAATACGGAGATATTGTCGAAAAAGGGACTAGCACATTTTTTATTTCTTTGCCCATGCGAAGGTACTTCTGAAGAAGAGAAATGTAATCGGCGCTGGAAAACGATGAATTTTCGTCAGAAAAACAATTATTGTCGGACCCTGGTAACTAAAAAGTGGATAAATTCAGTTGCTAATAATTATAGAAAAACTAATGACACAGACTTTCTCGCACTTGTTAATTTTCCAATCTTGTTAGTCTGGACTAGCTTTTCCATTAGGCCTTATTATCTTCCCAGCTGCCTTTTATCGCCCAAAGGACATATTTTTTTTTACATTTTCTCAGCGTTACGGCTCCTTAATTGTAAAACTGAAACATAATGTCAAGGATATTATAGAAGAGCAAGACCCGGGACGATCTCGTTAGCTGAGATTCTTAACTGCGTATAACTACTCAGCGCTTCAGAGCGAGATGACACGATGGTGAGCCGGAGAATGGCGAATTTACGGCAGAAAGACTATTGCTGCCCTGGAAACGAAAAAGTGAATACATCCTGTTCCTACGTTTAGAAAATCTAGTGATGCTGTAGAATGGCAGTTCTCGCAATACCTACCTAATTTTCTAATCTCTTTAGTCTGGACTATCTTTTCGGCTATGGCTCACTCTCTTCCCAGCTGCCCCTCTCTTTTCAGCTTCTTTTGCAGCCTAAAGGACATTTTTTTTTCAATTGTTCTGCTCTCTTATGGTATAATTGAATAAATTATGCAAGCTTTAAGAATGTTATAGAACAACCCATCTCTCTGACCCGGATGGCCGAGGTGGTTAAATTGCGGATATGGATTGAGCATTTCGAAACGGAGAGTGGCTGGTTCGAGTATGACTCAGGGCTTATTATTTCAAATATCTCTCACGAATCCGTGGTCGCAGAAAACTATTGAGAATTAAGGAAGTTTTATCAAAATAGTTTGAAGCACTTCTACTCACAGATACAAGCAATACAGATAAATAAAATGGAAGTGTCTGTGATTTTTGCATTTTCAACGTTTAAATACTTTTCCAGCTCTCTTATACGGCGCTGTGGCGTAGTGGTACGAATGTCGGCAAGTTAACTCTGAGGATCTGAGTTTGTGTCTCGGAGTGAAAAAAAACTTGATGGTTGAAATCACTTTTGCAGGTTAGTGTGTGTAATATAATATTTTGGAGCATTTAGAAATATTGAGAGAAAGTATGTACTTTATTAAAACCACTAGATTTAAAACACTAAGCATGAGTGCTATATTTCACAAAGCAATATTTTTGTTTTGTATTCCCAAGACCCTGACCCTAGACAATCCAGCCACTAGCTGTGTGATCTTAAGGCAGTTTGCGATATGCTACTTTAAGAGAAACTTGCCAGAAGGTCAATTTGTCCGTTTCATTGATAGTGAATAAACTTCACCCATCGTTAGCGTTGCAGGGTATTTCTGAGAAAGAGCAGTATTTTTCAAGCAAGTAACTAACAAAGTAGTGTCTATAATACCAGGATGAAGACTTTGAACAATTTTCCTTGAAACCTCATATATTCGTAAATTTCTCAAATAAGCAAACGAAAGCTGTAGTAAAAACTGTGAACCTAATGTACCAAGACAAAGAACTGATCCTTTGCGTAATCCAAATAATCCCTCTCTGTGGTTACGTCAAATTACTTATTTGAAAATAATTATAATTATTTTAATATTCATAATTAATAATTATTAACTGTGCAACGAAATAAATCTTGCAAGATTCGCCTCGAAAAAGCACAAAACGTCCTGGAGTTGGTGTAAATGGACGTAAAGATACTATTCCTTTTATCCTTCGTGGAAAAAGAGTGTGGTGAACATCAAAACAAACTTTGATAAAGCTTCGAAATGCATATCGAAATGCATATGGGTGAAAAAGCAATGAAAGAATAATAACTTCATGAATGGCTCAGGGGTTCGGCCTGCAAAGATTAACCTGTAACAATAAGACTTCACACATTTTCACATCTATGATAGCCGTGTTTAGCACTTTTAAAAACATGTTTTTAAAATTTACATAAAACAATTTATTGTCTGTTCGAATTTATGAAAGTATTTTTGGGCCAATCAAAGAACAAAAGTATTAATAGTTAAGATAAATGTTATTCATTTATTAAAAATTAAAGATACCTTTTCCAAATTTTCAATTCAATATTTCAAATTTTGTATAACCCGAAAAGTGGACATATCGTAAATTCCTTATAGCAAATACTGTTTTCATTGAGTAAGCAAACTTGCCCGAAAAAAAGTCTTCTTCAATAATGTCACCGTAGGAGGGTGGCCAAAAAATTCTAAACTTTTGCAATTTGCGAAAATTTAGAGGTCTTATTGATAACGGGTGTTTAATTTTTATAAGCGTGCTTTGCACTATTTTAGCTTTTGGTTTACAGACACAATTTAGAGCCATTTTTTGAGAAAATGTTGAAAATGTCCGTAACAGTAAGTACTTTCAAATATATAAAAGGGTCTTGAGTTGGGTTTGATGAATGGTTTAGGATTTAGTCATTGTCCACATACGGACAGACGGACAGACACACACAGACAATTTGTTATAAACCAATTTTTAGGTATCAAGAACCCATATACTCCACATCACGTATCCAAGAAAGTAATTTTCAACCCTTAGGAGCAAGAAAAATTAAATTTTACAGTATCACGATTTCAGTAAACGAGATTGTTTGCCGAAAATAGGCAAATTTTCCGGCAGCATTACAATAATTTCTCCATACTTCATATAAAAGAAAGTAACAATATAAAGTGACATAAAACATCCTACGTTCACTAATGGTATTACAAGAAAGTACAAAAATATGAACAATATTTTCGAAAATTATAGGTTGATTGTTTTTTCGCTTCAGTTAGGAATAAGATTAATAATTAATGCTCGTCTTATGTTACAGTTGAAAATTCAGACAATTTAATCTGTTCTTAATTCGACAAACTTTAGTCAGTTCTTACTTTTCTGGAAGAAGTGATGCTTTCAGATGCTTCTGGTATGATGCCTAAGATGTCCAGCAGTTTTCTCTATCATCCTGAGAGTAACTTAAAAATCTAATTGCATAAGTGCGGCTACGGGTTCTAGAAAATAGTTTTTTAATATTACAGAATTCGTTAGAAAGGCTTCGGAATATGACGCAAATTATTCAATGTGTTTCCACCGTTTGTAATGTGAAAAGCTGATAAGAATATGTGAGGGGGACCGCCACCGCTAGTTGTTTGAATGTCGCCTTAGCTGCGCAGGTGGTGCAAATGGGAAGGCGCGGTTCGGGCCCCGGCTGCGCTGCCGCGGCCGGGGGGCGGGGCGAGGGGCGCGGGGCGTGGGGTGAGGCGGAGCGCGGCGGGGCGCCCGGTGGCAGTGACGTGCCGACGGGGGGCGGCGCGCTCGCCGGGGAACCGCGTTTGGGCGCTGTGTCGCCGGGCGCGGACGCGGAGCGCGCTTTGGGCCACAAGGGTGGGGCGGAGCGGGGAGGGGCGGGGGACGGGCACGGGGCTGGGGGTGGGGCTGCGGTCGCGCCGGCCGACGGCGGCGAGTACAGCTCGCTGCAAACCACGGGCGTCCGCGGGGGGCCTGATTTGGTTACACTCCAGTTATATCGGGCCTTTGCGGTCGACGACGGCGCGGTTTTCACAAGCGTAATTGGACGCGAAAAGCGGGGGCGGGGTGGGGCGGGGTTTGGGCGGGGCGAGGGGGCGGGGCGGAGAGGGGACGGGGGCGGCGCGCACAAAGGGCGCGCGCGGGCGGCGCCGGCCCGCCGCCGCAAATTGCCGTGTTTGCGTGCGCTCGTTAAGTTGTTTGCGACCCAATCAGCGCAATTGTCTCGGCCCCCTTTGAGGGCCCCAGGGCGCGCCCGCCCCCGCCCGCCCTCTCTCGCGTCCCCGCCACCGCCGCTGCCGCCGCAGTCAGCCGTCGCGGCTCCACTAGCAACGCGGACGAGACGTTTAGAACCCACCTTCTCACAAGAGCGTATCAGAATCTATATTTTCTGCCATTCATGTCCAGCAAAAGCAGACGCCCACTGGAGATCTCGCTCAACTCGCAGTTCTTAAAAAATCACAGGGATATTAAGGTAATAGTCACCTCACCTACATGAATGAATAACGCAATTCCTTAGGATATGTATGTCGATTTACACTGTATCAATGTTTCTACCTATTTTTTCAGATTTATGGTACCGTAATCAATAACAAAGAGAACAAAACAAGTTTCTTAGTCCTTAAGTATAAATAAACATATTAATATTCGTGTACTTTTATGGAGTTATAAATACGTAGAAATTTACTTTAACGTAGAAAATTATATTTTAACAAAAATTGAACAAAAGTAAATTATTGTATTTATATCAACAATAAACTGACCTAAATCGCAATAATATTTTTGAAGGGCACTGAAATGTTTACAAATTGCAGAAGAGTTAGTAACTCTATAATGTTTAGTGTTCTCATCTCCGGAGAGTTAAGCATGGGCCTTCACATCTTGGGGAAATCCCTTCGGAGGGCGGGTGGGGGTGGGGGGCTGCTGCTCTTCTCGTCTGACTTAATTTAGGAGCCATCGCCCATGCGCTCGACGCCGGCGATGGCCTTCGAGGTCACAGAGGAAGAAACAAGGTTTGGCAGTGGAGGGTTTCCAATTACACTTGGTCCACCCTGAGGGATCCGGAGAGCAGAGGCGTCACTTGGGATTGTCCATCAAATAATGTCATTGGAATCCCATTCAATTTCCATACCATACATATGGAATTTAGTAATGCAAAAATGAGGTTTGGGATGCTTTTCAACTTTTCTTTCACGTTTCCCTAACAGTGCTGTATCGAAGGATCAGACTAATGTTGAATAATAAAAACAAAATAATGTTAGTTCCTTACTTTTCAGAATAATCAACTACTGCACATTCGACATATAATTATAAGAAATTTCTATTTAGAAAACACTTGTCAAAAGGGAGTAGTGACCTAAGTATTTGAAAGTGGGTGAACCCCATCTCTTGCAACGGCCTTGAGTAATCTCAATAATCCGTTATGCAACAAATCTGAGAAAACTTCCATATTTATTATTTTCATTATTTCAAAATAGATTACTTAAACCATATGTATAGTTCAGTATACCTTTGGAATACTTAATTTTACTAGAAAAAGTCAGTCCTCGTCATTGCGATTGTTTCTGGTGAGGCATGTCAACCTGGTCGACGCATCGAAAATCGGGAACGAGTGGCGTTACAATATCAAACACTTTCTTGCATTATTGGTCACTTTTGCAATTTTCGAAAATTCTGAGAGTTCAAGGAAATCGGACCCTGTGCTCTTTTTAAAAGAGTACTTCGCCCCATCCGCGAAAATATTAAAGAAACAATGGGGAACGGGGATTAAGAAATAAATGAGACGCTTTTATGTTCTTGGGATTGGGATTTGGAATTGGGAACATTCAGCTTTTTATACTTCTAAACTTTTACAATTTTCGAAAATGCCGCAAAAAATGACCCTATGTCATAATTACAAGCATATTTTGCTCCATTCGATAAAAAAGTCCAGAAATTTGAACCCACTTTTCAAAAATATGTCAAAAATTCAAAATGTCCTTGTGTTTTCAAATAAAGTACTCCTAAAAATTAAAATGTCCATTTCAAATTCAAGGGGCTAGGATATCAGTCTGATCGGTCGGGGAACATCAACTTCTTGATTTTTTTTACGGTTTAGCCGCTAGCGTTGTTTGCAGACGGACGACCTGACGTTTTGCCGTAAACCAATTTTTCGTTATCAAGGACCCTCAACGTGGATTCTGACTACGAACGAATTTGATGAAGTATAGTAGTATATACTTACTACATTTAGGAGCAATACTGTTCCCATTTTATAGTATCAGGGACCCACAACACGAGTTTTTCTCTCGAAAAGCGCAAGAACTTGAATTTTGACGACAATACTGTCGTCAGAACATGCTTGAAAGTTCTAACTTGTGCATAAATGGGTGTGCATAAATAGGCGAGCCCACGGTCAGTCATTCTCTTTCGTTCCTGATCTTCGGGCCAGCAGCACTCTCTTCAGTTCTTGACCGCCGATCCAGCAACAACTTCGCCGAGTCAGTAGGTATGAGTGTGAGACGTCGGACAGACAGACGTCTAGAAACTAGTCCGCGAACTTTGTTAGAATTTTTCTGGAAGAAAGTATTTCTTCAAACAAGGCGCGGGAAGTTAATATAGTCTACCAGTTATTGTGGTGCTGACGACAGTATAATGAAATAATTCGGGCTGAGATCAAGTAGATTTCAATCAGCGGCGAAATTTGGGACAGTACGAGCGAGAGTTACGCGAAGTACGCCCGAGTTCTTCAGTGCATTGCAAGGAACATTCGCATGCGGGCGTGATCAGAAATATCAAGGGAGACAAAGCAGACGAGGACGAAAGAAGCCGGGAGAAGAAGTCTGGAAGACAACGTAGAAGGCGACGCAGAAGACGGCACAGAAGGCGACGTAGATGGCGACGTGGAAGACGACAGAAAATGACGGGAAGACGACGCAAGAGGGCAGCGAGAAGTCACCGGCGCCCAGGGGCCCGCGATTGGCAGCACGGAGGCCGAGGCGCTTTAACGTCGAGCGTTGGAGCACGGAAAACGCGGCGGCGGGAGGTAACGGCGCGCAAGCGCCGAAAATTAGGTGAAAGTCGCGGTGACCAGGGAGAACTTGTTAACCAGGAAATTATGAGAGAAATAAGCATACAGGAGGCATCTGAGTATCATTCAGAGATTCTTGACATTTTAAAAGCACTATTGCCCACGAAACTGTAAATAGATCAAAATTAATTTATATTGTTCGCGGCCACAGTGAAGTGTGTGGTGCATCTGCACAAGTTTTTTTGTAGTAAAGTTATTAGAATAGAGTGTTAAATTGTATATTATGTCATTGGTTAATATAAATAGGAATTGTAGCAAATTTAATCAGTAAGAGTAACAAAGGGAATTCCCAGTGATCATTTGTGCGAATAGTTTACCCATTAATTCTTGCTTTATTGAAATGATTTCAATTTTTTGTGCTATTGTGTTTCATTTTGGTGTGATTTTGTAAGCAAGAAAAAGTGTTTTAAGATTTATGAGTTCTTCTTTTCGATTTTCTCTCAACATCCCAAAAGATCCCACTGCCTTGAGGTAGAACAAGCTCACAAGAGCACGATATCTGCGAGGTTCTCCAACAGGCGATTTTGGTAATTACTAGCCTGGGGGCATTCGTCAGAATATATATTCGCGGCAAAAAACGCCCAAGAACGGATCGGCCGCTCGCTCACCGCGGGCAGTTCGTTGGCGACAGAGAGAACACGCAGTAACGGGCAGAACTTGGCGGTGTGCAGAAGCCACGGCGCACATAAGCGCGTCAGAGAACGACTTGATGAAAAGTTATGTCGAGACATTGAGTAAAGTGAAAATGGTAGGAAATAGGAATGCCGAAGGTGAAAGGTAATGGCACGAGTTACAATTGTAGTTGATATAGGGAATAAACCAATAAAATAGTAATAGCGTAGCATATAAAGCGAACACAGTGCTGGTTAGTAGCAACCGCCACGTGGCGTTAAAAGGCAGTGTTATTGAATGAGGAGCAGCAGTGGTGATGAACCAGGTGATGATATTGTGATTATTTGGAGTTGGTCCCTACCCGTATGGACGAATAATTGTATTGCGATACGTGGGGGGAATTCAAAATCAGACGTCACCACCGGCAGTGCAAGTATTACACCGTCGGCGGGCATCACGGCGACGGCTTCGCTTCGTGCGGCGCCGAATGGTACCGAGTGCCACCGGACGAAGTTGAGGTTCCGGAGAGGGGATGACGGTTGGAGAGGGGGCAGCCCTAGAGGCCACTGCTCAACGAGTGTTCGTGTAACATTCCAATGGAGTAATGTACGGTAATGATTAAACCGATAAGTATTTGTAAAATGATAAAAGGTGATCACCACAGAGTAATTATTCGTTGTGATTTCGTTAATAAATGTTTTCTTTGTATTGTTTTTACTCTTTGAAGAAGTGTTTTCATTCTGTATAATGCATGGTAAGTTGAATGCAATCAATAAGATCCCTCCCCCTACAACGTATTCCCTGTCCCATATTTATTAAATTTCATCCAGTCGATGAAATAATATGTGATCATTGGTTCACGTATGTAATGAAGGGTGTGTACGGTCATTATATATATATATATATATATATATATATATATATATATATATATATATATATATATAGTGTCCGCTACTATATATAGTGTCATGTATAGTGACCGCTCAGCCTGAGCCGACTAAAGCGGCGTCTGATTCCTTGGAATGTTTAAACGCCTTTGTTCAAACAGCAATGCTAAGAGTTCATGAGGTCAAAAGGTCATAAGTATGACAAATAGCCCCAAAGATACAATTTCCGTTGGAGTAGAAAAAGTGAATATGTGGAAGAATATGTACACACTATGTGATCAAAAGTATCCGGACACGTCCAAAATGGCGATTTCCATGGAGATGGCTTACACCCCTTGTTTTGTGTAGCACTATCTCGACACGGACCTACTTTGATGCTTTAAACAGTCTTGCTTCCCACTGTTGAAGAACATTCGGGAATTGCAATCTTTGAACGGCATCTTTCAACACGATTGAGCAACTGTTCCTACTGCACGGCCTGGGATGGAGTGGTTACACGACAATAACATCCCTGTAATGAACTGCCCTGTACAGAGTCCTGACTTAAATCCTATCTAACACCTGGGATGTTTTGGAGCGCCGACTTCGTGCCAGGCCTCATCGATCTACATCCGTACTTTTCCTCAGTGCAACACTCCGTAGAGAATGGGATACCATTCACCAAGAAACCTTGCAGCACCTGACTGAAAGAATGCCAGCGAGAGTGGAAGCTGTCTCAAGGCTAAGGGTGGGCCAATTGAATTCCAGCATTACCGATGGAGGGCGCCACGAACTGGTAAGTCATTTTAGGCACGTGTCCGGATGCTTTTGATCATATGGTGTATTATTGAATTAAGCGTTTTGCATGATTGAATATGTAGGGTTACCATACATCTTTTCCCCGGACATGTTCTCTAATATAAGAATCCTCTTGATGTATGAAAAAATGTAGAGGTAGAGTTTACAAGAAAGAAAGAAATATCCTCTTTTTTTATTGTAAGGGGGAAACTTCTAAATGCAACCTAGACGTATAATGAAAAAAGTATACTGCGCTTTTTTCAACTGATTCCTGTCACCGTCACATAGCATTTGTATAAATGTAGTGTATAAATAAATAACATTTATCTTCAACTATCTCACCTATACGAGTTTTCAGGCTCTAATGGTCCCAGAGGAAGTGGATCATACTAACTTCACGAAAATCATCCGCCATTCTAACGACATTGGTTTAGGGACTTTTCGTAGCACTTTGAGTTTTGTAGAAGTCCAGTTCAAGGGAGTCAACTGTCAATGAAACTCCCCATGTGTTGGCATACATGCTGTAAAAAGTTTGTATACAGCTACAGTTGACATAATTTTCATTTGCTTTACTTTCTACCAACATGTTCGAAACTATACTCTTGAACATGAGAAAACATGTTGACATTTTGTATTGATTTTTGCAATTTGGTATGATATCTCATCACATTATTTGTTTTTGAATTTTTAAACCAGACATTTGAAAGTATACACGATAATTGAACATGTTTTAATTCTAATTGTTGGATCTACTAGTGAAGCCTCATGTGAATAAAATTATTACAAATGAATGTGAATCTCTAAAATGCAGTTTATATCTACTTCACAATATTCTTTCAGTACTGTGAAGTCAGTTCTGAATCAGATCAGGTATGCTTTCGTGAAGAAAGCAGTTGCAAGATTCATCTACGAAAAAGCTCATGAGTGTATAGTAAGCAAATAAGATATTATAATATAAAACATTCTTTACAGGGAAACTTTTTTCAGAAAAATAAATTTGGGAGAATATCAGAGGCAATTATGATACATACTTTTTTGAAGGATCTTAACCTCTTTTGTACAGAATTCTGAAAGAAATTAATTTTGTTTGGAAAAGATAGTGGATACAGTGTTAATCAGTGTAGTGAATGGCATGCAGCTACAATCCTCCATCAAGCGAAGTCGTAATTGCTGCATTGCTTGTTCTTAACACCATTTAAAACCAGCCAGCAACAGTGGAAAATTTCATTCCAGATAATCCCAATCATTTCAACGAACACGAGATGGAGGTGACGATGGAGAACATCACCAACCACATTACTACACCCGGCGCTAATGGCCAGGAACTGATTCAACTCAGCCAACGTTCAACCGTTCAGCACCCAGAAAATACTCCACAGGTTCTAGAAAAAGGTCAGTGACAATCAATGATATAGAGCGTGAACCCAAAAATGTAGTAGCAATAACGATAGTTACAGTGAACCAAATACAAAATCTGACTCTTTGCTAATTAATGTGCCGGTCAAAAATAGATTCGGACCTCTAAGTGAACTTGATAAACAAACAACTGAAAGTAGATTCTCTCATATTAACGAACTCCCTAGTAAACAAAGTGAAACCCGCAGTAAAATACCACCAATCATAGTAGCAGACATTATCAATTATAATGCATTCATCAAAGAACTTAAAACTAAAGTTACCACACATTTCATTGCAGACAATAAAATTAAAGTAAGTGCAAACTCACCTACGGATTTCCGAATTTTAATCCGGTATCTAATCCACACCCATCCAAGTTTTCATTCCTTCAAAGACCCGCTAAATAAAAATTTCTCTGTAGTGCTCAAGAATGTCGACCAATACATTACTGATCAAGAAATATATCAAGACTTAAAACAACGCTTTCCATTACAGATAAAAATCACCAGACATCACAAAGGAAATAAACCTATCCCAGTAGTTGCAGTTGTATTTACAGGGCAAGACCCCATAGACAATATTCTAGCCATTAAACAAATTTGTAACCACAGAGTAAAAGAGGAAGCAAGGGAAAAACCTCAAGGTCCCTTACAATTCCAGCGGTACCTGGATTATGGCCCTACAAAGAATAATTGCAACCACTCAGTTAGCTGCGCGTATTGCGCGGGCAATCACTACTCAGTAACTTGCCCTAATCGTTATCAAGTACCAAAATGTCGTAATTGCCAAGGCAGCCCCAGGCTGATAATCCAGGCTCCAGTTGCCCTTACCTAAAACAATACGTTGAAAATAGAAAAACTGTCAACAGAAACAACCCCCCAACCTCTTCCAACACACTCACTCCACCTCAGACAAATTCCCATTTCCCTATTCTTCCCCAAACACAACTTCTCAACAATTTCACTCATATTAGTAGTACCACATCCCAGCCCCGCCCAAATCCTAACAACAATTCAATTGCAACCAACCTTCCCCAAGAACTATACCTCAACTATTCCATTATAAATACAATAATTAATACACTCACTTCCTCTACAATTAATGCCATAAACACACTTATACCCACCATAATCAACTCAATTCAAAATTCATTCTCCGCCTATATTAAATAGCAATAATAGCAATATATTAAATAGATATAATAGAAATACAATACCTTAAAGGTTTTACTCTCGTCAATTGGAATGCTAGCTGCCTAAAAATAAACAAACAGAACTAACACACATTTCTTAAATTCACACCGTGTAGATTGCATCACAGAAACACACTTAAAGGAAAAAAATAAAATGTATATACCAAACTATTCAATTTACAGATCCGACCGAAACCTAAGCAAAGGAGGAGGAGTGCTACTCGCAACCAATAATAATATTCAACATTACCCAATAACACTACCATGTACTGGTAATATAGAAACAGTTGACATTAACTTCGACATGAAAAATACCAAATGGACTATAATTGCAGCATACAACCCACCAAATCATAAATTCGATCTCAATAATATGAACAAACTATTTCATTAAATAATACCATACTTTTAGGGGATCTCAATGCCAAGAATACCAACTGGGGATGTTTGAACACAAACGCTAAGAGGAAAATATTAGCCCATATAGTAAATTGCACAGATCACAAAATAATTTCACCTCCGGTCCCCATATACTACCGTCATGATCGTTTAAGAAATCCTGATATCCTCGACATCGGAATAACTAACACTAAAATAAAACTACATACTGCTCCATTATTTGAACTCGACTCGGACCCCATTCCGGTCTTAATAACTACACAACAAATACCCCCACCGCACGCCCGAGTACCAAACCCAAATATGGTAAAAGTTGACTGGAAAAAATTTCACAAGATAACCAGCTCAACAATACCTAAATTCAAAATTCTCTCCAACCCACTAGCAATAGAGCAATCAATCCCCCAACTAACCACCATAATGCATACCACAATTAAAAAGACCGAATTAAAACCCAAAAGTACCCACAACGATAAACAACATAAACTTCCTCCAGAAATAGTGAAACTGATAGAAATAAAAAACAAAACCCTCAGACTGTGGTCACAACAGAACCCCAGCTCTAGAACTAGAACTTAAAGAACTAATAAACGTACGTACATCAATCAAAAACTTCAACAATCAACAATTTGAATCATTACTTCTGTCACTGAACACTAATAACAAATCCATATGGCAAATCACTAACTAAATATTAAGAAAAAAGAATAACATCCCCCACTAGACACTTCTGCAAGAAAAGTGTACAGGCCTGTCGAGAAAGCTGAAGAGTTAGCAAATTACTTCGCATCCACATTCACTCTAAATAATACTAAACAGCACCGTAGTCACATCACAATCAGCAAAACAGCAAACGAACAAACATACGGTCCACATCATAAAATACACTTCACATCACCTAAAGAAATAAATAAAATCATCAAATCAGTACTAGTCAAGAAAGCCCCTGGACATGATAAAATTAACATTAAATCTAATATTAAAAAACCTTCCCCAAACATCCATTGCATATATAACCAATATATTCAACTCATGCCTGAGTATGGAAACATGCAATCATTCTTCCGGTGCAAAAAACAAACAAGAATGCATCTCTAACCAATAGTTACCGCCAAATCAATTTGCTTCCCACGCTATCTAAACTACTGGAAAAAATAATATTTAAACGATTTAACTCACACCTCCATAACACAAAGGCCATACCCATGGAACAAATGGGATTTACCGAAAAGGTGTCCACGCGTCACCAACTTCTCAGAATCACTGAAAACATCCATACGGCATTTCAAAATCACAATCACACAATAACAATCTTTCTCGACATTTCTCAAGCCTTTGATAGAACATGGCCCCAAGCTTTAAACTACAAAATAAAAATAAAAATAAAAATAGGCACTCCACATTATTTTACTCAAATCATTTCCAGCTTCCTCAACAATAGAACGTTTGCTGTCATAGTGGATAACCATCATTCTAACCCAAAAGCAGTCAAGGCAGACCTTCCCCAAGGTTCCCCGTTATCATCCGTTCTTTATAACTTGTACGTAGCCGACCTACCAAAACACAGCAATATAAAAACCGCCCAATTTGCAGATGACTCCGCTATATATTATTTAGGTCCCTGCATAAACACAATAAAAATCAATCTGCTGTTATACCTACACCAAATCGACAGCTAGACAACCAAAAATAAAATTAAAATCAACCCGTCCAAACCTGCAGCCGAAATATTTTCCTTAAGGCCTTACATACCTCCCTTACAATTGAACCAAGAACCCGTACAATGGTACCCTCATAACAAACCCATAAAATACCTCTTCTGAGATACCCAAGTCACATGGAAAAATCACATCGACAATAAAGTTATACAAGCAAAAATTAAATTACACGAACTAAAACCAATAATAAATAGATCTGATAAATTACCGTAGAATACCGCCTTATTGATTTACAAAACTATCATTCGACCACTGCTTTTATATGCATGCCCAGTATGGATCAGCACAGCCAAATCGAATAACCAAAAAACTCCAAATAGTCCAAAATCAGTTCCTCCGCACCATCACGAATGCACAATGTTCATCTCCAATTCACAACTTCATAAAGAATTCCAGTTAGGATCAATAACAAACCACATTTTTTTAACCACCAACTTTTTCCACAACATTCCAAATATACCCAATCTAACCTCCCGAAGACTGCCAAAACCCAATCCACAGAACCCGCATCAAAAACAAATTTCCATTCCAAACCTTCCTCAATAAATTTTCAGATCTCGACCTGATGTAGAGTTATCATATAAAAATACCTCTACCACTCTTGTAGTAGTGTAAGTTGTATTTTAAGATTAGTAGTAACTTTATTTTAAATTACTTATAAGTAGATTTAAGCAACCTTAACAAATGTAGAGTGTTTTAACACTGATCTTTGTATAATTCAATCCAAAAGAAAATAAAAAATAAAAAAAATTGTCCCTTTAAATTTATGAATCTTGACCTCGAAGAAGCGTGGCTTGATGACATTGCCTTCCAAGTTACTGGCATCACTACCACCGCCAACGGCACTACCTTCCCCCCTCGCCCCTGCTTCTGCTTTGTAATGCTTGTTTCTAGACTGCGTGGACATTCGTGATGGCGCGGAGGAACTGATTTTGGACTATTTGGAGTTTGTTGGTATTCGATTTGGCTGCGCTGATCCATACTGGGCATGCATATAAAAGTAGTGGTTGAATGATATTTTTTTAAACCAACGCGTGACTAGCCGACAAGGCCGTTATTGTCGCCTCCAAAATCATCAACTTCACCACCACCGCAGCGTACGCAACTTCTTTTTTTTACTTTCTCGTTTAAATGCATGTTTCTAGGTCGCGGTTTAGCATGACTAGCCGACTCTGCCGCCTCCCCCACACGCACTGCTACGAAACCCCTCCTTCTTCCGTTGCTGCCTCCTCCACGCCTCTGCTTCTCCCGCCGCCGCCGCCGCCCCCGGAGATGAGTGATGGCGAAATGGAAATTCGGACGGGGAAGAGACCTTATGAGAAATGCGTGGAATGCGGCTGCGGTGGCGTGGCTGGGGCTGTGGCTGCGGCTGCGGCTGGGCCGGGCTGGCGCTGGCCGGACGGGCGCGCAGGCGCATGCGCCGGCGGCGGCGGATGAAAAAGTGGAATGCTGCTCACGAGTTATGGCGGCAATTCGGTGCCCGACAGCCGGCGAGAAATTGTAAGTAAGAATGTGCATTCATTGTAGGGACAGAATAAATACGCCGGCGCCCAGCACGCCGGTGGAAGGTAATTGTGAATTAAATATGTTAGCTATCACGAAAAATGCATTAAGGGCATGCATCACGCCTGAGAAATGGCGGGAATTAGCCGTAACGATGAGGCTGGGCGGGGCGAGGCGGGGCGGGGCGGCCCGCGCTGCGTGGGCAGCGCCCAAGTGCCACGGGCACAAGTTGAGACGGCGATGCCATTAGAGTTTCACGGAGAGGTAGCTACCCCCTCCGACGGCGCTGTCACCTGCGCGGGCGAAGCGGGCGGCCGGCATGGAATTAACGATGGGCTGCAAGCAAAACTCTGACTAATTTTTCAAAAATTAACATTGTTATGTATTTCGTACAGTTGAAATTATAGTAAGCACTTTCATACTTACGTGCTTTAAACATCGATAATTGCAAAGTAAGTGCGCACCCCAGCACCCATTCCTTGCAAAATATCTTTCACAACATTGATTCCATTATGGTAGATGATGTGTTATGAGATTCACTTAATAAGTTGACTAAAATTGCTTCATATGATATTTGAGGCGAAGTGTCAAGACTAGCAAGTGGGGTAAATTTCAAATACTTTGAAACTATAAAATTTTAAACTAATATGCTGGTATACAACATCAACATTCAAATTGAAAAATTGAATGTCAATCGATTTCAAACGACCGAGTTGATATTATCACTGGAATAGTACTGCCTGCCATATATTTGCTTCACGTTGCATTTCATTCGCCTTCAACACTGGCGGATACAGGGGGGGGGGGAGTATGGGGGGCAAGCCTCCCCCTAAATGGCCTCGAGTTTTCCTTTACTTTCCTTTATTTGGCAAATTTGATTTAAATATTTATTTATGTTCGAAATATGTAATTATTTAAACAATAATATTGTACAGTATCATATCTACAGTGCACAAATGACATACAATGTAATAACAAATATGTTTATTATTTAACAAATATCTACGATGGCCCTTCGCAAATTGCTCGGCTGAATAATCCCCTATGTCAGACAATACGCCTATAAATCGTAGAATGTAATTCAACAGTGTGAAAGACTTCAGAAGCTCTAAGATTAGCCTTGATAATGATCGCTCCGCGATTTAAAATATTTTCAGTAAAATTAAAATATTGATACCTGACAACACCTTTTTTCAAAAAATAACACAACGTAATTATTTTTATCTTGTACACGTCCTTTTGAAGGAAATATGTTTTCGAAGCGCCGGTAAACAACGAACTAGTAATACTTTCCGTTGCCACGTCTAATTAAACAGCATTTACATGAAATAAATTACTTCATCATTATCAAAAACATTGTACTGCGCAATTGGAATATTTAGGCGTTTGTTAGAAACAAGAATGCCAACATTGAACATTAATGTTCTCAAACGCACTATAATTTTGAAATTTCACATACCCAAAAGTCATATTCGAGAGAGTAGAGGGGAAAACACATTGAAAAAAGTTTTAAAAGCGATTTCTTTCGCTAAAAAAAATTATGGAAAAATGACGAAGAGGAAGTGATAGCTTACATCAAGATACGCCAAACAGCTGATTGATGAGGGTACAAAGAAAAGAAAAACTTAGAAAATTATATGCAAGAAGCGGTAAGTGCGGCAAAATTTTCGTTGTAAATACATCCATCTGTCTTCATGTGCTGTCATGAGACACAGATCTGATTTTGTGTCGTGAGGCAGAATTCGAATGTGTTTGCCTCTGCTGTGCTGTGTTGATTTGTATAAATAAGATTCGTTGTATAACATTAAGGACGTGATTTCATTCACTACAGCTACAACCATTAAACACTATTTCCCTTGTTTATAGCCGCATTTAATGAGACCAACGTATAAACATATTAATAATCCTTTTTATATTCATTTCTTCTTAATGTGAGATGTGATATGTGTGTAATGTTAAGGAAATCATGGAGAGACAAACCACTCCATGGACAATATCTGAAAAGAATGGACAAGGTGCAGATCAATAAAGATCAATCATTTATGTGGCTTAAAAGGGGAAGTATGCGATGGAAAAGGGGAAGAATGAGAGATCAGGCTTTGAAAACACGGCATTATGATAAAGCGTTTCTCAAAATTTCCAAAGATGATAAATGTCGCATCTGCCAGGATCATATCGTCGCAGCTTGTTCAATTCTAGCAAAGACCAAATATTTAAAAAGACACGACAGGGTGTGTAGTTACCTCCACGGGCAGATCTGTACCGCCCTCGAAGTTCCAAACACATGTTCCAAAGTGGTACGAACACTCACCAAAACCGGTGACATTTGTTGGACTCTATACAATATTGTACGACCATCAAATTCAAAGGATCGCACGATAGCAGCAAACAAACCGGATATTGTTATCTGAGATTTAGAGAAAAAATCGTGTCTACTTGTAGATGTGGCTGTGCCTTGCGATTAAAATGTCATAACCAGGCAGAAAAACGTCTTAAATACATGAGTTTGAAAATCGAGATCAGCCGAATGTGGGGCGTAAAAGCACAGACCGTCCCGATAGTTATCAGAGCTATGGAATTTGTTCCGCAAAATGTTTGTAAGAACTTGGCTTAACTCCCAGATCATTCAAAATACTGGGAAATGTAAGGCATTGCTTTACGTGTTGGGAACAGCCCACACTTTGCCCAAAGTATTGTAGAGGCCCTGACAGGCCCCCAAACCCGCTCCTTAGGAAGCTGGTTGAACATTGTTGAGTAGCATTTTCTGCTCAACGGACTTCTAATATCTTTAGTTGTGGATTATACGAATAATAATAATAATAATAATAATAATAATAATAATAATAATAATAATGCTCGAAAGTGGACAATTGTCCCGTGGCAAGTTAAGTGAAATATTAATAATAATATGAAAGTACGATGTCCGATATAGTACGATAAATATAGTACGGTATGGTACAATGTTACAATAAAGAATAATCCTCTCTTTACAGGCTGTCTCAGATTAAATATTAGAAATTTGTAGAGAATGTAGAGGACCGACAATGAAAACTTTTTTCAATGGTATGATAGAAAATTTCGTATACTGAAGTGAAACAAGTGGCATTTGTCCCTGATTAGTAGACAACCCAGTATGCCCATATGTTCGGCAAGTAAAGAAAATTTCATTAACTGCGTCAATCGTGACTCTCCGAACATCAGTGCATAATCAGTAATCTGCCAACCAGGGGCAAATGTCCATTTTTGATCCCTCCACATGCCCTGGTTGCGAAACTTTATTCTGAGACATTTATATATGAAACGCCAACTAATGGTGATGCTTTGGATGGGTTATAAGAATACATCGGCACAAAACCTCTTACGTTTGTTACTGCTGTAAAGGGAATACCAGTTCTGCATTAAAGAGATTTAAGATTAATCAGAAAGTAGTTCACAGATTATAGCAATGTGGGAAATCAGACGCACCAACTTTAATTACTCGGAAAGGATGCGTTCTAGTGTGTTAATACAAATTTTCATATACCCAAAGGAGGTCCTAGGGATCGAGTTTCGATCGTCACAGGATTTTAACTACCTGTCGAGTATAGCCGGTACTCGACCGGTCGTACATAGCTAGGTTCAGTTCAGGCACTATCTGGGAAAGAATTCTAGCGACCGGCTGTTCTAATCGGTAGTTTTCTCCGATCAACACCAGGCGAATGCCTGAGCAGTGCCCTAATAAAAGGTCACCGACAGCGCGCGATCTTTCCTCTTCTTTCTTCGCCTATCCTCACCCCTTCACCTTCATCCTGATACCTTCACTCACATACAGTACACATCCAGACATACCGGGTGATCAGCCGAAGCTTGTAGCTCTCCCGGCTGGGGAGGTGCCCAGCTGGTGGGAGACACCTGGTTGAGGGAAAACGTCGCAAGACGGCGTATAGGTCGGCGCCGGATCTCGACATCCAGCGGGGAAGATTTTCGTCACCTTCTGCGTGCCTTTTGCGAGACATCAGCAGCTGACACGGCCGAAATCACCAATCAATCGTATACACAAAGACACGCGAATTTGTACTTTTGAACACATGAAGTATTTTTTGCTTACATATTTTTTACTCAGTAATTTTACACCTCAATATATTGTTCCAGAAATTGTTAGAAATTAACACAAGGCAATGTTTTCGAAATGCATAATCTTGTGTTATTTCAATTTCACCACGTTTTTGCATTTCAATTCAAGGAAAACTTATTCAAAACTTTACAATCGCAATCGACAATAATTTTATGTTACTCCTTACATTTAGTCTCTGATGACGTATACCAAAGTTCAGGCGTAATATATCACCCCCAAAAGCGGCAATTCTAATTTCCCGCTACACTGGCCTTCGGCGCCTTTGGGTTCCATCAACGGCGTAGAGAGCGCAGTACGAGCGCAACTGACTACTGCGCCAGGTACTCCACGACGAGCGTCCCGTGCCGAAGAAAAGATGGTTGCAGCGAGACCCGGCTCTGCCTATCAATGTGCGCTCAATTGTAATTTATTTTTTAATGTTAATTCATCTCCCTTCTTATTTTTAAAGTATAAGGTGTATTTGTTTGTCAAAGACACAATCCTACACTGATCGTAATATAATAAATATAAAAAGGTGTGTAGGATGGTGGCTAGTGGAAAACGGGAAGTTTTAGTATCAACAACGCTCTGTAGATTTTAAACTTTAAGGAGACTTATTTTTTCAAAATCTCTACCTTTTAAAAGGTAATTGTAGATCATCTTTACTCGCTCTGGGAACACAGTTTGAAGAATTTGGAAGTTCGCTGACAGAATGCGTTGTGGCACTTTACGCTGAAAAACATTTCTCCTGCATTCCGACTTCTCAGTTATTTTTTCTGTCTGTACGGCATTGCTGCCTTTCAGGGGTAATAACACCATGGTAAATAATGTTTGCTTATCTATTCTCACGATAATTGTTTTGTTGTTGGTTTTAATAGTGGTTAGTAGTGAATATTTTTAGAGTAATGTTGGTAATTATTTTATATATTTATGATTTATGTTGCTGTCAAATTTTCTTTTGAAAGTTCCAACATATCCTGTTAGGTTTTGGGTAGATTGTGTTTACCAAGTTTGAAAAGTAAAGGGTTTGGAGATGCTGAACTAAATTGACAACATTTTCTCAGTGTCAATTTTTGAAGAGATCTACTTACTAATCTATTAAATCGTTTGATATTTATGTATAGTGATGGTAGAATTTAGCATAATTTTAAAACAGGCAATTTTGAAAACAAGTATCTTCTAGGAGAATTTTGATTATTTTAAAGTTTGCTTTTACTTCTAATTATTGCCTGTAGATTAAGGCGCCTAGAATTGCATAATTGAAGACAGCTTAAGTGTTTGCAGGTCTGTCAACCGAACTATGGTTCACGAAGAGGCAACTTCAACTTGCAATTTATATTGATTGACCTCTGAATCGCGGAGGAAGGAATTGAAACAATGTCTCGCATCGTTGTCTGTTCATAAATTTTCATGTGGCAATACATATTAATGAAAAAACATTGAGAATTGCTCAATGATTTTTCCGTACTAACAACATGAAATGATAAAACATTTGAGCACTTCAACATAACTTTCACTCCACGTTAGTTTCCTCACATTTTGTACAGAAAAATAAAGTATCAAAGTGGGTATCAAGGTATCAAAGTAATATGAGTCATTATAATAGAGAAAATCGCTCCAACAGGTTGGAAAATATATTATTAATTTTGAAAAACTAGTCGGTAAGATGTTAAATATGCTTACACGTTTTATTTCGTCTTATTATGCTTCACAATGTCAAGGTTTTATTAATTGAAAACTCTTCTATTGTATTCCTTAACCATATGTATTTTCATACATAACGTACTGTATATGTATTTTTGTGAATTCTTAAAAGTAAAATATTTAAAGTTATGTAGTATACGTAATTATAATATCCGCACAACGTTTCTTGACCGACGTCTGGGAGAAACACTGTAGGTAGAAGAGGGTATTATTCACAAAATCGACAAGTAGAGTTTTAGAATCGACTTTTAAGTCGAGTATTCTCTAGAATACATCAGAATTGTTTTCCGACTTGCACGCCATTCTAACTCAATAATTTTGCATTCATTGCTATTATAAGTTGTCCTAACTTTTTCACAACTTCGAGGTGACTCCCTTTAAGGGCCTGGATCTGTCTTCGCGATTTCTGTATATTTCTTCGAGAAAAACACGAACAGGAATTCTCGTCATTGACAGCAAACAATTTGTTTTGCGCCAATGAAGAGCTGTTTTGAAATATCTTCAGTGATAGCTGTGAGCTTTTACCTTCAACTGTTTATTGTATCAGGGAGGGGGAAGGTCAATAATCGGTCCAGAAAAAGTGCGCGGGTAATACACGTGTTTCACCTCTATGTCGCCGTTACGATTCTGAACAAATTCCTACGGGGAATTTATTCTTTGAACAGCTTAAAATATCACACACTACAAAATGTAACGCCGTTACTGTACTAAATTACATATCGTAGAACGTACATTAGAACGTAATATTAAATATTAACAAGTTTACTAGAATCAAAAGAAAGATGAAGAAATATTCCCAAAACTTCTTGATTTTACTTGTTACATAATTCATTCTAATAAATATAATAGAAGTTCAAAAATAAAACTCGTCTACCTAATATTAACCTATACTTTGAATTTACATTTAGAAGGCGATGGTGAAGATCATTCTAGTTTTCCTTGTAACCGACTTTGAAAACATTGAACAAAACGCTAGAAAAATATTTAATTTATTCTTGTCTCCCACTGTTTACATTAGATGAAGATTTTTTTTTAAATCATAAAACTTACCTTTTTTATCTCCTCCTCTACATAACTTCAAAGCTTCTAAGTGTCAACTTTTAACTCATTTGGTTATATGATTAAAAATGAGCACTTGCTTCGAAGCATTTGCTCCGGAGCAAAGTGAGACTTCTCCATGATATTGAACAAAAAGCTCCATTTCGTATGAATAAAAACTTCGTATGTCTCCAAAGAATTTGCTCGCGTCTTGCGAGAATTTGCTTTGTGAATAAGTAATAGAGCAGGCTAAGTTTTGAAAATTGGTAACAAAGAGGTTACATACGTTACGTGCGTAACACACATCATGTGTATGGAGTAAAGAGAAATGTTTTGTTGTCTTGTTCTTTAAATTCGAATATGAGTAGCAGTAACGAAGAACAGAAAGCGCCAGATGCCCAGCTAGTTTTCCCTGAAATGACAAGCGACTATAAAATTATTTTTGAAAAGAGCCAGCTTCCCGAGGTACGCTGTGGCCGAAACGAAGCATTAGTTTGAAAAAACACTACCCCGAAAAATTCCGAGAAGAAATGAGCGATGACCAATAAACATAGACGATATGCAATATGAAAACGCGCCTGAAAGTAAATGTCGATAAAAATCGTACCAACCATACAACATTGTCTTTTCGAATGGGTAAAGATTCTTATAGTCTACATCACGAGAATCTCGCCTTCTCTTGTAAACTTTTTTAGTCCACTGCATCTGCATGTCAGCACACGGTAAAAACTTACGTCCAGAAGCTAAACAAGGGGCCATCTCAGCATTTGTTCAATGGATCAGGGTAAATGAACAAAAACCTGATCGAGATAGGGGTCATTATCCCGGAAACTGAAGTACATTATTTGTTACAAGCATATTAAGTCTTTTTAAAAAATGTATACAATACAAATGTAAACTAATTCAGTATAGTCTCTAATTGTATAGGAACAGTTATGCAACAGAAAAGATTTTACTTTGAACTTAAATTTGTACACCGACTTCAATTGTTTAATATCATTTCGCAATGCATTGTAAAGTAACGTACATGTATTGTATGTGAATTTCTGGTAGTGAGCTGTTGATATTGACACTTGATGAACGTGATTTCCACGTGTGCTATAATTATAAATATCAGTATTGCATTTAAATATGTTCCCACTGTTTAGTAAGTTACTTTTGTCAAATATACAGATTTGTAAATAAATAAGCAAGACAGTGGCAAGATTCTAAGCTCAATGAAGAGAGGCAGGGATCACGCGGATGGCATTTTATTATTATTCGAATAATTTTCTTTTGCAATCTACATATCTGGGTACTACATGATGAACTTCCCCAGAATACTGTGTCATAACACATATGAAATATCCATAACACAATCGGGACTTTTCTCTCCAGTTAATCTAGATAACATTTATCAAAATCGTATTTGCAAAACATTTCATTCACATACTTTTAACACATAAATCGTCGTGAACAAAACTGATGAAATATAGTTAATGCCAATTACATATAGTAAATGCAAAGTTCGAACATAAATTATAAGTCTATATAGGAGGAAGCTATTGTCGAATATATCATTTATAATTGCTCTTAATCTACAGTATAACATTCTGCGAACAGACGCGCTGAATGAGTGAATAATTCATCCATCCAAGGACTAACATAGTATTCCGAAACCAATAAATTACCAAACAAATCATACTTTACGTTAATTAATAACAATCTTTATTGAGATCTTTGCGTGATTTCTAGGACGAAACAATTTTCAACCACTACGTCTTTTCAATCGTTTGCATTTTGAATGTCAGTATTTAATTACAATCAGTATTTATTTAAGTAAATGCCATTTTTCTGCTCATGTTTTTAGCAAACTAATTGAGGTAAACCAAAACCAGAATATATTGTATTATTAAAAAGATTGAATGTGTTAAATAATATATTAAGTTCTATTTTATTTTGTAATGAAAATACCAGTTTTGTAACTATTTAGTGAAAATAGAGGAATCATTACCTTCCAGTAAATATATTCTCAAGGAAAATCCTCTTACAAGCGAGTGATTCAGAAAAGTGTTTGTTGCACAACAAGTGTTTCGAATGCGATATGAGTGAATGTAGAGGATGAGTAAAAATTCTACTAATTAACTTCGAGTGATTGCTCCTTCTAGGGGGTAATTTTGAGTCAAATCGTGACAATAAAAAAATACTTAAACAAGATTTTCTCAAAAATCGCTCTATTATCTCTGATATCTTTCTATACTCAATTTTATGGCACCAGTATAATTTTAATTGAAACATCTGAATTTTCAAAAACTGAAAACTTTTTTCGAATCTCTCCCATATTTATAATACATTGGTATTTGATAATTTATTACATAAAGGGACATCAAAGCTTCAAGTAAATTTCTTTGAAGTTTCTATAATTCTCAAAAGTTTTCGTGTAAAACAGAGTTCAAATATTAAAAAACGCTCAAACTATATTTTCAAAAAATTGTGCACAATTCTTTCCCTAAAATGTTCACATTAAAATATCATATTTACCAATTGTAATACACACTGGTGTTTGTGAAAATTGCAACACTAAGAAGGATTGGTCGAAATCACTTAAAACTTGGTGAATGTATAAAACAGTATATCCATAAGAAGTGATCAAATTTGCATAGAAATGGCGTGCACGTTGCCTAGCAGCGCCCTCCTCTGTGTAACAGGTCAGGTCAGTGTTACCCTACACTCAGTCGGTGTATAGCCATCAAATAACGTGAAAACGTGCAAGCAAGTGCCGGAGGACTCATCGATGCCAAAGGGCGCAATATCAGTATCTGGATGAGTTCGAACCAGGTAGAATGATCGGTCTCCTGGAAGCGCGTTTCTCATACCGTGACATTGCAGCTCGAACGGGGCGCGCTGCTACGACAGTGACATGTGGGCAACGAGTGGTTAGAGGTGGGTCGTTTACAGAGGCGAGCGGATACTGGATCATACAATGTGACCACAGCTTGACATGTCCGTCATCTTGTCCGCATGGCCGTAATCGACAAAACGGCGTCGTCCACATTGTTGGCTCGATTTTCGTGCACTGTAACGGGTGGGGTCGTACATTTATGTAGTCATATTTATAAATTGGCACTATATTCATGCTGTCTTGTTTCACAAAATGTCTTTCCACCTAGTTCTCGGATGTCCTACTCTTCTCCTTTCTTCCGGTCTTCTATCACTAGTCACTTTCACCAGTCTGTCTTCTTCCATTCTGTCTATATGTTCGTTCCATTTCTTTCTTCTTTCTCGAACCCAGTCTGAGATTATATCTATTTGTCAAGTCTGTCTTATATTAATATTAGGTTCTTTATCCCTTACCGTTTTATTTGTAATTTTTCTCAGCACCCGCATTTCCGACACTTCCATCATTTGGCATATTTTATTTTTTGAGTCTGCTCTCGTTTCAGATGCATATGACAATACTGGTCTAATTACTGCCTTATACATTCTAATTATAGTGTCTTTTCTTAGATATTGATTTTGCCATACCGAGTGGTTGAGACAGCCTGCTATTCTATTTGCTTAATGCTATTTCCTCCTCAAAATTGAAAATGTGTTGGCTTCATTTACTATAGCGCTCCCATTCATTAAAATCGTAAACATGTACAGTATGTCACAAGTAGACGTTTCACCTGTCTTATTTACCAAGCTCAAGCACATTCTCAGCTCAGGAGGTTCTGCCTTGGACATGTAATGTTACCACATCAAACAACCTCATTATTTTAGCACATTTACAACCAACATATTCGTACAACAGTACCTGAACTGACATTTTACAATACCTGACATTTTGCATATCATTGTATAAAAAATATTAATTTACCAATTGAACAGAGAGTAACAGCAGATATAGATTCAGACCATAATCCGGTAATTGTAACAATCAAAGAGCTGCAATCAACATTACGTAAAATCAAATACTGAATTACACAGCAAAATTAACTGGAACAAATGTCAAAAACAGACGTATATTAATCTTGACTTCCCCATAAAGATGCTTATAACTGTAGAATTAAATAAAGAAGTTATGATTTTTTATGATTTGGATACAAACTATCCCAAACTCGATTGAACAATCAATAATTCCATTCAAAATAATAGCTCTACAAAACCGAAAACCTATTCCAATAATAATTGTCAATATGGTTAAAACATTATTTGAGACGATATTGGCAAAAGACTCAATGTAAAAGCTAAAATAAGTAAAATTTCTAGAATAATAAAAATTGGACTTGATGCATATAAATTTATAAAATACCAACATATGATCGAGCAAATTCGCCCTAACAGTTGACAATTATGATCAACCAGTAAAATATTATGTAGAGAAATATCGGATATCCCCAAATTAAAAGATGGCACCGTTGAAGCATTTACTGATCGAGAAAAAGCAGAGGCTATAGTCAACCATTTAGAACGTACCTTTACTACTAATCCAACAATAGACTATGGTTTTGACAAATTCGTAGCTTATTACATTGTAAATACAACAAACAACAGTTCCACTCAGAATCAAACTTATATCTCCTTCCGAAACATCTAGAATTATAAAACAATTAAATGAAAGAAAACCGTTGGGTCCTCACCGAATTACCAACAAGACCCTTAAAGCATTTAATAAAACAGCAATTGCTGCATTTACAGAATTGTTCATCGCAGATTTGAGACTGAGGTCCTTCCCAAATGAATGAAAAATAGCAATAATTCTACCATTTCGCAATCCACATAAAGATCCACGCATGCCATCAAATTACAGACCGATTAGTTTACTCCCTTCCGTAGCTAAAGAATTTGAAAAATAAGTTTCAACCCGACTAAACTAGTTGTTATCATCATTAGAGCGATAAACACCAAATAACAGACGCGGTTGACGAGTGTAAACCGAATCGACAGCTGAGATTTATAACCAACCAATTCTGTTATTTGTGGCCGTGCGACGTTCAATACTCTTCGTAATACCATCTTCTTTAAAGAAAAAAATAATATAAATAAGAAACACCTTTGCTTTTAATACGTAGGAGGGCAACGCCATCTTCCATGTCAAATCGGCGTCAGTTGCTACAGTTACATGAAGGCCAAGATTTTATTGGGAGAACGTATTCATTTTTTTACTGGAAGCAAATGCTACTTAAAAGGTTATTGTAATTTTTGGTACTTTTAGGGCATGTCGACGAGACGAACTTGTGTCATTGACTATTGATGATATAAAAACCACGAGCAACGGAGTGCTCGTTACACTGAAATGCACAAAAAGATGTTTTTAACACTCGAAAACGGTCTGCCATACAATGCATACATGATTTGTATAAAAATATGCTTATCTATGTCCATCTAACCCAGAAACGAGACGCTTTTTCGTAGATTATAGAAATGGGAAATGTACTATACACGTTGTGGGTTACCCACAATTGAAAACACTCAAAAAATTATAGCGAGATGTTTAAAATTATACTCTCTTGAGCACTAAACAGGGCATTGTTTTCATCGATCATCCGGTACAATGCGAGTCGTAAACGTTGGGATCTGCTTTCGTTGAAAGAACGTGGAGGTTGGGAGTCCGCGTCAGGACTAGAAAAATATTTGCCGAGGCTGCGAAATATAGCTTAGACGGTTGGGAGAGCTTTTGCAGAAAGTGTGCCAAGGGAACTGCTATTCGCCTGACTGCGTTCTGGTCATGGGGGAGGATTCTGAAACGATCAAAATATCAAGACTTTTAGCATGTATCGGCGAGACAATTAAAATGTATTGAAGAAATTGGCAGTGTTACCTTTGTCTGGGCGAAAATAAACGTTCTCCTTCCGGATTCCATTCGTTATTCATGCATACGCGCAGCCGCATGCCTCTCTGCTGTTTTGCGAGTTTCAAGCACTAGCGTACGAAGGCTGCACGTCCGTGAGCTAGGAACGTTACCAAAATAGAAATCCAACTTACAATGCTGCGAATACGGGTATTACTTAGCTTCTTTACACGAGCGAGGCGGGTCTCCAGGAAACTGCTCGGCTTCTCTGATTTTCAAACGATGTGATTTTGTCGCATCTCAAGGAGAAAGAGTCGGATTCCCAGAAATTGCGGCAATGACCACTGCTGCCTGCGGATGTGGCACGATCTCCCGGGCATCTTTGAAAGCAGTAAAAAGGTCAGTTTCATCCGAGAAATAAATTCTTTTTCTTTGTATAAGAGTTCACGTTTTTTGGGAGGAAATTAAGACTCTCTCGTGCGCGCGACGTTTGAAATGTGTGCCCTTTGCTAGTAATTCACCCCAAAGGCTGGTTATAAATGATTTTATTCGAATTACGGTGCCAAATTTTAATTTATTTCAAGACCTATGTGCCAACAATATTGAAAAATCGGTATCGAAATGAATTAAAATTTCTAAACAGTTATTTAGCACCGACAAGGTCGTATCAACTTGAAGAGATTCAAGCACATCGACGTTAGCAACTTCGACCTCTTATGAAGACAAGAAATTAGCTATAATAATAATTGGTTTTTTATTGTACATATTTACAATAATGAGAAATTACAAGTTAAAAATAAGACCACTATAATTTAACGTTTGAAAATTACTTCTGTAGATGTTATTTATGCTGTATGTGTGGGTGTATATGTTACTTATGTTGTTTGTCATCTGTTTTCGAAGCTTAATAATTGGTTTGAAGATCACTTGGCTATTTAATGGCCGGCACCCGTTAATTTCTTTACGGCTGGCGGCCATTAAGATTACTTTTCGTTCCTCTGTGGGGTTGCGTTAGGCAGATATATTAACGGACAGTGTTGCGAAAAAATATTAAACAGATAAGAAGGCAATATCTGACACACAGTTTGGCTTCAGAGAAAAACACGCTACCAGCCATCAGCTGCTCGGAATCACGGAATTTATAGCCAAAGCATTTCATCGGAAATAATCGCAGTGACGCCATTGTATTTCTTTGACATTCAAAATGCATTTGAAAAGCACTGTCTTATAGGATTACTTTATAAGTTACAGCAACCACAATGCCGTACACCACAATATCTTTATCACAATTTGTATTTACGCTAGTTGCTAAACTGTTCAATAAGCTAGTTGCTAAACTGTTCAATAGCTCCAATATTTCGAAAATTGCAAAAATTCAAAATTTTTTCGGTCTCTCCTAGAACTAAAATTACGAAGAAAGAGATTTATTCCCTTATTGGAAAGTACTCCTTAAAGTTTGAAATAAGGTCAAGAACAATTTTTCGAAAATTTGAGTACATTTCGCGTAATTGTGTGTGAAAGTCCGGGCGAGAAAGAACTTGCTGTTTTAGAACCACTATTTTCGGGTACCTTAGAGAGAAATTTATTGCAATTTCTCTCTACTGCGAAAGCGGTAGCTAGAAAGTATAAATGTGTCATTGTACTACTAAAAAAAGGGTAAAGAAACATAGTGTATTTTGATGAAAATTGGATAAACGTCCGTCCTAATCTATCGTTTATTGCGTAAATTCAATAATCAATATTTGACGACACAATCAACTATTTGGGAAATTTAATTTTTACTTTCTCGCCCTTACTAAGGGCTACTCCTTATTTTATAAAGAATACATGTAAATGGTCCCTGTGTATTTAATACTTAGTTAATGAAAACATTACGGCTGTAATGATAATGTAATAATCCCTGTGCGAATAAACAATTTTTTTTTTCAGTGGACGCGCGTATTCAGAAAAATAGCACTGATTTCGACGATTTTCGAGCAAGTGAATGTGTGTTGACAACAACGCGCGGGAGTTTTGTATAAGACACACAGTGCCTTCACAACGTGAAAAGCACTATAGAGTAACTTTAATCACTGGCGCAGACGGACTCGTACGAACGGAACACTCTGGAGAAACGATGTTCATTCTTCGAGATGTTGGTAGCTGGGAGGAAGGAGAGCAAAATAAGTGGATTTCCTTCTGCTCGGAGTTATCTCCTTCCCTGCTCCGCCCCGCCGCCGCCGCCGCCGTCGTCGCCGGCCTCCTTCACCACATTACGCGCAGCAATTTGTCAGCGCGCCCCGCCCTCCCCGCCCGCCCCACCGGGCGCCGGCGCTGCTTAATAAGACGGGCAGCGCGCTCTCGCAGGACGGGGCGGAGCAGGGCGGAGCGGGGCGGGACGAAGTAAGCGGGCGGAGCGGAAAGGGAGCGCGAGCGGCGGCGGCTGACGCGTGGAAGGATGAGCGCGGATACGCGGAGAGCAGTGGGCAGCGCCGGGAGGGGGTGGGGCGAGGCCCGCGGAGGAGTGGCGGGGCGCAGCGTGCGCGTTATGAGAAGGAAGAGAGGTCGGGGGAGGCGGCGGGGAGCGCGCGGGGGCGGGGCGCAGAGAACCGCGGCACCCGCGCTCAGCATTGTCTGCTCCGCGGCGGCGGCGGGGCGGCGGCGGCGGGGCGGCCGGGCGGCCGACAGTGATACATGGTGGCTGCTCGGAGTGCGGGCCGCGGGGGGCGCGGGGAAGCGGCCGCCTTTAAAACAAATGACACACACCTGGGAAGAATGCGCACACACGCTGCGCCGGTCTGCCTATAATGATGTTCTAGCGCGCACCGAAAATCACTCTCGTATTAACGTCATTTTTTACTCGTTTTTTGCCGCGCCGTTGCCGCGCCGCCGCCGCCGCCGCCGCCCGCTGAGCCCCTCGCGCCCGCGCCTCAACCCACCGCGCGTTGCGCGCGCTCGCCGAGTCGCCTGAGCTCTCGTGAGCTTCGCGAGGAGGCAGGAGGAAGTAAGGGGCAACGGGGTTGAGGGCCCCACGCGTCTTTCGGCGGTCCGTCGTAAAATACTGCGACTTTTTTCTCTCCCTGATGGATCTTAGTTTATAATTACGTCATGTACTTCAGAACAGTGAATTAAATGTTAATTATCATCAATATGAACTACAATGAATTTTAAAAAATATCTCAATGAGAGTTGATGAAATGAGTGAGATATTTTTAACAATAATTCTGAAATACTATTTGTATATCGCATTTTTAGAAATGAAAAGTATCACCTGTTATCCCTCCAGTGCGCTGAAGTAGAAGGGAAAATGCTGAGCTATAATTCTATTTTGCTTTGCTCACGCCACAATGAAAGTAACTATGGTATCGTCTTGGCAATTTACTACTGGGAATACGTGGAGGTAACAGCAAAGAAGAGAGACGGAACGCAGCTGATCCAAAGGGTTGGGGGTGGAAGGAAGGGTGGGGGTGAAGCCGATTGAGGACGTTTCCCAGTGGGTCACGTACTGCCGGTGGGTGGTTAAGCAATACTCAGTTCTCACCGCCATCGGGGGCAACTAGGGAGCCAGGGTGAGCCAGGGAAGCCAGCTTTGAAGATTATTTAACCATTGACTTCTTTCCAACCAGGTCTTAACATTTCGCTAATTAGATTTCGGTCTTATGACCTTTTGTGACCTCTTAGGATTCTGCTCTTCTCTCTCTCTCTCTCTCTCTCTCTCTCTCTCTCTCTCTCTCTCTTCGGAAGTTGTGCACATCTTGTGCCTCTCGGTAGAATTTTTTAAAATCTTTTGAATTCATAATTCTCTCAGTATTCATTTATTGGCGTTTACTCCAAATTATATTGATATAATTTTTATAATCATAAAAGTGATATTGGCTGGTCAAGAGAAACTCGTCTGAACAACAGATGGGTTAGGATGATTGTTTTTCAGACTTGATTAATACAGTGCAGCGAAGAACGAAGATATACTTCAATTTAGTAGTAATCGTAGAGTTCGTTGACGTAAATCAGTTGTTACGGTGTCATCTAATCGTGAATTTAAACGTCACCCAAATGGATGACACCGTAACAGCTGATTAAACGTCAACGGACTACGATTAAATCGAAGTGTAGTTTTCAACATTTGTAGAAAATAAAGTGAAATAAATTATATGAAGGTCATGTAATTCAAAGAGATGCGTCTGCAATCAGATTAGTCCGAAATACATATAGTTACTTACTTTAAAAATAAAATTCAATAGTAATCAAGTATTCCACACACATACTTTTTACACTATCTTTTAAATACACTATTTTATTTCTTTACCCATTACTATTTCATCAAATATGCATTATTAGAGATTAAAGAAAATAATGTAACAGACGTGTGTTCTCCTCTTTTAAAAAAGAGAGAACTACAACTCACGTATTGTATTAAACGCACCTCATCAAATGTATCGCAAATGATCCGACCGCTTGCCAGACATTGAAGAAACACAAAACAGCCCTTGTTCCACACACACCCTTTCCGCTATCGAAAGTCTCTGAAAGGAGTCCCCATTTGATCATGTGATCACCCCACTCATTCTCTCCCACGTTTAATACAAAGCGAAACATATCGATTTTCAGAATGGAAAGTTATTTAGTCTCGGCTCTGAAGCATCCCCCGCATATATTGCACCGACCGCGCCCCCGCCCCCGCCGCCGCCCCCGCCGCCGCCTCGCCATTGTGGAGACAGGGATTGTTCCCGCGGCGCGCCGGTGTCAAAGCAGAATTAATGAAAATAACACCCACAAAGGTCGCGCGGCTCGCCCCGCGCCCCCGCGCGGCGACCCATATTAAAGGTCGTCGTTTATATTAAAATTCTACGAGTGTATCTCTTTTTGGACAAAGTAATAAATTCCTTCCCGGGCGGACACAAAGGCGCGCTCTGCGCCGCATTGTGTAGGCGCACCTGGGGTCGCCTCCACCCCCGCCCACGCGCCCGCGCCCGCCGCGCCGCCCCCGCGCTGGCGGCGCGCCCGCCAAGCGCCGCCACGGCCGACGCGCACCCTGCCCCCGCCGCCGCCGCCCAGCCACACGATTACGCGGCCCAATTTGCAGCCCTGCGATCGCAGCGCGGCGCTACAAGGCACGGCTTCCGAGAACTTGGCCGTCAGCGCACTCACTGGAAGAGCGCAGCCTGCTTCAAGAGGTGGATTTCGAATAATTTCCTTTGAATTCGGCGTTCAGGTGAAATTGCACCGTGACTATATATATTAATTCTCTCTCGTGATTTGAATTATTTTTTGTTCTTTTATAACCTTCTGTACAATAATATTGATAGCCATATTTTACTATCAAAAGTCTGTTGGAAGATTTCTCCCAAAATTTTCAGAAATAATATTGAGTCACTTCATCATCATCATTACAATTTTGCAAATTTTGCAAAATTGTCTTAAAAGCAATCTTCCAAAGACTTCCAAAGCAGTGGGCGAGAGACATAAGAAAATACCGTCCCAAGGGTACATACCAGAATATTTCGTGTATCTTGTTCATGTTACCTATGATCCACTATCTTCAATTTTGTTGCATTCAAGTTCAGATTGCCATCGCCGGGGCTATCCCATGACAAGATACTAATTTGATAAATATTAATTTTCTCTCGTGATTTGAATTATTTTTTGTTCTTTTATAACCTTCTGTATAATAATATTGGTAGCCATATTTTACTATCAAAAGTTTGTTGTAAGATTTCTTCCTAAAGCTTCAGAAATAATAATGAATCACTATATGCACTGATATTTGCTAGAACTAATCTCAATTTTAATACTCCACTGAATAAAATGTGTAGAATAACGACTAAGAATGATATTGATTTTGCTCTGTCATGTGGTTTCGGGAAAGTCGCTAGAAGAGTAATATTGATAGACTTCGTAGAGTTTTGTTTTGTATATTTGTGATGACATTAGTGAGGGTTGTGATAACTTTGAGAGACTATGCATACTTTGTTGCTGTTGTTGTACTTGTTGTGTGTGTGTGTGTGTGTGTGTGTGTGTGTGCGTTTATGTGTGTTTGTGATGAGGTGATGTGATGGTGTATGTTGTATATTTGTGAGAGTTGTGATGTGGAAATGTTTTGTAGCTAGTTTTGTATTGAGCGTTTGCTTGTTTGATAAATGAATAATTAAATAAATATTAATTAGTTAATTAATATCAAATTTGCTCCTTATTAATTCACCGAATGCACAGGACCAGATGAAACATGGAGTGGGCGGAGGGCCCTCACTTCGGGACCGCTGCAGAAAGGCGGTCCGCACAAAACCTTAAAAAAACTGAATGTCAGCAAAACAAAGGAAAGAAGAAAAAAAAGCGAAAATGCAGTCAAAACCGCATATTCTCTTTCGTTCTCGTAAGCGAGAAAGTATACCCGTTACTACGTTACCATCCTTTGCAACGAGGACTCACTCAACTTTTACTGCGCTAAAATCCCTTGCTACAAGCACGCGTTGGAGAAACAGACATTTCGATATTCTCGTAGACAGTAACCGTTGATACAAGAAGTTCCAAACATCCTTCTGAAGTGCACTATTGTTCAGACTCTGACTTCCAAGATCTCAGCAATCGGATTGTGTAATACAGTTTGTCGATCTTCGCCGTACTCCCGAACTTGAACACATGAGGTCAGTGGTGAATGTGTTATCATGCTAGCTCCTGTTAGGTAGATGTTCAAGTGTATCATAAAGTCTGTATAATTTTGTTCTCCCTAGCAAGGTATGTTCTTTTTGCGGTGATTTTATTTTAATTTGGTTTGTATGTGTGTGCTTTGATCGAATATGTCACATTTATTGTGCTATACATAGTTCTAATAATAATAATAATAATAATAATAATAATAATAATAATAATAATAATAATTATTATTATTATTATTATTATTATTATTATAATTTTACACCATTGAATCTGAATAAAGCGAATCCTGAGAGACCATGTACCAACAAAGAAGATAGGCTGAGTGAGTGAACCCAGAAGCGTTTGCACGACAGGTGTTCTGCTGAGCTCAAAGGCAACGCCGTGAACATGGGATCGTCAGTCTCCTGGCTAATAAAATATGGTCTCTTTGCTGAGGCAGAAAGCTTCGTCATTTCTATTCAAGATGCAGTAATCTCCACTCGCAATAACCAAAGCTATGTGATTGGAGATATGAGTGTAGAGGGCCGCTGCATTTTTGCAATCAACCCAGCGACCACCTCCCCCCTTCAACACATAATGGGCGGGTGCTGTGCTTTGGCACAAACAGAATACCTGAGTCGGCACAACGACGTTGCTGCGATTGTGCATCAGGCCCTGGCTGAAAAGTTGGAGATGATACAGAAAGAGGACCCATACTACAAGTTCAAGCCGGATTCAGTTTTGGAGACGAAACGGGGAAAGCTCTTGTGGAATGTTGCAGTCACCACTGATCGCATCATAATCGTTATTAACTGCAATTTCTATTGGTCTGGTGGATGTTCTGGATCCTTCAAATCTTCGCAACACAGTGAAGTACAGTGGAACTCACAGTTACTGATGACACCATCTGGTAGTTGACTCAAATTGTGTTTTGCAGTATTGAAAATCTGTTTTGCTTTCTCGCCCTTACAAAGTTACTTCATAAGAAGAGAAAGTTATGTAATCGGGCGCCAAAAAACTGAATTTTTGGCAGAAAATCTCTTATTGCCGGGCCCTGGTAACGAACAAGGGGATAAATCCTGTTTTTAAATTTTAAAAAAAATCCTTTAACTCGTGGGTTTAGCCAGATTCCGTTTTGTTCGTTCTTGTTAACGAAAAATCGATTGACGGCAAAACGTCTGTCTGTCCGTCTGTGATCAACGCTCACACCTAAACCGTTCATTCGATTTTCTCCAAAATTGATATTTCCTGATCGATCTGAATTATTCTCAAGGCTTTGGAAGTTTCACTGATATTTTGATTTTTGATAGTACTTTATATGAAACCTCAAAAACATTTTCAAAATTTTATCAAAAATAGTACCAAAATGTTTTATTAATTTTTGAAGCGTAAAGATTGTCTTTGTAGCGTATAGATCGGGTAGCGTAAAGAATACTTAAGAGAAAGGTGCAGGTCTTGTGTTCGTTGAAATTCCTAACTTTTTGAAAATTGCAAAAGTGTCATTTTTTCTTCCTACATCTATAATATTGAAGATAGAGATTTTTTCCTTAATGAAATCTGTTCCGTAAAGACGGATCTTTAAATAAGTTCAGTATAATTATTCGAAAATATGAGCAGTTTTCATGTAATTTGATGGGAAATATAGGCAATTTAAAAGAAATGTTAATGTTTTTTTCTCAAAAACTGCTCCAATTTTTTTCTTCAAATCAATAAGATCCACAAAATTATCTACACTATCGCCATTAGCTTAAAGTACCCTGGTAGTCTAAGAGTTAAAAGAATGATGCGGGTATTATTTTCGATGAACTCTTTGAATTTTTGAGAAATGTAAATATAACGATAACATCGAGAAAGTGTGACCTGTTGTAGCACCACTAGTTTTGAAGCGTACAAAACATCTTTCTATAACTACTCTTTCTTTTAAATGTAATATTATTGGCACGATCTAGTGACATTCGCGGATCCGTGAACGGAATTCACATCCAAGGAGTAAAGCCATAACTGCTGTCACCGAACAGTACAGACAGCATCACTTCGTTGCATATTAATTACATTGTAGAGCTTGCTCCGTTTTAAAATTCTGTTAACGTGAACAGTCCCTGACTGCTGGGCAACTAGATGGCTAATTATTTCTGGAATTACAAGTGGTCTGAACATTAAATGAAGTAAAAATCTTTGATTGAGATTTGCATCTCCATGCACCCGCGGTTTCACAGTTCGTACATGAGTGTAGTTAATATACCAGATTGCACTCGGGAAGTTGAAACGATGAGGCCATTCCGTCTGCGCAATATCTACATCACTGCCTTTCAGACATTTTATCCAATTATGGAATTTGTCAATTATTTTTTTGACATTTGGAACTGACTTTGATTCTGTGAGCACACGTATCTTTTGTTATTTCCATTTGGAAACCTGTATCACATACAAACGCAGGAACATGTCTTTGAACATTGATCTAAGCCCCTCCTCTAGATACCTTGGTCTCCGGTTCCTCTTGTTTCCGCCTAGCAAGTGTTCTGATAAACACTTTGCATTCTCTCTGTGAAACATCTAAACAGTTCCCGATAAGCAGCCCCACAAGTAACGCAAGAACGGAAGTTTTTTCGTGCTCGTAAATTCAAGAATTCATACATTATTGCATAATTAATTCTTATTTCGAAAGTATTCGCCTTACTTTGCAGCAAAAAGTCACTTAAAAAAAGTTTAAATTCGCCGATAAAAGCTCCACCACTCATCACTTTCTAAATACGTGGGGCAATTTGGGGAAGGAAAACTGGAAAAACGCCGGGAGATGACGGCTTTACTGTCGAACTTCTTAAAGAAGGTACAGATAAATTATTCAAAGAAATTGTCAAACATTTCAACCATATATTAACAACAGAAGAACACGCCTTAGAATGGTTCACAAGTACTATAATACTCATTCACAAAAAAGGCCACAGAGACGATCTCACTATCGGCCAATTAGTCTTATTTCGAACATATATAAGGTCCTTTCTAAAACCCTGACAAGGGGGAATGTCCAAAATATTAGATGAACAACAGTCACCAAAACAAGCAGGATTTTGAACAGGCCTCAGCACTACAGACCACGTACAATCAATCAATCAATCAGATCATCGAAAAAACAAAGAATTTAATATAAAATTGTACATAGCATTTGTTGACTTTACGAAAGCTTTTGACTGCGTTGAGGACTCATTTATATTTCAAGCACTCAAGAATCAATGAGTCCTCAACAAATGTATTAACATTTTAAAAACTATATGCTCAAGGTCAAGCATAAGTAAAAACAGATCAAGAAAGAGAAATATTTCAAATTAAGAGAGGAGTAAGACAGGAGGAATCAATTTCCCCTAAATTATTTAATAGTCTGCTTGAAATGCGTTTTCGTAAAATAAATTGGTCAAAACAAGCAGTTGTAAATGACAACGGTCGGCGATTAACAAACCTCCGTTTTGCAGACGACATCGTTCTCTTTGCGCATCGCCTGAAAATCATGAAAAGTCATGAAAAGAAATGCTATGCGATGTAAACGAAAGATGCACGGGGGTCTGTTTACGCATGAACTTATCGAAAACTAAAGTAATGAGTAACAGAGAACCCAAATTAATAATGATGAACGACAGTAACGTAGATAGACACAGGTAAAGAAGGCGAAGAAGAGATACGGAAATTAGGAGAAGAATTAAATTAGCATGGAGAAAATGTTGGAGCCTCTCCTTCATATTACTAAATAAAAAGATAAATCTCAAAATCAAAAAGGTATTAATGGGCGTGTGCATCTTGCCTGTATTGATTTATGGATCACAATCATAGTCATTAACAGTAGCGCAAATGAAATGGATTCAACGACGCCGGAGGAAAATAGAACGAAAGATGTTAAACATTTCGCTGTTAGACAAAATACCATCTACGGTGGTTAGGAAAAATACCAAAATCAGAGATGCAGTACAGCAAACCAGAGTGAGTAAATGGAGTTAAGGAGGACACATCATAAGACAGGACCCATAGCGATGGGCATACACCACAACAACCTGGTCCCCTCGGTATGGCTGGAGGAACGAAGGGAGACAGAGAAGATGGACAGACGAGCTAAGCAAAGTAGCTGGTCCCACCTGGACGAGACTGGCCCAAGAGAAGACATGTAGACAACTGGGATACGAAGACCAAAATGAAGGTGATTTTACAAATATCAACCTAATGTAACCGTGCTAAAGCAGGAGGCCTTTGCCCTTTCTGGGATGTTGAAGGCTAATAATAATAATAATAATAATAATAATAATAATAATAATAATTATTATTATTATTATTATTATTATTATTATTATTATTATTATGAAAGCTTAAACTCACATTAAGGTCTCTTAAGTGCGTTCACCATCGTGATTAAAATATTCGTAGTACTTACTTTTGAAATGAATTAAAAGCTCAGTTTACTTTATACAACTTTTAGAAAATGCTGGAAAAATAATGTCTTACTTGGAGGTTAAGTATATACTATTAGTAAATAGTTTATAGTAGATGCATTTACTGACTTTTACTCTCATGACTCAATATTAAAGTTAAAATTGCAAATAAACGTAATTTATAAACATTTTAAAACTCTTTGTACTCGAAAACGAGTTTTTTTAGATTTCTATGAGTTATGCAAATATTAACAACAAATTTCGACATGTCCCTGACTATTTTGTCAATTACATATAAAAGAGTGGCGCAATGTTAAGTCCTCCTATGCTATGCATTTCAATGCACGTCTTCTGGTTACTCCATAACAATATCAACTTTAACGAGGCAATAAAAGTAATATCTTAATATAACTGTATAGCTGCTGGATATTCCCAATTGACACTTCCGAGAAATGGTATCGTCTCCTATATTATTTCAGTAGCATACATACCTTTTGCAGCTCTCACATGCGACCGATCTTTATAAATGAGGTCTCTAAAGATTGAGAATTTCACGGAGACATGACAAATTGCATTGTGACTTCAAAACATTGAAGTATTTGTTGAAAAAAACGTACCCAAATACTCATATCTAATGCAACCCGCAACGCACGATAGCATTGTCAAAATTTATGTAGTTAAATAACTCCTAAACGAAGCATTTTAGGGCTTTCTAAACTAAAATTTTGACGTCAAAGGTCTCAAAGAAACGTTTCTCACACTTTAATCTCCAGGATGAGATATTATTAGACATTCTATTAAATTTTTGCTGTGTTGACGTTTATCGATACTAAACGGCTTCCTACTACGATCTTCTTTGTTTGTGACGTCACCCTTAGAAGGCTTAGATTCCTCCATCTTTTATTTACACTTGCTGTGTACACCGTGGTTTGCGCCGACTGACGAGGTTCATTTGCATAATCATTCATTCAAGATTCACTCTCGCAGCAACTACTAGAAGTATTAATAGTTGCTTGACACCGACGAAGATGTTTTAATGCGCGTAGTGCAACCGTTCATTCACTGTTCTGACGTAATGTACAAGTGCTGTATACCTGTATTTGTAGAAGGAACTACAACGAAAACTGACTACATATTTCCCATGTTTTAATTTCACGATACACTTTCACGCAAGACAGAAAGGTAAGTATTGACATTCCTGTTTCTGTGAAAAGTTTTGGACGTAACCGACATTAATCGTGGTCTTGAAATGGTACACTACATATATCTACTGAACAGTAAACGTTCGTATTATTCTTTATCAAAATATGTTTGTTTTTATCGATTACCCCTCAAATTGCAAACTCTGCTAATTTCAGTCAATATACATTTACTGTTCAAGTCGGAAAATTATTATTTTTGAATACATGAATTAAAAATTAAATGTGATGAAAACGTAGCGTTTTTCTATGAGTTTGTGACTGAGTAGCAATATTTCTTCTTCGACTGTTTCTACCCCTTAGAGTTTGCCGTTTTCGATTTCCATAATTCTCGGTCCTCCCATTGACCCTCTTCCAATCCTTTCTCCTCCATTACTTCATGTATATATGACTTCCAGGTTAAACCAGGTCTACATCTTCTACGTCTTCTTTCAGGTATCCAATTTAAAATTTGTTTTGGCCATCTCTCATTTCGCATCCTCCAGACATGTCCATACCATTTTCTAGACTTCTGGTTATGGTTGTTTGAACCCCAGCTTTTTCCCACACCACTTCGTTTCTTATTCTATCCAGTCTTGTTATCTGCAAAGATCTTCTCATAAAGTCGAGCTCTACCGCCCGTATTCTGTCTCTACGGCGTTTTGTTAACGGCCACATTTCTGCTCCATATAATATAATACTTTCCACGATACTGTGGAATATGTGTCGTTTTGTGTCTTGCCTTAAAACACTATTCCATATAAGGCCAAGCAGAGCTTTGATTGCATTCCTCCCCATTGCGAGTCTAGTAGTTATATCTTCATCAATTTTCCCATCGTCAGTAATTACAGTCCCAAGATATTTAAATTTCGAAACGTTAGCTATCTCGTCATCAGCGACATTAATATTAGAGGCATCTCGTCCTATGCATAAATATTCTGTCTTTTAAAGGTTGATTTTAAGTCCCCATTTTTCGTATTCTTCTTTTAATTTGCGAAGCATATACACCATATCTTCCCGATCTGATGCCATAATTACCTGATCATCTGCAAAAAGCACAGAATGTAAGCACTTGTCATTTGCAAAAAAAATGCAATATTTTGATCAGTAATTAATTTTCCAAATTCTGTAATTAAAATTGCTTCACACTTTGAAAGGTATTAATGAAAACTGGCAGAACACATATGTTCGGGCTACTGCGCCTAATCCTGGTTGTTTTGAGTGGACTGTATTGATAAGGTAGGCGGAGCACAGCAGTCCCGAAACCCTTTGATAGCTCAGGGAGGATATATGAAGGAGTTTTGGATTAACAGAAAAAAGTTCTTGCACAACTGCATTTAATAATCACTGGACTTCAGCACTTGATTACACGACACAGTTACAATATCACAGAACATAATTGCTGGAGCACAGAACTAGTAAATTTCCTGGTGCGAGTGGTCTAGTGCAACCAACTTGCATTGCATAGAGAGCACAGATGGAATTGGTTGCAACGCACGAATTGGGTAGAGCCCTACTTCGCACGAATATATGCTACTTCACGCGTGCTAATCAGGAGCAGCCCGAGATTGCACGAAAACTGAATGTTCAAGTGAACTGATGGAGATAACACACTATATAGACCGTAAACTCGTACTTGAAAGTTGCCAACTGGGAACAGCCCGAGGTTGGACAGTAATACTTTAAGTGTGTTAATTACACACGGAGCCCGCCAACTCGAACCACACGTGTGGCTGCTTGCTGCGGTTGGCGGTTTAACGACGGGAGCTTCGTTAGACCGCGAGCGCTTGTGCGCTCAAGGGAGGGGGATGGCAGTGGCCTATCACAATTAGCCATTCGAATTTGGCGATAGAGATTCCCGCCAACAAAGGTGTATGACAGGGCTGTAAGCACATCACCGACACTTTTCAATATATACATGGACGACATGTTTAGAACATGGAAATTGAATATAGATCGAGGGTTCTATTTTAGGAAAATATTTTTAAATTCTATTTTATATGCAGATGACAAAGTAATAATATAGGACACTGAAGACAAAATGCAAATGGCAGTATATAAATTAAACCAAACTGCAATAGAATATGGTTTTAAAATATCCAAAGAAAAAAATGAAACTATGGCATATAAAGAAAAATACCCAGTGAGAACAAAGATTGTGATAGACGGAAAGAGGTAAAATACTTCAAACATCTAGGTTGTCACATCTCGTTTGAAAGAGATATAGATTTAGATAAAAAATTAAATAAATTTAGAAATATATGCGGCACAATACACAGACATCTAAAAAACAAAACTAGGATAGAAACAAGAATAAAATTCTTCAACTCTGTAGCTGTGCCAGTGTTAATGTATGGAGATGAAGCAAGAGTAACATCAAAAAAGATAACTCTAAAATCCAGGCACCTGAAGGAAATTTCTAAAGAGCACTCTAGGTTATAATATCCTAGATAAAAAGAAAAGCACAGAGATAAGAAATAAACTGGGGGTCGAACCACTGCTGGAGATACTGGAAAGAAATCAGAAAAGATGGTATGAACATCTCATACGAATGCCCGACAGCAGACTACCAGCACTCGCAGTGGACTACTGATGCAGAGGGAGAAGAGATGTAGGAAGACCCAGAAGGAAGTGGACACCGGAAAAGGTTCTTGAACCTAACTCGTGAAGTGCAGAATAATAATAATAATAATAATAATAGTAATAATAATAATAATAATAATAATAACAACAACAACAACAACAATAATAATAATAATAATAATAATAATAATAATAATAAGAAGAAGAAGAAGAAGAAGAAGAAGAAGAAGAAGAAGAAGAAGAAGCGCGAGGCTCGCACGAGCGAGTGGGAAAGCCGAGGTCGGCATCGAGTGGCGCGGTCTTATCGACGCAACGGTCGGGCGCTGTGTCGGTTACAAATCAACAGTTCTGCCTTGCGTTTTATGAAATAAAATTATATTTTTTCTGCTTTGCTGTGGGCCCGAACAACATGTAAATCTGAAGTTATTTTGAACATTTTCAAAGCAATAAACTTTTATGTCGTGTTTTCATCTTTACTCAAGACGTTCAACTAAGCTCCCGCTGAGTATTTTTCACAAGGATGCAACTCCATAACTTGCTTTCATACAAAACCAAAAATATACTTCTTGACATTTATTTCTGCTAAATCCATATTTAATTCCTCCACAGATTTCTGGTAAGTCTAGAGCGTAAGCAATTTTTTCACTAAATGTGAGGTTGACATTTAGTTTTGAGGAGATCTGGACCTTAGATAAAGAAAAATCTTCAAATTTTTGAAGTGTAAGTGCAATTTGTCACGTCTCCTTGAACATTTCTTTCTTTAGAGATCTCATTTGTAAAGAGCAGTTGCGTGTGAGAGCCGCAAAAGGTATGTATACTACTGAAATAATATAGGAGAAGATTTTACAAATCGTTGGGTAACACTAGCCCGATCCTCCATTTTCGCATGGACAAATTCTAATGGTTTCGTGACTATCAAGGAAAGCGAAAAGCTGTTGAGAAAGATTGTATAATTACTTCATCTGTTTTTAAGGAAGTGTGAATTGTTTCAAGATCTGTCTTTCGTAATAATCTATAATAACAATCTAATGAAATCGAAAGTAATAGTAAATGAAAAAATATTTATTGAAAATTTGTTTCAACCATCAATTGCATACTTTTGTATTTTTATTTAATATTCTGTAAGTACGTTGTAAGTTACCTTTATACATTTTTTAATCAAATAAACACGTTTCGATAACAAGTTTTCCCGTTAATATGGAAATGGAAGGTTAGGGAAGAGATTTAACTTGCGAGAGTTCTCGCACGGATACGCTAGTTACAATACAATATTAATCCTCAATTCAGGTTGGCGAATTAGTGCGACCGATTTATCGTGCCCTGGACGGTTAACATGTTTGACTGCGGTTTGGTAAAAAAATCAGTTACACAATTCGTCAACTAAAGGCATATCAGTGCAAGATATTCGAACTTGGAGAAACATGGGAACATGTGGCCGAAGTGCTACTATGAGTCTCTCATGACTAGTCGGAGACTGCGAGGGTACGATGGTGACTCGGGTAGAGAACGCCTATCAGGGCGAGAGGTTCGTATCAAGTAAATTTCGATGATAGCAAGAGAATGGAGTTTTCTAAACTCTCCAACTAAGCTGTAGTTCAGGCATCTATGTGGGGTACAATATACAATAGTCCAGTGTGAGTAGTTTTCCTCTGAAAATGAAATCAAAACTAGTAGAATACCAGTGCGCTCATGAATTATCAGGAAATCAATTATTTAGGAGGGTTTAGTTCTATTTTTTTATAATGGGCAATGCATTGACAGAGAAAGAACCAACAGCTCGAGTTGAAGCGGTTTGACGTTGAGACATTAAAAGAATGCTTGATGGATGACAAGCAGTCGATGAATGACGGGTGACCAGACAAACAGGATTTCTTTCTAATAGAGGACAGGCGCCAGAATATATTAAACCGCTGACTGATAGACCTGCCTAGGAAAATCTGACAGGTGAATTCGTCGGGCGAGAGAAAAGTGTGTTCTTCTTTGGACTGCAACTGACAAACGGATTCACGAGTCGATGAATCGACTCGTCACAGCAAGGGATAAGTTTGGTTCCATTATTATCGTGGAAAAAAGCACCCCAGACATATTCGGTCAGCAGCGTCAGAGATATAAGAAATGTTCTATTAAACGTCTCTTTCATTATTTATTGGCATTAGGGAACATTGTATTAATAATTCAGGTTGATTGAATTTGCCTTATTTTACATGGCGAGACTCGGGCCATCAGGCACGCTCTTCCGTCTGACCACGCAAATTTCGCTACGCTCCTCTCATCAACTAGCAGAGAAAGGAGGTATTTCTAGGGCGAGAAACAGGCGATTTGAATTTAGCTCAGAGGCGTCATTTAGGCTTGAGGATCTTTTACATGCAAGTAAATTTAGTAACATGGGACAGCCGGCTTTACTTCCCCTCCGAAGGAAGGCGTACGAAGGATTTCCTCGCCCTTAAAAATCCACGCGCGACCCGCGAGCTTGGGTACAATAGTGTGGTACGCTAACCGTTACACCATCGCCGCCGCGGTTGAACCACACGAGATCTAAAATTTCTTGACAATATCAAGTTTTTTTGTCTATTTTGCCATTTTTTTACGTAATTGATACCAGAGTGCTTACACATTGCTTAGCAACGTAATAAAAATATAACGGCAATGTGTTTGTAACGTGGGTAATCTGAAAAGGGCAAGCTGGGAGGACGGAAAGGACTCGGTTGCAGTTTGCTTTTGCACTTTCCCGACCTCTTCACGAGTGAAATTCAGTTCCGTAAACCACAACCAATTTCTTTTCTTATTACTTCATTTCTCACTAATTTGTAATTTCAAATTCTAGTTAATTAATGAGACATAATTACTGTCAGTTCACTGTAGCACATCCCATCGATGTAATAGTTCCAACGGTGTAAATAACAAGACGGCTTATTAATTCTGCAATTTGTCAAGAAACTCGGTAATACTCAAAGTTTATTAATGTATCTTTGTCTAGAAATGTTACAATCTGATATGAATACATCGAAAAAGACGTCGAAGTAATCTCCGTTGTCTTGACATCAGTAAATGAAGTTCCATTTCCTCTGGCTTATTAGATTTATTATTAAATCTAACACGAAATGACGTTGTAAATCAAAAAGTGCGTCGGAGAACCTTGAAGAAGTTAATAACCCCGTTGTTGGTGGCTCTGCAGCCCATTCCCCGACTTCCGGTGGCCGGGCAAGCAGCGTTGTGAGCACCCGCCGTCGCCTGCTCCGGTCCTCCACGGGGCACCACCTTCGCCGCCCACCACCCGCGCCCCGCCCCTCCCACTCCGCTCCGCTCCACCCCACCCGCCTCACGGGTTCCCTTCCACCCACCCTGCCTCGCACAGCCACGTCTTCCCTCTCCGTCCCACTCTCCCTCGTACTTTGCCATTCCGCTCTGCCCCACCGACCTCTCGGCTCCACTCCGCTTCATCCCAAACGGCCTCTTCCTGTCCAGCTCTGCCTCACCCTGCCCGTTCCACTCCCGTAACCCGCCGCCATGCCACTCCCCGCTCCGCCCCTCTCAGCTCAACCCGCCAACTCTTCTCCATCCCGCTTCACCCTGCCCCACACCGTCTCACCCCACTCTGTTCCGACCCACTCTACCCTGTTGCATCCTGTCCTTCCTCACCCCACCCACCCACGCCGCGCCGCGCGCCGCGGCCCCAAATATTTGCGGCGGCGCGGAAGGGCGCACAAAGGGCGCGCGCCGCCGGCGGTCCTTAGTCGCGCCTCGGCGCGCCCTCGAGGGCTCTCGCCGCGTCCGGCCCTCGGGCCCCGGGCCCTTGGTCTTGGAGGGCCCGCTCGCGTGGCGAGCGTTGCGCTGCGCTGCGTCGCTCTGGCAGCTGGCGACAGCGCGCGCGCGCGCGCGGCGCGAGGGCCCTCGAGGCGACCGCCCGGAGGCCCCAACCGCCCGAGACGACACCCGAGCGCGCGCGGACAAGCGGCCCCCGCCACGGCCCCGCCACGCCCCCACGCACTCCAGCGCGGGTGAACTGGCTGAGGAGAGACGCCTGCTGGACCCACGGGGGCCACGCGATCGCTCATCGCGGATGCTGCCTGGGAGGCAACTGCTGTTGGTTGGGAACTAGGTATTGTCGCTGTACCACATGGGCGCTGAGAGCCACACCATCGACAGAGCGTATCAATATTTTATCAATTTTACTTCAGATGCTAACGGTTAGATAGGTACCGTTTAAAAAGATAGCAATATTTGCCGATATATCAAAGACATTCTTTCTAAACGTTTAATTGTTAGTGTTTGCATTGAAGTGTACACGTTATGAATGTCATAGACTCTAGACTCCCGAAGGTTTTGATAAATGAATAAGGTTGATCGGAAAATTGGATACGCAAAATCTGCACAATACAAGAGCTGAAGACAAAAGGTAAAAGGGTATGTATACTGAGGGTAAACTCAAATGTTTCTTATGTCTAATATTCAACAAATTAAAAATGAATAATAAAATTAAAACTGCCGCCAAACTTTGTCGCATATACTATTAGATTAACTAGTTTTACTTAAGACGGCGTGTCAAGGTCACGGGCAAGGTAATAAGGTCACTAGAGCTCGCGGGCACTGCGTACTGAGAAATTGGCGCGAAATTTAAAAGTGAGGGTTCTACAAATGCTCCGAGTGGCAGTAAGTCACTGCATATCCAGCCCATGATAGTCTTTGGGAGAAGTTACATGACAGTTATTATCACAAATTTAACTACTTTATTTCTAATTATCTCTTTAAAGAAAAGAAATGATCCAATTAAAAGAAATAACACATCCGTTAAATTAAACATTTTCAATTTAGGCCAAAATTAATCATTTTGAATGGAGAGTGTCTTGGTTCTGTAATCATGTTCAATGAAGAATGATATACAGTAAAAACTTTTTTGTTGTTGTTATTTAAGATCGCATCAACTTCTGCGTCATTAGCGACCACTATTGCTTGTAACGGTATGGTAACTGTGAGGATGACACGATATGATGATGATGATGATGATGGTAGGGGATGAGAGGACGAACACAACACAACCATGCCTGAGGCGGGACTCGAACCCGCAATCCTTCGGACCAAGATCGCTACGGGACTACTGCCTTAGCGATCTCGGTCACCGGATCGACAGTATAAAATTTCTACGTTCTGCTTAGGAGATTTAACAGACAAATATTCTTGTTTGATAAGTGCTCTGACCGACCGTAGACAAAAATTGCTAACTTACATAGACTTATTAACGTATTTCACATTATTGCTAAATACAATAAATAATTGAATGATTTAATAACACAGCACCAAAACGAAACAAGGAAAATATTCACTATCCAAACATATTCTTTCCCCTTCTGAAATATGTTTATTCTAGGCAGAATTTAAAAGAAAATAAACAAGAAATATTAATAAACAGAAAAGAATATACATGTAAATCAAATCTCCGTTTCGTACCACAAATCTGGCAAACATATTTTCGTATGAAGCCACCGTTCCACGTCTCGCGCCGCTTCAACTTGCGCGTGTATACCCTCTCCCGGATTTGAAGGGAAATGAGAGCGGAGTCAGGGGAAGTTGCCCACGGGCGTAGGAGTGACTTAAGATAACATCTACTCCTGAAAACTGATTGCTAACTTCGTCATATTCCTTGACTGTTTTCCCTTCCCGATATTAGTTACCGATGTTAATGACCCTCGGTAGCGGTCGTCTCATTGCAGCAACTGCGTGAAATTTACACAAGCATGAAATAGTGAGATACTTCCTGGTAGAAGCTGAGCAGCGATGCGCAAAACTCGCTTCGATCTCCAAATGGTGGAAGAAACCAGACCGAAAAGACAAACAACGACACGGAAAAGCTTTCCTCGGGAAGGCGATAGCCCAATAAAAGCTATGAAGACAATACGAGTATGTAAATGAAACTTCTCTTTGGCCATGCACGCTCTTACCTCATCGAATTCATCTTATAACTCATCGCCTCTCGCTGTGCATTCTCTCGGCTTTCAATCGCTACGTATTTTTGCACTCAGTGGCCGACAAATTATAAATAAACGGAAGGCCGCGGAAGGAAGGTGTGGGCGAAGAGCGGGCGGAGGGGGCAGGTCGCCTGCTGAGCCCCCACCCCCCTCCCCTAATGGAAAGACGCTGTTGCGCTGATGGCGCAACTCGGCCCCGAAGCAATGGGGGGCGGCGAGGCGACGGAAAACAACGGGTGGAGCGCGCGCACTCTCCGCCCCGCGCCGCCCCCGCGCCGCCCCCGCGCTGCCCTCGCGCCGTCCCGCGCCGCCCCCGCGCCGCCCCCGCGCTGCCCCTGCGCCGCCCCCTGCCGCCCCCGCGCCATCCCCGCGCCACCCCCGCGCCACCCCCGCGCCACCCCCGCGCCATCCCCGCGCCACCCCCGCGCCACCCCCGCGCCACCCCCGCGTCACTCCCGCGCCACCCCCGCGGCACCTCCGCGCCGCCCCCGCGCCGCCCCCGTGTCGCCCCCCGCAGCCCTCGCGCCGCACCCGTCTCGCCCCGCTCTGCCACCGGGACGTCCCACTAAAGTTTTCCAGGCGACAAACCCTCACGCCGTAGAACAAACCCCACAGCTTCCGCCTCACAGAGGCTCTGCTGCCTCTAGAACGTTCGCCTCGCCTCTTTCTCCGGGTCTTGGTTGGTCCACTGGATTTGTTATTTTCACCTCAGCTGAACTGCATAGATAATAGTTATTTACGTAACTAGAATAGACAGTGAGTATTTGGCGTACTACTAAACCGTTGACGGACGAGGCGACCATAGGAGTGAAGTCCGGTAGTTTGAATACGACCGGTATTTTGATGAAAATTCTGAATATTATATTGCCGGATGAATTAATTTGGGTAACGTCACAGTATATTCGTCACTAAAGCTTCTAAGGGCATTTATCAGGGACAACGCGGAAGTGTAATAGCGCGTAATTTGACAATTTGCAACTGCGCTAACACGGTGCCGTAATATACTTTCTCGAGCCTCAGTAAAATTTGTAGAGCGGGACGCGGCAGGGTCGAGCAATGCCACTCGGCCGGGCGCACCCTCTGCCACTAGTGGCGGCCTCACACTGCTGGCGCGGTTCTCCCAACGTTTTAAATCAGAGCCCTGTACACGCGGCGCCTGTTGTCGCAATTTGCGACTGTGGCCTCTGCTTTGTGGCTCGGCCCACGCGTAGGTTGAGCGACCGTCGCGTCTTCTCAGCCGCGCTGCAACATTCGCTCAGTAGACACGGGCGTAATGGCATCATTCGATAAGGGCATTGGCGTGTGCTTAGAGGGAGAGGCCTCCCCGAAATGTTTTGAAAGGGGACACGAGGTCTTAGGTAATAATGCATTTTATTTCCTGAAATATGTTCAATATTTGATTGATGACTTGGTAATTTGGAAAATTGTTATACGATATTTAGAGGCTATTCAAGCCATCTGGCAACTGTGTAAATGATTTAACTGAAACCAATTGTATTTATTATTTGAGTCATTGAAGATATAATTTCATATTCCGTGTACGATTTACTCATTTATTAAAATATTTCAAAAGTAACAAAAAACAGTTCAACAGAAAAGGAGGGCAAGAAATGTATCCCCCCTCACGGTCTAGGTCGCGCACCCTGTAGATGTAAGTTTTATCACCAATATTGATGATAAATTTAATTTAATTTAATTTTTTTAATTAATCGTTTATTTACAATCTGTTTATACGCGAGAACAAAGTAAGTAAACAAGTAAATTTGTTGACTAGATAAATAAATTTGTTGATAATTTTATGACGATGAATTTGTTGCTGCCCACACTTTCAATGACTTCGTGCTCATATCACCGAAGCAAGTGCAATTGGAAGTTGCATATTTCAGATAAAAAAGCTCCCATGCGCATCTACTGTGAAGTTTTGCAGCAGACTAATCGCAGAGCGAAAGAAGTGGAGATTTGCGGCCGGGAGCAGCAGCCACAAGTGGTCGCGACTAATCGCCGATGCCGAGAAGTGGCCAGTGACCAATAGACGCCACTAATTGCTGAATGTGCGCTGAATCTGCCTTAAGGACTTAATATTGAAATAAGTGTTACAGAGTGTAATTTTGCATTTTGCATTGAAACATAGTAAACTCAAATAGATTTAGAAATTTGCTACATTTATTTTTTCAATTTAAGATTATTGAGACCGCGAAAAAAGACGTACTATCTCTTCATTTGGAAAGAGGAGAATTTCATTAATGGGAATTGCTAATAAGAAATGATGAAAAGGGAGTTGAAATAAATATATGTCATATCTCGCAAGTCAAGAGAAAGAAAATATTAAAATTAGGCATATCAGATACAGAAAATAATTAAAGTATCGGACTTAGCATTTCAAAGAAAGTTTTGTTGGTTTTGTGGCTCTGTCAAGAGAAGAAGTAGGTTGAACTATCAGATCAAAATCCGAAGAATGTTTTCAGAAACTTCAGCTGATGCTGTCTATACACAAGAATACTATAGGTAAATGGATTTTTAGAATTCCTAAGACATGAACTCAGAGTCAGATATCTATTGTCCTCTCTTGTTCTTCACTGTGTGATAATACATTTTTATTTCTCGTCCATTCACATATTGAAATGTAAAAGTCACAGTGCCAACTTTGGAGGGGTGTCCAGAAAATGAAACTTGACAGTGAAACCTAGGAATTGACATTAATAGAAAGTAACACCCTTTTAAATTCAAAATTACACTAATGAAATAGTTTTAATAAATACCATTACAGCTTTGGAAATGTTTTGATAAATTCCAAAGAAATGACGATGATGGACTGTAACGACTGAACTACAAAGCTGTTTCCCGTGCTCTCCTGCCCCCACCAGTACCACCCCACCGCTGTCCTAACATGTACCTTGGCGGCACGGAACAAGGCCACACCGCCTTTCATAATGGACGACCTGATGTCGCGGTTTCTGGGGCGCCGAGATGGAGACCTACCTTCCGCCTCGAAAAACGAGGTTATGCACGACCAGTGCAGCGTATTGCCCTTAGAGAAACTGGCGAGAGTGTTTCCCATAACAAGAATGAATACTCTTTGTCATGAAAAAATGTGTGAAAACAGTCTCCCTCTCCCCCCTCTCTCTAACATCATTCATACAACCTTCTATTAATTTTTTGGAGGTTCATTTCTTCTGGGTGCCCTCACTCCGTTGCTTGGGTGGGGCAACAAACGCGCAGAATCTCAATAAATAATCTTCTGGTGCTCTCCCAGGCCTCGCACTCTGTCACGCTATTGGCTCTCTCTTTGGCTCTATGATTCAACACAGGGCTCAATAAGGCCTTCGGTTGCACAACAGGTGAGTAGGGGTCTTGTCGCCAAGCACTACGCGTCGTCCGAGGGGAATACCAATATTCTGTATCAATATTTGTACCTGGCATGGACACTACAAAAATATGTAATTAATGCTTGAATATAGAATTTTATTAAACTTAGTTTTTAACTTTACATTCATGTAAATTTAGTTAAATTTACATGAATTGCTTACATTTTATTATATATTCGTGTTCTGAATTTTGGAAATTACATTTCCGTCTTTCGATGAGATTGCAACCGCCAGTTTGTTGAGGCAACGGTTGCCACTGATTTAATTCATTCCCTTATCGTTTAAGGTAGGCCAAGAACTACTTCGCTGGATATCTTGTGATTGAGATTTTGAGATTTTCCTTTCCAGCAGCATGCAGTTTCCGAAAGTGGGTGCAGCTCTGAGCTCTGAGATGACCCTGGTGAAGACAAAGGTATCTGAGCTACTTGTCATAGGCATGTAATCCAGAAATTATTTCGAAGACTCAAAAATTTAAATTACCTCAGAATTCTCAAAATACTAGGATGCTATTAATACATAAGATTTCGAATTGGTGAAAGAAAAACGTTCTCCATTGAACTATTGGCATAATTTACTTGTTCTTTAGCTAATGGTCTATCTTCTGCACGTGTGTAGTCTGTCAGCATTAATACATGGTTTGTTTTGGACGATATCTCGTATATGCAAAATATAAGAATACTTCTTACTTTTCTTCTTATCCCAGACTGTGAACATCTAATCTCATTTTATCCAATATTTTCCTTTATTGATAATAGGTAGCATATTTTTTATTCAAATTGAGAGACGAAGAACTAACATTTGGGAAATAATCAATATTATATCTGCAATGCTTTATAATTAAGCTATATATGAACAAGAGTTCACCTAAAGGTGGCTCCACATATGCGGCATTCGGGGAATCCCGAGCAACCGCTCTGAATCGGTGAATCCCGAGTAGTGTGGACTGGTTGGTTGCGATTCGCCGAGCGCCGAACATTCTGTGTATTCGACCTACTCATCGCGTGTCGGTCTTTAGGACACATCAAACGGAGCGAACATTCGCCGAACACATCAGCTGTTTCGGATTGGGCGAGCAGTAGCTTGCTGTTCGGCGAATGCCGAATGTGTGGAGCCGAATTAATAGAATATACAGAAAAAGGCAAATTGGTATTCTGACTTCTTGACACTGGCATTCGTATGAACAATAAGACTAGAGTTATGTCTTCTCAGTGAGAACATGCCTTTAAAACATTATAAATTGACATTCCTGCATTTGTACGTCTTTCAGCATATGTCTGACGAAGATACACAAATTTTGAACAACCGCTGCAGTTGTGGGCACCGTTGGCATTAGTCTGAGAACGAGGTACACGAACGAACAAGGTGCAGCGTGTGGAGTAAGGGTTCTCAATATTCCAGTTGAGAAACTTTACTGCAGTATCTTTCAAGATGCCTTGCATCCTTCTGTTCCTTCTTCTTCCTTTTCTTGCCGGTTATCTAGACCGATATGTCTAATCTTCTTCTTCAAACTTCTCGGTTCTTTAAGGCATCGGGAAGTAATTTGCATTTCTCTGTTTCTTTTTTGATGTGGTTATTCCATATTACTTTGATCCTCCCTCTTTCTTCTCTTGGGAACCTTTTTCGTGTCTTGATCTTCATTCCTTCACTCGGATTCCATTATCTTTTAACCTCCATGCACCGCACCAAATGAGTTGCTTTCCTTTCAGTTTCTTCTTTGATGTGCTGCAGAATGATTACATACTTAACTTTATCATCTCCTCATTATTTCATTTATTGACATTCCTGCAGCTATTCTGGGGAGTGCATTTCCAAGGATCTCGATTCTATTTTCAGCTATTCTGGAAGTTGTCATGGTTCTTCACTTTATAAAGCACATGCAATCCTGTTTTTAGATAAAATATTCTTGGCGTGTTTGCTTGTATTTCAATTCCATAGTACGGGATTCAGAACTCCTATTAATTTTTACCTTATATTTTCGATTATGTGGTTCCTTTTGGTAAAATCCAGTATTTTCTATCTGGAATCAAATTGAATTTATCACATTATTTACATTGACTTAGTCTCAAAAAGCAATTGTGACATTAAATATATTTCACTGACTACTACCCGTTAACCATGACAGCTGTCTAGATTCATAACATTCGCCATTCATTACAATGTTGCATTTCCCCTCCCCCCAAAAAAAAAATTGAAAAGAAAACTTTAATTTGTCCAAAGTACTGAATATCATCTGAAATTTTTATTTCGTTCCCGGTTTCGATAATTTTCAGACATTAGTTTTGAAGCCCATATCCATCATAGCAATGATGTGGAGTTAAGGCGGAAAGATATGAATTGCCATTAATTATATCCGATTTTTGGACCTACACTTTCTTCTAAAGAAATAGGAAAATGGGAAGTCAAACGAAGGCAGATCACATTCCAATAATTAATATCGATGATAATCTGCAATATATTCAGCCTGAATCTAATTTTTGTATTTTCCTCGATCATTCACTTATAAAAAATGATAGTTTTGCATTTGTACGAATTCTGAAAGAATATTATGAATTTGAATCTCTGAATGAACATTTTCGGCAAAACTTTCTACCTACTACAAAATATAATGTAGGTAATAGACTTGGTCGATGACTAAACAAAGAAGATCTTTGATTAAGAATGTTCTAAAGAAACTACAAAAATTCCTATGGTTTATCAGTAATTTAAGATTGGGCTTATCTTTAATCATTTCTTTATCATTGAAACGACGTAAATTATAATAATACTTACTACAGATCACAGAACTCTTCTACACATTCGTAGGCTTTAATGTCGAAGAAGGTAGCTGGAGGTTCCACGAATTTCCCAGCTGGGACAAAAAAGTACCATTTGCAAGACAAGAAAAGTAAATGCTTCATTCAAGATGTTAGACACTATATAATTCTTGATATTCGTTAATATTATTCTAACATAACTAAAGAGTGATAACATCTTTCCTTTGTTAAGAGAATTTTTGCACACACGTCAAATTAAGCAAGAACTAAGAACATTGCAGATGTGTAATTCTACTGTAAGTCGCCTATCTACGTCCAGCGAACAATTAAGCTTCAAGGTAGAAAAAAATTACAAAGTGTAGTGGCATAAATTTTGGAAGAGGCTATGTTCTTCTATCTCAACCCATCTTCTCTTCATTCACGCAACTCGCAGCCTTGGAAGCGCAAGATTCTAATCGAGGCGCCACACTATTTCCGCTGATTTGAGAAAGAATGCCCCAATGGGCGGGGCGGTGGGCGGTGGCGTGACGGAGCGGCCGCGCGGGGCGGGGGTGGCCGGCGGGGGCGGAGCGCCTGCCGGCCCGGCCCAGCCATTGGGCGACGGCGCGCGTGCGGGCCAATGGGCGCGCGCGGCGCGGCGCGGCGCAGGGCGAGCGCGCGGGGGCGGGGCGGGGCGGGGCGGGGCGGCCGGCGCCGCACACAGGGCCCGAATGACGCCACTGCGCGCCTGGCACAGCGGACTGCTCGGGCACCATCTCCGCTGATTAAATGTCGCTACACAGAAATTATACAACAAAATAAATGTTATTAGTTTGACCTTTGTAGAACTGACACCTTTATTTTATTGTTTCAGTAATTTACCTCAGTTTAACGTTTCCTCCCTTTTGGGTTTTTTATCTCTTAAAACAATTAACATAAATAACGATATAACAGACATTAACATTTTCAACAAAAGAACTTTAAGTATTTAAACAAAATAAGGTTTTTATATTACATTATAATAGAATATATTATATATGTTTAAATGCAATATTTTTATGTGTATACTTCCAAAGTTCATAATCAGCAAAAGTACCTATTGCTCAAGTACATTGACGCACCCAAAGGTGGGAACTCAAGCCGCTGCACCCCGCCTGTCCAGAAGGAGATGACTCACTTTCCCAAATATATTTTTCACAAATTTTCTAAGGTCAGAAAAGCCGACCAATATCTCATCGAGTGCTTCATAAATAAGTGTAGTACATCAACCAATAAACATAATTTTAATTCAGTGTAAGAAAATGTCAAGTCGGGTGGATTCTCCACATATCCCTCCCCCCCCCTCGGAAAAATCCTCATTGCGTTATTGCTTATGCAGCACTCTTATCAACCTTCCATCTCCTAACTCTTATTCCTCTTAATGCATCATCTTTCCGGAGTGTTTCTTCTGTTTTTATTTTGTGTTTTTTTAATGAAAAATGCATTTTTCATTGATGGTTTTATTATGTTTAACTTAAATTTCATTAACTTTAGACTTTGTTAGATGCATTAACGAACTGCGGAAGTTAACTCTAAAAAGTACCTACTTCCCCTTGAACACCTGGTAACGCACGGGTGGTATGCACAAATAACGAAGTTGTCATAAAGCATTCACTCCAGGGCTCACAGGGAAATTATCATGCCCAATTAATATCGTGTTGTCGACCTGGTTGGCTGAGGTAATTAAAAGCGAGGACTGACTCGGTGCCTCAGACCGAAGGATGGCTGGGTTCAAGTACCGCCCTGGGCACTAATGTTCATTGGCTTTCATGTGTGTTTGTCGGGTTCTCCCCTCTACATACTCGTATACGAGCGGGTGGAGAGCGGGCGGAGAGCGGACGGAGCGGGCAGAGAGCGGGAGGTGAGCGGGCGGTGAGCGGGCGGTGAGCGGGCGGTGAGCGGGCGGTGAGCGGGCGGTGAGCGGGCGGTGAGCGGGCGGTGAGCGGGCGGTGAGCGGGCGGAGAGCGGGTGTAGAGCGGGCGGAGAGCGGGCGGTGAGCGGGCGGTGAGCGTGCGGTGAGCGGGCGTAGAGCGGGCGGAGAGCGGGTGGAGAGCGGGCGGAGAGCGGGCGGAGAGCGGGCGGAGAGCGGGCGGAGAGCGGGCGGAGAGCGGGCGGAGAGCGGGCGGAGAGCGGGCGGAGAGCGGGCGGAGAGCGGGCGAAGAGCGGGTGTAGAGCGGGTGTAGAGCGGGCGCAGAGCGGGCGGAGAGCGGGCGGAGAGCGGGCGGAGAGCGGGCGAAGAGCGGGTGTAGAGCGGGCGGAGAGCGGGCGAAGAGCGGGCGGAGAGCGGGCGGAGAGCGGGCGGAGAGCGGGCGAAGAGCGGGCGGAGAGCGGGCGGAGAGCGGGCGGAGAGCGGGCGGAGAGCGAGTGTAGAGCGGGTGAAGAGCAGGCGGTGAGCGGGCGGTGAGCGGGCGGAGAGCGGGCGGAGAGCGGGCGGAGAGCGGGCGGAGAGCGGGCGGAGAGCGGGTGGAGAGCGGGCGGAGAGCGGGCGGAGAGCGGGCGGAGAGCGGGCGGAGAGCGGGCGGAGAGCGGGTGTAGAGCGGGTGTAGAGCGGGCGGTGAGCGGGCGGTGAGCGGGCGGAGAGCGGGCGGAGAGCGGGCGGAGAGCGGGCGGAGAGCGGGCGGAGAGCGGGCGGAGAGCGGGTGGAGAGCGGGCGCAGAGCGGGCGGAGAGCGGGCGGAGGGGGTGGCGCGCGGCGCCCGGCACGGAGCGGCGCGGCCCGTGGGTCCCGGCGCCCCGCCGCGCCGCCACGCCGCGCCACGCCGCAGATGGTATCGGGCGGTCGCGCGTGCGGCGCTCCGATGCATCACCGTGCGCGCGGCGCCGCCGCCCCCACCGCCGCCCCTGCCGCCGCCCGCGCCGCCGCTGACGCCCCGCCGCGCCGCTTTGTTCCGGGCGCCGATAATTCGGCGACGGCGCCGCCCACGCCCCCCCCCCCCTCACCTGCCCCTGGGCCACTCGGGACCGTCTCTGGGGGAATTTGTGATTTTGAATTTTGTTTCTTCTTCTTCTTCTTCTTCTTCTTCTTCTTCTTTTTCTTCTTCTACTAGGGTTAGGTTCTTAGAACCCGTTCCGGTGTCCACTTTCTCCGTGGCCTTCCTACATTTCCCCTTCCTCTGCATCTGTAGTCCACTACGACAGCTGGTAGTCTTGTCTGGCATCGTTCTTCGAAATTGACACCATCTCTGCTTATTTATTTTCAGTTTTTCCAACAATGATTCGACTCTCAATGGATTTCTTATCTCAAATTTTGTAACTAAAAATATATAGCCAAGAATGCTTTTCATGAATTTCATGTCTGCTACTGCGTGAATTCTCGAGTTATCTTTCTTTGAAGTACCTCTTGCTTCGTCTCCGTAGACTAGCACGGCTACCGTATTTTTTTAAAAATTCTTGTTTCTCTCCTTGTTCGATTTTTTAAATATCTATGTATTGAACCACAAATACTTCTGTTTGGTTATTTATTTAATTTTATTGATTATTTCTTTACAGTTTTCACGTATTACAAATTACTGGGTGGAGCACACAGTTCAATCCAAAACATTACAATTTAGTTAATTAAACAGTTGCAATAAGCTTTCCGTAATAGAAAAAGTATAATACAAACAATAGATCGTTTAAACACTGTAGCCTCCCCTCCCCCTCAAAAAATCCGATTGTGCTTCTGATAATAAATGGTTTTACTACTCTAGATGAAGAGACCATAAAAAATATTTGTTTATATTATTTCATTCGTAATTAGTAGTTGTGAATAGCATGAAGTCTTAAATAGTACTTAATTGTCTTAAATAGTACTAAAACACGAAGATGTAAAATCTCTGCGATTATGTGTTATTAGACTTGTAGTAGTCAAAATTTGTGAGTTTGGGTCGCCTGGCCGTACCTCCTTTTGTCGAAAATAGAAATCATTGGGCATGTGCGCCACAGTAGTCTTCCCTTTGAGAAGGAACCGCGATGTGCCGTGAGAACCCTGGCGTCACGCGCTGAGGCGGCGGGGGCAGGAGGGTGCCCGAGCAGATCGCGAGTCCGATTCTATCAATTCATTGTATTGATTCATTGTCATCAGAGACACGTCTACGAGGATGTACATTTGTCAGCATTGCAAATATTTGAATTCCCTCTTCTTAAAACTGTCAGTTTCTTCGAGTAAAATGAATTTTGCAACAACCAATCGGGCATTTACCATGATTTAAAATGTCCCCTGGAACGGAAAACAGCGAAGGTGAGAGGTACAGGCGAGCAAGCATATTACCTAAAGAAAGAGGGGGTCGAACAACTTTCCTGCCCCCCTCCCCGGCCCCACTTTCCATTCAACTTTCTTATGTACTTATAACATTTTACTATGTAATAAATAAAAATCATTAACATACGCCTGTCAAATTTGGAACAATATTGCAAACACATATCTGAAGAAACTACAAATCATTCAAAAGAAGTACTTAAGAAAAGCCGTACAAGCCCCTTGGTTTATTCCAAATAAGCAAATACACAGAGAGCTAAACATTCTTCCCATTAATGAATACATTCAACAGATGAGCAACAGATTTTTCACCCTTCTTACGTCGTGTACAACTGCACAAATATTTAATCTAGGTAAAAATGCTTCCATTCCAACCCGCATTATCTTCCGATACCCCAAATACTCTCTTAAACCACCGTAAATTAGAATAAATTCCATTCCCTCATATTAACCATTCTACTGCTGAAAACGTCAAATAAATACATTAAAAAATAAATAAAAAAGAGATAAAAACTAATCAAAACAAACAAAAACTTAAATGAATTTCTTCTGATTTAGTGCTCTGCAGAATTCTTAACGAGGTAGCCGTGTGGCCCTCCTCAAATACTGTTAACCGAAAGGCCAAAATTATATGTATTAATAAATTGTAAATCAAACCCCTGATAGGCATATTATGCCGAACAGGCACAAAATAAATTTTAAGAAATTAAATAAATAAACGCATTACAAAGAGTATGCACGTTTTACCTTATCGGGTTCCCCGATAGTATGGAGAACATCTTCCGCAAATGTGTTATGCTTCCTACTTGTATAAATTGTTCAAATTGTTCATACTCGATCATGTTTTTCATATTCATACTCATATCAATTCCTCAAATTGCTGACATCAGATTAGAAACGAGGAAAATGATCATATTTGCTGAAAGAGCATATTTTATTAGATAAGACATATTTTATTAGAGATATGGGACCTCTTTCGTAATATTCTGATAGGCCGCGGCCCCTCTAGTCCTCCCCGTGCGCACGCCTAGGTGAGAGGAATCGTGATACTTTTTGGTGATGAAATTCAACAAAATTCCCCAAATCACGTAGTCTTCTACTTACTAGTAGTCTCATTAATGTCTTAGCATTTACAGTTAGACTTAACCTAAAAATGCAACCCATTTGTTGAGAACATTTTCGTGACAGAAGAACATTGAAATTTCGAGAAAACCGTGAACTTTCGTGCAGTTACCACGGTGACTAAGCAAACTTCACACGCACGCCGTTTATGACTCCAGCTTATCTCTCCAGGGGATCCCATCCCTTTCCAGACACCCGAGATATTTATTTCATGGTCTCACAGGCTTCGCTTCCTGAACCTCTTTCCACTGGCATTCGCTTCACAGAGTAGTGACTTTCGAACACAGTATGCAGTTATTAAAATGTTGAATGAATCATGGATTGTCGGTGAAAAAGTATCAGAATATCGCTGTAATGTTCAACAGTGCAATGATGGATGATGATTTAGAAGCAATATTGCAGATTACGTGTAGCTTATGTTACATTCCACGCCGGAATCATGAGTCGAAGATACTTCACACGAGTGTTTATGACACAACTGAAGCGCAAAGCGCTTGTCGTCGTCTCAGTTAGCTGTCAGCAGTGTTCAAATGATAAATATCCCTAGAGAGTACTTGCCAAAATGCAACTAATTAATGTCCATACAAATAATAGAAAAATTCTTTAAGAAATCCTTCATTAAAATATTTGTCAACTTCTACCGAGTCTGCGTACACGTTATGGAGGCTTCCTACTTCGATAAACGAATGAAGAGCACATTTTACGTGGAAAAGGGTTAAAAATTTCAGAGGTATTTTGTTGGATCTCGAGTATACGCTTTTTCGATATCCAAATATGTTTTAAAGTCTGCAATGGATAACAACTGAATATCATGAATTCAATAAAAATGTTTAAGCATGAATGAAGTTTTGGGATCATATAAGATGCTTTACTTATTTCAGATTACATGAATCATTTGTGATTTTTGGAAAGCGAACATTAAAAATGTAGCTCCGTTACTTGTCTGATTTCAGTTTTATTTTTCACCCTAGTTCAGGAACGAGAAGTGAATAATGTACTCTTTCTTACTTTTGAAGATCAATAGATTTTAGATTCTACCAAAAACTTGAAGGAGTGTTCCAATGAGAAGAACGAGATGTAGTTCATTTTCCTTTGGACGATGTTCGAAGCACTGAAGGCGTTGCCAGAGATGTGCGTCGCTCGGTTCACTTCAGGTTGGCAGCATTATGAAATAGAAATCAGTTGACAATGAATCAAAACGGCCATCTTCCGAGATGGCAATGAATGGGGGACTACGAACCCTAAGTATGCCCTGCCCCCAAATGAACAATTCCTCTGCGATCGGAGGTCTCTTTTAACGGCACTTCCGCTTCCGGTGTATCGTTGTCCCGCTGCAGTGCATAACGAGTACGTGTCACCGAGCGCGTTGGCTTTGTGCCGCTGGCGTTCCGCGGCGCGGGAAGTGAAGTCAGAGGTGGACGCGCCCCCTTGTAGACGTGAGCCAGGGCGGGGCGGGGTTGGGCGCGGCAGGGCGGGGTGCGGCGTCGCTGCACCGGCTGGGGGCGGGCCGCTCCCACGGCGGTGACTTCCGGTGGCGGGCGGAAGCCGGCGATTGTGCGGCGCGGCGCGGCGGCAGGTCGCAACGGCCGCTGGTCGCCCCCGGGCTCCGGCCCGCCGCCGCCGCGCAGGTTCCGAGCCCGGGGGGCGCGGGGGCCGGCCGGCAGCGCGCAAATTGACGTCTCGCTGATGCGGCCCCCGCGGCGCCCCGGCGCGGGGGGCGGGGCCCGCACGCCCCTGCGCAGGGAAACGCGGGCACAAAAGGGGCGAATTAGGGTCAAATGCTGCGGCTTCTGCGTCGCTGAGTCAAGAGCATATAGTCGACCCCTCAGAAGCTTTATTCAGGGTTGTTTTTTTAGTCTTTTTCCCATTTTGAAATTCTATTTATATCATGCACGAAAGTGGCAATTAAAAATATATTTTGTACCTGTGAGTAATTTTGCAGGATCCATAGTATGCCCACAAATACGGGTACAAATAATGAGTGTATTTATAATTTATCTGCTTTTATAATGAAGTGCTACTTTTAGTTCCTTTTTACAAGGAAAACGAAATTACGTTAGTGACAGTAAAAGCACAACAGTAATCACACACACGTTATTTTTACAAACATTTTATTTTCTTCTTTGAGAAACCGTCATTGGTGATAGCATTTATGAATGTGGTTCCGTCAAATAAAACTACGAAGAACAAAGCACGAACATTCACGTCGCTATATTTCATTGCATCCATCTGGGATGCCGACATTCATTAATCATGCGTTGAGCGCCACAGAGAGAAGCATTGCACGCCTCGTTTATTGGCACCTCCAAGTGGCCGTGGCCGCCTGCTCAGCGGAGGAGAGCGCTGGAGGTGAGCGGCGAGAAGAGGTTCCCACCTTCAGAGCTCGAAGTCAAGGGCCGGCAACCGACGGCACGTGACCCACAAGGATTCAATGGGGCGAGACTCAATTCATTTATGTAAAGAAAATTATTATTAACTGTGACGTACGTTTCATTATAATGTTCACCAAAATATTGATAATTTTACTGTATTCTTCTAGCATTGTTTTTAATGGAAAGAAATTCTAAGCAGCGTTGAATAATTTCATTTTAATTACAAAAATTATTTTTTTTCAAAAACAAAATCAATCCAAATCAAATCTTTGTAATCTTAGGAAATCAAATCTACTTCCATCATGAATACCGAATTGTCGGTTTGCAGACATAAATCGGAAGGAATTGACTTATGGGTCCGGTACCAAAATTCGAATCCTGAAATTGAATTTAACAAAAGTGTCGAAGAGAAGTGATTTTATTTCCATCCCCCGCGCTGTTCCATCGCGGGCTGGCCGTCTCATCCTGCCTGCCCACCCCGCCACGCTCTGTACCCTCCCCCCTGCCCATCCCCGTCACGCTCAGCCTCGTCCGGTCCCGCTACACCCTGCTCTCTCAGCCCACCTCCCTGTCCCGCAATCCTTAATGCGTAGATGCACTGCACCTTGCGTTAAACAACAAAAACGTTTAAGCCATTCAGAGATCGAATTTTAGGAACTTCTTTCTTAGATGTTTCATGAACGGTGTGAGGAAACTTCGTTGTCAATTTGACATTTCTAGCTTTGATAGTTTGGTTTTGCATTGATTTCAGTTATCAGTCAGTGTCTGATCTTGTTCGTAAAATTAAGTCCGAAGTTTCCTTGATATTGGGTATCACAGTTTGACTCAGCAAAACCTGTTTAGACTCACAGTTTAAAGTCGGCTTCTGATTGATAAGTATCCACGCCTAGCGTGCAGACAGAACTGTCTTGAATTCATTTTTATTGTTTATAAATCATCGCGAAAGTTTCGCTTTTCAACAACTTTTCGTGTAATTTCTTATGAAGAGTCAGAGTCGGTCCATGCTGCAAAAGTGATGAAAATTGAAACTATTTTCCTGGGGGGGATACATGTGACTCAAGAGTTATTTTCAAGAGGGTGGACTTTTTTCTATGAAATATTGACTATTATTGATCCTAGTATTATTATTTGTGTTTTACTTAGTTACCTTTTTAGTATTAAAGTTTGGTTTTTCGCAGTGACGATGTCATTTTCTGGGAGATAACAATACACGACTACAAAATAACTGCCGAGAACGTTCAAGAGTGGTCGCACACACTAGAAGATCTGTCAGCCTTTCTTCCGTATCAAATGTATATGTGTGATCCCAGCAAAATCAATTTATGTTGATCGGGTGAAAGAATGACAGAGAAATTTAAGCGTGTGCTAATATTATTGAGAAAACGATCTCTTTGAACGTTCACGCACAATACGTCTCTTTTCTCAAACATATAAAGCTTTAAAAGAAGTAGATTGTTTTCCTTAATCCCAAGAAGTATTTTACATGTTTCGTTGTAGTTGATGAGCGATAAAAGAGAAATAGTTATTAACTGCTTTAACAAGTGCTTTAATATTTTTATAAATAAAAAAAAGACTTATTGAAATTCATTAATTATTAATTTGTCTCGCTCTTCTCATATATTTTCATTCAATGCTTTAATAAAGATGAAATGGACAAAGAATATATTGAAAACTATTAATTCAACGGAAAGTTACCACAATTGTGATAACATTGTGATTATTATTTTAAAATTGCATTGATATTATCTTCCTGATCACCTTAGAAACCTTCCAGTTGAGCTAGAAATAAAAAAAATGTAAGTGATTTATTTACAGATATATTTGGTTTCTGTTATTTATTACAATTAAGCTTTAAAGCTATTTTAAATTCAATTGACCAACTAAAGAAGTAACCCGTGATTAACAAGTTTAAATGATACTTAATACTGAGAACTTTTCATAGGCATTGGTGAAAATTCTGAATTCCACATTTGTATTGACAGTCTGATGAATTTTGATATTTAAGGTCTCAGAAATCGACCAATGCTATTTCCTTGTTTCAGTTTCTTGCATTGTCTATGCAAATCAAAATTAGGTGAAGTATTAAGTCCGTGGTGGGAAGTAGAATTTAATTTTGTAGTAGAAGATTTTATGTTAACTTCATACTCTTTCATCTTCCGCTCAAAACGCCTTTTGGTTTGGCCTCTATACCGTAACGGACAGCCTAGATCCGCAACAGAGTAGACATCATTTTCTTTGTCTAAAGTAGAACAGAAGCTTTAATATTCCTGATAAGTTCTTTTTTATTAATCGGAATTTTTCTAGTTTCAATATCACTATGTAATCTAGTACATTTTTTTTGTAAATTTATTAAAAATCTTGAGAATATATGGAATGGAAGTAGTATTAGTTCCTTTCTGACTTTCATCATTCAAAACAGTATCAGACTGTTCATTAGTAGATCTCATTTGTTCTGATTTATTATAGCTAAACTAAAACTGCTGAAAACTAATGAATTTAAAAAATGAATTGATCTGATTGTCTTTAATGTACGAGGATGCCACTGCACATAAAATATTCAATAAATAAAAATCATTTTTGGTGTCCTTTTAATAATCAGAATGATACTCGTTTACTAACTGTCAAAACTATTACACTGAACACATGGGCATGTAGTAGTGGGGACAATTCAAATTGCTTTGTTAAGAAATAAAATGAAGTACGAAAGAGAAGAGGCCAAGATTATTACTGTCTAATCTTATACGAGTATTCGATGAAAAATATAATTTTTAAACAATCTTAAAGGTGAAGAGTTCCAAATAATTTTACAGACATACAATTAGTTGCATAACTTTCTTTATTTTTCAGGTTTCATCATAATTTGCAACACGTTTCGGAAATAGGTTGTCCCTATCATTAGGCTACAATTTCAAAAATTGACATTGAAATTTAAAACAATAAACATTAAAATATTAGAAATAAAATTTATAATATAATACAAAAGAAACATAATTGTATACAGATCGTGCTTACCAAACATAAAAGAGCCCATAAAATGAAATGTTCCGTCAAACATCGGCAAAAGGCCGTGACAGACGGTCAACAGGGCAGAGGAATGAATGAGGAAGTTACTGGTCACATCGTGTTCATATGTACCAGGAGGTTGAGTTGAAGGAAGGGAGGGAGGGGAAAGTAGGGGAGAGAGAAATGGGGCCAAAATCACGTGAAACCTAAGAACTTGTAGAGGCCAGAAAAAAGCCAAAAAGTTTTCAGTACGCATGTTGTGCACGTGTTCATTAAATTGGAGTATTAATAACACTATAATTAATTTCTTCACCTACATTTGTGAACAGGGATGTTTGAACTCATTTACAAGTTGTCCAGTGTAATCATCTTATAATATGAAGAACTCTACTTGTTCGCTACAAAACATTATGGATTAAATAATATCACGTATATTCAAGTTCTCGAATTGAAAGAATAAAAAAGTCCTAAAATAACCTTACAAATCATAGAATGAAGGTTAACAACAAAATGAATTGATGATCATATGTAACTGAACAAAAAGAGCAAGTTCTAAGAAATATGAAGTGAATCCTGCGGTTCCTACTAGTATAACCTTTCGTGATCCGAATGAACAATACGTTATTTTTAGTGATTTTTCCAGAACATCATCTCCCTTCAATGTGTACCCTCTCTTTCGTCTAGTAGAAGCAAATAACGCAACATAAGTTGCCTTTTTTCTCGTTTCTAAACAAGAAATCCTGAAATCATTGGTCCTGAAAGCCCTAAATTAAAAGTGAACATGTTCCACCCGATTCGAATTTAAACGTGATAAAAGCAATCGTCAACGCGGACTGTTTGACTGTTGACCTTCATGGGGTTCTTCTAAAATACACGGATTTGATAGTTTCTCATTTCTCAGCCTGGAATTTCTTCTGCTTCGTCCTCCGAGCCATCGATTGTTTATCGTGATAAACTGTTACTCAGCGCGCGGTAGTCGAATTCCCTTCAGAGCGAGCGGGCAGCGCAAAGGCAATATTATCCACCCATTGGACTCGCTCCGTTCTTCTGCCGGCCTTTAAATGCTCCACGCCGAATTTCACTTGTTCGCTCGGACGGCGAGGAGCCTCCGCAGGAAGGCGTGTCCAACGGGGCGCGGCGCGGCGCGGAGCGGCGCCGTACAGGCGGAACGCGGGGGCGGGGCGGGGCGGGGGCGGCCGCAGCGTCTTTGTGGCCATTGGGAGCGGCACGACCGCGGAGCGGCGCTTCAGTGCCACCTTCATTGCCGCCCCCGCGCCGCACCTGCTCCTCCGCCCCCGCGCCTGCCTTTGTCTCGTCCCGATTAATTCCCCGGGTCGTGGGGGCGGCAGCGGCGGCGGCGGCGGCGGCGGCGGCGGCGCGGCGGCGCCCCGCGGGCACAGCGCGTTTTCCTCGCGCCGACGGCGGACGCCGCTCGCGGAGGCGGCCGCTTTCAAGCGCGCGGGGGCGGGCGGCGGGGGCGGGGCGGGGCGGGGCGGCGGCGGCGGCGGCGGGCGTCGAGCGGATCGGAAGGCGGCCCCGCGGCGGGAAGCCTCCGAAATGGTGCGGCGATGACTGGGCGGCGGGTTAATGTGTGGCGATAGCATCGGGGCGCGGGGGAGAATAAAGACATCCGCTTCAAAGCGACGCCGCCGCGCCGCGCCACGTAGCCATGACGACGCGCCGCGACGCCCGCGCCCTTCCGACGCTCGTCGGAGGTTCCGCGGAGGCGGCAGGATATGTGGAGCAAACATCGGGAGGGACCTTCTACGGTCATGTGGCTCCAGGTTGGCAAGTGAGAATTAACACCAACGATTCTGTAAATATGAAGACACATGATATCACGTCTTTCTCCTGACACGAGTGAACATAATTTAACGCGAATTTCAGCTAGTGATTGCTGTTGATCACTCGGAACTTTAATCACTTTGAATATAAAGTGGATGTCTGCTGAATATTTTTTTAAATTACTTAAAGCATGCACCAAACAGTGGATTTCTCTGGACATAAAGTAGGTCTATATTTATGACATTTAGGATGTCCACGAGAATTTGTCTTACGGAAAAATAAATCATTGATTTCTACCATTTCTCGTTAGAGAAATCAGTTGGTACAGACTTGACCAAAGACACAAGCCACGAAACTCAGAAAAAAATTACAAATTTTTAATAAAGATAATTTATACCAAACTCGGGTGGATCGTTTGTTAGCGTGCTCGCTTTACACGGCGCAAACCCGAATTCGAATCCCGAGGCAAATAATAACTGTGATCTTTCCTTACTAATGCCCCAGTATCTATTGCTCTACGGCGTTGAGAAAGTCCACCCTAAAGTTAAGAAGACCAGTATATACGGTGAAGGGATGTCTTCGTACTAACCACACGGACCCCTTATCCCATGGCCCAGAAGCCGGGTCACCGCTGGATGGCCAAGACCAGTAGCGGGCTGTCGAATCAAGAACCGAAACAGGATGATCATCCGGGCTCCACGTTTTGTCAAAAGGAAGATAGGGACGTTAGTATTAGTTGCATTAAGTGATAACCAGATAAATTTAAATAATTCTAAATAGGTATCACCAATACGCCAAACTCTTAATTGTTGAAATCTTGCTTGAATTTATCAAGCATGAATACTGAAATATATCATGCGCGAGTACTAGTCTGCAATTCGTGTATAATAAAATACATTTTTCACTTGATTTCAATAGAAGCTAAAATTTTCTATACTGAGCGTATTTTCAAACGACCATTTCTTTTCAGTGTACTAAACCGCCTCAAAACAAAGTAATTCTACTAACAAAAATTACTTGCAGTTTCTCGTAACTGAGTATTCATTATATTCTACATACTTTTAAAATATTAGGTCATTAGAAAACAAAAAATGCAATCTGTAATTCAAGAAAGGGTTAAAGAAAGCGAGGTGAGCTGCGAAGGCAAGTAGAAAACCGGAAGTTCTTTTATATATCCTTCAGATTTCTTTTATTCTTATTTGTTTTCTTATTTTTAAAGTTTTATTATTATTAATCACTTCAACTTATGTCATTGCACTTATCCCATTCTTATTAACGATTTTTCGTTTCACTGTCTTTTTCAACATTCATTTTGTACGTTGCTAATCGCAAGCAATAAGAATTTCACTTCAGAGACATCTATTTATTAAAAATAATGTATTATTAATTACATATATTTATGTAAATTTTGACAGACCAAGTACTTAACTAAGAAAACAAATTATGAGTTTTAAATAGGTTAAGAATCTGGCCCGCGTACCCTGTCCACCTAAGCCTAAAAGTGTGCCTCACAAGGGACTGTAATGACCGTAGTGTAGAGTTTTGGGATGGGGCAGCCATAAAGGCGTGTACAATAATGTACCATAATATTGGTTTCCCACTAATGCGGTGGATTATTTTAGGAACATTCTTTCTCACATGGGTGTATAGAAGTTTAGTATTTGTTGGAATTGTTGTAAAATTCTGCCATTAATTTAATGGTGTAAGTGTACTTTTGTTTGAATAAGCACTTCAGACGCTCTTGCGCGATACATTACGTTTCATAGCGAAAAAAATGCATGGTTTCATTGCAAAACCAAAGTTTGCTATAATGATCCTGCAAGAAACGACCTAGAATCCAATCAAGTAGTTTATCACGTGCACTCCAACGTCCCCAATAAAATTCCCAAATTATTTGCAGCGCTATTAGTTATTGAATCACACTTTAATGAGGGCATATCTGGTAGGGACGACACTTTTAGCAGAATTGACACTGCCTTTCCAAAACATTTGTTTCTCTGCATAATAAGCAGTGCCACCTCCCCAAGTTGCAAAGAAAGGTAATTCCATCCCCTTGCAATAACAAAAAGCGTTTGACTATGAGTATTTTACTAAATGTTCATCTTAAAATGGGTGAATATTTATTAAAATGCTCATACGCAGACAAAAGACCAAAGAAATAACACCCAAGACATGTCATTTCTTCCGTGTTATAGCTTTCTAGCGTAATAGAAGCGTCAAATATCTCAAAAATTACTGAAAAAAACAACAACAAAAAAAACACAACCTTGTGGTACGCCTTTACGCTCAGGAGGGCAGTCTCCGCCTGCGTCTTCCGAGCGGAGCCGGCGCTGACAGCGGCGGCGGGAGGAGCCCCCAGCGAGGGGCGGCGGCGCATTCGCGAAGGGGGCGCCGCTTCCGCCACAAAGAACCGGAAGTCGCGGAGGTGCGCAGCGGCGCAGAGGGCGGCGATCTTTGTGCGCGCCTCCGGCTGACTTCTCGGCGGCCGTTGCGCCTTCGTTTGTTTCCCTCGGCTGCCCTCGCCTTCCCTTCCCTTCCGATGCGTTGCGTTGCTTTGCGTAGCGCGGGGCATAATATGGCCTCCCGGAGGGCGCGCGACGCGACGCCCAACGCGACGCCCAGCGACGCGCGTTGCTTCAATGGGCGGCAAAAGCGCGCTCCGCGGCGTCTTTTGCGCGTCGCCGCCGCCGCCGCCGCCTTCGCTTCATTAACGGGCGGAGCTGACGGCCAAAGTACAGGGCGCGCTGCGCTCGCTCGCGCGTCAAGCGCAGCCAGACGTCAACGGCGAGATGCCCGCGCCCCTGCTCGAGACCTGTGAGATCCTGTGATTGCTGGGGAACGGGAGGAGTCTTTTCTTTCTGCTTTTCGTGGACGGTTCAAAAGGTCCGAGATTCTAATTGACTCGAACCGCTCAACGTTCCGTTTGCGTTAGTCTTTTGATCAAAATGGCGGTTATCGGCAAACTGCCCGAGAGTGGAAGTATATTTAGAATAACAATAGTGAGAACGTTAATGGCGGGAGGTCGAAATTGAATTCCTCTTAAGTCATCTTTTTCGAGCGATAATGTGTTTCACTAGTAAACGTAGATTTTTTTAAATTTCTGAATTTAAAAAAACTCGAGGTTTGCTGAAAGCAATACAAACCATTAGGTCTCCATTATTCCCATTTATCAATAATAAGAGAAATTGTACGAAATAACCCGGTGCGAAAAAAGCGTCCGTTTTGCAGGAGAACGGTTTTATCCTGAGTGAAGTCGTTCATTTCGCCGTGACACATGGCAAAGTGTTTATTCAGCATACTGACTGTCTAATGAACTACATTTATGACAAGTAAAAATTGACTATTTTCGTAGACGTAATTCTTTACTCTAACTAAAAATTGCTATTTTTGAGATCATGTAAAGGTGAGAGTCGGGAGAAGTGAAGTCGATTTGGTAGGCCACTGTGTGAGAGGGCATGTATTTTTTGACCTCGCCCGTACCTTAAGGTACATTCAGGGCTATCAAAACTCCATCAATTAAAGAGATTCGGTGCTCCTGAGAAACTGACCAATGACTTTTTTTACCACAAGGGCTACAATATTTTACGAAGCTTTTTGTCAGAATGGTGAGTGATAAAGAAAGGAAATTTGAAAGCAATCCCAAATTTTCAACCTCCATTCCTTAATTTGTTGTTATTATGCTTTAGGAAATATCTTGAATGAGAGCTGGAGTATCGTCACAGGTGACGTTTGAAGGAATTTTTGTTCCGTAGAATTGAGTACCTCTTCTCCACGTTCTGAAGTAGTCGTGATCAAACGAATGAATTTGTTGGTAATTACACGTGTCCCTATGTTGTCGCTGCTAGGCCTTTCTTATTATGGAACAGGAGGGCCTTAAGTACACGGTCCGGGCACTTCCTAGCATTCATGAGAAGCCTGAAATCAAGTGAACAACGAGGGGAGGGGAGGAACAGATTGCTCCCCTTGAAGTCGTGTTCCCTTCCGAATGTGTTCATTCCCAAGGCGTCAATCCAGATGGCTTAAAAGGATTTCATTATAAAAACGATTGTTCATGAAATGTCCTCATCGTGCGTCTTTTAAGGCACAAAATATTAATTGTATCTTTCGCAAATTTATGCATAAATAAAAAACATCAGCATTAAAAATAGTTTGAAATCATCGATTTAACAAAGTTGCATGAATGTTTGTTGCAAAATTACCATTTTGACTATAAAAAGGCAGTTGATTGGCAATACTATTGTACTCGTGTATTACTCGTAATTTTCTCTCCCTCTTCCTCCTACTTATGTTTACTAAAATAAAATTATACCTTGTTTTTGATTTCATGCGATACTTTTAGTTTATAGTTTAGCTTTAGATTTCAGTTCAGTGTTTTATATTTAATGAAGTTTTTAAAGATATTACATTTTGTATTATATTTCTACAGTGTTTGTTTTTAATTGAAGACTTAAGAAAATAATTTAGACACCGAAAAAATGTTTTATTATAGTTATATTCACTTAATTTATACATTTCTTTGACAATATGCACAGTTTGAAAAAAAATGAAATTTTTGTAAATCTTTATACTAATACTACTTACTGATTTTTCCAGCACACATACATATTTGTTGCAGCCCATGCGTATGTTCTTGGACTTATTCTGGCCTTTCCTTTCTCCAATCTTGCAGGTCTTGTCTATATCACTACTCTGAAGAGTGCTAATTGCCCGGAGAACATTTTGCCTTCTTTTTTGTTAAGTAAGTAGACGCTAGTTCTACTAATAATTTGAAGATACGAATCTCGACGAGATATTTTCTCTTTCGTTCCCTCCCCGCACATGCAATTGATGGCCGCCATACCGAGAAAATTGAAACGTATCCTTGACCACTATTTACTCCCGAATTTCACAGTATACAAGCGCGCCACTTGATCAAGTATGTCAACGAAATATTTCGTTTCATTATAAAATTGAACAGCCATTGGAAGTTTCTTCGAGCTGTTTTCATCAATAGCATTGAGAGAGTTATATAATACTGTCACCTAAAACGGCAATTTTTCGTTAGAAATTTCTTGTTGTTGGTCCGTGAAACCGAAAACGTGTGTAATTATTGTTCTTATTTGTAGTAAATTAGTACTTTACCACATTGACCTGTTAGAATCCTCGTTTTGTGGGTCCTTTATAATGAAAACGTAGAATCTCACTAAAATTGTTTTTCTCAATGATGCAGACTCATGAATTTGAAACGGATATTTGAATGTTTGGCGGGTTCTTTAAAAGAAGCCTCGAGGATATTTCCAATTTTTTCTAAAAAGTGACTCAATATTTTTGAATTAAGTTATTTTATCGGTTAGAGCAAAGTACAAGTATAAAAATGGTGGAAGTCTGAGTTTCGATGAATTCGCTCATTTTTGAAAATTGCAAAAGTTCAAATTTTTTTCGGCACCTCCCTAAATTGCAATATTGAAGATACAAAATTTTCTTTTCAATTAAATATATTACTCAAAATTGGAGCTACAAATGAGGTGATATGCAAAGATTTTCAAAATATGAATAGTTACCACGTAATTTTACGGAAAAGAAAAGCATTTTTTTAAATTCTCAAAAAAAGGCTCCAATTTTTTAAAGAACTTTTGGAACAATCTTTACTAAATAACATTGCATTAAAGCAATTTTTATGAATTATTTTCATTTTTTAAAAACTACACAAATATTTCTCTGAAATATCATTCACGTCGTTAGTATTTATATTATTAGCATATTCAAGCATTAGTGGATACGTGAGTGAGTACAGTACCTCAAATGATTTCTTATGAAGTTGATCAAAAATCCAAAAGTTGTATGTGAAAATTGCACATATTCAGAATCACTTTCTAAAAACACGACTCCATTTATATAAAACGTTTGATACTGATAACGCTCAATGCACTGAATTACGGAACTTAAACGCCATTTTAATTTTTTTTTTTGCTTTTCAAAAACTTAACAAATATATTTTATATAATTATATATATTCTATATAATATTATACAATTTATTGAATAATATATACTTTATATAATAATATATTTTATATTTTTTAAATATCTCTCATGACTTTCATATTTACAGTAACGGCATATTTTACCACAAGTGCCTCAAATGATTTCTTATGGAGCTCCTCGAAAACTCAAAACTTTTCTGTGAAAATAAGCTCAAAATTGCGCATTTTCAGAAATGCTCAAACAACATTTTCTTAAGAACGGCTCCAAGTTTGTCAATGAAGGTAGGATATAGGACCATGATTTAATCTTCTGTAAGATTCTTAAATTCATATTTCAGCGCTACTATTACGTGTCCGAAAAATGAGAATTCGAATGCAACGAATTATTTTTACCATACGCATATTTTTGTAGTGATATACGTAATTCTGGAATGTAAACTTTTCACCTTAAATAGTATTTTCTTTGCTTACTAGAAAATATACTGCAGGACCATTTACATTATTGGAGATTCCAACACCTTACACACATGAATGATAGTATTACACAGTATCTTATACATATTTCATTTTTGTGTAATAATTCACAATGAAAATGAATTGGTGAAAAATATTTTAGTTGTTTATTTGAATTGTATTTCATTAATAAAACTAAAAAGTTTATTTTAAATTAAATTTCGAACTCTTTGCCTTTAATTATTTTAATAATTGTTTTGTCTTTTCAAAAGTATTTCCAGTTAATGGATAATTGCTACTTTTTAACAAATTAATAGATTAATTTAAATTGTATTTTCTTTCGATTAGAATTAACAAAATACAATTAATTGCACGAGTTTTGCGATCGCTGCGGGCAGTGACTTTAAACCCCGTTGCGCAGATGCATCGAGCGCTCGGCGGCGCTCGCCTGTTCTGCGGAGAACCGAGAGCCGAAAGGTGGCCGGTCGACATGCCGGTTAAACAGGGATCTCCTTCCCTCCGTGCCCCTTCCGCAGAGCGTCGGCGCGGAGCCTCGGGAGACTCGAGCGCTTGTTTCCGCCCGAATGCAGAGCTCTAGTCAACACCTCTTTTAATGTAAAAATAGGTTAAGTATAGATTGAAGGGTTTTTTTGTAAAAATAGGTTAAGTTTAGATTAAATTATTTTTTGTTGTAAATTCAGAAATTCAAAATCATCCTAATATGTTTTAATGCGTCGTATCACGCATGACTCCATTATACTCCCCCCTCCCATTTCGGAGCAGCCGGGAAAAATGCCAAGATCCGCAATACGAGGATCTCAGGTGTCGATTGCCCGAGTAATGAAAATATGGCCCCCAACCATACGAAAGGTTTTAATTGTGAACCTTGAGGCCTTTGCATGTTGGACCCTCCTAATGTAGTCCACAGACATAATTAATTGTATTATTTTTTTTTAAAGTTCGGATTTAACTTCATCATTTGAGTAAGATAGACGATAGCGGATAGTGTTTTTTGTTGTTAGATGTAAAATTTGGAATCCTTTTATTCACAATATTTCCTGTATTCTTTGAAATCACCAGTTATTGAAGAGTATTGAATTGTGGTCATTTTTAACTTTAGGGCAGAAATATTTCTTTCTTTCTTTTAATTTAAGTTCGCTTTTTAACTACTAGATCATGTAGCGACCAATGTTGATTGTTTACATTGGAGTAACTGTAGGTGTAGGACGACACGTGAGGATAGCACAAGCGCACACACACACACATGCGCGAAGCGGGATTCGAACACGCGACTCCTAAAGTCGAGGCAACTATGGCCCTACAGCGTTAGCGACCTCGGCTATCCAATTCGACAAATTTCCCTTTGCTATATTGTTTTGTTTCTATTTATTTGCTACACTTCACCACATTTACAGCTTGTAAAAAATGAGGGCCCCACAGAGGGAACCGGTGTTATTGTCCATTACTCACGCAAGGCCTCCTAGCACACTTGAACGATATCGGATAGAAACACTTTTTAATCACTACACTATTTACATCACTTTCCATTGCTTTCCGCCGCTTGGGGCGACCGCCCCAAGAGACACAGTCCGTTCGCGACGAGGCGAGCGGTTCCGTTGTACACGTAGCACGTTCGAGAGCGCACCGAAGGCTGAGGTGCCTTGCACTTGTCTGAGCGCATTGGAGGCACGGCCGTTCGCAACGTAGGCTCTGCACGAACGGAAACAGACGGCCTCGACCGGGAATCGAACCCGGGATCCAACCACGGAAGCCTGAGGAGCAATTTAGATAAGTGAAAATGCTAAATTAAGTTATTTTTCTTTGAGAGAATACATTTATGGGCATTAATTAGTTTCGTATGCTAGAATATTTTTCCTCGCAAATTAAGCAATTGGCAATTTGCAATTAAATCAGGACTTAATCGGAAGAAATCATCGCATCGCGTCAGGACTTCATCGCATTGAGAAGAAAAGCCTTTCTTCAAGTCGTCCCAATTTCATTTTTCGTAATATACTGGCAATGATATCTGAATTATATGATAATGTCGTAAAAATGTATCGTATAATGGAGAATTTTGGGACACCTGAATGTATTGGGCAATTTTTTCTCCATCGACGATGCCATTTTATTAGACGTTTATCACGCCATTTTTTGTACGCGTATTCAATACACGTCAGATAACAGGGACCCCACCCATAGAGTCAACAAATACAGAGAGAATAATTTAAGATTATATAGAAACATATTAGAGAAGTACACAACTGTTTCTTCTGGTCCAAACAAGTTTATTTCAACTATTACTAAACACAAAGTAACGGGTGTTCCAATGCAACTTAGTTTATTGTTAAGCCATTTTATCAGAGTAACAGAAAAAATAGAAAATTAAAAGAAAAAAGTTTCATTTGATATTTCAATTTTAGAAATAAAAACATTGTATTTTTTGAAAGAGTAAATTGAAAGGGAAAATTGGTGCTTTGGATGATGTGAGATCTTATCAGTTGGGAACAGATCAGACAATTTCACCGAACATTTATTTCGAGAGAATTGTTCTAAAAACCGTGCCTGGTTTCTCCCTCACAGAAATTTTGTGAACTTATCTTTAAATAAACAAGAACTCGAAAATTATATCTTAAAATTGGCACTGTAAGAACATGAAAATTCTCAATCAAATCCAGAGTCAGAGCTATTCAAACCAAGTCGACGATACTTTTCACTGAGTTAAGCACGTACGTGTAGTTGGGCGTCCTGCTATTGAGAGCTACCATACTACTTATTTCCGTAAAGTCTAGGAGTCTTGTTGTTATTCATTGTTTGCTCCAATTAGTTCCCAAACGTACACAAAGACGTATTGCAAGACAAGACTGAGGGAGAGGTTCATTATCATTGTCTATGAGACATTTAAAATCGCTACTAATGGTTATCAAATTATTATAGAATGTCCGCTGTAAAAATATCAACTTGTGCTGCCTTATGAGAAGCGTTCAAGCAAATAACATGTCCATTAAATCAGATTTTTCTGAAACTGCGAAAAACTGATTGTTGATAAGTGATTGCCTTTTCAAAAAATGTAATATGCTGTATTGCTAATCAGTAGTCTACGTATACCGCTATATATTCAGTTATTAACAATTATGACGATATTTTAGATTAAAAGTTGGACATGTTTGCTTTTGCCCTGAGCACCTTCGGACATGTTTCCTTTTGCATAAAATAGGGCTTCTATTATTATTACATTTGATTGCGATAATTTTTTTACTGCGGTTCGTATGCAAATATTTTATGATACCAAACAGGCAAAACTGCTACCACAATTTCTGTAGCTAATGTTACCATTTTTTAGTCTCTAAAGAAATTACAAAGAACTAAAAAATTAAAATCTATATGTGTCAGGCATGATCGTGTCCTGAACAAATACAATTATCTTCCAGTTCTTGACTATCCATTATAGTCTGACTTTCAGCTATCGGACCATCAAGAACAAAGAAACACCATTCCAGGCAAGGAGTATCTGAAGAACTCTCTCGACTTTTCTCCTAAAAGCTCTATCTATAGACCTATTACATTAGATCTCTTTGTCAATAGTATACCTCTTTCAAGTGACAAATGCTGGAAGCTAATTTAATCATTTGTTAAAAAAAAAACAAATACATTTTCCAAGGGTTAAATAAGGAACTTAATCATATCTAAAATACTGCTCTAGGATAATTTTGACTGTATGAATCTTCTTTCCTTTCATTTTTACTGAATAATGATTCGCTTCAAATGTCTGATGTTCTGTACGTTCTTGCATAAAAGTTTTTGTGACCTTAAGATCACAATCTTCTAATAAATAAAATAGGATGCTGTTGTGAAGACTTTACAGACGAAATGAACCACGCGGTATGAGCAGTCATGTGTTCGTGAATCTTGGCATCTTATTGGTTACGCGACATGTTCTTTATTGCTTGCGACAACGCTCTGTTTTTTGCCTGAAACTCGTATGTTTACAAGTAAAATTATTAGGTATATATTTGCTTTTGCTCCTCCACATCAGGACAGAACATGCAGCTGGTCATTAGTATTACCTCAATGCTAACTCACTTTTTTTGCCGATGGACATTTTTGTTTTTGCAGGAACGCTCCTCTTATGTCCAGGAACCCGGCCAAATCCTCATAAAGGTTGAAGAAAATCAGGCTATCAGTATTATGAATTTCATCCGTGTGAAATCTAATTGTGGCCCAAGAATCACGTGTATCAATAATTTCCTGGCCACCCAGCATGTTTATTGTAATGAGATTCAGTCCACCACTTCGTCCACCTCTGGCTAGTTGACGAAGTTGCAGCGGTGCCCGCAATTTTTGGGCGCATTTTTTCTCTTAATTTTTAATAAGCTAGATATGGTGGTACAGACGCTTTTTAAAAACCGGTTTTGAAAATATTGTCATGAGTTGAATTTTTTCTATGGAAGTTTTAAATAAAAAGAAAAACTTTAAACGTCCTGCTGACTGGTTCTTTCATTCTCGGGAACCCAGACTTTCCCATATTACTTTTCTATTTCCTTTAGTCTCGGCTAGCTGCTCGGCTTTTCACATACTCTTGCCAGCTGCCATCTATCGCCACCCAAAGTACATTTTATTGACATTTTCTTAATTTTTCGGTTTTCTAATTGTAAACGGAAATATTATTTTAAGATTATTAAAGAAGAGTAAAACCTTATCCTAAATGGCAATTTTATTTTAAAAAAGTTGAAGCCGTTTTTAAAAATTTGGCTTTTAAGCGCTACTGTAAATTCGGAATTTGAAGCTCTTTTTCATTATTGAATTTTATTGACAATTATTGAATTTTCGAAAATCTTTATTTAAAGTTATTTTAAGTACATTAACTCACAAATACAATAGTGTTCACAAATTGCTGGAAATGTGCATATTAACGGCGTGAGAAATCTTTCAAAAAATTTACATTTGTGTAATTTTTGAAAAAACAAAAAAATCCACAGAAATTAACTTTACGTCATATTAAAAAGTGCAATTAGCGCTATTTGTTCGAAATGTTTGAAGAAAAAATTTGGAGCTATTTTTGAGAAAATGGCGTTTGAGCGTTTCTGAAAATGCGAAGTTTTGAGCTAGTTGTCACACAAAATGGTTGGGTTTTCGAGAAACTTTATAAGACAGTATTAAAAGCACTTGTACTCATAATACAATAATGTGAACAAATTTTCGCTAGCATAAATATTAACGATATGAGAGACAAATAAATTAATTTTTGTAATTTAAAAAAACAAAAGAATAGAGCAATAAGGCGTTTATGTCATATTATAGAGTATATTTAGCACTATTCCTACCAAAAGTATAAAGAAAAAAATTGAAGCCGTTTTTGATTATTTCAAGATACAAAATCTTGTTCTTGTATTCTTTTAAAATTGCATATATTGCACGCAATATTGCAGGAAAACTACTAAAAGTTTTAAAAAATGCACATGACCTTAATGAAAGAAATGAAAACGACAATGAAAAACACGTTTTATTTGAAGGAAAAATCTCTATCTTTAATTTTGTAGTTGTAGGAAGACACCGAAAAAAATTGATTCTTTAGCAATTTTCGAAAATTTGGAGCTAATCGGACCTAAGCTACTTTATAAGTATCCGGGGAGTCCGGTGTCTTCGGGATTTATAATCTGCCTTGTGCAGTGTCATTCAGCAAGTTGCTGCAACTTCTACTAAGCTACTACTGCTAGTAATAATAATAATAATAATAATAATAATAATAATAATAATAATAATAATAATAATAATAATAATAATAATAATAATAATAATAATAATAATAATAATAATAATAATAATAATAATAATAATAATAATAATAATAATAATAATAATAATAATAATAATAATAATAATAATAATAATAGCCGATCAGATGGCCGAGATCGCTAAGGCAGTAGTGCCGGAGTGGTTTCGGACCAGAAGATCGCGGGTTCGAGCCCCGCCTCGGGCATGGATGTATTTGTGTTTGTGTATGTCTGTATGTGTTGTCCTTTCACCCCCATTATCATCATATCATCATTTCATCTTCCATACCCCCAGGGCTAACAACCGCGGGGGATAAAAATCGGATCCAGCTAAAAATGCTGGTCCCCCCAAAAAGTTGTTGCAAGCACCTGCCACCGCGATAATAAATAAAAACTGAGCCACGGTAAATGCAGGATGCTTGCATGCGTGGTCCTAGTCGGCCGATTAACGAAAATAATAATAATAATAATAATAATAATAATAATAATAATAATAATAATAAGTGTAGGTTACTCTATTATTACAAGAAATTTAAAGAAAAAATTTGGAGCCGTTTTTGAAAACATTTCGAAAATGTCCGGAGGGCTTCATGTAAAGTTTCCCTAAATTTTGAAGAATGTTTTTCAAAATCTTAAAGTTTTGACTCGAGCCAGATGGATCCTACGCATGGTATAGGCGTTAGTAGTTTTCACAGATACCAGACGGACAGACAGACGGACGGATAGACAGACAGACGGACGGAAGGACAAATGTACGTTTTGAAAAACAACAACACTTTTTCGGTATCTGGGGACCCCAAAACGTGTATTTCCGTCGAAATCTCGCAATCGATTTTCTGTAACATTGCATAACATTCCCTGCTACTTATATTACTTCGTATAAACGTACGTATACGCGAAAGAAAAATTGTGAGGTCGCAACTCTTGTCGCATGTTTTTTCGGGTTGTGCTCACTACCCACCTCAGAATAGTGTTGAACCAATTCGAACGCTTCCAGAAGAGTTGTTCTGAAGAGTACATTTTTTAGCGTATTATCAGGTGGCTTATTAAAGAAAATGTATGCATTTCCAAGCTCCTATTCCAGAACATACCGTTCCATTCTTAAAGATTTATATTATAATATAATTTAGTACTTGAAATTATCCTACAAAAGTGGATTCAGCAGTACGCTCTGAAGAAGGCCACAACACGCTGGCCGAAACGTCAGCCACCATGACTTTGACGCGGCTCGTCCCAGCCAACGATGCAAGCCCTGCTCCGCATACTGTTAAGAGCGGCGTCCGGCAATACATTATCTGGCCACCTGCCATCACCCGGTACAGTTTTGCTGGGACATGTGATTCTCGCAGCCGCCGCTAGATACCATCGCTAAAAACCTAAAAGTATTTAGAGCATTTTTTTAGAATCTTCTCGATAAATCCAAAAACTTATCTTTTCCCAACATAAGATTGAGATGCGTCGAGTGAAATTTTATTTGTCTCGATTGGTGGACGGGAAGGGGTCTAATCACGGAATGCATTGCACACCGTAGCGCAGTTCTATTTTAAATGCCCTATGACGATGTGTTGGCCTGCGACTCTAGCGATCTGCGCGGCGACAAAGTAAAACTACGTCGCCGATTACATTCGATATTTTTGTAATGCAGCTCCATTCTGCATAATCTGACCAAAAGTGAAATGTTTGTATATTTTAATAGCTTCTCGAATACAACTAAATATACAACAGGTGAAGGGGAATTTTGGAACTACTTTAAAAAAAATAATTATTTTAATGTAATGAATGCCGTCCATTGAAATTAAATAGTGCGGTGAAGAATAGCAACTATTTCTTTACTTTCCCTGAAAATGTGCAGAAACTGCTGATATAAATCAGTACAGAAAAAGAAGTACAGGATCGTGCTGATTGTGCATATTTTATTTCACAGCACTACAATATTGTTTTCAATACTACATATAAAATATTTTCTATTTTTTCTTACTAATGAAGAATTAACTTCGTCTGGTTGGCCGAGATCGTGGAGACAGTAGCGTCGTAGCGATATCGGAATGAAGGATCGCGGGTTCGAGTCCCGCCTCGGGTATGGTTGTAGTTGTGTCCGTCCTTTAACTCCCTATTATTACCGTATCTAGTCATCTTCATAGTTACCATGAGGTTAAATCCCGTAGTGGTCGCTAATGACCTAGATATTGATGCAACCTTAAATTACAAAAAAAAGTATTTACATCCCAAATGCTGGAATTTTAAATATTTCGTCTCGCCGTTTCCTTGTTGAAGTTATTCTCTTTGCTGAATTTCAACAAATATAATATTCTTTCTCTATCAAAAGGTTTCAGAAATATCACCACCTTACAATAACCACTCACAAGCTGGGAGTCTCAGAGTTTCTGTAATAGCTGAGTAGCGTATTAGTTTGATCAGCAATGAATTTTCCAAATTCTGTCATTAAAAGTACTTCGCACCTTGACAGATATTCTTTAAAACTAACAGAACACACATAAATTAAACAAAGTTATTTTGAATATTTTCAAAGCAGTGAACTTTTTTGTCATATCTTCATCTAGACTCCACTCTAAAAGTTTTGCAATATTTCACAAGGATACAACTTCATAACGTTCTTTAATATAATACTAAAACATATTGTTGGGCATTAATTTTTGATAAGTCCTTATTTAATTCCCTCACATGTATTTCTTAATCCTTGTGTCCACCAGGTTTATTAGCATCCCTAACTAGCCAAAAAATAGGTTGATCTGCGCAACGGTACGATGCGTGTACCGTGGTCTATCCGTGAGTGACATGTGGCATACTACGTCGTACGTTGGTGAGAGAATTGAAAGATATTGCCATTGAGACAATTTTATAATTCATATACAAAATTCGATAATTTTAAGTCTTTTGCATTTTATGCTGATTCTTGCATTTTCAGCAAGCACAAAAAAAGCTTAACTCTGATAAGTATTTCTTTTGTACACGTAGGCTTCCGCGACTCGAGTTCATGACTTCTAGGCTGTCCGGGTGACGCCGCGTCGTTGGCAGAGAGGCCGATGTTTCGCCTGTCATATCGCAGGCTTCTTCAGGGTAGCGACCAAGCCCTGAAGAAGCCTGCGATATGTCAAGCAAAGCGTCGGCCTCTCTGCCAACGGCGCGACGTCACCAGGACAGCCTAGAAGTCAAGTATTTCGTTTTACAAATCTTTTGCATATATCATCAACTTAACAGTGATTTTTGTCGTTAATAGTTATAGAAAGTCATTCATAGACAGTGTTATTTTGAAATATTATGTGATAAATTCCAATTGTCTGACTTGAGTATTGCTGCGGGCTCTTCCCCGTGGCTCGCGGGCAGCCGTATTCCCGCAGCCGAGGGCGTGCCGCGCGCGTATCGCGAGGCCGTTTGGCGCATCGCGCGGCCGCGCCCTCTGCTAATGAGCGCGGCGGAGGGCCCTCGTCCGTTGCGGCGCGCGCAGAGCAGCTGCGGGCCCCGGGGCGCCTCGCGGCCGCTTTGTCGCCCCGCGGGCCCCCGATGGCCCCCCTGGGCCCCCCCGGGCCCCCGCGGGCGCGAGCGCGAGGGCCGTCCGCGTGCGGTCCGCGCCCCGCCGCGCCCCGCTGCGCCCCGCTGCGCCCCGCTGCGCACGCTGCGCGCCACGCCTCGCCACGCCCCCCGCGCCGCCACACGCCGCGCGGACGACACGCTCGTTGACAAGCCGCGACAAGCAGCCGCTGCCGCCCGCCAGCAGCGGAGGAGGTCCGAAGCCAAGACGCTACCGCGCCCCACGGAGTCTACGACAGCGGTGTGCCGAATGACAGCGCGGAAACACATGCGCAGGCGTGCTCCAGGCTTCTAAGCCTGAGTGCGGAAGTGGTGGTCTTTCGGCTAACGATGTACACACCTCTATGTGTGCAGAACGGGAGGACGATGAGGTTGTCTGGGCAATTTAGAGATGTCCACAAAATTTCTGTGAGTCTCGCATCAGTACCTCATCTACGTTCCATAATTCTCTCTCCATCCCGTAACTACTCTAATAATTATGAATAGGCACATCGATCACAAATTTCGTAAGCTTTTTAACTCGACATCGAACTACGACATTACGACTACGAGAAGAGTCGCGATATCTGTACAACAACATACATGGTGCAGAAGTATCATGCAAAGAAAGAAAAGAACCTCTAGTCAAATGATTATTATTCCGAACTTGACATTTCCGACCTGGAATTACATTTGCATACATGAAGCAGTAATTTCTTTTCGGAGCATCGACAGTTAAACTGCCCGGATTGCATATGTCTGGCGCGTCAGTCATTCACATCCCTGTTTTACACAGCACTCAAACCACGCTACCTTTGGTTCCGACAATGCCCCCTGCGCCGTCAAAGTATTGCATTGATTACTGACCGTGATGTTGAATGCAATATCAAACACCATAAGGCCGCCCAGACCCTGAAAGACTTTGAGCTCTGACGAGCAATTCACGCCGAGCGACTCCACACGGCGCGGCGTCGACAACCGCCCGGCAGCCGCCGCCACGCCCCCTCCGCCCCACGCGGCGCCGCCCCCCGCCGCCACGGGCCGCGCCACTCGCGCGCGCCCACCGACGACGCCCGTTGACGAGCACGCCGCCTGCCCACGCGGCACAAACACATGTAGGCCTTTTTTTTTCTTTTTTTTTTTCTGCCTTGCTTACTATGGACTTACGTAGTAAAGAGGGAGTTTTGTAATGCTGCGGAAAAGTTTGCCATTTTCCAACAGTAAATACTTGTGTTGTGGAGCCATGTTATCGAAAAACTTGCAAATGACTTCCTCTGAGAAATTATTTAGACAGAATAAACGTTTTGTGGATCCTTGATAAAATTGGTTTCGGACAAAACGTCTGTCTGTCCATCTATAGTGAACGCTAGTGCCTAAACCGTTCGGAAAATTTTCTCCAACATTGATATTCCCCGACCGAACCCCTGAACTCTCTGCGAATTCGTAAACGGATATTCTGGGGATACTTTACGAGGAACCGCAACTTTTTAAACTTTTCTCAAAAATGCCTTCAAATTTTATTTCAATTTTTTTCTTGGACACAGTTGAGTAGTCTTAAGAAATGACGCAGGTCCAGTTTTCGTTGAACTCTTCAAATTTTCGAAAATTGAAAACGTTAATTTTTTGGTTTCTTTCTAAAATTACAATATTGCTAAATTTTTTTGAAAATAAGAGTAGTTTGTGGGTAACTATTACTTGAATTCAAGAAAATTTAAAAAAATATATTTTTTCAAAAATGGCTTAAAATTATTTTTAAATTTCATTCTAAAATGGAGCAAATAACGATTACAAAAATACCGCAAATCCAATTTTCGTCGAATTCTCTGAATTTTTGAAAATTTAAGAAGTTAAACATTTTTACAGTCTAACTACAACCACAAAATTGAAATTTTTTTCGTAATAAAATCTGTTATTGAAAAATAGATTTTTAAATAAGATCGTGTTCAATTTTTAGAAATATGTGTAATTTTGCGCGTAAAAAGCAATTTTGAAAACAAGATTTTTTCAAAAAGGCTCCAAAATTTTTGCAAAGTAAGCTTATAAAAATGGTGCGGAACGGATTTTCGTTGAACTCTCAGAATTTTTTGAAATAACAAAGTTGACTAATAATGTCAAAAATAGGTTCCGTTGTTGCGCATCTAGTTAAGTTGACGATATATGAAAACTCTTTATTTTTATACAAGATTTTCGTTGGTTTTTTTTTTCGACTTGAACTACGATAAAAACTAGAAATATTCAGAACTGAATAATTAACGGAAAAACGTTTATGAACTTTTAGAAATTACATCACAATTTTTAAAAATAGGCTGATTTTTAAAAATATAATTTTTCAGTCAATATTCAATATAACGAAAAAATCTTATTTTAAAAAGGAAACAATATTTTATCTAAAAAATTCTAAGAATAATTGTACTAAAATGTTAAACTCAGAAAGAACGTTTTTGCCGTGCGGGGTAATGGGGTAAGTAAATTGTAAACGAGGAGGGTGAAGTCAGGGAGTAAGTAAACTAATTTTGGTTCAAAGCATTTTCTTGGGAGGGGGAGGCAGCAACAGTCTTACCAGAAGCACCTTATGCATGGAAAAAGTGTGTTATGCATGGAAAAAGAGACAAAATGTTACCCCTTCTACATAAAAAATATTAAAATCATATTTTACTGATTCATTTTTTCATTTCATTCACTATAGCATTCACAAAATTTACGAGCCCTTGAAACACTACTGGATTATCAGATGATTTAGTTTTGTCATTAAGAAAAACCTGATGCAATCAACCATTCCAATAAGAACGTATTTTCCCACTCATTTTCTCATTATACTTTAGTTCGATGCAATCGTTGTCAAGAACTGGGACACACAAGAAACTATTGTAAAATTGCATTTAAATGTTTATATTACAGAAACAATCATGAAACTGGAAACTAGCAAGCAAGCCTTCTAAATGTTACAATTGTACCGGTGATCACTTGGCTTCAGATCAAAAATACTCATTCTATATTGCAAGGCAAAAGTTATTTTAACGTAGACATTCCCCTCTATTCCTACGCTAACGCTACAGAATGGCACATTCAGACAATGCAAAAGTCTGTTCTTTTGAGTACTGCACGCATCGTGAGGAAGATTTTATTGTTATAACTACGTTTAATCCTGACCGCCCGAGTTTGCGAACGAAGCAGGCACCTTGGTTCTCCAAAGGTCCCGGTGTCTGCTGTAGGACACCTCGCTATGCGAGAGTCTTGAAAGAAAATACTGCTATTTCTACCACCACCACCATTTAGATCTTTTATTTCATGAGTTGTGTCTTTTGACACGAACCTAACAACTAAACAAACCTCAGAAAAGCTTTCGCTGACAGCTGCCTGGCTAGCCTTAAGAAGACTTCGTTCAACGCCACTGCAGATCAGAGGAAGTCGATGCGACGAAACAATAAACACGCTAAGAGAACTTATAGGGTTTTACCTCTGAAATTATGTCTTTACTGAAGCAAGTGAAATAGTCTCATTGTTCAACATTCTAATCTCCAGTTCCCAACAAACATTCATGAATTTGTGACTTTTGGATAAAATGCATCTTCACTTCTAAGATTAGACATGCATGCCTGCGTCTTAAACACATTTCTCTTTAATTGTCCCATCTCCTGTGTCTTCCAACGACTAGCTACTCTTTTTATTGGAAGCTCATTATCATAGCCATTCTTTTCTTGTGTCATCTTGGTATATTTTACCTTCACGAACTCTTCTAAATTTTCATTTGTTCTATGCACAACCAAGTGTGGTCGAATACCAAAATTTAGTATATTAGTATATACGAAGGGAATTCAAAACTTTTCCGTAATGGTGGTTCACCTGGTAATGTTATAACCAATGGCAATTGTAATATAATCACTTTCAAAGTTGGCCCTTGTACGCAAACACACTTGCTCCATAGTTCCTGCCATTGTTGACTAGAGTTAGAAGACTTCTTTTGGCATCTCCCGGAGCTGAACAGTCGCATTGGATTTAATGTCCTCCACGGATGCAAACCGTCTAACCTTGAGGCTATTTTTCTGAGTAGTAAACAGTCAACGTCACCGAGAGCGAGATCCGGGTAGCACGACGGTTGAGAGCCGACATGAATGTGTTCGCTCAGCAATTTCTTCACAACGAGCGATTTGTGACTTGGCACGTTATCGTAATGCAGATATCTGTTTCCTGGTCACTTGGGCCGTCGCTTCTTTCGAATCGCGTAGCGCAACCTCTGCAAAAGAAACTGCACGTAGAAATGGCCAACAACAGACTGTCCACGCGGTATGCACAAAGCCGCCGATATCAAAGAATGCAATGAGATGCGATGTGATTTGTTTGGTCCGGGAGACACTGGTATGTGCCACTCCGACGACTGCAGTTTCTTCTCTGGTACAGACGAGATGAATTCGACGAGAATTACTCATCACCAGTGATAGCCTGTTGGAGAATTGTCGTGTCCTGCGTACATGTATCAAACAGCTTACCAGCGATTGTAATGGTTATGATCCCATCAAATTACATATGATCTGTGGTCCTTTACCTAGGAATAAACTTAGTGCTAACACGACTCATCTTCAAATCATAGAGTAAAATGGCATAAATTGATCCCTGAGAGACACCAACTTTATGCATCAACTCTGCGATTGTCATTTTTTAATTTAATCGAAACGGTTGCTTTTCAAATCATTTCATTTCGAGATGTCGACGATCTCCTACTGTGCTCGTGGTCATCCAACATCGTCTGCCCTTTCTTAAACCGTGCAAACCATAAAACAGTGGTTTTCTTTTGCGCCATATTATCACCATAAACTCGCTTAAGGGTCGATAGCTTCTCTGAAGCCAATTTTCCCATCTTACAAATAAACTTAATGTTCGCACGCTGTTCGAACTGCGACATGGTACCGGTAGACCAACACTTTTACCTCCACTTCACCCGGAGCAAGTGACACCACTGCGCACTGAAACATGTCCAGGCCAGTTTTGTCTGCGCGTAAAGAAGCTCGGCTTCCTACCACAAGAATGTGATAACTTATTCCCTATATATTATCTTTTCGCTTATTTTAGAAAGGCCATTTCTGCTGCTGGAATTCTATTCTCACTTTTCCCTTCCGTGTAAAAGAACACGGACACTCTTTGTTTTACAACATTTTAATTTCTGTTTCAATTTTAAATTTGCTGCTTTGTTTCAATTTTTGTTACATTTGTACTTCGTTTTTTTCTTCTTCTAAGATTACACCACTATGATTTATTTTCTTTACCCGTAATAGTCTTTCTTATTCTCATTATGAGTAATGTAATAAAGAAAGAAGGTAATTCCATAAATTCTTATCATTCGCGCCCTGTGCGAGCCGTGCACTGGAGGTGCGAAAGGGGCAGGGGTGGGGGCCCGAAGGGTTGGCGTTGGGAGGGGGCGGGGGGGAGAAGGAGGAGCGGGCGCGGTTTCCGCTAACGTGATTATGAGGAGAGGCGCGTAATTCAAGGCGCGCCCCGAATAACCGAATTAGCGCGTTTTAATTATTTGTGCGCGCCTCTGTGATGAAGACAAAGCACCAACGCCGTGCGGCCACCCACAACAGTCGCCCCTTTCCCCTCCTGCCGCCTGGCTTTTTAACAAGGGAAGCGAGATGTACCCCCGCCGAGCAGAGGAAAAATACACGCGAGCACCGAAACATTTCTAGAGCCTGGCGCGCCTTAATACTCCCTTTCATATTTTGTTTACTATTAATGCCCTGAAGAAGGGCAAGAAAGAAGAACTTTAGGAAATGCTATTACGGAAGCCCAAAATGAGAATAATTTAAATTTATTATTATAAACGACTTCCTGTTCTTAACATTAATAATTTAAGTCCCCAAAATCATCAACTTCGTGTAAAAATGTTTGGACTTCTGGGATTTCTCATTATGTTTTAGATTCAATGTGATTATGAATTTACTCATTCATGCCAATATTCGATTTAGTTACTAAGTAATTAACTGTCTTACTTAATTGCAAGATACTTTTCATATACTTTAAAAGAAAAATATTAATATTTCGCTCCATTGGTTTGGGATTATCTTTTCTCCATCGTACTTTTTCTTTTATTTACTTCATATGACGAGTGTCCTGCACATTGATTTTGAAGATCTGTTCCCTTTACTGCTTTCACAGTAATATTATTCACAGACCAATTTCTTGGTATGTGTCCTTCATAACTCGCCTTAAAGAATCTCATTACTCATTACTTTAATTAATTTTATTCTCATTTATCTTTGTAATTGTATTTCTCCTCCACGCAATTAGATTAATAATATCATTAAATAAGACAGTTTCATTAAGTGTTTCGTTCATTTTCGTATTGTTAATAGCAACACAAAAGAAAAGTAAACATTCATTGCTTCGTTTTCTTCTTGGAACATATTTCGCTTTCATATATTTCCAGCGTGAAGTAAATGCACCATGATTTTATGATTCAACTAGTAGAACCCAGCAGACGTTCTCCTTCTCTCTTTCTTTCTTTCTTTTATCCGTTCTCTCTATCTCTCTTGGTCTGTCTGACTATCTGTCTGTCTCTCTCTCTCTGTCTCTCTCTGACTCTCTCTGTCTCTCTCGGTCTCTGTCTGTCTCTCTCTGTCTCTCTCTGTATCTCTCTGTCTCTCTCTGTCTCTCTCTGTCTCTCTCTGTCTGTCTGACTATCTGCCTGTCTGACTATCTGCCTGTCTGACTATCTGCCTGTCTGACTATCTGCCTGTCTGACTATCTGCCTGTCTCTCTCTTTCCCGCACTGCCCGCTTGTTCTATCCTCCTCGGCTTCGCCCGGCGTCACTCGCTAAAGCCCAGAATCAAGGTAGCCAAGGTGGATTGGGAATTGCATGTAACTGAAGACCCACCTTCCCATCTGGTTTTGTTGGAATAAACTGAACAGCTTAAAAACTTCCGCCATAAAAAACTCAGAGTTGTGCCAACTTTCATGGCGATCTTAAAATAAGGCTATATTCAATTTTGCGCAAATATGACTCGTTTGTCCTTTAAGCTTGGATCAGTTTGAGCGCGCCGGATTGTCAGATCGCTGCTTACGTGGGCCGTGATGCGACGTCGGTGCTGTGGTGCTGGCAACGTTGGGTACACGAGCATTCCTATAGACGTAGACCCACTTCGGGGCGACCGCGGAGCACTGACGAATGCCAAGATCGACGCGTCGTGAGAGCGGCGTTGGCAGACCACCTGCGCCGAGAAGCAGGTACGAATACTTGTGTCTCCCAACGCGTCTCCACGCACCGTTGGGAACCTGCTACTTACTGCACGATTACAATCGCGCATACCGCTAGCCTGACTGCCACTCACGCCAAACCATCGCCGAGCCCGTCTGGCGTGGTGCAATGTGCGGGTCAGCTGGGAGATGGAATGGCGCGCAGTGGTGTGCAGTGATGACAGCCACCTCTGCCTGCACGCCAATGATGGTCGTGCGTGTTCGGTGACGTACAGGTGAACCCGTGCGTCCGGGGTGTGTTCGCCTACGTCACGTAGGGCCCACCCCGGGAGTGATGGTGTGGGACGCCATCAGCTACAATACGCGTTCATCTTTGGTGTTTGTGGAGGGATCGTTGGCCAGCGCTGGTTATATCAAACACGTTGTGTGGCCTGTGCTGTTACCTTTCTTCCTAAGAGAGGGTGGTTCGCTGTTCCAGTAGGACAATGCCCGCTCTCACACTGTTCGCTCTCTACGAAGTTCGTCAACTACCCTGGCTGGTGCGCTCGCCGGATTTGGCCCCTATAGAACATGTTTGGGACATGATGGGCCAACGTCTGACCCGGGTTGAGACTCCAACAACTCTGCCTGCTCTGCAGGAGGCGATGCAGCAGACGTGGAACAGTGTCCCGCAGGACACTATTCGCCACCTGTACAGTGGGATGCTAGTCCGCATCAGGATATGTCGTACTGCCCGCGACGGGTACACGCAGTATTGATATGGCGTTTCCGGTTCATGGTTCTCTCTATTGCTGGACGTGCGAATCTCACTAGTCACTGCCCATGTAATCATGTGTAGTATTCTGTCTGCGCATTGTGTATTTGTACGGAGGAATAAATTGGAAAATACAACCGGAATGATATAATCCATCAGATCTAATATCAATGTTATGTACGTAAACACTTTTTTTTTAAAATTTCATCATCTGCCTGCCACAAAACTTATCTAGGACATCTGATTTAACAAAAAATTCCAAGTTCATTTCTAATTTTTTGAGAATTTACTTATATCTAAACAATATAGTAAATTTTTCCCTATTGCATAATTTCAGTATAGGCAAATCAAATTTCCTTCTCTGTCTATCGTAGAATTGATGGATTTTGCTGTCATTGAACTTGAGTGAAACATTACATTTAATAAATCGCAGAATATTTCGTTTCATCTTCCATCTCAGCATGTTCACATTAACCCTATATTCCCCCCTTCCCCCTCCTTCACCGCTCCTCTCCCCTTCCCCCTCCGGTCTTCATCCATCGTGTCCTACCCTCACAATCTCTTCAGTCTGCCGGCGTCCACACCATGGACGCGTGCTAATAGTTATTGCACAAAACTGAAACATTCTGTCATGGATTCAGATCCATGCGGTATCTACTCATTTGTTGATGCTTCCTGACTTCTGAGATAATTTTTGTGATACAAATTGTGGATTTTATTATTTATGTATATTATATAACATAAGTTATCTGGATCTTGCGTCCATATGTGGCTTCCATATGTGACCTGAAGTAAGCTACTTGATCTTGTGCCTTCTGCTTGTCTAACAATGTTATATGTGTCAATGTAAAAATTATTTTATTATATTTTAATTGTCATTTTTATTTTATTTCAGTGATTGTTTTACCTGATAACGGAGACTCAGAATGAGCTTCGAAACGTTATAAAATGCAGAAAGCTGAATAAATCATGTTATAATAAGATAATACCTGTATAACATAAATGTGATTGTCTATAAATTCAATGATACGTAATTTAATATAAAGTTACATTACGGAAATCAATACTATTACTAATGTAATGTCAATATTTTTTGAAAAGGTGTGTAATTTAAACAAACGCCAACACAAAACCGCAAACCTCGGTTCACTTAACCGCCCTATTTCTTGATATCGATTGTACCCTACTCGAAAATGGACCATCCAAAAGCCTTAAAATATGGTTTTCCAGCCCGGAGATCTCGAGTATCTCTCCCAAAATATCCTACAAAATAAAGGTATCTTATATAACATGTTTTGGAGGTTCGGCTTCTCTTGTTGGGACGTATAGTACCTCTAGTTTCCTAACAACTTTGTAATAATATACATAATTGGGATAAAAATATTTTTAATTTGACTAACATCTATCTTTTGTATTAAAAAATGTAAAATGTCTTTGATTTCGAAAAAGCTGACGTTTTATCAACCCATGAAGACATTTACATTATATAAACATTCTATGTTTTTAAAGGTTTCGTCTTGCAGTCTCCATCCGTCGATCTGCTCTGCTTACCCTAGTAAGATATGTTTTATGGTATTTACAACATACAGAATTTTATCAAACTATCTCGTTTGACCTTGAGGAATGAGTGTTCTGTCTCAATTTCTGATGTTCTTAAGCAAGGGTCCGCACTTCTAGAGACTGTAGACCCTTCCGTTCAGTTCATGCGTGTTCGTTTAACATTGGCTACATATAATGCTGTGATTTTGAAACATTTAAAGTAAATTGAATACGTGTTAACAATTTACATGTTTAATGTCTACATTTTTAGGATATTATTGACAATTTGCACCCCTATTGCGGGCACTATCCCTATTTGCCCTATTTGCACCACTAACCAGTGGTGCACCACTAACAGTATCTTTATACTTACAAAGGTAAGCAATTCTCGGTGTTGCGTGTAGTGATGGAAATGGATCTTCAATTTGGAAGTGCAACGGATACTGAATACAGTAATACATGTGACTGTATTGTGAAAAGGCATTTACAACAGAGCTTCATTTCTCGTAGTTTTGAAGCGAAGAATCAAATAATTGTGAACGAAACAGTTGACAATTCCACATCTGAATTAAAAATAAGGACTCAAGTGAAGCCCTGCGTAAGAAAGTTTAGCAGTTTCCCACAACTCATGAATGGCTTACTGGATGAAAAAAGTAAAAAATGCAGAAATTATTTGTTGAAAAAACTATTGTTTAAAAAAAATTGAAAATGCGGGAACTAAATTATTGTCTTCCTTTCTTTTTTCCAGCTAAAAACTAGCAAGGAACACTGGGGTTACAATGATATATGAAATACACATAAAGCTATTAAAAGCAACTTTTGCCGCAAAACAACCTCAGTATATAATTGTACAGAAGACATTTGGGAAAGTTAGAATTGATCACATGTTGGATGCACATGTATTCAACAATGTGACAATATGTACAAATCGCCGGTAATGTAAATATTGACCACGTGAGATAAATCAAAAAATTGCAATTGTACAAAAGAATAGCGTAGAAAAAAGAATAGAACAAAATTGCGTTTATGTCGTCTGTTACAGTAAGTTTAGCACTAACTCTACCAAAAGTTTAAACACAAAAAATGGAGCGGTTTTTGAGAAATTTTGGTTTTAGGTATTTTTTAATATTGAGCATATTTTACACAATCTGGGTAGATTGAATATATTTCAAATACGATATCTCCTACATCTTACATACAGTTTATAGTATTTTATTTACTCTGGGGTTTATTACTTTTTGTATAAAATATTTTTAGTGTAATATTCATCTAAAAGTTGAACCTTATAATGTTATTTTTTGTCAGTCGGCAGATTCTATTTTGCTTACCCACAAAAAAAAAACTTCACGACACGCCACGAAGCAGATTATCTTCAGCACACGTGCAAGCACACATGATAAATCGCGCATCCGATGACAAGCGTCCAGTGAGGACAAGCTGCAAATTGGGCGCAACAACCCTTTTGGTAATTCATAAGGGCATTTTCTTCATTGCACGAACTGGAAACCTAATTGGAGCTACGTCCTTTTAATTTCAATCTGTCCTCGCACCGTTCTTGTACTAGATTATCCCTTCTATTCAGGAATTAAACGAGCTTAACGCACTCGTATTGTTTCATTTGACCTTCCTCTTCGCCACAATAATGTTCAAAATCGCATAACCTTTGAAAATAGCATGATGTTTCGTGCAAGTTCGGTACAGATTTAATTATTTATGTTACATTTAACTCCAGTTTTCATAGTTTCTTTGTTAAATTGTTCAGTAAAGTTTTCCACATACATATGCAATGCCTTACACGATAAGTGTTTCAACCATTTGGCAACAAAGCTATTTACCAAATTAGGCATGGTATTATCTAACGCTCGTATATCCTGGCGGCAATTGAATTACTTTCGAGGGATAATCCTAACAAGGTGCTAAGAGAATTAATTTATTTTATTTTGTATTTTTCAACATTATATTTATTTTAATTCTGATGGTATTCTACATTGTGTATGCTCAAATCTTTCAGTTATGAGATCTGCCTATAGTCTACTCACGTACTAACTGGTTGCTCGCCACTGAAAACCATGTTTACAATTGAGTTTTTTTTATTAAAAACCATCAAAGTTTATATTAAATTAAGATCGTCTCCTATATTATTTCAGTTGTATATTCAGCACCTCTCGCAAGCAACAAATCTGCATATATGAGTTCTTTAAAGAAAGGAAATTTCATGGAGACGTGATGAATTTAACTTTGACTTTAAAAATATGAAGAATTTAGTGAAAGAAGCGCATATAAATATTCACGTAAAATGCAACCCGCAACACTCGGTCACGTCAATAAATAAATAAATAAATAAATTATATATATTCTATATATATATATATATATATATATATATATATATATATATATATTCTAGCTAACCCACCTATGCCCAAACTTACCACCTTCAACAGCAGCACGCATGAGCCGTAAGCGTGTTATCAAGATTTTGCTCGTGAAGCGAGCTTAAAAATCTAGGGAGCAGGATCTTCAGGGTGCGAGAAAGGTTTGAACCCTCGACACAATAAAATCACAAAGATTGTACACAAACGAGCGTTTAATTTACCCATAAACTTTTAGTGGCATAATTTCATGACAAAAACAAAAAAATATAGAATCACACCTTTACAAAGAATGAGCAGAACACAAATGGAAACCTTTACAACACACACATATGAATGAACACATATACTTTACACCAAAATTGAGACTCCGAAATGATTTTCCTAATCTCCACTGGGAATTCCCTTGGAAAATTAAATGTATATAAGTCTATGCTATTTTGTTTACATTGCACATGAAACCAAAATTTCAATTTACAATCTCCTGCTTCAAAATATTACATGCAAAGAAAAAATGTGTGCAAGTGTACTACTCTCATTTACAATTCAACTGTGACTAAAAATAACAGAATAATAAATGTCCTAAGTATAATATTTTATGCAGGCAATAGTGCGTCAAAATGTCTCCTACTATGATACTGCAATTTGTTGCCACCCGTGTCCTCAATTTCTTAACACTTTCCACTAATTTTTCCCTGCCGACGTGAACTTGACCTATTTTTCGCGCCCTAACCGTTACCTCGTGGACTTCCCACTTTTTGCCTTGATGGTCGTGCGCTGGTCTCTGCGTCGACGTCGCTCGGTCCCAGCTTCTGGGTCGTAAAGAGAAGGGATTCGCCTCTGCCGTTTACGTTGTCTTCTTGCGTCCTCTTCCGTTCTTCTTCCTAGTCGTTCCGTCTTCTTCCTCGTGCGCCTGGATCCTCGGCCTCTTCTTCCTCCTCGTCTGCTACCGGCGCTTCTGACTACGCCCACGTTGCGAAAATGTCCCTTGCACTTCGCCGAATACTCGTGCAAGTTCCTCGCTCGTTGCTACTTCTACTTTGCTAAACCAGAACTTTTAATGCTTCTCTCACAACGGGTAACTTTTACTTCCCGTATCGTTAATTGAAGGAATACTTTACTGAATCTGCACTATCTCGCGGACGACTGACTAGAACGTCTGTTCGACGCCGAATACTCCTACCTAGTAGTCGTTGCAGCGGCAAACAATATCTAAACTAATGTTAACGAAAGTGTTGGCTCGGCGAGCGGTAATCAAAGTGCTGCTGGCTCGGCGATCGGGAACCCAAAGAGAAGGGCTGCTTACTCGACGAGTGGTGGCAAGAAAAGAGAGCTCCCGCTTGCGGGTTCGCGTATATATCGCCCGACGCCTGGGGAAATTTTTCAGTGGTGGGGTTGCTTCCCCTCTCTCAAACCTCCACAAGGAAAACGTTGCTTGCTAGTTCGCCACCGTCTAGTACGGGCAACGGATACCAGGCCGCGCGTTTAAGAACCTCTGCTTTCCGCGCCTGCTATCCTCGCTGCCTGTGGGTGTTCACACATACGAGACGGTGGCGTTATGGGGTTGCACAATCCCATAGCGGCACAATATATATAACTCCTAAATAACTCCTACATGGAACGTTCTAGGGTCTTAAAACCTGGAATTTTGAGGCCAATGGCCTCCTATTTAAATCCTTGGTGCTGGATGCTCGCTTTGTTTGTTACGTCCCGCTTAAAAGGCTAAGATTCGTCCATCTTATGTTTACACTTTCTGTGTACGCCATGCTTTTGCCGATTGACATGGTTTATTTGCATAATCATAATAATTGGCAGGATTTCTTTCACGTTATGAATGAAGGGCACGAAGGTAGCTACAACATATTTTGGGACTCGAGAGTCCGAGACTCGAGATAGGAACCTCGCCCCACGAAATTGCCAGAGTTATCTTCGTGTAATTCCAAGAGAGTGTAGGCAGAAGGTTCAAGAAAAATTTCGAAGGGGCAATAGCAGAGAGCTTAGAAAATAAATCAAACTATTATGAAAAGAAAGCTCTTCTTTTGATGTTCTTCGTCAAAAAGAAGAAAACCAATATTGGCAAAGAATTGACGATTGTATGCAGTAAAGAGAGAAGACTGTGTCTTTTGGTTTGTGTTTTACATGTACCAGTATTTTCGTTATAAGAAGTAATTCGATCAAATTTTCAAGTCTGCTTGCACAGTCACGATATTGCATTGAAAAAGCTGGAAAATAATTCATTCCTCAGCGTGATTAGTAATTTCAAGAAGTTAATTTATATCTTAGAGAAGTTCAAGCATTTGCAAAGAAAACTAGGACTTTTCTCGTTGTACATTTAGTGCTGTAAATGCTATTTTGAGCAGGCTAGAAAAAGAGCTAGATGATATGCGCAAGCAAGATAAATTTATCAATATACAGATCGATTTATTAATTATTGAACAACAGTGTTACAGATACAGTGCTGATTTGTATGATTTCTACGGTATTATGTTTGACATGTTGCTCACATGTTGCAGACCCCTCATACATACAAATATTTGAGGAAATAGGCACATGTTGTCTCAATTAAGAACACTCAGAAAACACAAGAAAAGGCAGATGAGAATATTATGAAGTGTGCTAAGAAAAAAATTCAAGACAATGCAGGAATGAGATTGCATAGTTTCATTAATGTTTGATGGAATTTGTATCACACCTTTCTTATGCAACAAAAATTGAAATATAGTTGGCACATCATATGATAGTTCATGTGCTGCTACTTCACCTCATGTTATATTTTTAATATTATTTAAATTACCCTCCTAAATTATTTCAGTAGTATAGATGAGTTTAGTGGCCCTCACATGCAACCAATTTTTATTAACGGGGTATATAAAGAAAGATAATTTCATGGAGCCGTGACAAATTGCACTTTGACTTTAAAATATGAAGGATTTGTTGAAAAAAACGCATCTAAATATTTACGTGACATGCAATCTGCAACCTTACGGCAGCATTGTTAAGATATATTTAGTTAAATAACTCCTAAACGAAGCGTTCTAGTGCCTTAAAAACTGGAATTTTTAAGCCTGGTCTCAGACACGTTTTGCGCACGGTAATCTAAAGAACGAGAGCTACTTGGACATTCTATTACATTCTGATGGTCTATACATATATTAAATAAATACATTTCATTAACAACAATAAATTAATACATTTCATTAACAACTTTCCATCTTAATATGGAAATGGAAGGATAGAGAAGAGGGTGGAGTTTAATATGCGAGAGTTCTCGCATGGGTACGCTAGTCTTAATTTCTTTAATTAATTCTAGAATTAAAAGAACATTTTTATCGCTTATTTTCTTTTAAATCAAGCTTGGTTTTGTAATATAGTCGATGGCCTCCGAATTAGTGGGAGGACTAAGGCAACTCAACTTTTCTGAATCGAACGGACACGATCCTCGTTCACTTCGGTTCGATGCAGTTCATGGCGGAATTAGCATCTCCGAAAAGTTTTAAGTTATTGTTCAGTTGGTGTGAAAATCTTGGCAAACGGAGGAGTTTCGCCATGCTCAATTTTTTTTCACACTGAGCCAAGTCGTGGTAGAGAAAACATCTACGCCATGTTCATGTTTCAAGTTTTGTCGGAGGTTAGTTCTCTGCCATGCAATTTCATTTTCTTCTTGCATCTTTATGATGCAGTTTGTTGTCATGGCAGTCAATATGTAGCTTCCAGGACATCCTATAATATTTATGTCACGAAGTTGATATGTTTAAAGCCATGGGGGCATGCTTACCGTTTGTATAACGGTTATTTTAAGATGTGTTTGATGCTTAGCTGTTGGTAAGGATATTCCAATACATTTCATTGTTTATGACATGAAGTAAGTTGGAATTAGTAAAGAAGAGTAAAGTTTATTTAATCTTGAATTGTATTATAATGATATGAATGTTAATTACAAAGCTTGTGTAATTCATTACGTGTGTAGCAACACAATGTTGCGCAGACTGTTTCTTTCATGGTCCACCAGTCGCCGCATTCTCTGACTGTTCACCACCTGCGATGTGTGATTCTGGTTCCGAGATGGAGTCGGGGGCGCTAGAATCCTAGCTCCTCCGGAGCGACACTGTCTGCAACATGTGAGCTCCTTGTCCACGCCTTCCTGCCGCCTTGTCTACGCTTCCAGCCTGCGTAGTGCATCATGTTTAGTGATTTATGAAACCCGAAGATGGTAATGCTTACTGTTGAAACAGCTGCGATTGATTGTTGCGGATTCTTGACTTCCCGTGATAGCTGTCTCTAGCGGGCGGCACATAGTTGCTGCTTTTTCAATTATTGTTGTTGAAAGCAGATGGTAGGAAGCAAAGTTATAAGTTTAGCTTCGTAATAATTTATGGTGGTGGTCAGACAGTGCATTTATTATTATTTTACAATTTTGCAATTCAAGTGTGTAACAAGTTAGGGATTTCTTCAATGTTGAGGCAGTGAATACACATGTTTAAGTTTAAAATAATTTAAGGTTGTAAATCAAACAGTTTATTATTTTTTATTTTCAAAATTAGGCACATGTAAAGTCGGAGAATTTCTTTAATTATAATAACCATTGTAAAGCATCACCTTATTAAGATTTTAAGTCCCATATTTAACTCCCAATTCAGTGTCGTTTTTGGGGATGTTTGTCTTTCATGTCAATGTTTTATAAGTACTTGTTAATGGAATTGTTATAGGATTTTTGGTAGACTTAAATTCAAAGAGCATGCCATTTGTATTATTACAAGATGAGGAACGTTATTTAGGTGACAGACGTGTCAATTAATCATTCCTCAATGTTTACTGTAAAAATTATGTTCTGTAATTTTTCATGTACAAAATCGAAGATTGCTCCACGTGTACTGTCGAAGTCTGGTACAGGAGAGAATACAGCACTATTGATTCCCAGATGGGAACTTTGTCTGCCATTACGGATGGCGATATTTGTTGATAAATTAATCTGTACTTTAGACATGGTTCAGAATTTTAATTTACTATCTGTTTGTCTGTTGCCCGTAAGTTAGTAGTTGCCAAAGCAAAAATACATACTGTGAATGTTAAACGTGATTTGAAAATTGAATATCTTTCATAAATGTCACTCCGCTTTAAATAATCAAAATTTTAACTTATATGCTCAGTTTTATTGTTCTGTTTAAAATTAAAATTATTTGTTGCCTCTTTGAGGCATTATTTTTGTGAGACATTCTCCAACAATTATGACATGATATCTACTTGTCAACTGTACCTGTCATAGTGATATTTTTGTCATTTTTCTGTGATTGCATTGCGTGCATTTCAGGTATGTTTGCGAGACATATATGTCTCCAAATTTGGATGAGGGCCTACCCTGTGAGGTGACCCACATTTTTATTTTTCTGTGATTGCATTGCGTGCATCTCAGTCATAGAGCATTTTATAGAAAATATAAAATAATATAAATGATACTTTATAGAGAATATAACTGTGAATCACGTCTTTACCACGCGGCTCCAGATGAAACTATTCACTTCTTGGGCCGCACGGTGAAACATTGATTCACGTTTCAAAATGGTCGGTGTGAAAAAGCCGTCTGTGAAAATCAGATACATGTCCTAAATATATCATATTATTTAATTTATGTATCCGTTGGGAATAAAATATACGTGTGACCTGACGGTAAACAAATTTGATAACACTACGGCGGGTAACGTTTAATTAGGTTAATAATCGTGTTCATCAAGTGGTATTCTATTAACCGGACAGAGGACGTATTTGTAGTACAATACTTAACAACACAGTAGATAGTAAAACAAGTTAATGGTGTCATCGAAGCCATCCGTCTCTTGACAGGCAAAGGGATTGGGAGTTGCAATAATTTACCTGTCACTAGATTGCTATTCCAGTTCACAGAGAGTAAACTGTCGGTTCTAAAAGATCGAATAATTCACAAGTATTTTTAAAGAAACTTTCTGACCATATCCATTTCGCAAGTTGTCTTTCAAGTCGGAATCTAAAAATAGACGTTCAGTTTCTCCCCAAGTTTAATTAATACTTAAAAAAAAGTATTAATAAAGTACTTCAAAACGCACTTACACAAATGTCACGAATGAATCTACTCGGTCAGCGCAATTCAGTAATTCATTTGTGTACCGTCACAGCCCCTGGTGTCTAGTGGCAACTCGAACAGAAAACGTGCAGACCGTGCAAACACGACTTTTGGCTTCTTATACCTCTAATTATCTTAAAGTTTCTGTGCAATTTCTGTATGAGTATCTGCACGGAAACTGTACAATGTAAAAAGGCATTTAGAGAAAATATCACATTAGTTTGCATTCGTATATCGTCTCCTACATTATTTCATACGTTTAAAAATACATTTGCGGCACTCATACACAACCGTTTTTTATAAATAAAGTCTGCAAATGAAGAAAATTTCTAGGAGACGTGACGAATTGCACTTTGACTTTCAAAATAGGAAGGATATGTTTTAAAAAACGCATCTAAATATTCATATCAAATGCAACCCGCAGCACTAATTCAGATACATCGTTAAATAACTCATAAACGAAGCGTTCTAACATCTTAAAAACTAAAATTTTGAGGCCAATAGTATCAAAGAAACCTTTCTCACACCGTAATCTACAGGGTGAGATATGCTTGGACATTCTATTCAATTTTTTCTGGTTCGGCACTATTGATATTGTCAATGCCACCTAAATTTCAACCCTTGATGATGGTGGCCATCTTTGTGACGTCACGTTTAGAAGGCTTAGATTCCTCTATCTTATACTATTTTCGTTTTGTGTACACCGTGGTTTGCGCAGACTGGCGAGGTTTATTTGCTTAATTATTAATTCCAGAATTTCTCTCACAGCAACAACTAGAACTACTATTAATAATTTCCTTGATTCCGATGAAGATAGTTTTTTGTGATGTGTACCTAACTGACGAGGGATGGGGATGTACATTGAACAATGAAGACGTGTCTAGTTAGGTTTGGTTTGTGTTTTACCCGTACCAGTATTTTCGTTATTAGAAATAATTTGGTGAAACTTTCAAGTCAACGTGTTCAGTCACGTAGATTTCTCAAGAGAAAGAAGCTTTTTTTAAATATTTTTGTGACTATTACGAAAAGCGAAAAGATAGCTGTCAAAGAATATTGAATAATCACTTCAAATATTTGGTTGTGTGGAAGTGTTGTGAATTGTTTCAATAAATCTCTCGATAATATTGAATGACTTTATTGAAAATTTCTTTTCAATATCAATTGCATTGTTTTTTTTATTTTTGGTATTGTATTAGTACATTGAAAGTTACTCTTATACGTTTTCAAACAAATAACTACGTTTCTTTAACAACTTTTCCTCTTAAAATAGAAGGATAGCGAAGAGTGTGGGGTTTAACATGCAAGGGTTCTCGCTCGGCGGAGGTAGTAGGGGAAAACTTGTGCTATGGCACAACACCAAGAACAATTTTTTTTAATTCCCAAAAGTAAAATAGCTTGAAGTAAATGAACAAGAAAAATCAAAACTCGCTACAATACTATGTGCATACATTTACAAAAGAAACCAAATTTAAAATTATAGAAAGAATCGAGCAAGTCACTGGCCAACTGCCAACGCACCGAATTAAATGTAGCTGTAAATGCATATTTTAAATATCGTAATACACTGTTGGTTATTAAACTTAAGGTGTCGGTTCGCTAAGATATTTAATAGGTAAAGTGAATTCTAAACCTTCTGAATTGTTTCTAATGGTAACAAATGGTATTTATTACTCAAAGGTGAAAATATTATTTTTTTATTATTTTTCGCATGGAATTGCCTTTCTTGAGGTACGTAGGAACGCAGAAAATAATTTAATACTTCTCAGTTTACAAATACTTTTTCAATTTTAGTAACCAGGCAAACTAGCGCCCTTCCCCTCCAAAATCTCATCTGTTCCTCGTAACAAATCCAGAAAAGTTAAATAATATTGCAAAGCGTAGGGTTGTTCTTGCCCAAGCCTGTATTTTCGAATGGAAAACTTTACTTGGCTTCGTCAAAGTAAAATCCTTTTTTAATATTTTTGTGAGTAACAAGGAAAGAGAAAAGGTAACTGTCAAGGAGAATTGAATAATTTCTTCAAATGTTTTTAAGGAGGAGTGAATTGTTCCAAGAACATGTCTATATAATACTGAATAAACTTTTAATGAAAATTTGTTTCCAACATCAATTGCATTGTTTTTATTTTTGTTTGATATTCTGTAAGTACAAGGTTACATTTATACATTTTTAACAAATAAACACGCCTCATTAAAAACTTCTCTTGTAAATGGAAAGTATAGGGAAATAGATAGTGAAAGAGTGGGGATTAGCATGCGAGAGTTCTCGCATGGGTACGCTAGTAATGTATATACGTGTTCGAGCCCCAATGTCACGGTAGGGCAAACCCGCTTCCTGGAGACCGATCATTCTGCCCCGTTCGAATTCACACAGATGCTGTTGCAGTTGCGCCCTTTCGTGTCGACGAGTCATCCGGCACTTACATGTTTCCAAACATTTGACGCCGACTGAGTGAGGCGTAACACTGTCCTGACCTATCACACAAAAGCACTACTAGGCCAACGTGCACGTCATCTCTTTGCAAATTTAATAACTTCTTATGGATACACTGTTCTACAGATCCACCAATGTTTAAGTGATTCCGACCATTCCTTCTGGGTGCTGTAATTTTCACAAATACCAGTATGAGTATGAACTTAATTTCTGGTGTAATGTGACGGAACGACGTTCCGCTACCTCGGGAATAATTATCAAATTATATTTTAAAAGTATAACTATTTCTGTTAAATTAATATTTAAGTTGACCGTGTACAGAGCCAAAAGTTTTATAAATCAGGCACTGTATATATATGGAGGACTTTTGTTTTTTACTACACCTGTTCATTACCACTTCTTCAAGTCTCTTCTTACTTCTGACCATATTGAATCTGAATGCACCACTGAATGGAAATGACGAAATTGATATATATGAAGATCAATGAGCAACATTAGCAATGATTAATGAGAAAAATTATGAAACTTGGGAAATAATTCAGATGTGATGTTCAATTTGTTTAAGATTAAATTAGCCATGTTGTTTCTTAAATTTATATTTTAAATATGAATTAAAATATTGACTTTAAATATTGTTCACTTTCTGTCTTGAATTTATTCTGTGTTCAATTTTATTTTACTCGTTCATAGTCCTGAACGCAGAAATGAGGGTGTGATCGTTTGAAGTTAGGGAATGCAAACAATTTCCACATTAAAAATAATAATTTATAAAATACAGAATGATCGCAGAGGTAGATTCACTACTTTTTTCTTGGTGATAGTTATCCACGCCACGCATGAAATGCATTTCTGAGTGGCTCCTCACTTAAGAGAAGCTCGTGGGCCGAGCCCTAAGAAATTGCGAGTGCGCGCGGCAGATAGAGCCAGCCATGTTGCGCGCGTGCCGCGACCCGTCCCGTCCCGTCCCGTCCCACGCGCGCCCGCTCTCCTCCGCTCGTCTTCATGTGCGCCCGAGGCAGCATGCGCCCCCGCCCCGTCTCCGCCCTGCCCCGCCTCGCCCCGCACGTCCCGCGCCGCGACGCGCCCCAGGAAACCTTCTGAAGTATATTTCTGTGTAGCGTGCGATGTGAGGGGCGCGTTCATCACACCGGCGGAGGCGGTCGCCCTCCTCGCCCCCCGCTCCTCTCCCCCAGCGACCTGTCCCGCCCCGCCCCGCCCTGCCGCGCCTCGCTCACCCGCCCGCTCGTCGCTCTCCTCCCGTGCAATTAGGGCGACGCCGGGGCGGTGGCGGGGCCGAAGGAGAGGCGTGACGCACGAAGCGCGCCCCGCCCCTTCCTCCACGCCACGCTCCGCTCCGCGCCGCCCCCGCCCCCGCCCCCGCCGCCGCCACCGCCGCCGCCGCTCCAACTTCATCCCGTGCGCCCCTCCGATCAATTCGAGCACAGCGGGGGACGGTTATTTATATGGGCGCGGGCCGATGTACTTTATACGATATTAACTGCTATAACTTACGGCGCCGGGACAATATCGCGGCGCGGCGCGGGCGGCGCGGGCGACGCTCGGGGCGGATGGCGGCGGCGGCGGCGGCGGCGGCGGCGGCGCGGGCAGCGAGCATCTCGTTTGTCTGGAGGCGCGTCCGTACGCGCCTGTTTGTTATAACGCGGTGGAGGCGGCGGCGTGCGCGCGCGCGCGCCCTTTATTAAGGTAACTCGCGCGCCTCTCGAGAAGGCGTGCCAATATGCCCCGGGGGGCGGGGGCGGAGGCGGGGGCGGAGGCGCTATATTGGACGGCGGCGCCCCCCGCGCGGTCGCTTTGTGCGTGTGCGCGCGCGCGCTCTCGCGTCGCCTTCAGGGCGACGGCCACGGAGGCGGAGGCGACGACGAACTCGAGGAGCGCCCTCTTTGTGCTCAGCACCTGCGCCCACGAGTGGACCCCTGCCGGCGCGCCCAATAAAATGGCGCGCGTTGCCACGCGGGATGAGGCATGCCCTAGCAAGTGCCCGGGGACGTCACGGGATTCGATAGGCTGAACGCGGGTGAAGCTGATTTTTAGGCAAGCCTTTTCAGATGTCCTTTGTATCGTGGTATTTCATGAATAATTGGGATAAGGAAACTTGGGAGGAGAAAGAAAATCAAAAAAGACCAGATACTGCGTAATAACACGAAATTACCGTTTGGAAATTTTCTATACATGATGGACTGGGAAATTAGGTAATATAAAGTATAAGCATCTAAATATTACAATATATTGACTTTGAAAACATACGGGCGAAATAAAACGAAATATATGCATGGTAATCACATTAAACGTTACATTAAGCAAAAACCTAATACGTGAATAACCCTATATTAATGATGTCAGTAATATGTACGATATTTTGGTTGCATGAAGAGTTTGTGATAACGTTTCCCCCCTAGAATAATAGGTGATTTTCTTTAAAATGTTAGGTGATAGAATTTTAATAAATTAGATAAATTTCTAAATAAATTTAATACTTATGAAATGGCTTTATCTAGTTCTAATAACGGAAATTACTATTTTTCGGTCTTCACTGTGCATAATTACACAAGTTTTTAGATTGGCCAGTTTTTTTCTTCCTGCGTCATCATTCTATTATTATACGTTCTCATATTTTCTCAATATTAACTCAGATTTGTCTCTCACGACGAATCTGTCTGTAATTGCAGATAAATGGTAGAATGAATTATCAAATATTCGTATAAAGAAAAAACCTACGAAATTATTGCATGGAGTGTGTTTTTTCCATACTTAATCATGGCGCATCAAATGTGAGATGCTGTGTGTTAGAATACAGGCTTTTACCTCCGTATATTCAACATAATAAGAAATATAACAAAACAGATGTGAAATTTGTAAAATAATACTGGAAACATGCAGCTACTACTTGTAAGAAAATTGTATTTTTCTGGCGTGTATTTTGTCAAAAAAATAGCATTGTGGGGTCGAAATAATGGAAAAAAGAATAAATCTTGTTATTATATTTAACAAATTACTTTTTCTCACACGTCATCACAGTTTCTACGTTTTGTGGATCTTTGATACTGAAAAATTGGTTTACGGCAATATGTCAGTCTGTTAGTCCGTTCATGTGTAGTCAACAATAGTTGATCTGTTCAACAAATTTTCTTCAAAATTGATATTCTGCAATTGATCTTGCCGAATTCAAGGTCTTTCGAATTTGAAATGGACATTATGATTTTTGGAGCTTCTTTACATGAAGTCTTAGCAACATATTCATCAATCATCAACTTTTCAACATATTCATCAACTTTTCTCAAAAGTGTCCATATTATTTGATACTTTTTCTTGGATAGAAGTTCCAATAACGTGTAAAAAATGGTGCAGGTCTAAAGATTTGTTGGCACCTTACTGCAACTACAATATTGATTGTATTTTTCTCCTCAATCAATTGTTCTCATTCGTTCTAAATAATGAAATAAAGTCATACATTTTTTTGAAAACGTGAGGGTTTTTATGTTTTTACTTGAAGTATAGACAATTTATTAAAAAATTCTGAAAAACGGCCCTAATTTTTTTCTTTAATCTCTGTCTTGAATAGATCAAAGTATACTTATAACAATAGCACATGTTCCATTTTCGATGAACTCTCTGAATTTTCAAGAAAAGTATTGAAAAACGTACAGATAATGCGAGTTAGTATGTGCTGTAGCATAACTATTTGTGTTCGCTTTGAAATATGGAAACGGTAGATAAGGCTCACCAATGTTCACGATTTCAAATTCTTCTTGAAACTGCAACAGATTCAATGGAAAGGCTGTCAGCAATTCATGCACCATATATTATTATTCTCGATCAAGATCTTTCATCCGATTTTGTTCTGTGGTACTCCGTCTATGGATGTCAAAATGTTATTCACAAAAAAAATACTGAATTCAGCAATTTATTCACAAAAAACAACTAAATTCATCAATTTATTCACAAACATTAACTAAATTCATCAATTTATTCACAAACATTAACTAAATTCATCAATTTATTCACAAATATTAACGAAATGTAGTAACAAGACGGAAAGCAGTGAACGAACGCCCTCGCACGAATCTGAAGGGGAAAATGCGTGCACGTATGTCATCTTACATTTACCGCCCTTCCTGAAGCTCAGCAGAGGCGAGGATGCGCAGACGAGCCGCGCGATACTTGGGGGATGCACTTCACGAATGGCACTTGGGCGCTCAGTATAATAATGCCAACAATCTAGTTCGTAGTTCAGAAGAAAGTTTTGTTGGAATAGAGCTAGGAGTGAGTTACTATTATGTTATCAATCCAAAAAAATCAAATTTACAGTTCATTTGCCGATGCAAAAACGTTTCGTATAACTCGGGAACGAAAATGATTAGTTTTTCAAATGTTGCTAATCTCGCGCTTTATAAAGTTCTATTATTATTTATTTTGTTTGTATTATTTTTTAAAATTTTATTCGTCTTTCAATTATTTATAGTTAAAATGTTGGGAAGGGATTCTTGAACTCAAAAAAGTGTTCGCAGATGACCTTCTCACCTATACGTCACAAAGAGTTTTTACTGTTTTTTGGCTAAATAAATAATTGTTAATTCTATCATCTTTTATAATATTTTGGAAATAGAGTAACATTAGCACCTTCACTGACAATTGTAGAGGAGTTCCGACTTTTACAAAGGCACTTATTGTCAAGTCGTGGGTTGTACGCAGACAAGATGCCCTTGGTATACATACAAGTTATTTACAAATATACATGTTAGCTGACCATTTACTGCCGAATCATTCGCCTCCGTTTAGCATTTGCCTACAACTGAACACAACCATTTGACATGAGCCTGGCGCTCTTACCCTCACACTTGTGGCCTCCCACGCACATTGGCTACCTCGCGACTTAGGCTGGAGGAACTATGGTCTCTTTTTGCAGAGGCCATCCGCCTTTATGGCTCGCTGTGACAAGTTCGCCACCCCACGCTTGAATTGAATTGAATTGAATTAATGCCTTATTTTACGTGGCGTGAGTCGGGCCATCAGGCCCGCTCTTCCGTCTGACCACGCAAATTTCGATACTCCTTTCACCAACTAGCAGAGGAAGGAGGTATTTCTTGGACGAGAAACAGGCGATTTTTGAATTTAGCTCGGAGGCGTCATTTAGGCTTGAGGATATTTTACATCCATGTAAATCTACTAACATGGGACAGCCGGCTTTACTTCCCCTCCGAAGGAAGGCGTACGAAGGATTTTTTCGCCTTCGATCGGGTTCGAACCAACCAACTTGGCTATACCAGTCCGATACGCTAACCGTTACACCATCGCCGCGCGCAACGCTTGCAACTGCGTGGGAGCTACCTTCACAGGCTGCACCCCTGGGCTTGGCCCTCCCCCTCTCGTCTAATGTGGCGAAATCCACACTTGTCCACTTTAGAAGTGTCCGCGCTACCCGCCGTGCACAGCGTTGAGGCGTGCTGGCTAGCGGACGCTACAGCCTGCCGTTACCCCGAACACGACTTTGATCGAAAATTTCCTTCAATTTGAGAGCAAAATCGTTCCGTACCACGTCAGAGCCATTATTGGTCTTCTATTTAATTTAAAAATACAATGTCTTTTAATTTTGAATTTTATAAGCTCCTGTCAATTAATGTTATTACTGATCTTGCTTGAACTGAGTTGAAAACAACATAAACGCTCGATATATTCTGAATTTTTGCGTGATCATTTCTCCTTAATCTGTTTTGGAACTTAAAAATGTAATATGAATGCTTTCTAAACTACTTATAAAATCTCACGAACATATATATGTCATACGTAACTCTGAATTTCAGTCAAACTTCCACAGTTTTTCACATGAATCATATTTTCTGTTCTTTCAGTACGTTCCAGAAGTGTGGCCATGGGTCTCTTCAGAGGTTACTAAAAAACATTCCAACCAATACATTTTGGTGCGTTAAACCCTTCATTGACTAATGTCACAATTGCATGATTACAAAGCTATCGACCATCTCATCAGCCTGGGCTTGCTGCCCACAGGATTCTGTAGCCACGCAAGGGGATTATGTTCCGTTTCAACCTCAAATTTTACATGCCCGCTCAACCTACAACGCAATTTTGTATGCCACAAACAACAGCGGCACATTCCTTCTTCGAGGTTCCGAACCTCTTCTTTGCCGCAGGCATTTTTTCTGATTAAAAACAAGACTGGTGCTCTTTCCCATTGCTATCAAGTTGCGACAAGATAACTGCTTGGAGAATGAATGTCTGTAATTTGGCGCACGGAGCACCGAATCTTTGCATAATACCTCGCGCAATGTAGCAAAAGCACTCCTACGTCCACTGCACATCACCATATCTTTCGCCCCCTCGCAATGTGTCACTAAGTGGAGCAACCTTTTCGGCGAATAGGGAATGAACTTACACGCATGTACGTTTCTTTTGTTTTTTGGTGTGGGAAAAGTCTTAACAGTTTGGACTTTTACTTCTAACGGACGCATTTCTCCGCTTCCACAAGTCACAAATATTTTACGGAGTTATGTGCAATATTGCATTTGGCAGAATGTGCAATTTGGCATTTCTCAGAATTTTAAAAATCTCTTCTTATTGAACAATATGCTCCAGCCAGCTGTTAGAAAATATAGTTACATCGTTTTGGAATGGTAGCGAGAACTTCTGGCAATCGCGCCGCAAGGTGGCCATCATGTTGCTGAACAAAAGTTGAGCATTTTTTATTTCAAAAGGGATGCGTAATGGCCGATACGTCCCGGAATTTGTAACAAAGGCCGCATAACGTTGCGTACGTGGTGTCATAGGAACCTGCCAAATCTATTACTGATATGATTTTTATTGCAACTACGGTTTCAATTTTTGTTCTATGTGTGGTAACGGATAGTATTAAGTTTTTATAACTTGATTTAGTTTCCGGTAATCTATACAAGGCCTAGGCGAATTCCCAGGTGCTTCAACTAGTATCATTGGCGACGCATAATCTGATTCTCCTATCTCAGTTATTTTGTCACGCAACATTTTCTTTATGTCTCTCTCTCTCTCTCTCTCTCTCTCTCTCTCTCTCTCTCTCTCTCTCTCTCTCTCTCTCAAGATGTTCTGCCTGCCGCACATTCAATACAGCCTACTTCAAATTGGTTTGAGATTAACAAGCTTGATGTCACAAACTTCCGCATTTGTCAGGCCGGGTCTTTCAAAAAAAGCTGGTTATTCTTCATTATTAAATTCTTCAGTGCGACTCAAAAGCCTTTCTCGACAACGGTACATTCGAGCAAGCTAGCGAAAACTAGCATCATCGAAGTGGTCGATTTGAGTCTCACTGCGTACCTGTGAAGTTCATCCTCGTTCTCCTTGTCCTACTCGTCTAACACTCGAACGTCGAGGAAATTTACGTATTCTGTACCTTGGAGGAAGGGCTTAAGAGTATTCACGTGGTAAACGCGATAATGTAAACGCGAAACGTGAATATTCCGTCCCTTTATCCGGCAGTCATACTACTAATTCGTTTCAGAAATTTGAGTCTCAACTTCCCCCGGACCCACCCATTGCACCGTTAACTTATTTGTTCGTTTTGGAGCGAGCACAAGAACGCATCAACTCAGTTGCAGCCTCTGCGAACTGCCATCCGATTATACCAATATTTTTCTTATGCTTGCATACTAATTTCTTGCAAGCAATCTCTCTGCATCGGCGGAGACTATTAATTCATTTGAACACATGCTGAACGACAGAACGTTCTGTCTCACTAATTCCCGGTAACTTCTTGTACAACAGCGTCATTGATGTTCTGAGATTTTTACCGATCCCGAACTAATTCCGCAGCTGTAAAGACAGTGCCCTCTTGCATAGTATTACGCATGTTGAAAAGCGATTTTCAGAATCAGATGGGATGACTGGTACATCACCTCTTTGTACTATGTTCATTACTTCATGTATTCTTCCTTCCATATTATGTTTCTATTTTTGCATTTTATATTCCCATTTTTACTTTACCGTATACATATGTATACACGGAGTAATACACCTATTATAGGGAAAGTTGCTAAGGAAAATCGAATTCGAGATTTCAAAGGAAATGCACGTTTAGTGCACCGAAAAAGTTTTATATTCATAACGTCCGTCCGTCCGTCAGTCATTCAGTCCAGTCATTCCAGTCAGTCATTCCAGTCAGTCAGCCCAGTCAGTCAGCCCAGTCAGTCAGTCAGCCCAATCAGTCAGTCAATCCAGTCAGTCAGTCCAGTCAGTCAGTCAGTCAGTCCAGTCAGTCCAGT